>CAXIPT010000001.1:11071214-11189391 GCA_964030475.1 Tethya wilhelma | reverse complement strand
TCCTTCTTCTTCTTCTTCTTCTATCTTGGCTCAACTTTTCTCAGAGACTATTCACTTTCAGAAGCTGATTCTTGAACAAACGAACTTGGTTTCTTCCGGAACAGTCGCTTTTGCCATCGGTTTTTAGCGCCTCTCATTGAGTAGCTAGATACAAGGCGAAAAGCGCCTCCTCTATATGGCCGCCATTAATTTCTACACTCATGCATAATTCATTAGCTTCTAGAAAATTCGAATTGACGACCCTTTCCACACACAAAAGTTGGAATTAAATGCGCTGAAGTTGCCCGAAACTATTTTGTGATACCAGGTTGCTTTTCTTAAGAGATGAATCAGGACTTTGATTATCATAACATATAGAAAGGCAAGTAAATCTTATGATACAGCTCCTGCCTCCAAATGACTGAGATGTGTGTTCACTTCAGTATCAAGCAGGCTCAGTGACACAACTTCAGTGCCACTTCAGCAGCCCGCCGCTGGCTGAGTGAGTCTGGCTTGCCAGACTACTTACTACACACACCAACACAAATGTAATTTGTAGAATTATGGAAAAATGAGAACAAACAAGTAATTGGAAATGTAATGAGACACAGGAATGGCTAAATCGTAAAAAGAACGCAAACAAGATGGAATGGCTGTTAGAGTGTGTAAGGAATTCTTCCTGTGGGCAAAATGAGAGACTCAAGGAGATTGTTAAATGCAGCCCATACAGGAAGAATTCTGCACACACTAACAGCCATTCCATCTTGTTTGCGTTCTTTTTACGATTTAGCCATTCCTGTGTCTTATGACATTTCAATGTGTTTTTTTTACTTTAACATATAGAAAGGCAAGTAAATCTTATGATACAGCTCCTGCCTCCAAATGACTGAGATGTGGAGATGTGTGTTTCACTTCAGTATCAAGCAGGCGGCTACACAACTTACTCAGCAGCCCGCCGTTCAGTGGTCTGGCTTGCCAGACTACTAGCTCAGTAGCTAGCTACACATACCAACTCAAATGTGATTTGTAAAATTATGGAAAAATGAGAACAAACAAGTAAAAAAAACATTGGAAATGTAATGAGACACAGGAATGGGGCTAAATCGTAAAAAGAACGCAAACAAGATGGAATGGCTGTTAGAGTGTGTAAGGAATGTGGGCAAAATGAGAGACTCAATAAGGTGATCACTAAATGCAGCCCATACAGGAAGAATTTCTTACACACTCCAACAGCCATTCCATCTTGTTTGCATTCTTTTTACGATTTAGCCCCATTCCTGTGTCTCATAATATTTCTAATGTTTTTTTTTACTTATAATATCATTTAGCCCCCTAGCTGTTCCAAGTTAATAATGTAGTTAAGGCTGCCTCAGTTTTTAAATAGTTGTGGATATTGTGGCTTACATATTTTCGCAGGAAAATTTAATATTTTCCAAATAACCACACATGTTGATCAAATGGCCATTGATAAATAACATTAATTAATATTAGTGTCATGTGACATTCAGGGGTGGGGCTAGAGGATAGCCACTCAGTAAGCCTTTATGCAAAAGTGAGGGATGTAAACAGGGGTTTAATTTTCAGAATCTGAAATTTTGTGATTATATTGTATTTATTACTGAAATTTTGAATCTGCCTGGAAAAAAAGTCCCTGATACAGATACGGGGAGAAATATATCAGTTTCTAAATATTGCACACCTAATTATAAATGTGTAATGGTTATATCTCCCTAGTAACCAATGGGTAACCAATTTTCCAGGCAGATCTGACATCTTTGAGCGTTTACATCCCTCATTTTCAAAAGTATGCATTTTCAAATCTACACACACATGACTTGGTTTTCATTTTCATTAAGAATGTCAAATACATAAATTATCAAATTTGGTCTTTTAATCACAGAGTATGATCAAAACACGAAAGGGTTTGCTTTTTAATTAGTTCTTTAACTTTTGAGCCATCCTTAACTACAATGAGTAGGAGGATCACTTTTTGCATTATGCGCATGATCATATAAATTAAAATTTTTGCGATGAAAGTGAATTTGTTTTTCTATTTATATTTAGGCAAGAGGATCACTGACAAGGTTAAGAATCATGGGTCAAAGCTCTTCCAAGTGTGTACGCTACAGCACCTCTAACAGCTCCCCTCAAAGTTTGTCAATCGCAAACCCAAGCTGAAACGAAAAGCTAAAATAGGTACAAAGAGTACTCCTTCAGCCAAGAAAGGCAGAGACTCTACTGCTAAGTTTCAGAAGAAATTGGTAGTGTTTAAATATATGGGATCGAATGCTCCAGACAGTTTCACTCGCTGCGACCGGAGAATTGCTATCAGAGAACTTTTACCTTCGATTCCGTTGGAATTTTCTGAAGATGATGTCTGGAAGGAGATTCAGGAAGTTATATCTAGTTCAGCTGAGCATTCTGAGTGTGGCTCAAATGATTTCGAGTTTATTGATATGAGTGGGAAGCAGGCAACCGTCCCTAGATGTAAGAAAGGTTTCGTTTGGGATGGTCGTGCTGTCAAGGAGCTAGCTGGATCTGGTCGTGTATATGTTCGGTAACATGGTTCACGCTTTACTCCCGAACCTGCATCTGTTAGTGATAATTCTAGTGATGAACTACCACCGGCTCCATTCAGTGAGAAGAAAAATGGTACAACCGAGGAGATACATTTAAACACACTTTCATACTGTAGTTCTGAAAGTGATTCCACACCCTGCCATATTCCACCAAGTCTTGCTTTGACAGGTAGTAATATAGGTGAGTCTTTTAGCAGTTGGTTACCATCAACATCTTGCTCTGGTAAAAGGAACAATGATTGGACACTGCTTCATCATGGATGGCTATGCTTTCCCTTTTCTATCAGAATATTGCTACTATTCCCTTGCTGGCTACCCAGACAAGGCACTAACGTGCATTGGTATCGATGATGTGGGTGAGCAAGTAAAAAATGCTAGTTGAAGAGGTACATGGATCATGTGCTGGTCATATAACATACAAATTTTCCCACAAAGCTCCAGAGTGAACAGCCGCGCTGCTGCAGTGGGTAGAGATGTCAAAACAAAGGAGTGAAAAATAGGGACTATGAAAGCTCAAGCAGCACTAAGGTAACAAAAGTTGCAATAACTATCATGCATTTATAATTTCAGAATAAATCAAAAGCAATAAGATTATTCCACATTTCTGCCCTGGCATTCTCTGAATAGCCGGCTGGCCCAATTCACAAGCAGCAGAGGTGTATCGAATTCATAGTTGAACCTTTAACAAATAAAATAATATTAATGCTGGAAGGAACTTAAGCTAGAACCTAAACATACGCAAATTAACTAAGGTTACCTAATACTTCACAAGGTTGACAGCTGAGTATGTAACACTCACACTTTTGAAGTACTGCCTCCATCTCACTCACTGTGAGGGTATGTGTGTAAAAGAAATATAGTCAATGCGGTGTAAGCTAGATGCGCAGTGACATTAGAGCCGAAACACTTATGCATACTTAATTAGAATTTATCAATGTATAATAATTAGCCTTGGTTCTTTTTAGATTTTTGTCTTTGCTTTTGCTTGAGCCATTTTCTTTTCTTTCTAGTTCAGCTTAGTTGAATACGCGCATGCGGATAAATCTGCCTATGGACCCTAAAGAGTTAATTTACCTATATAATATTTTAGTCTAGTCCTAGACCCCACCTCTTTCGCCAGCGAAAAAAAGGGGTCTAGAAAAACTGGTGCACTTCCGGTGAAATTCTGGAATGTAGCTGCGTCATGATTCACGTGCAGCCTGACCTCAAAAATTTATAATGGAGCATTCTGCATTTTTGCGAGCAAGTTTCAATGCACAGATCAGTTTTTTTGTGTCCAAGCAAGAGACTTTACAGTGAACATTAAGCCCTGAGAAAAGAGTAGTCGGTAAATAGTCTTCACCGAATAGATCGAGTGCTTCAATTCAAAAGTCACGCTAACCCTTCGCACTGCAATTTCCGTACTGAGCTCATGCCTTTGTAATAACTAAATTCTTATCTAATCCATTCAGAGATGAATGGATTAGATTCAGCGATGTCAATGGTATGTTATTTCGCGTTGCAACAGGTTTCAAAACTTTTGTACACACACAAAAATTCTACAGACTGGCAGTTTGTACAAGAAACAATTTTTCGCGACTTCCACAATCAACGTTCAGTCATGTGACAGTCACATGACTTCATGTAAGCAATCTGATTGGCTCTGGCCATTTTTGAGCAGAGAACGCCGGAAGTGCGCCAGTTTTTCTAGACCCCTTTTTTTCGCTGGCGAAAGAGGTGGGGTCTAGGACTAGACTAGGAAACAGTTTAGCTAATACTTATTGCCCATAATAAGAAGCGCTTAGCTTCTCTCCCCCACAAATTTCATTGCAAATTTATTATACACNGTGTGTGTGTGTGTGTGTGTGTGTGTGTGTGTAAAAGAAAAATTGTCAATGTAGAACCAAAACATACGCAGTGACATTAACTTACCTAATTATAAGGTTGAAAGCTGAGTATGCAACACTCACACTTGTGAAGTAATGCCTCTGTCTCACTCATTCTAACTGTGTGTGTATGTGTGTGTCACGGTGTCAATGCTGTGTAAACTAGAACCAAAATATACGCAGTGACATTACCTAATCACAAGGTTGAAAGCTGAGTATGCAACACTCACACTTGTGAAATACTGCCTCTGTCTCACTCTCTCTAACTGAGTGTGTGTATGTGTGTGTCACGGTGTCAATGCTGTGTAAACTAGAACCAAAATATACGCAGTGACATTACCTAATCACAAGGTTGAAAGCTGAGCATGCAACACTCACTTGTGAAGTACTGCCTCTGTCTCACTCACTCTAAGTGTGTGTGTGTGTGTGTGTGTGTAAAAGAAAAATAGTCAATGCTTTGGATTAAAATCATGGTGAATAAACACCCAATGGCAGATATTCATTACTTGTACTTCGTTAAATTAGATATACGGCCTGGAGGGCAAGCGCGTTAATTAGAATGATATTCATAGCTTTACAAGCCAGCGGTAGTGGTGTGGTTTGTGTGTAGTACTACTAGGTGGAAGTTTATTCAAGTGTGATTAGGTGGAATTGTGTAGAACAAGTATAAACAACCACTTCAACTGCAATTGTGAACACTTGTGTAGTACCAGGTTGTTCTAGCCGCTCAGACAGGGAGAGACATTTTTCTTTTCACAGACTACCACTTCACAACAAACAGCTGCTGAAAACATGGATTCATAAAATAAGAAGGAAAAATATGCCAGTCAACTCTAATAGTAGAATTTGTAGCAATCATTTTATTGACTCTAAAGGTAGAAATCTTAGACCAGACGAGTGCCCATCACTGAATTTGCCACTTCTGCCCACTACTGTGTCAAAGTCAACACCTCTTATCCGCACCACACCAATACAGTCCACAATGGAGTCTTCCAATTATGATTCTGGTGATGATACAGATATACAACCAGTCAGCTCTCTTGACAAAGATGCAGGCACTGACTCCATAACCAGTCCTCGTACCCTTGAGCTATGTGCACATTAGCCTCGTACCCAGGCTCCGGGGAGGGGGAAAAAAAGGGGCCCGTTTTAGTGTTGGGCGATTAACCGGTGTTACGATTATATCGCAATATTTTATAGTCGCATTTATTTAATCGTGAAGTTTTTGCATCGTTCGATTATCACACTTAGCGATTTAACCGCGCTTGGTTGTACTTCACGTGCTAAAGTTGTGACCAAAACCACAAGCCCACGTGTAGCTAGACCACTATCAGTTTTATCTATGGTTATATCTACCACGTGTGGATTATGGCTGAGCTTGTAAGCGGTGCTTATCTTGTGAAAAGAAGAACACAAAGAGCCCTGTATGGCAGTTTTTTGGACTCAGATCAAGTCAAGATGGCGTTGTTGTTGATAAAGAACAAGACAAGCCTGTATGTAGAACATGCGGGAGAAGTGTTCTAGCGAAGGGAAGCAACACTACTAATTTGTTTCAACACTTGCGAGAACATCATCCCTCTCTTTTTGCTGAAATTTCTCCCAAAACACCAAGGCCAACTAGAAGTGCTCAGACTTCTCTGAATGAAATAATGGAAAAATCTTGTAAGTACTCATCGACCAGTACTCAGGCTAAAGAACTAAACAAAGCTATAACCTATTATTTGGCCAAAGATGCAGTGCCACTGTCTACAGTTGACAAACCTGGATTTAGACACATGGTTGAGAAGCTGAATCCACGTTATCAGCTTCCGTCACGTAAGCATTTTACCGACATAGAGATTCCTCGGCTGTATGTACATGTTAGGGATACTGTTGTAATGCCTGCTTTGAGAGAGATTGAGTGTTTTTCTGCCACAACAGATCTATGGACAAGTGCTGCTAAAGAGCCTTACATGACACTGACTGTCCATTTTGTTGACAAAATGTGGCAACTCCAGGCATTTTGTCTCGAAACATCACCCATGTTTGCAGATCACACTGGCCAGAACATAGCTGATGGCATTATTGATATTTTTGATAACTGGCAGATTCAGGTAAGCAAACTAGTGGCATTCACTACTGATAGTGGTTCGAATGTTGTCTCGGCTTTTAACATTCTTGACTTACCACGAATTAGTTGCTTCGGTCATAACCTCGATTTGGCTATCAAGAAGAGTCTCAATATTACTCAAATTCAGCGAGCTTTGGCAAGATGTCACTCATTAGTTGAGCTATTTAATCGTAGCTGGAAAAAAAACCGTGATCTTCGAGAGAAACAAACATTACTGGATCTTCCCCAGCACAAATTGATGGGTGATGTTGCTACGAGATGGGGATCGACATATCAAATGGTGTCCCGCATTGTCGAACAACAACAGGCACTAAGCTCAGTATTGGCTGAAGACAGAAAAAATTGGCACAAAATGCCAACAGATTCTGAATTCTCAGTTCTAGAAACTATTGTTGAAGTACTGAAGCCCCTATCGTACTTGACCGATGCTCTATCTGGAGAAAAGGAAGTGACAGCTTCCGCTGTAATTCCTCTGATGAAACATGTCAAGACCAAGTGTAGCCTAGTGGATGGAGCATCTAGGATTGCTAATGAAATGAGAACAACAATTTGGGAAGACATTGAGCCTAGATACAGTTCTCCTAGAATCTTTGAGACTCTTAGTATTGCCTGTTTTCTAGACCCCAGGTTTAAGGACCAGTACATTCAGAACAAAGAACACATACAGCGTTTGATCAAGGACAAATGTCTTGTAGTCATTCCTGAAAGTTCTGAGGCTAACAAAGAATCTGCTACAAGCGAGAAAGACACAGAAGAGGAGCCTCCTGTAAAGCGTATGAAAGGTCTGGCAGCTGTCTTGAAGCACATCAGTGATGAGGAAGGAACATCCACCACTTCTTCAACCCTTACTCCTAGTGAAAAAATAGACAAAGAGTTAGCAGCCTATCTAGACATACCTGTTGCTCCTTCAGACACAGAGCCTCTTGCGTGGTGGAAAACAGAAGAAATTCGCTTCCCTTACCTCGCTCCTGTGGCAAAGAGGTACCTTTGTATTTGTGGCACTAGTGTACCCTCTGAAAGGGTTTTTAGTACAGCTGGACACATAGCTAGTAGTAGTAGAAGTAGACTTTTACCTGACAATGTAAATAAGTTACTTTTTTTGGCAAAGAACATGAAGTAATTCTGTGCATTTTTGCTTTTGTGGCATAATTATTATGTAGTGTTTAATTTGTTAACTGTTACTACAGCAACATGTGTATTTTTTAATCATTTTTCTTTGTACTCATGGCAATAATTGTCATAATCGGAATACTTTTGACTGACAATAATCGTATAGCAAATAATTAACATCGCCCAACACTAGCCCGTTTGCGCATGCGCTAATTAAAATTTGAAAATCCACGTGTTCTAGGGAAATGACGACCCACAATTATGGGCGTTCCACTTGATGACGCAGCCTAGGCAAAGCCTAGCGCCTATGGCATGGGCAAAGTAAGTCATTGTAAACAACACAGTAATAATTAATGGATTGAAAAAGTAGTCTAACAGGTAGAACTAGCATACTATATGTGACCTGTCAAGCGAAAACCTGACGTTTGGGAAATTATTGTTTTTCGAGTAATATGCGGTTTTAATTTAATTCGCGTTTTTGCGCGAAATGTTTTTTACTGCACGGATGGGTTGCGCTACATTTCAGCATGCTCCACGCAAAATTTGAGGGGTGGAGCTGCTTCAGTTGCAGACATATAGACGGTAATACCAGCCTAGTTCTTTTCTATTTAGTTGCTAACACGGAGAACAGTTGCTATGCTGTGCAACAGACCGTAGCGAATATTAATGAGATTGGCAGCTGCTGTTAAAAATGAATTATTGTTCAGTGTAATTTCTGCTTTATAGGCTTTTGTTCACAGAATTTGGTACAGCACATGCACAGAGAGATCAGCTAAAGCTTCTGATATGCTTGCCTAATTCAAGCGCCCACATAGAGCAGCTTTCTGCTCGTGGGTGTTGCCTCACCCTGTACGCGATCGCATACAGGTTATTTTGAGGCTTATCTTAGTTCCTAGAACTTACTCTACCTAGAATCTAGCATTTTACTAGCAAGCGCTTACCTCCACGAGTCCAGTAGCCTTCTCCTGGGTCTTCTTTCCTAGCTACTCGCTTCTCACTAAATAATTAAACTGGCCACGTGGCTGTTTGTGGTAATATTCAGCATGTACTGTACACGATCTAATTATGATACGGAGAGTATACGGACCGCTAATTTTTATCTGATGCACCCTTTTGGGACTTAGAAAATTTTTGCAAGGTCATCTCTAGGAAAAGGTCGTCACAATTAAATAGGTTTAGAGCTTGAAATTTGACTGTTTTACTTGTACTTAGTGTTTGCAGAGCTGAGTGTCCATCTGCAGATAAAAAAAACAAAGGTAGAGAGCAACAGATTCTGCTCAACTCAGTGATAGTTAGCTATAGCTATAGTCTCAGTGACTTTCACTGTGATTGCCCATTGGCATTGCTGTCATGATGGCCTTTTGTGTCTGCTTTGATTTTCTACATAATCAGTCAGTGATCAGTCAAGAAGTCGACATAGCTGAGTACATGCAGCAGCAGTGATCCAATGCTTGAATGTGGCATGCTGGCTAGCGACTGCACTGCAAGTTGTGAAGTCAAAGGCTTGAGAGTCAGATGAGTGATGAGCCTGAAATAACTCAGTTTTCTGTAATTATACATACTTTACTAGTTTCAGAAGTCTGCATTGATCAGTAGCCTAGTAGGCTGAATAAAGCATGCAGCTCAGTAAGTTGAGACTTGTGACACCATATTATTATCAATTTAATTATTATCATAGATTATTATGGTAATAGAATCATGTATGCATGAAGTTGGATTGTATTCAGTGGCTGTGTCTGTGGAGATTGAACTTTTGCAGAGGCTTTTGATCACTTCTCACAATCTGATTGAGTAGAACAATACTTAATGAGTTTATTCACTTGCTTTCATATGTAGGCAGTCTCTGGCAGACTGTATATGCAATCTTTCTCATCTTCTCCCTTCCAGTATCCTCTTGCCAATGGCCTCCAGGTGGTGGATCTCACTCAGGCCCCTCTGGCTCACACTCATGAGGAGACAACTTGAAGAAATCGGAGTTTGAGTAGCAAACTGATAGTCAAGCTTGCATGCAATGTGTATACACTCCACATGACGACCTTTACCAGCGTGTTGACCTCGTGAAAAATTTCTAAGTCCCGAAAGGGTGCGTCAGATAAAAATTAGCATACGGACCGCCCATAGTTTACCTAGCAACAACTTTACAACCGTTTTTCTAGGAAGCCACGAGTGGAGGCAGGGCTGCTTGCAACAGCTATATCTGGAAAACTACTATAGCTATGCGCATCAAATTTTGATATGCGCTTCCTGAGAAGGCCTAGATATACGTGGAATAGCTAACTCAAAATTCGCAGAAATTCCCAAACGTCACGTTTTCGCTTGACAGGTCACATATACAGCTAGTATTCTTACCACCCTGACTTTCCTCGTGCCAGCGAAGCCAGTGAGACAGGGTAGGTTAGGCGGCCTAGTATTATCTGGACACTGAGTCTAAAGTTGCTATTTGCTGCAGATTTTTGTGAAATAGGCTAAGGAGGTAGCCTGACAGTCTTCATACTCTATATCAAGTTGACAAAGTCTTGTAAGATCGACGAGCATCCAAGGTCAGTCTTGCCAGTACATTTTACCGTTCATGATTTTACGATATTCATGACTTATGACGTCAACGTGTAGCAAGCGTGCACAAGAATATCCAAGTCCCCAGAAAGTTGGGGTAATTAAGCGCATGCGCAAATGGTGTGTACCAGGCTCCTTTTTTCCCCCCTCCCCGGAGCCTGGGTACGAGGCATAGGAAGAGGGTTCTTGAACTGGAACTGGAGGTATGTAGACTTACTTAGAGATACTCCCTGCTCAGCTGAGATTAGCATACATATAGCAAGATGATGGGAATGTATCATTCTATACCGGTTTCCCATCCTATGCTCATCTGATGGCTTGTTTCAACTTTCTTGAGCCTGAAGCTTTACATCTCAAGTATAGAGATTCGTACAGTTCTTTGGAATGTAGTAACTTTGGTAGACCTCGCTCTCTTCCTCCCATTGAAGAATTCTTCCTAACAATGGTTCGTCTCAGACTTGCACTTTTTGAGCAACACTTGGCTGATCTTTTTGGCATATCACAACCTACTGTATCAAGAATTTTTGCAACCTGGATTAACTTTCTTTATTTGAAGCTCAAACAGATTCCAATGTGGCCTCAAGAGAGATGATCAAATCGTACATGCCCAAACTCTTCAGGGAGCAATATCCAAGCACTCGTGTGATTATTGATGCAACCGAGATATATGTCCAACAACCTTCCCTGACTGAGCTCCAACAAAGAACATTTTCAAACTATAAACACCACAATACCTTCAAAGGTCTTGTTGGAATATCACCATCAGGAGTAGTGACATTTGTGTCAAAGATATATCCTGGAAGAATATCTGACAGAGAACTAACTCGTCAGAGTGGTTTGTTGAATTTACTTGAGAGTGGAGACGCAATAATGGCAGACAGAGGATTTGAGATCATGGAAGACTTAGCTCCTCGAGGTATTGGGCTCAACATACCTCCTTTTATGCGTGGGAAACAACAATTTCACTCCAGTGAGTTGATAGAAACAAGGAGAATAGCCTCACTGAAGATTCACGTAGAGAGATGCATGGAGAGAATTAAGAACTACCACATATTTGATCGAGTCCTTCCTCTTTCGTATATGGACCTAGCTGAACAGATTTTCTTCGTTTGTGCTGCTCTTTGTAACTTTCGTCCACCTTTGAACCCTTACTTCATTATATACCATGCATGTTAACTGATTTTAATAATGTTGATGACCTTTGACAAGTTGCATGCACGTGCATGAGATACTGACTATAAATTTTGCTATAAATATAAACAAGAATGGAACAAGGTGAGATATCTACAATTATAAGTAGTAGCTTGGTTTGTAGCGTGGTGAGGCCAACTCTGGCAAAATGTGGTGTTCAAAATACTCCCTCAATTTTGGTATGTTGCATGTTTGCCACTCATGATCTGGTTGTATTCTCTCTACAGCCATCCCCACTGGTGCATACACAGCAAAATCACACCAACTGTATAGGTCACTGCCTACAAAGAGTTGCAGTTGAACTTGGTGGTAGTAGCTGTGCTTCCGCTTCAGTTGAAATTGTCCATTCACCATCTCTCCACAAAACAGCGGATCACTACATGCCTCTTCAGGTGTAACATTTCGTTGCGAAAATGGACATTTGAACTCAGCAATGCCATTAATATCAGGGACGGAAGGATCAACTACACAAGCATCAGTAGAAGCACTGAGCCAGCTCATCTCAGGATGAACAATCATTCCACTAGGAGAAGTGGTTAGGTCAGGGTGTCCTCTGGCTTTATGAAAAATTGTGTACTGCTTACAAGCAACTGGCTCATTACGTATACTCCATGCAATTGACTTAGGAAGAGGGTGCAGAGGCTTGGGGTAGAGAGAGAATAATAGGAGAGCTTGTGTCCATTTCTTTTGCATCAGAATTCTCCCACACTTGGATGATGTGATACATTTTCTTCGGATTTGATGCCATACATTGCTTTGACTCTGTGATCTTGTTTTCCTCTTAATTTGTATTCGATACTCTGATGTTACTTGAAAGTCATCGTACTGACATTGCAATTCTTCTTCAGACAGATATCGTGGTCCATAGTCAGTCACATCAGTAACCACTGTAGAACTAGTGCTGTCTGTTGCAATTGGTGAATCAGACATGGTGCTGGTATCTGAACACTTGGAAGCGTAGTCATGCATGGTCATGTTCTGTGTCTGGTACCAGACACTGCAGATAACCACATGGAGGCAATGATACAAGAGTACAGCGCAAATCCTCAAGTTTACCTAAATTAGCAGTTCTCATGTGAGTTGGTCGGGGATCAAAATTTGGTACTGCTCTGCTGTTACTCATGGCTGGCGCATTGCCTGATTCAACTCCATGTATTATATAGAATGTTATGCTGACGCTCTCTCAATGTCTCTGCTGGAACTTCTTTGGTCTCGGCTGGTTCCATTGTTGAAGCTTCTCTGTGCATGACACATATTCAGGCAAACTCTTTATCCTTGTAAACTCTTCTAGGGCATAGCATACTGCTGCAATGTGCTTACAGCTCCCAGATGGACCCCTACCAGCTGGGCATCCACACTCAGCCCCTAGAATAGAGAACGACGGGATAATTAATTTCATAGAGATCTTGTACACACAATCCTTCATTTCAGGCAAACACTTTGCACGCAAGAACAAGACACTACTCTCAGCAGGATTGTGAACTTGGATATTTTGAACGTGGCCACACTTAAAAGGCTCATGGCTGATCCATTAATGGACTTGTAATCATCAGCTGGGAGGCCATCATCCACCAGTCGAGTCATAAAGTAAGACAGAATCTGAGCGTTTGTAAATTCAAGTGCCAAAAGTACGTTGCTGCGAATTTTTCCATTCATTTGTTGTGGGAACTTCTATTGTTAGAGATGCTGAAGTCTCACTAACTTCGACTATCAGGATTCATTAATTTCGTGTCAGCCCATCCATTACGTATGTAGGAGTTTACTCTGTTAGTGTATAATATTATGATAGTGTGTTTCATAGCATCTTTATTAATTTTAATGTATAATAATTTATTGTGCATCAGCAAGCCTGAGCAAGGATGCACTGCAGTATTATAAACCTTCAGTGACAGCTGCTCTGGCTTGATTCATAATAATTACCTTTCAACTAAGTCAGCCTTCTTTCCTTTGATTGGAGCTCCCCTGCATTGCAACCAGCATTTCAGAGCAGGTATAGTTAGTGTAGTAAGATTACGCCTACTCAAGGAAGCTCCAGGAATGTTTTTCTCCTTTAGAGCTCGCCCACGATCTACATTATCATCCATGGCTTCACTCTACTACATATAGTTTCTGCTATGAATATCATTCTAATTAAGGCGCTTGCCCTCCAGGCCGTATCTAATTTAACGAAGTACAAGTAATGAATATCTGCCATTATATACATAGCACAGAGTATGTAAACAATGTAAAATATTGATCAAAGTATAAATGTGACCGAATTTTGGAAAACCGACCACTTCGAGCAATCCGCAAATTTTGAGATAGCGATTGCATTATAATCTACGTCATTGCAGCTAACTATTTTCCAAATTTGAAGCGGCTAGGCACTATAGTTTTGGAGATATGAGCTCAAATATAATGACCGTTCATTCCAATTTTACTCGCTAAAATTGTAATCGAATACGTTGCTAAGTGCAAGTACATGAAATCTTTATACTATCCGTGTTACAACGAATTTATGTTTGTGGTACAATTTTCATGTAGTATCAGAATATGCATGAAGTTAGTTGAAGCACTAGTTATAACTTACTTTAGGAGCCTTTTCAAAGACACAGAAGACCAGGGAACCTTCCAGGAGGATTCACCGGCGAGGTAAATCTATTAAGTAGAATAATATAGTGGGTGGGCTGTAACTAGAATAACTAGGCTATAAACGGCGCAGAAATAAGCACCCAATAATAATTTCATGTATCTATACCTATTCTAACAGTAGAAAATAGTCTAGCTAATACTTACTAACCATAATCATAAGTGCTTAGCTATTAACCCTATCAGATTTCATTGCAAATTTATAATACACAATGTACACAACATTTATTCATTATTATGCACAGATAAACAGCTCCTAGCTTAGTCCAGCAATTCTGCAACACTGTAGGCTGTCTTCTGATCATCTGCAAGAGATTTCTTTCTGCTAGAAGTGTTTAGTTCATGAACAATGTATTGTTTTTTGTTGTAAATTAAATATGCATTATTATAATGAGATGCATAGCGGCAGCTGCATCATCAGAATAATTAATCAATGAACATGGCAACACATCCCGTGTACTAACGGGAGAAATGCTAGCCATGGCTGACATAGCTGCATTCAAACGCTCCAATAGAAGCAGTCCCACCCATAAGATCACGTCTGCAGCTCGCCAAGGTATGCCCCTCCCATTTGGTGCAAAAAAAAACCTTTTTTTGTGCGCGCATTGCATATTACGCTAAAACCGCCGATTACTACAAAAAAACATTTGCTCGAAGTGGTCGCTTTTCCAAAATTCGGTCACTAATAAATCACAACCTCGGTATAATTGTCTATAATAAGATTATTAACCTCTCTTATAGCATTGTATATGATGTCTCGACTCCTTTGTACACTACAAGTGAACTGTGGGTTTGCCAGGGTAGCAATTCGTGAGTTCACACCATGCACTTACTCAACATCAGTTCAGCAACAAAGACTTTGATGCACAACAAAGAACATTTAAATTTAAAGCACTCTTTGATGGCATCCAATCGTATGGCATACCACCTGACTATTATGATGAACACTCACACAACCAATTTTATAGCAGATACAAAAAAATCTTAGAACTATTCTCAAAGCGGTGGAATCCTAAAGGAAGACGATTGGAATACACATCCACATTCTCTACAGAAAAATGGAAGCTAGACGCATTTGAAAAAGCAAAGCATACATTATCCCATTGTAGTGAATTCTACGAAAAAGCACAAACAACTCCAAGAAGCTATTCCACTGAAACCAATCTATATTCCTCACTGCAGTCCAATAGAGAAGGCTATAGCTACTGCTATAAATGAGCATCTTCGAAATGTGAACTAGGAAATGTCATGTACTAGAGCCAGTATGTCAAGCAATTGTAGGAGAATGCGACTCCAAGCGCCAATGTAAAACTAAAGCCAACGCCATGAGAAAGAAAGAAATAATCAAGGGACATAATGAGATCAATGAAACGAAAATCAAATTAAAGCACAGTATGATGACAGAAGACTAAATTTATTCTAGAACACAGGATAAGTTCAACACAATCCGCTTACAACGGTCTTAGAAATAGGCTGCTCAGACAATCACAGAGCAGTGATACAGGGGAGGATACACGTGTTCTGCTAGCTATATAGATCAACAGGTTCTAGTACCATAGATGAAACTTCACAGTGGTCAGCAGACAAACAGATCAATTAGTCAGAGTTGGGGTCAAAATTGGCTTAAATAGCTGAGAATGGGATACTTGCAGCTTGATTGAAACAAATCAAAATTAAAGGAGTTTGATGAGACTTTCTGGAGGTGAAATTACTCAACCCAAATGCAATACTGTGCGTTTTCAGAAGTCAACACTGAAACTAAAGATCTGCGAAGGTGAGGTGTACACATACAGCAAACAGTGTATCGAGTATACCGTGAAGCATCAAAAATTAATAAGCACAAAGAGACGTTGTATGGTTGTCTACTCAGTGTAGTTAAGGCTGCCTCAGTTTTTAAATAGGCTAATATTGTGGATATTGTGGCTTACATATTTCTGCAGGAAAATTAAATATTTTCCAAATAACCATACATGTTGATCAAATAGCCATTGATAAATGACAATAATTAATATTAGTGTCATGTGACCTTCAGGGATGGGGCTAGAGGATGGCCACTTAGTAAGCCTTTAAGTAAATATGAGGGATGTAAACAGGAGTTTTCAGAATCTGATTATTATTACTGAAATTTTGAATCTGCCTGGTAAAAAAGCTCCCTGATACATAGTTTAGCAGATGTGGGGAGAAATATACCAGTTTCTAAATATTGCACACCTAATGCATAATGGTTATATCTCCCTAGTAACCAATGGGCACCCAATTTTCCAGGCAGATTTGACATCTTATGGTTAAGTACTACTTGCAAACAAAAATTGACCAGTGTTTACATCCCTCATTTTCAAAAGTATGCATTTTCAGATCTAAAATGACTTGGTTTTCATTTTCATTAAGAATATCAAATACATAAATAATACGATGATTACCAAATTTAGTCTTCTAATCACAGAGTATGATCAAAACACGAAAGGGTTTGCTTTTTAATTAGTTCCTTAACTGCCTTAACTTTTGAGCCATCCTTAACTACACTGAGTAGTCCCGCCACTGACTGATATACAGAAAAATCTTCTCACCAAACATGCACATAGCAGTTGGAATAGTTCGATGCATGGACTTTTATTCAGTACAGTGCTCAGAAGAAGATCTTGAGCAGTACTTTATGAGTACTAATAGCGAAGTTACTACTTGTTACTTTAAGATGTGGCATGATCACGGAAAGATAGCAGGTCAGGCACACTTACTAGTGAGGATATACAGCCAAGCTTTCTATTATACCCAAACAGAGCTAAATGAAAGAGGAATACAGATTGATGTACAATCCGTTATCAAGCAACCAGAAAAATTCACGGTGAGGTGCATCAGAACATGAAACACTGATGAACACAGAGCACAGAAACTCTTATCCGCAACAAATTAGTGATCTAATTACAGCCTCAAATGGATTTGAGGTCCGTGACGTTCTTTCCTTTTTCATGGGGATAATCCTTCTCAACAGCAAGAAGCTGAACACAATCAAGGGGGTGTGTAACATGCAGAGCCCATGCTAAAAGGTTTGATTATTTAGTGTCATTAAGGCCTTAAGGCGACTAATTAATGTTCTGCAAAAATGAAATAACTTTCTAATGGAGTATGTTATCACCATGGAAACATAGGTGAATAATCTTGCATCTATCCTGAACATTTTGGGAAAAAAATTGCGTTATGCGACCTCATTGATATTCACAATATTAATAATTTAATTAAATGGTCAAGAAGAACTGTTGCTATGGCAACCAAATTTTGTCCAATTAATCGTCTAACTAATCACACTTCAAATCTCAATGGGGATAGCAAGATACATATCTAGGTTTGAGATAGATACATTTCCTTATAATGCACTCCTGCCGATTTCTCCTCGGTCATATCTCCTCAACCAATAAATAAATTAATTTCCCCACAGGAAAAGTGAAGGTTCATGATGATAATTATCTTTTGTAAAAGTTTGGTTGCCATAGCAACTAATTAACTCAGGGCACTTAAGGACAGTCTTACCAGTTATTGCAGCTAATTTTGTATGAAATTCATCTGTGAATAATGCAGAAAGTAAAGGGAAGTTAGCAAAAGTTAATAGATACAATAAAACTATAAACAATTATGCATATTTGTATCTGATAATTAACTGCAAATGTTTAATACTTCTGAAATAAATGAACATTTAATTATCCATATAAAAACCTATAAATTGAGTTGGCCAACAAGGAAGATCACTTCAACAACAGACTTTTAGTACTTCAGTGAGCTATCTAAGTTTTCACCGGATAGAATCTGCATTCAGTGCGTATTTGGTAAGTTAGCTGCAAAAAACCTTTTTTTTAGTTTTGTGATTTAGTTTCTTAACTCACCTTCTGTGTTGCCATTCCAAAATCCACCCGGTAGATCATCTTAAAACTATTAATCTTAGCGTTCGTATAATTAAAAGCTTGCTAAACTTCCAGCAAACCTGTTGGCCAGATTTCATATCAAATTGCACACTGAACTTTGCAAACCATGCGGCCTTTTCCTAGAAACCTTATGACTGTCACATGACCATAAAAGCGCGGATCAATACGCTTAAATTACAGCTGATGCGTAGGAGACAGATGAATTTACGTACATTGCAGCTAGCAACCTTGCAAAGCAACGAGGTATTACATTTCAAATGAATGTAATTTGTGTTATTATATTAAAATCTTTAATGACAGTAGCTATAACTAGGCAGGTCACTCCACACTCAGCTGGGACCATACCACAAGGATGAGCAAGGTGGACTGCACTCAGGTCTTGAATAAAACTTTTGACTGACCTGGAGAGAAACAAAAGTAACTTTTAGTTAGCTTGCTATTCTAAGTACTCTACAGTATGGCAGTTTGGTTAGTATACAATAACTGTAGTTGCATGATCGTAATGTAGCTAACAAAAAAAGGGGGAAACCCCTGAACAATGACAGTTGATGAGCATGGAATACTGTACATAATTATGGCAACATCATGGGCGAGTAAAACCATGTTTCTGTTGTTCAAATGTACGCTATATATACTCTCCATCTAGCTGTTCAGAATGCCGTTGATTAGAATGATTGGTCTTCAAGTAAACTGTGGATATGCTAGGGCTACAATGTACAACAATTCAGTTGACAAGGATTGTGAAAACGTAGCCAGTGTATTTCAATCAAAGTGGCCTTCGAGACAACCCATAAACAGAAAGACGTTCCTTGAAAAATTTTCAGAGCTGTTGACACGGGAAAAATTAGAGCATTCAATGAGCAAGTGTACTAGATGTTTTGAACTCTACAATAACTATCAATAAGCACTTCCCCTTTATGAGCAAGATGTTGTACAGCTAGACAAGGAAGCACTTCATGTGACAAAGTTTACATCAAAAGTGTTATCAGAAATTACCGATGTCTATATGTAAGAGACTAGAAAATCTTTCCAAAATGCTACTGCGCTTTGCAAGTTACTTGTCAGAGTAGAAGCCAATATTCTAACCACAGATACTTACGCATATACACCACACAAGTTGCTAAGAATCCATAGAACACTTAGTAGTTGCTCTGGGAAAGGAATGTGCTGATCATAGCAAACTAAATATACTTGCGCATGCATTTGCATGAATTCAAATTTGGCTTGGTCAGTGCGATGCCTATCAACTATTCAACGGATCTGCGGTGGAGAGCTGTGTGGCTCCGTGGCATGAGCTATGAGGAAGTGGGTCATCTGCTATTCATTTCTGAGAGAGATATGTTGACCATTTTTTCTCCACTGGAAATGTTGAACCAGCAAAGCAAAAGCATGGGCCACAATGTTTGTTGAGTGAATTTGAACAGACTACAATACTATATGCTATGATTGACAATCCCAGTGTTTACCTGATCGAGCTGCAAAACAAACTGTTTGATGCAACTGGTACTTGGGTGTATTAGTCTACCATTTGCTGTACTGTTCACCGATTAGGGTTCACAAGAAAAAAGCTTCAACATATCTCATTCAGTCGTAGTGAAGATGTGAGAGCCAGGTTCATAGCAGACATATCTATCTTTGACCCACACATGTTCTTATGGGTAGATGAATCTGGATTTAAGCAGAGAAATTCCATCAGGAGCTATGAGCTATGGGTATAGTTTGAGGGNCAGGCAATACTAAGAGTCTCAAAGATTCTAGGAGAACTGTATCTAGGCTCAATGTCTTCCCAAATTGTTGTTCTCATTTCATTAGCAATCCTAGATGCTCCATCCACTAGGCTACACTTGGTCTTGACATGTTTCATCCGAGGAATTACAGCGGAAGCTGTCACTTCCTTTTCTCCAGATAGAGCATCGGTCAAGTACGATAGGGGCTTCACAATAGTTTCTAGAACTGAGAATTCAGAATCTGTTGGCATTTTGTGCCAATTTTTTCTGTCTTCAGCCAATACTGAGCTTAGTGCCTGCTGTTGTTCGACAATGCGGGACACCATTTGATATGTCGATCCCCATCTCGTAGCAACATCACCCATCAATTTGTGCTGGGGAAGATCCAGTAATGTTTGTTTCTCTCGAAGATCACGGTTTTTTTTTTAAGCTACGATTAAATAGCTCAACTAATGAGTGACATCTTGCCAAAGCTCGCTGAATTTGAGTAATATTGAGACTCTTCTTGATAGCCAAATCGAAGGTTATGACCGAAGCAACTAATTCGTGGTAAGTCAAGAATGTTAAAAGCCGAGACAACATTCGAACCACTATCAGTAGTGAATGCCACTAGTTTGCTTACCAGTTATCAAAAATATCAATAATGCCATCAGCTATGTTCTGGCCAGTGTGATCTGCAAACATGGGTGATGTTTCGAGACAAAATGCCTGGAGTTGCCACATTTTGTCAACAAAATGGACAGTCAGTGTCATGTAAGGCTCTTTAGCAGCACTTGTCCATAGATCTGTTGTGGCAGAAAAACACTCAATCTCTCTCAAAGCAGGCTTTACACAGTATCCCTAACATGTACATACAGCCGAGGAATCTCTATGTCGGTAAAATGCTTACGTGACGGAAGCTGATAACGTGGATTCAGCTTCTCAACAATGTGTCTAAATCAAGGTTTGTCAACTGTAGACAGTGGCACTGCATCTTTGCCCAAATAATAGGTTATAGCTTTGTTTAGTTCTTTAGCCTGAGTACTGGTCGATGAGTACTTACAAGATTTTTCCATTATTTCATTCAGAGAAGTCTGAGCACTTCTAGTTGGCCTTGGTGTTTTGGGAGAAATTTCAGCAAAAAGAGAGGGATGATGTTCTCGCAAGTGTTGAAACAAATTAGTAGTGTTGCTTCCCTTCGCTAGAACACTTCTCCCGCATGTTCTACATACAGGCTTGTCTTGTTCTTTATCAGCAACAACGCCATCCTGACTTGATCTGAGTCCAAAAAACTGCCATACAGGGCTCTTTGTGTTCTTCTTTTTCACAAGATAAGCACCGCTTACAAGCTCAGCCATAATCCACACGTGGTAGATATAACCATAGATAAAACTGATAGTGGTCTAGCTACACGTGGGCTTGTGGTTTTGGTCACAACTTTAGCACGTGAAGTACAACCAAGCGCGGTTAAATCGCTAAATGTGATAATCGAACGATGCAAAAACTTCACGATTAAATAAATGCGACTATAAAATATTGCGATATAATCGTAACACCGGTTAATCGCCCATCACTAGTTCACTACAATAGCAAATTTGGTGAGGCCTGGCTGTAAGCAATGTTCTAAGACTGTTATCTTTTTATGAGATTCTTACTGCTTGTGACAAATGCGGCAAAAGCACGCGGTGTACGTGCATGCGTACTTACGCGTACTAAATTCTGGTCACGTGACCGTTATTTTGCGAATTTGTGTTTTATTGAAACGCCTCGCGAAGGAAAACAATGCATAATTACATCAAACCATATATATTTTTCAGTTGACCTATATAGTAGGTCTACACAAATAACTAGCAATGACTTCAATTTGCTACTCTTGAAATTTCACGTTGGACACCCTNTAAACCATGCGGCCTTTTCCTAGAAACCTTATGACTGTCACATGACCATAAAAGCGCGGATCAATACGCTTAAATTACAGCTGATGCGTAGGAGACAGATGAATTTACGTACATTGCAGCTAGCAACCTTGCAAAGCAACGAGGTATTACATTTCAAATGAATGTAATTTGTGTTATTATATTAAAATCTTTAATGACAGTAGCTATAACTAGGCAGGTCACTCCACACTCAGCTGGGACCATACCACAAGGATGAGCAAGGTGGACTGCACTCAGGTCTTGAATAAAACTTTTGACTGACCTGGAGAGAAACAAAAGTAACTTTTAGTTAGCTTGCTATTCTAAGTACTCTACAGTATGGCAGTTTGGTTAGTATACAATAACTGTAGTTGCATGATCGTAATGTAGCTAACAAAAAAAGGGGGAAACCCCTGAACAATGACAGTTGATGAGCATGGAATACTGTACATAATTATGGCAACATCATGGGCGAGTAAAACCATGTTTCTGTTGTTCAAATGTACGCTATATATACTCTCCATCTAGCTGTTCAGAATGCCGTTGATTAGAATGATTGGTCTTCAAGTAAACTGTGGATATGCTAGGGCTACAATGTACAACAATTCAGTTGACAAGGATTGTGAAAACGTAGCCAGTGTATTTCAATCAAAGTGGCCTTCGAGACAACCCATAAACAGAAAGACGTTCCTTGAAAAATTTTCAGAGCTGTTGACACGGGAAAAATTAGAGCATTCAATGAGCAAGTGTACTAGATGTTTTGAACTCTACAATAACTATCAATAAGCACTTCCCCTTTATGAGCAAGATGTTGTACAGCTAGACAAGGAAGCACTTCATGTGACAAAGTTTACATCAAAAGTGTTATCAGAAATTACCGATGTCTATATGTAAGAGACTAGAAAATCTTTCCAAAATGCTACTGCGCTTTGCAAGTTACTTGTCAGAGTAGAAGCCAATATTCTAACCACAGATACTTACGCATATACACCACACAAGTTGCTAAGAATCCATAGAACACTTAGTAGTTGCTCTGGGAAAGGAATGTGCTGATCATAGCAAACTAAATATACTTGCGCATGCATTTGCATGAATTCAAATTTGGCTTGGTCAGTGCGATGCCTATCAACTATTCAACGGATCTGCGGTGGAGAGCTGTGTGGCTCCGTGGCATGAGCTATGAGGAAGTGGGTCATCTGCTATTCATTTCTGAGAGAGATATGTTGACCATTTTTTCTCCACTGGAAATGTTGAACCAGCAAAGCAAAAGCATGGGCCACAATGTTTGTTGAGTGAATTTGAACAGACTACAATACTATATGCTATGATTGACAATCCCAGTGTTTACCTGATCGAGCTGCAAAACAAACTGTTTGATGCAACTGGTACTTGGGTGTATTAGTCTACCATTTGCTGTACTGTTCACCGATTAGGGTTCACAAGAAAAAAGCTTCAACATATCTCATTCAGTCGTAGTGAAGATGTGAGAGCCAGGTTCATAGCAGACATATCTATCTTTGACCCACACATGTTCTTATGGGTAGATGAATCTGGATTTAAGCAGAGAAATTCCATCAGGAGCTATGAGCTATGGGTATAGTTTGAGGGGCATGCGGGCTGAGGATCACCAACTTAAGCTAGGAAGGACATCAATTAATGCATTTGCACTCATGTCACATAAATGACATATACTTAACTGAAAAAAATGTAAATGGTGAAAGCTTTGAAGTACATGCCTAATACCTATACTAATGCTGTTTGATGGTGTTAACCACCATTCTGTTGTCATAATGGACAACTGTGCTGTGCACCACCTGGAAAGAATAACTCAAATGATTCACAGCACAGGTGCACTACTCAAATTTTACCACCATATAGCCCCAACTTTAACCCGATTGAACTGGTAATCCATAAAATATTAGATCTGCCCGGAAACTGGGGTACTCATCATTAATTAGTGAGAAATAATCAATACGCATATATAATTAGGTGTGCAATATTTAGAAATAGGCCTATTTAAGTTTGTAAGACCATGTTTCCAAGCAGATTCAAAATCTTGAAGATAAATGCAATATACTGACAAAATATGACATTGTGAAAATAAATATGAAGCTCTGCATCTTTGCTTTTACAAAGAGGACATCATCCTGTCCAACCCCTGCGGGTCACATGACATTCACACTTGAAAATATTTTCTATCATTGGTCAAACAATCAATGGATGTAAGGTTTTAGTGAATATAATAAATTCCTGAAGAGTCCCATAGACACAATACAAAATGTTTGTGATCATAAAAATCTAGCAAAACAAAATTAAGTCTTCAAACCTGCCCAGAGGCTCTCACTGACAGATTTCCAATTGCATGCTAGGCCTAAAACTCACAGAAACCTTCCTCAGCACTCGTACAGATGGTTGTATGGATGGTTGTACAGATGGTACAGATAGCCGAAGTTGAACTTTTGTTACTGCCTTGTCTACTCAGTCCTTGAGCTTCATTACCTTGGTGCCATGCTCCCAGGGTAATCGAATATGTGTCCGTGTTTTTAGCATCAAAACTGCCTGGTGGTGTGTAAACAATTTGTGAAGTGTGCTGTGAGCGTAGAAAATTATGTAATGTGCAGCATGCTAAAACAACTATTTCCACTTTCCCAGTCTCATAGATGCCATGAAAACTCTGAATCTGTTGGCAAGGATGCCAAAAGCATTCTCCACAATTCTTCTGGCTCTGCTAAATCGATAGTTAAAGATCATCAGCAACGATCAAAAAAGGTATTGGCTGTCCATTTTCCTGAAATGGCTTTGGAAGTGGTATTCCCAGTACGGTAGTACTGGGTACATAGGAATGGCACGGGTGCCCCATTAGCGCAATACAAATATTCACGCGAATAACTCTGCAAAAACTGAGCGCTTGGCACTAAAAGGCTTCTTAAGCTACTATTTAGCTCTTTCTCTTTCTAACAAGCCTAAAAACATGGCCTAAAACCATCGCTAAGGCACCAAACAAAAATATGCCAAACCTCCAATTTTCTCCATCTTCTTCTTCTTCTTATTCTTCTATGTTGGCAAGCCTTTTCTCAGAGACCGCTCACTTTCAGAAGCTGATTCTTGAACGAATAAACTTGGTATCTTTGTCTTCAGTCGCTTTTTGCATCGGTAATTCGTTTCTCTAGCTAAGTGGCTAGATACAAGACGAAAAGCGCCTTCTCCGTATGGCAGCCATTCATTTCTCTACTCATTAATAAATTGATTAGCTATGGTGGAAATCAAAGTGACGACCCTTTCCAGTTAGACAAGTGTGCGTTATTTGGAATCCGAATATTCGCTGCCTGCCCGTTTTACCTGAAGATTTCTGGTTGTGCTGAAGTCNAGACCCAGGAGACGGCTACTGGACTCAAGGAGGTGAGCGCTTGCTAGCAGAGAGATAGATTCTAGGTATAGTAAGTTCCAAGAACTAAAATAAGCCCCAAAATAACCTGTACGCGATCGCAGTACAGGGAGCCTCGGAGGCAATACTTACGAGTAGAAAGGTACTGTATGTAAGCGCTTGGATTAGACAAGCACGTATAAAGCTTTAGCTTACCTTTCTGCCCATGTGCTGCAGCAAAATTCTGATCAGTCAGCTTATAGAGCACTGAGAACATCGAATAAACAATCCATTTTTGTGGCAGCTGCCTAGCTCATTAATATTCACTACGGTCTGTTGCACAGCATAGCAACAGTTCTCCGTGTTAGCAACTAAATAAAAATAAACAGGGCGAACAATACGGTCTATATCTCTGCAACAGAAGCAGCTCCACCCCTCAAATTTTGCGTGGAGCATGCTGAGATGTAGCGCAATGCACCTGTGCAGTAAAAAAGCAAAAACGCGAAATAAACTAAAACCGCATTTTACTCTAAAAACAATAATTTCCCAAACGTCCGGTTTTCCCTTGGAGCCTCGAGCACAAATATTAATTTCTATTAGTCACTGACTACATATGGCATATGGAATCTTGACATCTTTCGTGATCCGCTATATATCCCATTTGATTTGCATCAAAATATGACACTTCCGCTTCAGACAAGAACTCTTAACTGCTGTCTATCCTTTGCTTTTAGTTATGATTACATACGTACTATTTTACAAGTTTGCACTATAGCTATCCTATAGAGTTGTCTCGATATGGAAACCATTTTACAGATATTTTAGGTATGTTCGTAATGAGTCGTACAAAAAGAATAACTCTAATTGGTGCATTTACAATATTTATTCTCCTATGTAAAGATTCTCACTTGGCACTTCAATAGACCCCCACTATGACAACAGAAGAAAGCCTTTTCAAAGGCATTAACTATCTCATTATGGATGGAACAGTGGAATACTTTAGTAGAGCTAGAGCATGTGCCTTCCCTATAGTGTGTTGGCTCTAGTGATGCTCCTCCTGTTCAACATCCTCCCTCTGAATTTTGTTGTATGTGGATTGGTACATAAATTTTATTCTTCTATATCTTGTTTGTTGCTGCACTTACTATTGTTTCAACCTTTAAACTGTACTGAAACATGCATCATAACTATATACATTGATACAGTGCTATTATTTGTAACTTAACAGTGGCGTAGCCAGGGGGGACTAGGGGGGCGCTTGCCCCCCCTTTTTTTAGTCGCGAAATTTACGCTTTGGTATTATAATGCGCTATTCTTTCGTCCACTTACTTTAGCAACACTGCTTAACAATCATCTTTGGCCAGAATTCAATACAGAACAAGTTTTAAAAGCTTTCTTTTTGCTGCTACAAAACTATAGAGAGCGTTCGATCTAGCGAGCGCGTGCTGCGGTTCAATTAAATAAATGGGAGGGGCTAAAATTAGTTAAATTAAGTGGGTGTGGTTTTCGGTCGCACAAAATTTCAGGCGCGCTTCGCGCGCAATATTTTTACTGCTCCTTCTTTTCTAAAATCCTGGCTACGCCACTGAACTACACTTGCTTTCATTGGTCTAAATGGTGACCATGTAATGAAAACATAAAATGAGATTCCACAATTATGTTGGCTGCTGTAACTTTGATTGCACTCCTGGTGTATAGGAGAAATGTATTGTGACTCCATAAAGTGTAGTATATAGTACTGGCATGCAGAGGAGGTTGGACATGAATCACATGACAATGGAATGTAATTATAGTGCACGTGTACCTCCAGCTCCACGTGTGTGTTGCAAACATGGCAGTAGCAGCAGACGGCAAGAAGTTCGAGTGTCTTGAAGAAGTTGCTATCGACTCAGCTCTGTCAGAGAAGGTGGCCACCGTGGCCATCTTGTTCATGGAAGATCCGTTTAAATATAAACTGCCCTATTTTGACGTATTGACCGTAGAGCTTCGCCAAGTCAAGGTTGAACGGAGTCTGGATGGCACTGGCACTGGGTCAACTGAAAGATTTGACGCATTTATAAATAGTAAAGTCGTAAAGAAGTGTCCAACATTTGTATTCGTAAAGACGGCGTTTTTGGTGGAGGTAAGTCAGTTTAACATAAACTTCGTAGTTTCTCTATAGCAAGCTAATTCAGTATTTAATATCAAAGTAATTTATCATGTGATACCATAAAGAGTATCATCAGTATTAAACCGTTGTCATAAATACATATAGACTCAAGTGTTTGCCCAACGTGTTAAGATTGATTCACTGCAACTTTCAACTGATGGTGTCTATATTATATGGGATTGTGAGCCGTACTCCAATGAAAATGATGATGATATTGATGAGACTCCAGTGGTCATGACAGGGGTACGTCATTATATTGCCAATATGCATATATAGAAATGACTTCTTACTCCATACACAATAATAACATCTTCCATTGCATGTCATATACATCATTGGTCGTATTATGTATAGGAATCACAGGAAGAAGATGATGGGACTCGTCTGATTCTGAGTCTGAAGACATCACGCACACAGTAACATTCAAGGTAATCGGAACAACAAAGAGTGATTCTTATCAATCAACACTGAAGGTAGTGAGTGAGCAGTTGGAAATAGGAAACCATGTATCCGTTAACGAACCTGATAATCCTTACGACTCAAGTGCCATTGCCTTTAAAGTTTTGATTTCTGGTAAATGGCAAACAATTGGATATGTGGTAAAGGAAGCCACTGAACATGTACACAGTGCAATGAGTCGTTCCCTCATTTGTGGTGTCAATATTTCTTGGGCCAAGTATTTGCTTACCTGGAGCCGCACTGGACCTGGTTATTATGCTGGTGTTGATGTTACAGCATGTTAGGGGCCAGTGGCCACCAGCTATTGTAAGGTGTGCCAGTACCAGATAGGATCTGATGGACAATAATCACACAAGTAGTAAAAATTTCAAAAAAATGAGTAGTGTAGGAATGGGCAGTGCGGTAAAAAGTATTGGAACAAGGCATGTCTCAATTTCGGCACATGACTACTTCATTTTTGATGATTTATTCTAAATTGATCCCTAATATGAATCATCAGTGTCATAGATGCAAAGATCTGTACTACTATATTATACCAGAGCTTATTGGTTTGAATTCCTATACTAATAAGTTGGCTAAGCAGTGAAATAAACCATAACATGGCAGGCATGTAACTTAAGAGGCTGGACTGCCGGCCAAGAGTTGCATGGGCATAAAAAATGAAGTAGTCATGTGCCGAAATTGAGACATGCCTTGTTCCAATACTTTTTACCGCACTGCCCATTCCTACACTACTTATTTTTTTGAAATTTTTACTACTTGTTCATTCACTTTTTTCAACACTACAGTGTGGTGACTATCAGAGACTGGTTAGTCCCTGCAAAAAGCTTGAGTAGCAGCTACAATGCATGCTGGAGGAGGCTAATGCGCATGCGCATAATGATGCCACGTGTATAGATAACCTTTGAACTCTACATATGAAGATGGCTGTATTGAAGTACATGTCATTGGATTTATACACTAAGTTTCAAAGCTTTCTAGTTTTTGTTTAGGCCTATTTGAGATTAAAATGAGTATCAAGGAATGTAGTACCTATGAAAAGAACTTACTTTGTGCTGTCAAAGTTGGCTCAACACATTCTGGTTCTCTGGAAATCCTTTTCAAGTAAGTCAGTCAGAAAGTACGTACGTACGTTAGGACAAAAATGGCACTATGGTGGCTTCCCACTAACGCTCTCTACGAGTGCTGAGGAAAGTTTTTGTGAGCTTTAGGCCTTGTATGTAGTTGGTAATCTGTCAGTATGAGCCTCTGAGCAGGTTTGAAGGTTTAATTTTGTTTGACTAGATTTTTATAGTGACCAACATTTTGTATTGTGTCTATGGGACAGGCGGCCCATTCCTACTATACGTACTACCGTACGTATAATACTTCTGACTTAAGTTTAATCTTGAAACTTGCTAAAATTATTGTAATACTTCATGAATCATAAAAAACTTGTAATCAACTTCCCAAACCATTGATTGTTTTGTTGCTACATTGTAACATTGATCTATATATACATGCTTAGCTTATGATCTCAATTCAAAATCAATTATTATAATCATTATGACCTTCTTATGTTACAATCATAATTATTGAGTCAGCTTGAGTTATGCATATGAATGTTCATCGATGTGGTAAGGAATACCAGGCGGTGGTGATAATTCCAGTGGTACGTACATTATGAAATTGAGGTCTTACTGATATTGAACCTCGTACTGGAAGTGTTGCTCTTCCTGGAACAAATGCCGATGGTTGTTCTCGACGAGGAACCCTCTTTGTCTTTCTTGGCTTCGGCTTAGCTTGGTTGAAGTCTGGGAGAGGCCCCTCATGAAAACGTGAATGAGCAGAGGTATGGTAGTAGAACTTCAGATCTGGGTCAATTCGTTTGCAGAATTCCAATACTACTTTGCGAAATCCTATCTTCACTTAATTGTTTCATGGTGAATTCTTTGCCTATTAGATCTCGCATCACGGAGAAAAAACACTCAACATCGTCTGTGGATGTAGACCTGGGGTGTTCTACATCTGCTGTACGTACTCTCCTAAACTCTCTTCCCTCAATATTGGTGGTGATGGCAATAAGTGTCTCACGAGTAAAACCACACACATTGTTGAGTGCCCTAAATATATTCATAGACATCATTAATTGTATATGTCACACACGTATATACTGAATTGTCTGCAAAAAAATTTTAAAAAAAATAATAACAACTGACTTGTTCACCTCTAGTGTACTTAGATCTGGGTTTTGTTTGTACCAGGGAATTAAGTCGTTTAGAATGTAATCCATAAACTGACGATTGAACTGGCTTCTCTGGTTTTCTGTGAGACCTCTTTCATCATTGGCACGACGCCAGTTGCACACCACACGAATAAATTCCTCCTCATTTTTGTAGCCTTTTTTCTTCATGAATGCTACCATGTTGGGACTGAACAACCGTTCTGCATCTTCCACGGATTGCTTTCGCTCACGTATCAGAGCACTATATGTCAAGTTAGTTGATGGGTCTGACAGTGCTTCAACATGCAAAGCGTTCAAGCATTAGCTTTTGGGGTCCACCTCTCCGTGTACTAGCTGCAATTCTCTATAGCACNTGACTATGGACTTAGAAAATTTTCTAAGGCCAAAAAGTACACTTTTCACAAAAAAAGTTTATTTTTCGTTAAAAACACTTTTCAGCACCAAAGAAACACTTCTGTGAAATTTTACTTTTCAAATTTTCATCGAAATCCTTTACAGAGTCGATTCGGAGGTCAGCAGTGGCATGTTTAAGGGGGTGCTCCGGATGCTCAAGCACCCCCTTGGCTTTGCAAAGAGCACCCCAGTGGCTGCTCTCATTGCGCGCAATTTGCAGCTAAGCTCCTTCGCAGAAAAGACAGGTAAGACAGTGTCTGGCTGGTTAGACCACATATAAATCTAAATTACTTACTAGCTTAAAAGACCAGTTTAGTATAACTTGAAAATTACTATATTATTTTACTTATCAGCAATAATGCTATTGCATCATGAGCGCGCGTTAAGGTTTCGGGGTACAGTAAGCTCATGAATATGCTAATCAGTACACGCTAGTTATTTTAGATGCGGAAGTAGAGAGATAATTTCTTGCGTCAATTTTTGCAAAGCTGGCTAAAAATCAAACCGGATATGGGTGGTCATCTTACCGTTCTGTCAACAGAGAAGGGCCAGACAGAGAGTTTTTTCGAAAAGAAGCAACTGAACCGTCCAAGTCGCTGCAGTTTGCTGCCTGACAGCTGCCTAGGGCGCTTTGGAGAGCGCTTTTTTGCTCCATAAAGCTTTTCGTATTCGAAGTAGAAAGAAAATCTCGATGTCAGGCCCTGCCAAACCAAGGTAGGTTTTCTGTGTATCAGCGCTCTGGATAGCGCAGTCATGCTACTTGGAAAAAACTGACGCAGAAAATTTATTTTGACCGTAGTTCACTGCAGCACTTGACAGAAAAGCTATGAAAACTAAATTTTTTACTTTCCAAGAACAAACTGACTAATACTGTGCTTCTGAATAGGAAGAGTTTTGATTATACAGTTCTGTTGCTAGATTTTGGTAGATTTTTTGTGCTCATAAATTATTCATATCAATGATTTTGCACTTTGTACCCCGTAACCTTAATTGAGCCACTCCCACCAAATTACAATTCCAAAGTACAGTTAGTACAGGCATGCTCATTGGGAAACCAGAAACCACCTGCTCTGAACCACAGCTATAGATGTCTATCCTCAAGTTTTCCCACAGGCTACCACAACCATCCAGCCCTAATAGTGATCAGGAAGAGGCCACTGACAGTTCAGGTATAAAATCAGTAACAATAGTAATACGACAAATTCAATATATAACAAAGTAAATATTGTGTTAACTACAGATTTGGATTCATCTGATGAGCAAACAGCTGCCTATACTTCTGATAATGATCCTCCAGCTTTTAAGCGTACAGCATTGGACCGCAGTCAGTTTTGTGATGATAATGCAGAGTTCATCAATAGTCACACTAACCCAACCAATGAAGACAGCTACAACCCAGAGCAGGTTGGACACGATCACGTGCATCAAAATATTGCTGACACAGCAATTTTTTTGTCATTTGATTTATATTGAATGTGTAGGATCTCTTTTTTGCTTCCTGACATTGTCTGTAGCTTTGTTCTTTGACTGTTCTAGTTGTTTGTAGTTAAAAGTTTAAGTTGAGTGTGTGAGCCCGTCTGAGCCCGTGCAACTTTGGTCGTGTTGATGGTATCTAAACGAGGCAGAGATTCAGACTCGTCTAATGGAAATGGTCACTCACAATCTACCCCCCTTGGTCTTGTTGCCCCTGTGGACCTATCACAGTTAACCGAATCACTTCAAAAAATTGTTTTGACTGGTTTTAGTGTAACTAGTAGTGTCACTCCTTCAAAAAGAAAGAACAGTCACAAGAAGAAAAGACGTTTGGACTCTGATGAAAATGGTCAAGATGAAGTCACCTCAATGCCCAAGTGGAGTGCACAAGAGCTTTGGTCCTTAGTGAAATTTATTTTGCTGTTTTGTGATGGGCACAAATGGCCAGCAGGGAAGAATATGAAGTTTTGGGATTCTGCTGCTGATTATGTCCAAAAGGCAGCAGGTACTCTCCATACTCGATCAGGTATGATAGTACAGTATGCTGTATAAATAAAATGATTACAAAAAAATATTACATATGTGATTTCATTATACTCATGAAGGTTCAGCATGTCGATCAAGGGTTACTAATAGCCTTTACAAAAAGCTCAAAAGTCCACTTATTGCTGATCAACATTTCCAGTCAACTGAGTACAAGTGTGGAGTCTAGGCAGCTAGGTTGAGCATTCTTCTGAAAGTGAGGTAATTATAATCGAAATGTACTGCTATATCACACGATCATATTATACTTAGCAGGGGGTGAAGAGGTCAGAGACTTGCCAAAATGAACCTTCTATTTGTCTATACTGTTTCATGCTAAAATGTGACACACTCACACCCACACGTGCACATATACACACAGCAGCAGCAGCAGCAGCAGCAGCAGCAACAGTCACACTCAGAGAGAACATCCCTGAATGTACGATCACAGTGTGTTTCTACATTCAATTTACTCTGTCCATCTGAACAGTCTCCAAACTGTTTGCTGAGTACACCGAGACCAACATGACTCACAGCATTCCTGGTGATTTCCTGACACTAGTTGTACAGGCATTAGAACACATGAAGGAAAATAATCGCAGTAATGTGCTGTATACGCTAGCAAGTCATTGGGAACCATGAGTTCTCATGGAACTGGCTCCTTGCTCCCAGTCAAACGGATGCCTATGGGTCTACTTGAACACACTGCGAATTATTTTTCCTCTGATGCCATCAATCAGGTATGTGTGTGTGTATGTGTGGAATGTGCATCATGTATTTACTGCTATTATTATTACTATTGTATAGATTCATTGCCCAGAAGATTATCGTTGTTGGTTGCAATCTATGTACACACTCTTTGGAACTAAGTGGGCCAAACTATTTTGTGGTCCTGTGTTGAGCTATGCACCAATTGGACAAGCTCCCTCCAATTCAACTTCAGAAACACGCTCCTTGCATCCGACAAATGTAAGAATAATGTCATACTCATGCAGTAGTACTATAGATGAGCATAAATTTTGCATGCAACATGCAGGCACTGGTAAATGTACCTGCTGTATCGGAAAGGGCACTCAGGAGAGACATCACAAGCAGTTCGGTAACAATTGATGCATCAATTCAGGTTTGTGTGAATAGGAGCTGTATATGCTAGAAATATAGGGTGTATGTTTTGACTCCACAGTGTCACTATTGTATGGGATAGTCCTTTTGTCTGCATTGTGAGGCTACTTTAGCCTCGTTCCCAGGCTCTCACCTTTGACCTTACACTCACGGTAAGGAAGGAGAGAGCCTGGTCGGAAATATCACGTGAATGACGTGGGGATAGACACTAGGGTAGACACGTCCTTTGACCTCTGCAAGCTGCAGCAATTCTGAACTAGCGATACTACAGTTCATAGATTGATTTAAGCTGTCCAAACCATGAAAATAAGCAAGGTAAGTACAGTAAAATTACTTACTTTCGAGCTGTTCGTGCTAGGCGCTCATAAAACGGCACGATCGCGGCAGAGGTCAAAGGTCACATCTACCTCCGCGTCATCAATGACGAAATTCACGTGATATTTCCGACCAGGCTCTCTCCTTCCTTACCGTGAGTGTAAGGTCAAAGGTGAGAGCCTGGGAACGAGGCTAAGGCTACTTATATGTCTAATGAAGTAACCCAATTTGTGGTGTGAAAAAACTATACAATGTGAATGGTTCAAGTAAAAACTGAACCTTATGCCCACTTACTATATTTCAGATATTTAGAGATAAAGTTCAAAGTTCATATATGACGTAATTGTGAAAAATTGAACTGAACCAAACTAAACAAAACCACAAAAATTTCATTTTTGATGGGAGGGGCATAAGATTCAGTTTTTACCTGAACCAGTCACACTGTCATGTTGATTCAACATACTCGTATTCCTGAGATAAAATTTAATACTGAATGATTAATTGATCTATCCATTCAGACAATAGTACTAGATGATGCAAAAAAGACAGCTCCCCAAAGAACACGTTAGTGGATCAAAGGTGATGCATGTGACCTTGTTAAAGGATTGGGAGAATCTTTGACTGGAGTGTGGTCTGGAGATGTTGACTTGAATGACAACCAACTTCAATCTCTCTACCAGCAGTATAGTAACCGTAAAAAGTCCATCGAGACACTGGGTCTGCCAAATCCAAATGATAGCAATGCTGTGGTTAAACACCTCCTAGAGGAAAAAAGCCATTTGGAAGCTGATTTAGAGTTTATCACTGAAAGTGAGTAATTGGTTACTATATGATACATTTCTGTTTACATTGCAATCTTGTAGCTTTGAGTGACATGTACAGTACATATTGTTTTTCAGAGCTTGTTAGCACCAACTCAGCTTATGCAGACAAGACGAAAGAGCCTAAGCACTCCGACAAGGCAATGTTTGCTCTTGCATGGAATCTCAAAGAGCTTACTACAACACGTGATGATTGCCGAAAGCTGGTGTCTGAATTGAGCAACCTGTCACTCTCTCTGTCCAACCCTAATTTGTGACATTACTGATTCCAATCTTCCCTTGAAATTGTCATCCCTTAGAAAATCTCTTGCCATTACAGTAAAGTCAGTGTTTTGGTTTAAAAGGGTTCCTGCAACACATGCATTTGTGTTTATGATCTCTACTGACAAGCGTGCAGTGAAACCATATGCATTACCTGTCCAATGCATTCCATGTGCTGGTTTATCTGAGAAACGGATTAGTCAACTTACCCATGAGCTTATTTCAGAAATGACAAAGAGAGAAATGACCGTATGTGGTAAGTGTATTGTAATTAATGTCATAATTAATGTACTTATTTGTACAATCTATTATGAAAAACAGGTGCTGTCAGCAATGGAGAGTTCAATTTATTGAGAGCAAAAGGGTACACTCGACCCCTTTCCATTTTTACTGTTCATTCTCAGGTTCGAAACAAGTACTCCAGGTTAAGCCACAAAAATATGGCTTCCATGCTCACCCCAAGTAAGAATTCAACTGCATTAAATTATTGTATCCCTAATCATGAATTATTTTAATTATTTATAGGAATGGTAAATGGAAAATTGGTGGCAGAACGACCCAATCCTGCAGTCAGTTCTACATTGTTAATTGAAATTTGGAAATGGACACAAAGAAGGCTTCTCTGGATGATATAGTACATTGTCTTCGACCTAAAACTGTACCTATAGGCTACAATTTTCACACATGGATATCAGGTATATTAATTATATACATACACATGTAAGCAATATCATGATGATTTATTGTGTTGTGTAATTCTTACGTCCATTCACTGTACTATTTTTAGGAAAGGCAGAGACTGTTACTGGTATGATGCGTTCAATTTTGGCACAACTGGAGTATCAATATCAGATTCGTGAGTGGGACAAGAGAGGAGTACCATTCAGTGAACATGTATATGTTCCTGAGAATCATCCTTTGACCAAACAACCATTTTATGAGGTGGAGGATGAACCTCATGTACTGAAGGTGTGTTACATTTTGTGCACATGCATGTATACTATATGTATATCATACGTACGGTAATATTCCCAGTACGGTAGTACTGGGTACACAGGAATGGCACGGATGGCCCATTAGCGCAATACAAATATTCACGCGAATAACTCTGCAAAAACTGAGTGCTTAGCACTAAAAGGCTTCTAAAGCTACTATTTAGCTCTTTCTCTTTCTAATGAGCCCAAAAACATAGCCTAAAACCATCGCTAAAGTAACAANAACCAATGCTAAGAGGTGGATGCTAAAGGAATGCTTATAGTTGAAGTAGAAGGATCTAGTATTTGGTGGAGGGGTAATAAGAACGTGTTTCCCATCAAGTGCCCCAATACAGTTAGGGAATTGCCATTGACTCTTGAAATTTCCTGCAATTATTTCCCATTCTGTCTCCGTTTGTGGTACCTGCATATACATAGCGAGTAAGTTTTGAGGGGGTTGACTTTGGGGGATTTGTGGATTACAATCTATCCGTGAAAGTTAATCCCATGAAACAGTAATACAATATTAAAACAATGCATTGTACTTTTATTGGCATGCACACAGGAGGACTATACTAATAACTATACATTAGGAGATGAAATCCTGAACGTATCAATCAGTCTCTAATTTCAATAGACAATTCCCAGTACGGTAGTACTGGGTACATAGGAATGGCACGGATGCCCCATTACAAATATTCACGCGAATAACTCTGCAAAAACTGAGCGCTTGGCACTAAAAGGCTTCTTAAGTTTCTATTTAGCTCATTCTCTTTCTAATGAGCCCAAAAACATGGCCTAAAACCATCGCTAAAGTACCAAACTAAAGTATGCCAAACCTCCAATTTTCTCCATCTTCTTCTTCTTCTTCTTCTTCTTCTATCTTGGCACGACTTTTCTCAAAGAGTGCTCACTTTCAGAAGCTGATTCTTGAACGAATATTCGTGGTTTCTTTGTCTTCAGGTCCTTTTGGCATCATTTTTTCATGTCTCTCATTGAGTCGCTAGATACAAGGGCAAAAGCGCCTTCTCTGTATAGCTGCCATTCATTTCTACACTCATGCATAATTCATAAGCTACTTGAAACTGCAAAATGACGACCTTTTCCAGATAGACAAGTGTGCGTTATTTGGAATCGGAATATTCGTGGCCTCCTGCTTTACCTGAAGATTTCTGGTTGTGCTAAACTCTCTGTAACATTTCAGTCTTCAATGTTTATGAGGTGAATACTTAGTTGCACTTATATATAGTTGTCACTATGAGAAGATGAGAAAAGCCAGTAGAATCTAAGAAGCAGCCTCCTGAGGCTGATGATGCTGCCGAAACTTTGATACTGCCATGCTGATAGCATAATAATAATTATATTACATAAGCTATAATTTCCATGCTGATAGTGTACAAGTAACTACCATATACACGCAAACTCAAATGTGATTCAGAGAATTATGAAAAAATGAGAACAAACAAGTGAAAAAAACATTGGAAATGTATAGAGACATAGGAATGGCCAAATCGTAAAAACAAAGCAAACAAGATGGAATGGCTGTAAAGAATTATTCCTATGGGCGACTCAACATGGAAAAGAGTACTACATGCAGCCCACACAGGAACAATTCTGCACACACTCAAACAGCCATTCCATCTTGTTTGCTTTGTTTTTATGATTTGGCCATTCCTATGTCTCTATACATTTCCAATGTTTTTTTCACTTGTGAAAATAGCACTTCTGTTATAAGTGAAAACGCCAACTCAGAAATAGCTGATTCAGCTCAATCAATTAAAAGACCATTTAAACATAGAGAAACACCAGCAAGTAAACGACAGAAAGAAGAAGATATCAAGGCTCTTGCTTGCATGGAAAAATCAGTGAGTGCTAATAGAGACACAGCTCGAGATGCTGATGGTATATTCGGGGAATATGTTGCTACGGAACTACGATCAATTAAAGATTAGAACACTAAGAATTGTCAAGTTTCACATTCAGTCATTGCTGTTTTCTTTACTCACTCAACAAACAAATCCAATTCCAACTCAACCAAATTTAACTCAAGCAACACAACCGTTACGATGGCCTGATCAGCCATGGCAAGCTTCAACACCAGGCCCTAGCTACCCACGTAGTGCTCGGAGCTTAACTCCTACGGAATCACCCAAGCTATGAAAGTGGCATTGAAGAGGCTGAAACCTCACGCAATCAAGGATACAATGTGGATGACTACTAGTGCACCATTATTAGTTTTAAGACTAGTATATGGTACATGTATATATATACATTTATAGCTCCAATTCATACCTGCAAGTACTCCTTTAGTGTTTCGATTATTGCTGCACAGGTTTCAGGTATAATCTTTCCTATTGTTTGGGATGGTATCCTGTACACATATTGCAAGCTTGCATATGTCTCACCTAAAAATACAAGATGTATTCTCCCATATTATACATATATTCTTTTGCCTACATCATGTACTATCACTTATAATTACCAGTAGCAAGAAATCGAAGTGTTAGAGCCAATCTCTCTCCTGCTGAAATGGATTCTCTCATTTGGGTGTCTTTTCTGCTAATAATAGGAGTGACTAACCTCAGTATTGTTTCAAAGCTATCAACATCCATCCGTAAAAAGTTTTTATAAGAATAAGTCTCAGTTCTTGAAGCAGTTGGTGATATGTATTTCTTCTTCTGATCCAGTCTCTTGTCCATACAGTTCTATTTCTCCGTCTCTTTAGCCTCCTCTTTTGTAATATACCTACAATAACTCCACAAGCTTCAACCATAAGGCAGCTGTCTTCCATTTTAAAATTTGATGTTGAATGAAATGTTGTATAGAACATGTTGAATAGTGGTGCATTGTATTTTGCGTACAACATTTTGTTCAACACATTGTATTCAACATGTTGCAAAAAAAGTTGAAGTGTATGATTGGGGTCCTCTCAGATGGATCAGCAGTCCGGGTACTCCATTGTGAGTGTCATATTGTACCAGTCTAGAGCAAGAAATATCTACTTCTGAATCAATGCTATCAGTTTCTTTCAGCCTTGATCTACTTTTTCTTTTAACCATTAGTGTCCATTCACTATGTTGTGAGTTTGGCTTTTAATACTTCACCCCAGGAGTGTTGTTGCATTACTCAAATGATACATCCTTGCACAGAGACAGATTTGGTGTTTGCTGAGAGATAGCACAACAATCATTGGAGGAATTTTGAGTCTCTAGCTTTTCAATTTTGGATAATGGACTCTGGTGGGCATTTGTTGGAATCTTAACTTTGTCAGTAGGCTCTGTTCTATCTCTCTGAGATGACAATACATTGACTGGGCTTTGAGTTGCACTCTCTTGTTGGGTATTTTTTTAGACTTCTTACTTCTGCGCCTAGATTTCTTCACTGGTTTACTGCTATCCAGGGCTGGCCAAAAGAAAGACACAGAAAATCCACCCTTTGAGAATCTAGCAGTCCATTGAGTTTCAGTCCAAGTTGATCCATTAGGGACACCATGGTCCTCTAGACGGGCATAATGGCTCTTAAGGACATTCTGGAACTTTCTGCCATGTTTTTTTTTTAATTTTTAAATGGCTATTTGGTAGATGTGCGAAAGACTTGGCTAGTCGAGACACTTATATCCCTTTTGTTTCTTTAGTGTAGCCATTGTACGTGATGCTTCTGCTTGCATTCGTACCACAGCATTGTCTATTATCTGCGTTATTGGAAGTCTGTTTTGTTATGCAGTTTGCCTGTCCAAACATTCTTTCTTGATATTCTGTCTTAAGTGAGCGAAGATAGATCACCCTGTACATCATTGGACTATGACAGGTCACAGAATGGTAGTAGTTTCCAAACATACATCGTTATGTCAAAACCACTGGTTTGCTAAGCAGACTTTCACATAATGTAGCATGAATGTAGGTTAGGTTGTGAAGTCGAAGGACAGATTATGGTGAATCACGAGAGTAAAGAATTTTACATATTGAGTGTCAACCAACTTCTGAATCAACACCTATGTTGCGCTAGGAAGTAATGCAGCCTTGTGATAGTTGACACACCTCAAAGTGTCTTTATTCAAGACAGCTTTTGGACTTTCTCAACATGATGGCTCATTTGTCCTTTAAAGTCATGCAAGTGCTCTACTCCTGAAATTTCATAGTCACTCAAGTTAGCTTCTTCTAGTGATGATTGTGGTGTTTGTCGTAGTAGTGCAGGGAAATTGGCTAGTCCCTTCCGTAGGCTCTCAAGCTCTTTGTGAAGATCTTGACGTAGTTTACCATGAGTTTTGATTCTATGACTCTTTAGTTCAGCATGTAATTCTGCTACTTTCAAATTTTGAATAGAGTTTTGTTTCTACAGTGTTCCAGAGAGCATAAATTGTTGGCAATCTGATTGTGTCACATCTATAACAGTGCACTTAAGGCACGGGTCACTCAGGTTGGTTAAGGATTGCCAAGCTCTTCCAGCTCATTATAGTGCACACGGCACCTGCTGTGTGTATTTAGCTTGTAGTCGTACAAGCAACCTACAATGAATATCATAAATAATTAGTAGATAAAGATTGTCAATACTAAACGCAGTATTAGAAGAGTGTGTCACTGTATAGAACTTAGCCTCATGGAGAGTTGAGAAAGAGACCTCTTGTGAATAACAGATTTTCCAGCACAGAAAGACTCGAGTCAAACAAAGCTTAAAGTGATGCTAGAAGATTATACTAAAAGGTTCTTGCTGATAATTTCAGACCAAAGCGTGATGATAAACGGCAATGTTATGGTAAGTATGATCTAAAATTCATTATTTCTTTCAGTAATTTAGCGTTACTGTAGCATTACAACAAAAAACAGTGAGGGATGTTTAGTTCAGACCATTAGCTAACTAACAAGCACTATGCCAAACTCTGAGCTATGCTTCTTCTGTACCGGATTTTAATTTTGCCTCTATGAATATTAATTAGTTAACCGTAATGGGAGAATAATAGCTATATGAGGGTCCGTTGGAGAAAGAGTGCCTTTGGGAGAATGAGAGCTATGATGGTCCAAGCTCTTATCTGACAGAGGACCAAACTTCCTGTCCGAAGTTGTCTTGGAAGTGTGTTCGTTGCTCGATATCAAGAAGGTGAATACTTCCGGCTATCACCCTCAAACAGACGGACTCGTTGAGCGTTTTAATGGCACGCTCTCCCACATGATTGCAAAATGTGCAGAGGAAAATAGAAGTGACTGGGACACTCACCTACCATTCCTCCTGTTCGCGTATTGAGCCATGGTTCAGGAATCTACATGTGAATCTCCATTCTATCTTCTTTATGGTAGGGATCCACGACTCCCCTCAGAAAATGTTCTCAATCATGTCAGAAGTCCTTATGTCATCTTTCCTGATGATTACCGCATGGCTGTGACTCTAGGATTGTCGGAAGCCTGGAGAAGTGCCCAGGAAAACATTAAGGTAGCCCAAGAGAGACAGAAACGCCACTACGACAAGCACTCCAAAGAAACTAAGTACAACGAGGGAGACAGAGTAATGGTGTACATGCCAGAAGTGAAAGGCAAAGCGTGGAAGCTTGCCTGACCGTTTTTTGGGCCTTATCGGGTACTCTCAGCTACACCAAACAATGTGTAGGTCAGACCGGTGGATAAACCTGAAGCTGAACCAATCTTCGTCTCGCTAGATCGTGTTCGACCGTGCTACCCTGAGTTACCTGACACATCTTGGTGTGGTGCAACTGGAAAGAGAAGAAGGAACAAATGCAAAGGAAAGACTCCTTCACATAAAGACTGCAGTGTCCAACCACAACGGACTGATGGACCAATCACTCGCAGTATGACAGCAGCAGCTCGGCGAGCAGTCCCGGAATCTCATGAAGACTGACTGTGAAGACTATAAATTAATGATTATCAATATTCTACTTGTTCGTGACTCGAGAACAAGCAACTATCTCAGCAAGGGGAATTGTAGTGACTAATAGAAGTTAATATTTATGTTGTAATTTAGCCCTGACTAAGTATATACAGGAAGCTCTTGATCTTTGTTGTATAGTCACTTTCCTACTTTGTATTGTGAGTAGTTGTTGCTTTTGCTGTAAATAAAGAACCTATTACCAGTAACTAGGACAAGTAATCATAGCTAGCAACACTCAACGTGCGGCTTCAGACCCTGGCCGTTACATGTGTACCCCTCTGCAGGCAGAATCTCTTGTAGTTCAGTGAGTAAATTGCAAATGTGACCCTTTAGGTCATGCAGAGGTTCACTTGCATTGATCTCGTTACGATGACAGGTTTAGTGAGGACAGGCTCTGTATAGCAGTAAAGCAGGGACACTTCAAAGTCTCACTTAGCAGTTGTAGGTCATCCTTCTTCATGCTTTTGGATATGCTTGTTTCGTACAGCATTCCTCTTGCTCGCAGTTCCCTTCTACCCTCAACTCAGAGGAGGTTGGACATTACGCAAGAATCACATGACAATGGAATGTAATTATAGTGTACCTCCAGCTCCACGTGTGTGTGTGTGTTGCAAACATGGCAGTAGCAGCAGACGGCAAGAAGTTCGAGTGTCTTGAAGAAATTGCTATCGACTCAGCTCTGACAGAGAAGGTGGCCATCTTGTCCATGGAAGATCCGTTTAAATATAAACTGCCCTATTTTGACGTATTGACCGTAGAGCTTCGTCAAGTAGAGGTTGAACGGAGTCTGGATGGCACTGGCACTGGGTCAACTGAAAGATTTGACGCATTTATAAATAGTAAAGTCGTAAAGAAGTGTCCAACATTTGTATTCGTAACGACGGCGTTTTTGGTGGAGGTAAGTCAGTTTAACATAAACTTTGTAGTTTCTCTATAGCAAGCTAATTCAGTATTATCAAAGTAATTTATCATGTGATACCATAAAGAGTATCATCCGTGAGTATTAAACCGTTGTCATAAATACATATAGACTCAAGTGTTTGCCCAACGTGTTAAGATTGATTCACTGCAACTTTCAACTGATGGTGTCTATATTATATGGGATTGTGAGCCGTACTCCAATGAAAATGATGATGATATTGATGAGACTCCGGTGATCATGACAGGGGTACGTCATTATATTGCCAATATGCATATATAGAAATGACTTCTTACTCCGTACACGACAATAACATCTTCCATTGCATGTCATATACATCATTGGTCGTATTATGTATAGGAATCACAGGAAGAAGATGATGGGACTCAGTCTGATTCTGAGTCTGAAGACATCACGCACACAGTAACATTCAAGGTAATCGGAACAACAAAGAGTGATTCTTATCAATCAACACTGAAGGTAGTGAGTGAGCAGTTGGAAATAGGAAACCATGTATCTGTTAACCTGTTTCCAGAACCTGATAATCCTTACGACTCAGGTGCCATTGCCTTTAAAGTTTTGATTTCTGGTAAATGGCAAACAATTGGATATGTGGTAAAGGAAGCCACTGAACATGTACACAGAGCAATGAGTCGTTCCCTCATTTGTGGTGTTAATATTTCTTGGGCCAAGTATTTGCTTACCTGGAGCCGCACTGGACCTGGTTATTAAGCCTCGGCACGTGCGTAGCACGTGCAGAGGGTTATGGTAGTCGTTTTGTGTGTGCGTCTGTCTGTCTGTTACTAAGTTATCTGAAGAACGGCAGCTGTAGAGTCGAAATGGAAGGTACTTACGTTCATTAATCGAAATTATCTTGAAATTTGACGTGTAGAATCTTGCAAAACGCTGTAGTTTCTGAGATCTGAGGCTTTTGTGCATCTCTGAGCGCTTAGGCTTCGAAACCGCACCCATCGATCACGCCCCATGTGATGTGCGTTATCTAGAAATACAGTTGAGCTTGCATGGGATGAGTGATGTAGAGTGCTGGGCCAGGCCAGTTCACTATAAAATCAGATAGCTGCTTGGTCAAGTAAGTAACTCAAGTGAGATAACACTTTGTAGAACTGTGAATGTATGATTTAGTACTGTTCTTACTGTTGCTTGGTCAAACTGAGACTGCAATCATATATGATGACGGATGAGGACTGAACTGTGTCATTTATATGATCTAGTACTGAGCTTAGATATGTGTTGTTTGTATCAGTGAACTTCACTGCATGCCTGACTGGCTACTAAGCTGAGGAGCCTGGGGACTATAGGCTAACTTGGGCCTACTATGATTGCATGGTAGATTTGTTTTACATGTTGATACACCTGGGCCATATGTGTAGGTATATAATACACTCTTTTACACAGTGTATGCGTAAGTGTGCTAGCTAGGGTGCCGAGGCTTATGCACCACACAGTGGTGCTTTCATTATGCTGGTGTTGATGTTACTGTTAGGGGCCAGTGGCCACCAGCTATTGTAAGGTGTGCCAGTACCAGATAGGATCTGATGGACAATAATCACATGCTTCTGACTTAAGTTTAATCTTGAAACTCGCTAAAATTATTGTAATACTTCATGAATCATAAAAAACTTATAATAAACTTCCCAAACAATCGATTGTTTTGTTGCTACATTGTAACATTGATCTATATATACATGCTAAGCTTATGATCTCAATTCAAAATCAATTATTATAATCATTATGACCTTCTTATGTTACAATCATAATTATTGAGTCAGCTTGAGTTACGCATATGAATGTTCATCGATGTGATAAGGAACACCAGGCGGTGGTGGTAATTCCAGTGGTACATTATGAAATTGAGGTCTTACTGATATTGAACCTCGTACTGGAAGTGTTGCTCTTCCTGGAACAAATGCCGATGGTTGTTCTCGACGAGGAACCCTCTTTGTCTTTCTTGGCTTCGGCTTAGCTTGGTTGAAGTCTGGGAGAGGCCCCTCATGAAAACGTGAATGAGCAGAGGTATGGTAGTAGAAGTTCAGATCTGGGTCAATTCGTTTGCAGAATTCCAATACTACTTTGCGAAACCCTATCTTCACTTGTTTCATGGTGAATTCTTTGCCTATTAGATCTCGCATCACGGAGAAAAAACACTCAGCATCGTCTGTGGATGTAGACCTGGGGTGTTCTACATCTGCTGTACGTACTCTCCTAAACTCTCTTCCCTCAATATTGGTGGTGATGGCAATAAGTGTCTCACGAGTAAAACCACACACATTGTTGAGTGCCCTAAATATATTCATAGACATCATTAATTGTATATGTCACACACGTATATACTGAATTGTCTGCAAAAAAATTTAAAAAAAAAAATAATAACAACTGACCTGTTCACCTCTAGTGTACTTAGATCTGGGTTTTGTTTGTACCAGGGAATTAAGTCGTTTAGAATGTAATCCATAAACTGACGATTGAACTGGCTTCTCTGGTTTTCTGTGAGACCTCTTTCATCATTGGCACGACGCCAGTTGCACACCACACGAATAAATTCCTCCTCATTTTTGTAGCCTTTTTTCTTCATGAATGCTACCATGTTGGGACTGAACAACCGTTCTGCATCTTCCACGGATTGCTTTCGCTCACCTGTCAGAGCACTATATGTCAAGTTAGTTGATGGGTCTGACAGTGCTTCAACAAAGCGTTCAAGCATTAGCTTTTGGGGTCCACCTCTCCGTGTACTAGCTGCAATTCTCTATAGCACATGTGTATGTACATATATATATACTGTAATTGTATATATGTGTGCATGGTGATGCACATGTACAACAAATGGGACATTTGGCCCATTCCTACTATACATATTACCGTACGTATGATATATATATAGTATACATGCATGTGCACAAAATGTAACACACCTTCAGTACATGAGGTTCATCCTCCACCTCATAAAATGGTTGGTTGGTCAAAGGATGATTCTCAGGAACATATACATGTTCACTGAATGGTACTCCTCTCTTGTCCCACTCACGAATCTGATATTGATACTCCAGTTGTGCCAAAATTGAACGCATCATATCAGTAACAGTCTCTAAAAATAGTACAGTGAATGGACGTAAGAATTACACAACACAATAAATCATCATGATATTGCTTACATGTGTATGTATATAATTAATATGCCTGATATCCATGTGTGAAAATTGTAGCCTATAGGTACAGTCTTAGGTCGAAGACGATGTACTATATCATCCAGAGAAGCCTTCTCTTGTGTCCATTTCCAAATTTTAATTAACAACGTAGAACTGACTGCAGGATTGGGTCGTTCTGCCACCAATTTTCCATTTACCATTCCTATAAATAATTAAAATAATTCATGATTAGGGATACAATAATTTTATGCAGTTGAATTCTTACTTGGGGTGAGCATGGAAGCCATAGTTTTGTGGCTTAACCTGGAGTACTTGTTTCAAACCTGAGAACGAACAGTAAAAATGGAAAGGGGTCGAGTGTACCCTTTTGCTCTCAAAAAATTGAACTCTCCATTGCTGACAGCACCTGTTTTTCATAATAGATTGTACAAATAAGTACGTTAATTATGATATTAATTACAATACACTTACCATATATGGTCATTTCTCTCTTTGTCATTTCTGAAATAAGCTCATTGGTTAGTTGACGAATCTGTTTCTCAGATAAACCAGCACATGGAATGCATTGGACAGGTAATGCATATGGTTTCACTGCACGCTTGTCAGTAGAGATCATGAACACAAATGCATGTGTTGCAGGAACCCTTTTATACCAAAACACTGACTTCACTGTAATGGCAAGAGATTTTCTAAGGGATGACAATTTCAAGGGAAGATTGGAATCAGTAATGTCACAAAGAGGGTTGGACAGAGAGAGTGACAGGTTGCTCAATTCAGACACCAGCTTTCGGCAATCATCACGTGTTGTAGTAAGCTCTTTGAGATTCCATGCAAGAGCAAACATTGCCTTGTCGGAGTGCTTAGGCTCTTTTGTCTTGTCTGCATAAGCTGAGTTGGTGCTAACAAGCTCTGAAAAACAATATGTACTGTACATGTCACTCGAAGCTACAAGATTGCAATGTAAACAGAAATGTATCATATAGTAACCAATTACTCACTTTCAGTGATAAACTCTAAATCAGCTTCCAAATGGCTTTTTTCCTCTAGGAGGTGTTTAACCACAGCATTGCTATCATTTGGATTTGGCAGACCCAGTGTCTCGATGGACTTTTTACGGTTACTATACTGCTGGTAGAGAGATTGAAGTTGGTTGTCATTCAAGTCAACATCTCCAGACCACACTCCAGTCAAAGATTCTCCCAATCCTTTAACAAGGTCACATGCGTCACCTTTGATCCACCAACGTGTTCCTTGGGGAGCTGTCTTTTTTGCATCATCTAGTACTATTGTCTGAATGGATAGATCAATTAATCATTCAGTATTAAATTTTATCTCAGGAATACGAGTATGTTGAATCAACATGTATAGTTTTTTCACACCACAAATTGGGTTACTTCATTAGACATATAAGTAGCCTCACAATGCAGACAAAAGGACTATCCCATACAATAGTGACACTGTGGAGTCTAAACATACACCCTATATTTCTAGCATATACAGCTCCTATTCACACAAACCTGAATTGATGCATCAATTGTTACCGAACTGCTTGCGATGTCTCTTCTGAGTGTCCTTTCCGATACAGCAGGTACATTTACCAGTGCCTGCATGTTGCATGCAAAATTTATGCTGATATATAGTACTACTGCATGAGTATGACATTATTCTTACATTTGTTGGATGCAAGGAGCGTGTTTCTGAAGTTGAATTGGAGGGAGCTTGTCCAATTGGTGCATAGCTCAACACAGGACCACAAAATAGTTTGGCCCACTTAGTTCCAAAGAGTGTGTACATAGATTGCAACCAACAACGATAATCTTCTGGGCAATGAATCTATACAATAGTAATAATAATAGCAGTAAATACATGATGCACATTCCACACATACACACACACATACCTGATTGATGGCATCAGAGGAAAAATAATTCGCAGTGTGTTCAAGTAGACCCATAGGCATCCGTTTGACTGGGAGCAAGGAGTCAGTTCCATCAGAACGCATGGTTCCCAATGACTTTGCTAGTGTATACAGCACATTACTGCGATTATTTTCCTTCATGTGTTCTGATGCCTGTACAACTAGTGTCAGGAAATCACCAGGAATGCTGTGAGTCATGTTGGTCTTGGTGTACTCAGCAAACAGTTTGGAGAGCAAAATCAACTGTTCAGATGGACAGAGTAAATTGAATGCAGAAACACACTGTGATCGTACATTCAGGGATGTTCTCTCTGAGTGTGACTGCTGCTGCTGCTGCTGCTGCTGTGTGTATATATATGTGCACGTGTGGGTGTGAGTGTGTCACATTTTAGCATGAAACAGTATGGACAAATAGAAGGTTCATTTTGGCAAGTCTCTGACCTCTTCACCCCCTGCTAAGTATAATATGATCGTGTGATATAGCAGTACATTTCGATTATAATTACCTCACTTTCAGAAGAATGCTCAACCTGCCTAGACTCCACACTTGTACTCAGCGTTGACTGGAAATGTTGATCAGCAATAAGTGGACTTTTGAACTTTTTGTGAAGGCTGTGAGTAACCCTTGATCGACATGCTGAACCTTCATGAGTATAATGAAATCACATATGTAATATTTTTTTATAATTATTTTATTTATACAGCATACTGTACTATCATACCTGATCGAGTATGGAGAGTACCTGCTGCCTTTTGGACATAATCAGCAGCAGAATCCCAAAACTTCATATCCTTCCCTGCTGGCCATTTGTGCCCATCACAAAACAGCAAAATAAATTTCACTAAGGACCAAAGCTCTGGTGCACTCCACTTGGGCATTGAGGTGACTTCATCTTGACCATTTTCATCGAAGTCCAAACGTCTTTTCTTCTTGTGACTGTTCTTTCTTTTTGAAGGAGTGACACTACTAGTTACACTAGTACCAGTCAAAACAATTTTTTGAAGTGATTCGGTTAACTGTGATAGGTCCACAGGGGCAACAAGACCAAGGGGGGTAGATTGTGAGTGACCATTTCCATTAGAAGAGTCTGAATCTCTGCCTCGTTTAGATGCCATCAACACGACCAAAGTTGCACGGGCTCAGACGGGCTCACACACTCAACTTAAACTTTTAACTACGAACAACTAGAACAGTCAAAGAACAAAGCTACAGACAATGTCAGGAAGCAAAAAAAGAGATCCTACACATTCAATGTAAATCAAATGACAAAAAAATTGCTGTGTCAGCAAAATTTTGATGCACGTGATTGTGTCCAACCTCCTCTGCCCTCAACTCATCAAATGGTCTGACCACACCTACATGTTTTCCATACACACCTTTCATAGCTAGTGACTGTTAAAGATCTTCCCTTGTGGTAAAGAGAATGTGATCCGCTGTCAAATAGAGTTTCCTTGCACCCATATGCACCACACTTGCAAGTGCCTCCAACTTTGGTTACCTGCTCAAATTGAGTGTGGTCCCCAGTAAAGAATTGTACTGTGTCATGAATCAATATACTATCATTCTGGACATTGTTCTCAAGCAATCAATACGGTCACTAATAATTGATGCTTGGTCTTCCACTGATGACGTGAATCTCAGGTTGCTCAACTAGAGATTGTATACAGACAGTGTCATGTAAGTTATTAAGTTCTTTATACTCTTCATCTGTATAGAATACTGCTCTGTTGTACAGTATGTGGACTGTAATCATTAAAAACCCCATATTTAAAATGGTAGCATGGTCATGACTAGCGAACGTGACCTCTCCATTTTTTTCAGTGTTTGACAAAGTTCCTCATGGCTTTGTTAATCTCTAGGAAGACGTCCCACTCTTTTCAAATGCTCAGCAAGCTCCTAGTGTGTCATAGTATTAATGATTGAATCTGGGGTTAGCCGCATGTATTGCTTGTGTTTATGTAGTAGCTTTTGTCAACTTTCAAGCAGAGGTATTTTTCTAGATTTCATGGGGTACAATTTTTCCATTCAAAGGAATGAATCTTGTCAGTGTGTATAGGTGCACACTCTTCTCCAAGGGTAAACCAACCAGATTTTACTATAAAATTTATGGCATTTTCTGGATTGGAGGGTTGGATGGTACTAAAACCATGTTACCTGGTAGCTTTTTGACCTATATTGAGCCTTTATCGGAATAAATGATATCAAACCCTTGATTGTACAGTCAATTCTAGACAGAGTAGAGGATTATCTAACGCGGTGCTTGAGCACGCAAACTGTTCACTGACTTAATCAAACTTAATAACAATCACAAATGTACGATCAATCAAGAAGACTGAAGGTAACTCACAAACTAGCAAAAAACAGCTTCACTTATATAGGAAATGTATACACAACCAGACAAACTAGATCAGTAAACCAGTCAAACCAGTACAGAATCAACTAGGCAAGCAGAGACTTGCTAGACAGAGAGTCTACAAACAACAAACAATTCTCACACAAATTAACACAAGAGTTTGTAGGCAAAAACTTGCTCAGAATCCTTAAAACTATACTAACAAATAGCTGTACATACCGCCGGCCAAGACCAGACGGACTTACCATATCAAGAAATCTTGTCAATTTTACCATAGTAATAAAAATTTGCATATTCTAATTTGTGTTGTAGAGTGCTTGTAGTGTATGTGTAGTAAGTACTGCATGATACTAAAAGGGATTTGATTTTTGCACTACTTTGTATTGTTATGATTTTTCAATTTAACATATCAGAATAGTATGGGCTGATTATTAAAGTTCAGTCTTTTGTGATTATTATGATGCCAAACACAACTACTAACCTGTGGTACTAAGGTCTGCAAAACCGCAAAATATTTGACCACTTCAGTTCTGCATAGTACAAAATCCTGTATTAGCAGGATGTGGATTTGGAGGTGGGTCTACAAAACAGGAAGTATCTTCTCTTGGCTAACGATATTCATTAGGTACGTGTGGCGTTTAATAGAGTGATGAATGAGCAGCAAGATGATGCCAAGAAAGCGGGGGGGTTACTGTTAAACTAAGGTCTGCTAAATCGCCCTGAAGTTTGTATCAATCAATAAAGCCTACTTTTAACAATGGTAAGTAAGATTTTTTAACTGCAAAAGCTGGATAGAGTTGTGATTTGACACCAGTGTTGCCACTGGGTACTGAGGCCAGTGTTTGAGGGTCAGCTTATGCCGATTTCATACCAAAAGGCTTGACTGATCAACTAAGCGGTAGCCTGAAGTCTTCACTACATGTTTATATTTTTCAGAGGCCATATTTTAGTGGTTTAACTTATTAGCTGTTTTCATTTTATGCACTATCACTTCTTGTACAGTAAACCAGACCATATCAGCATGAGTGTCACAGCAGTCTATGAATTCTGAGCTAAAATCTCTAATTAGCAGTGCTGGAAAATCTCACTCTGACCCAAACCAAGATTGTAAGAGCTGTCATAAGATCACTCCATGAATATGATGGCTATGAACCAATAGCAGTATGTCTAAGAGGCTGTTCAAAGTGAAATTTTGGAGTATCACACTGACTCAACTCCGCTGAAACAAAGTATGAGTTGGAAATATGGTGATCAGACTAGTGCTGATGATGGGAGTTAAACTTGTTGCTGTGTGTGTCTGCAAACTAAGACAAACAAGAAAAGTAGTATCCAGTTAACATGAAATTTTGTGAAGCAAACTACATTATTAATATTCATTTTTTACCACATTTCCATGTTTTGTTACAACTTTTGGTTGTAAAAGTACACTTGACATAGAGCATTGCCATTTCTTGATATGTAAAACAATGTCCAATGATTCTTGATAAGGTGGATAAGTACAACTTCAGTCATCAACTTCCGAGGGCACCAACAATGCCAACTTTGTGACAGAACGATTGTAGGTTCCGGCAACAGTCTTGACAGTTGCTACATGCACCAAATTATCCTTCCCTGGGTGGACCTGGATCACCCTAGCCAATTTGAGGGTAGGGGAGAGCTTTCACGCAGAATGACAATATCACCAACTTGTTGGATAACGCCATTTGGTGAATCTTCCAATGTTTGTTATGTACTCTGCACACCATCTCTTCCAGAAGTACGTAAGTAGTGCTTGGCACAGTTGCCAACGGCGAAAAGTAAAAATAGGTTGTGCATAGGCAAACGAATTATCAGGAAGGGATTGCAGGGGTTGTCCGATTAACTCTTTAGGGCCGGTAGACGGATTTATCCGCATGCGCGTATTCAACGATCACGTAATCTGCGATTTTTCGCATTTTTTTTATTTTAAGCTATAGCATTTGAGCTATGAGCTTTAGACTTGCTGTGCAGTTAGGTAAGGAAGTGCTCTACTAAAATACCAAGTAAGAGTCAGGTCTAATTAGTAGGAGAGGAGATATAGGCTTTAGAGTTCAAAGGTCGCGATCGCGGCGAGATCGTGACCTTTGGTTTTAAACTCACGTTTTTTTCTTAGTGCTTTGCAGGAGAAGCTTGACGCTAGCTATGGAGGTGCAGGGAGTACGGTGGCCCTGGAGGTCGCGTATCGCTCCAGTGGATCGCTCCAGTTCGATCACGTATCGCTCCAGTGCTGTCACGTGCCGCTCCAATGCTGTCACGTGTCGCTCTATTTCGAACACGTGTCGCTCCATTTACCACGTGTCCCTCACTGAGTGTACGTGTTTTTTCTCTCCTCTCAAAACAAAACAGATTGCCTTGATGTCATTTCTGTGTCTCTAAGTGTGGCAGCAACAGTATTATGGATGATCTTGTATCCACTTTGAGAGCCCTTGCCAGCAAGAATGTTAACTTAACGAGTGTAGCTGATATTCTTGAAAAGGCTGCGCCACGACAAGCTGAAGGTACTTTTATAATTAATGATATACCCTCAGTTTGGTTTGCCAGACCCTTTATAAGCTCTCCCAGTCAAGAGCAAGCCAGATTCATGTATTGTAGATATTAAAAACTACAAACACCGGGCCAACCTGAATTGGTTAGAATCCTGATCAGTAATTTGAGAGTGTTTTTTTTTTAGTATACTAGGCTTACGTTATTAGTATAAGATTGTAACTACACTAGTCAGTGGATCAATCGATGATGTAATCAGGTGTGCAATAATTAGGGAAGGGAGGTTTTTTTTTCAAAAGTGGCTGCAGGTTGTTCACGTGATCTCCCTGAGAATCTCGCTCTTCAGAAGGTTGTTCGTACAGCGATCTGGTAGAAAAATACAGAAAGGCAAAAATCACATCAAAATCGAAGGGAAAGGCTAGTCCCAGCAGTAATGGTCAAAATTTTTTCTCTGTAAGTTAATAGCTATAATTAATTTTGAAAAATGGAAATATACGTACATGCTTGTGGTTACAGCTGAATTTTGCAAAATTTGAGCGTGTTCTGAAGGGATTTAGGAAAACCACGACTAATGTTCAAGTCATTGGATTTTCTGATTCTGATTCACACAATGATGTGCTCAGAAAAGGAGCTAAAGGCCTTGATGTTAAATGTGACTTGGATAATCTGTCTCTATTGTGCTTGTACCAGACATGCCAATATGTGGAAACGTTTGGACCCTGGGAGAGTATGTGAAGTTCAATGGAGGTACCCAAAATAGGAGCAAGAAAGTGTGGGGTATTGTTGTACCATTCGAAGAGGACGAGGCAAAGGAGGAAGAAAACATTGATCCTGGAAAGACTTCTAACAATGTAAACAGCAATGTGTATAGACATCCTCACTGGCATGAGGTTTTGAGTTTACTGTTTATGCAGGGTGTTATTAAACCTTTTCGATCCTTGAAGAGATCTCCGAAACATTTGGATGGCCTCCATTCAACGAGTACGTATATTTATGTAATATAATACAGGGTCTCTGTGTATATGGTTATTTTAGTATTTATTGAATTTTCAGAAAAATTTAAGCCTGCATATGAGAATACACGTCAAAATCCTTTGACTATCTCTAGCGGAACACATTCTGTGGTTGATGAACTAGATCCATCATGTGTGACTGGTATGAACAAACTATTGGTTTCACATCTATGGTCGTACTCAAAACATTATCATCATGCATTAAATCAGGTAAATATTGCCCCCTGGTTAGTGGCTCCTTGTGTCCTAGTGTTGTAGGAATCGGCATAATTGGAGTGTGGAGGTTAATTGATTCAGAATTCTGTAAGTCTGACCAAGAAATCATGAGTGATATTCTCCAAGAGACTGACTTCCAACCGGAGAACCACAATTATTACCTCTTTGAGTTGTTTAATGGTATGTTTTGTGAGGATGTATTAAGTGTTTTCTTTGTATGTGATGTAACGTATATTTTGTTCTACATTTATAGATTCTAATATTTTGATGTCTACCAATCTGTTTTCAAATGACCTTGTACAGGAAAAAAATGTCATGTTCACTACAAATGGTATCAAGTAAAGTATATCATAATTATATTATGCAGACTGATCTGTTAACTATACTGTATGAATTTCATTAATACAGTGACCAAAGCTACCACAACTTCAAGATATCAATTCATTGGCAACAAGAAATGTTACAGTCTTTTGCTTGTGTTGTCCCCCAACCATGGGCGAGTTGATTATATTTGGGAAAAGCACTGTGATGAGTCAGCAACATGGGAAAACATTGTTGTGCCAATGTATACCTGTTTGTTGTATGTGAACACCCCAGGAGACTTCAGATGCACAGTTGAGGGCAACAGCTACCTCTTTACGGTGTTGTTAGTAGGTATGTATGTAGCTTATACCGTATAGCTCCAAATTTTCGTGGTACAATATTTTCGTGAATTTCGTGATTTGACCGTATAATTATCACAAAAAAAGTTTTCCACGAAAATTTAGAAAACCGTATATCGCCAATATAATTTCAGAGATCGTGATTCACGAAAATTAGCTCAAAACAGCAAAGACAGACTTTTCACGAACTTTTTGAACCACAAAATTTGGAGCTATACGGTAGTTGTTATTATCAGCTTGTCTTAATGTTATTTTCTTTGTGCATATATTTTCAGGGAAACAAAGTGCTCAACGGGATGGTAGGTTACTAAAATTTATGGTGTTGACCCTACATGCATGCTTGACATTGGTAAAGTTATTGGAAGAGGAAGTTTTGCTGTTGTTTACCGTGGCAAGTGGCAAGGAAAGGATGTAGCAGTGAAGAAAATTCGAATACCTAGCGGTGCTAACGTTTCTGGTGTGCCACAAGAGGTTGAAATTCTCCGGTATGGTATATAATACGTCATGCAATGTAATATTTGAATGTATCATCTATAATATTCAGGAAGCTGCATCACCCTAACATCATCCGTCTAATGGGATATTCGCACTCTGATGAGGAGATCATCCTGGTTACAAATTTTGTGGATGGATGCAATTTGGATAGAGTATTGTTTGGGAAACACTTGAAAGAGGTATAAATTTTACTGAAACTTCTTTCAAGCAATGTTTGTTTGTGTTCTTGTGTTTTTATGTACATGCAGATATCTGTCAAACAAGCTGTGTACATTGCTACCAAGATTGCTGATGCTGTGGATTACATGCATACACAAGACCCAATAGTGATACACCAAGATTTGAAACCACAAAATGTACTAGTAAGTAGTGTATGTCTTGACCATGCATACATTATTATCTAGAAAATCATGAATGGAACCACATTTAATTTCTTTAGGTAACTATGGATCTTCAAGGTGTGTGGGTGTGTGATATGGCATTGCTCGAGTCAAGAAGATAGCAGAAGTAACCATCACAGCTGCCAACAATGGGCCTGGTACATATCCTTATATGGCTCCAGAGATGTTCTCTAAGAGTCACCGTGGGCCAAGTGTTGACATGTATTCCCTGGGTTGTTTGTATATTGAGTTGTTTGGAAAGAGGCGTGTGTGGCCAGGATTACATGTCCCGCACATAATGAGGATAATGGGGTCATACACCTCCTGATACCAGTGATATCAAAGAGCCCTTCAAATCACTTTGTTCTCAGCTGTGTCAACTAGATCTCCTGCAACGCCCCACTAGTGGAAGTGTTTTGGGCACGTTGAAAAGTTTGAAATTCTAACCGAACTGCAGTCAATTAAACCTTGATATTACTCTCTTTGGACCATGATTAAATATTTTATCTCCATCCTGTTTTTTTTTTTTTGCTCTCATTGTTACTAATATGCTGATGATGACAGATTCTGATTATGATTGTGTATTGTTAGTAGTTGTTTGGTTATACTTTGTTCAAGACATTACATTTAACAGGTGTTTGTACACACATACTGAATTGAATTCATTGATGTCTTCCTTTGTCATTTGTAAGTCATGTTGCATGATTGCTGCAGCTGCCACTTCAAACTCAGGAGGATAAAATGAATTGGGCTGGCAAGCATGGTTTAAGAAACTGTACGACCAAGCATCATATTCTAAACTTTTTTTGTAGTCACATGTACCTGCATGTATGGAGGCATATTATAATAGTTATACACAACTTCACATGTAATGATTATAACATTTAAGTTTTACCATGGAGTTGTGGTAAACAATACAGGTCTTCTGGGACTCCAGAGGGGCAACCAGCAACACGGTTAGCCCTAATCAAATGCTTATTCCACCTCTCCCTGAAATCTGACAATGCCTTTTCCAACTGTTCAACATAAACATAATTTATGCTAGACAATGCCTATACAAATAGAAAGTTTATTACACTTTTTAAGAAAAAGAAAAAACGTTTCTACCTGTGAACTGGTATATTGGGGTTGTACAACCCTTGGTTTATCAAATCCTATATACATGAAATTGAATGCAACTGGTAAAACAGTTGTTGCTTCATCAATTGAACCATGTATGTACCTTAAATGTATTGATCCAGTAGTCAGACACGGACTTTCGGAGTTGGGCCCACCAACCTTCAATTCTCTAGATTTAACCATACATTATTGTTACAGTAACAGTAGCCTGTATATAGCACCCTGTATCATACATGACAGTAAGCCTTTGTAACAAACATACTGTGTTGGTTGTTGATGAACCGTATCGAAAACTTTTCTCCTTGGCATAATCACCATCATGCCTCAATAACATGTGACATGCAGCTAGGGAAGCATTCTCAGTCCCACAGTCACTTCTTACAATTGTCGGAACACCTACATACAGGTTCATCAGTAATAATTTTATTATAACAACACCAAATTGCTACCAGTCATGTTTTATACCTTGTGCCACAAATACTGCTAGTAAGTAGTGCAACAATATGACGTGAGGGTCTTTGTTTGTTGTTGAAACTTTGAGCCAGATTATTTTCCTCGAATAGCTAGTGAATTTAAATTTAATGTAGCCCTCATCATTATTTTTATAGTAGGCAGTAAATTAATTTAAAATGTAAACATACCCATCAATACAGGCATGTATTGGAAAGCCGTATGGAGTTAACTTGTCATATCTGTCTAGATGCCATACGAAGTTAGGTCCCTGTTTATAATCATTATTATCATGTTAATTGATATACTGGTAGCGAAAATCTGGTACCTTGTTTTGGTATATTCTTCTTTTTAATCGATTCCCTTGCCTCCTTTTGCATCCTTCAGGGTCAATAACTCTTAGTAACATCATAACCGTGGACGTGAGAAGAATTAGCACTTAGTAATAATTGCTAGCAGCTGCTATATTGCAGGTATAATTGCTATGAACCTCTTAACACAATATTTGTATTTTCTTTGCAAAATTCTCCACATCTGTCTGTAGCCCACACCACTGTTAGCACCCATTACCTCTCTCTATAAAAATAACATTTTTTTTGTTAAGACCGCCATTGATGCTACTGACACAGGGTGTTACAGTAGTATACTATCTTTCTAAAACTGTACCTCAATTGCATTCTTTACATCATATAGTCTATGCTCCTTCCTCTTCTATGCAAACCAAGTTGTTTGATCTTCTTTTTCAGCCAAGTCATTCTGTATAAATAACATATAATTATGCACCGTCAGATAATTATAGTCCACAAGGCTAATTTTGAATATATGCCAGGCATGCACCTCCGATGAAGCAGTGTCAGACCAGTATAAAGATGGCCTAGATTTACCATGAAAACTTACCCATAAACAACTTGATGGACAATTCTCAGATAAGCCAAAATTACAGAGTACTTCTTGTGACTATTCCAATATTATTTAATTAGATCTAAACAAAAAGTGTCACATCAACTTATAATAATTATTAGTGTTAAGACAGCTATGATTAAACAATACAGTGTTTGCTCAGGTCAATAGCAGCAAGGTGACCAATGGCCCATTGATCCCCCACTGATGCACACTACTATTTATATTATAACAACTGACATGAGGAGCAAATAACAAAACAAACATATATATAGTTGGGGGTATAGTAAAATAATGTTTAACAAAGATAGGTCAGCCTGATTCTACTCAGTCAGTTCATCATATCCCGTGTAGCATGCATGCATGCATTGCATACGACCTACCATTGACTTCTGGGTCATTTCTTGACAGAGCTTTACCATTAGCAACAAGAACTATGAATATGAGAGTCACAAAAAACAATCTTGCCATCTTCTCTTGATCACTGATTCATAGTGGGTGGAGTCGGAAGTGGAGCACATGCGCTATGCCAAGACTAGAGTGACACGTGACAGCATTGGAGCGGCACGTGAGCGATACGTGATCGAACTGGAGCGATCCGCTGGAGCGATACGCGACCTCCAGGGCCACCGTAAGGGAGGCTTAGGCTATACCTGCATACAAGCGCTTTTGCAGTACTGCTCTTCAAGCTGGAAAAAAAGCCTAAAGTATGCAGGTCGTTTGGCGAACTTTGACCCCTTCCGTTTTTGCAAGCTTTTAAAGTTAATAAAAGCCAACCTAGATATAGCCATGGCTTAGTACAACCATAGCTAAGCTCAACTAGCTATAAAAGAGAGTGGCTAAGGCTAAAACAAAAACAAAAAATGTACAAAAACCTAGGTTAATTAAATATTCATAAAATCTAATTAAGTATGCATAATAAATTTAGGCCCTAAAGAGTTAAGAAATCACCAGGGGTCAAAGCTTCTATTCCATCATCATCACTGGGGAGTGATACGAGAGGTCTGCTGGTGAGACAGGATTCCACTTGTACAAGTAGAGTGGACATTTCCTCAAAGGTAAGTTTGACGTTTCTGACTACTTTCCACAAGTGAGTCTTCATAGATTTCACAGCTGCTTCCCACAGTCCACCAAAGTGTGGACCATGTTGAGGAATGAACTTCCAGTTGATGTTCTTGGTTAAGAGAAATTTGCTGATTGCATCCTGAGTAGTGTTGTTTCTCAAGAATAGAGATCCTTAATTTCACGAGCAGCACCTACGAAGTTGGTACCGTGATAGCTCCATATGACAGAGGGAAGACCAAGACGAGAGATAAAACGTCGGAGACAAGCTATGAAGGCATCTGTAGTGAGATCACTAACCAATTCAAGATGCACAGCTTTCACAGTGAGGGATACAAACACACAAATATAGGCCTTCACTACAGTAGGCTTACGTACATGGCCATACTTGATTAGCACAGGACCAGCATAATCGACACCCACCTTCTGGAACACAGGTTCAGGGGTGACACGTTCGATTGGTAGTTGTCCAAGTAGTTGAGGTTGAGGTTTCACAGCTCTTCGTTTGCAGGTGACACATTCACGAGTAATGGAACGGACACAGTTGCGGCCTCCAACAATGTGATATCGTAGAGACAGAGATGCCGAGAGAAGGGTTGGACCTGCATGGAGTAAACGAAGATGTTCTGTGCGAACAATGATTCGAGTCAATGGGTGCTTGCTAGCCAAGATGATTGGATGCTTCCATTAGTACTTAGAGTTAGAAAGCTGCTGTCTGCCACCAACACGAAGTAGACCACGAATGGATGTAGTGTCACGAGAGGGCTAGAAGAGGTGAGTGATTCTTGCTGTGTCAAGGAGGCGATTTCTTCAGAGAAATTTGCTTGCTGAATAATCTTGATCCAATAATGTTCAGCTTCAAGCAACTCTTGAGTGGAGAGAGGACCTGTTGAAGGTTCTTGTTTTCGGCACTTGTGAACGAAACGAAACATCCACGCAGTGATGCGCTTCAAACGATTGTAACTTGAATAACGATCAAGTGGTATGATGGGTGATTGATGGCTTGCATAGATATTGCTTTCTCTTCTTCAGGAAGATTATTAGGTGGCAATGGTGATGGTTGAGGCTAGTTGTCTGGGAAGTATCTGAGCCAAGAGGGACCATTCCACCACAGCTCATGACGAAGTAGTTCAGAGAGAGGAAGAGACCTCTTGAGGTACAATCTGCAGGATTGTCTAGTCCATTGACGTGGTTTCTCTTCTCAGGAGGAATAAGACTGATTATGGTTGAGATTCTGTTTCCCACGTATGTTTTGAATCGTCCATCTAGCCAATTGAGCACTATCGTACTGTCTGTCCAAGCATATATGTTGTCGAGTGGTACTTCAAAGACTTGTCGTACGTGATGAAGTAAGTGAGCCAAGAGATGAGCTCCGCATAATTCAAGTCGAGGGATGGTCAAACGTTTGATGGAAGCAACTTTGACTTTGATGTTACGAGAGTTACTTGTACTTTCCCATCAGAGTCATTTAGTCGCAGATAAACGACAGCAGCATAAGCGTGCTCTGAGGCATCACAGAACTCAGTAGAGATGATTTGTGTAGACTTGTCAAAATAACATCTTGCAATGTGTTTGTCAGACAAAAGCCGAAGTTCCGAACGCCACTGCAGCCAAGCATCCGATGGTGGGAGGAACAGAGTCATCCCAGTCAACTCGACTCTCCCAAAGATGTTTTAACAAAACTTTCACCTAGATTGTTGAGGGGGAGAACCATTCAAGGTTTTGGCCACATCAGAAACAAGTAAGCGTTTGGTTATGTTCTTGAGTGGAGGCAAACTAGAGATAGTCAATCTTAAGTGATCTGATGCAACATTCCACTCGATGCCCAATGTCTTGGTGTACTCCTTGGAGTTAGGGAGGGCTTGCATTGATTGAGCATCCTTTAGCTCAGCAGAGAGACGACACAAGACACTTGGATCACTGGAGCTCCATTTGCTGAGGAGAAAACCTCCTTTGGCAAACAAGTCTTGCAACTGTGTTTGTAGCTTGAGGGCATCATTGACATTGTCGGCTCCAGACAAGCAGTCATCTACATAGAATGACTTCATCGCAGCCTCAGCTGCAAGTGGGTACTCCATGGAGAAGTCAAGGGTGTTCTGTTTAACACTCAAGTTTGCTGCAAAAGATGATGCAAATACACCAAATGTCACCCTTGTCATCCTATAATCCTTCAGTGGCTCACTTGGATCCTTCCTCCAAACATATCTGTGGAGATCACAGTCAGAAAGCACAAGTTCTACAGCCCGATACATCTTGCTTACATCTGCAGTCAGTGCAACACGATGAAAGCAAAATCTGAGGAGTACATCTAGTAGAGGGAAGTGAACAGTAGGACCAACAAGGAGACGGTCATTTAGCAACAAGCCGCTAGTGTATTTGGCAGAAGCATCGAAGACAACTCGAAGCTTAGTAGTGGTGCTATGCTCTTTGTGCACAGCATGCATGGGAAGATAGAACACATCTGTTGGAGGTTTTTGTAGGTCAACTGCTGGAACAGCTTCAGCGTGACTCAACTCAAAAATACTCGTTGACTACATCTGCAAATTCCTTGAACTTGTCCTTGGAGTTCAGTGACCTTTTAAGAGAGAGAAATCTACGACATGCTTGCATCCGAGATTCTCTAAGTGGTTTGGCATGTGGTTTCTTTGGAAGAGGAACTACAAATCTTCCAGATTCAGTTCGAGCATGAGCGTCTTGAAAATGATCGACAACCAATTTCTCTTCAGGAGAGTAGTTCGACTCTTGTCTGGGATTCTCTTCAATTTCCCAAAACTTTCGAAGTAGATCATCACAAGAAGCAACTGACACAAAGTTTGATGTGACTTGTTGCTGGGAATGATCAAAGAGCCTTGTTCTACCAGCCAAAACCCAATTAAACTTTGTCTGGAAGGCTACAGGGGATCCAAGTGGACCATTCCGCCGGCCGTTCATCACCACATCAGCATAAATGTCGACTCCAAGAAGGATGTCTATTTGACCTGGACGTCCAAATTCTGAATCAGCGAGATGGAGGTCCGTGAGGTGACTCCATTGAGAATTGAGATGAACTGGTTGTAGTGGAATCTCATTAGTAACTCTTGGAACTGCTACTGCAGAGATTGGAATCTTCTCAGTAGTGGTGGACGTTGAAGATATGTAAAAGTTGACAACAGAATGTAACGGTGAGTGATGAGACATCCCAGTGATACCTGAGATCTTGATGCTTTGAGAGGATCTGGGCAAATGGAGTACTTGTACCAGATGCTCGGCAACAAATGAGGTCGAAGAGGCTGAGTCTAGGAGTGCACGTGTTTACCATCAGGAGAATGAACCAAGACTTGACAGGTCATGAGCAGTGTGTTTGATGAGAATCCAGTTTCAACATTGGCTGTCTCTACAGTGGTTGCATGAACTGCTTCCTCAGTGTGTGTACTTTCAATGGCGTCGGGACGACTCCTAGGATCAGAGTGGATGAAAGTGTGGTGAGGTTTTTGGCACTTTCGACATTTGCTGAGACTGGGACATTGTTTCAAGAAGTGTCCAAACTTGAGACAATTCATACATAGGTTGTTTTCTTTGAGTACAGCAATCATTCTCTCACAGGGTAGAGCTTTGAAGCGAGTGCAGGCATACAGTGGATGCTTCTCCGTCTTGCATAGGATGCAGTTCGAATTGGTCTCAGAGACATTAGTGATGAAAGAGGTAGATCGACTTGGTGGACCTTTCTTCCAAGTGGGATTCTCATTCCGTTGACCTTTCCTTTGTTCAGGTTCAGATGCTTGTGCTCTGTGGTTAAGGAATTCCAACAACTTTGTGTAGTGTGGTACATCGGTTGAATCCTGACTGTCTCTTTGCCACTCGAACATTGTTCGCTGATCAAGCTTCATTTCAATGAGAGATGTTATGAAGGAAGCTGAAGGTTCCTTGCCCATGGCCTTGAGTGCTCTCAAGTGTTGCTGTAAGACATCATGGAGGCGGTGAAGTTGTTGTCCAGTGCCATCCTTGAGACCTGGTGCCTCAACAATCTTTCTAACATGTCCTTGGTGGATCAAGCGAGGACGGTCAAAACGTTCTTGTAAGCATTATACAGCCTCAACGTATTGCTCGCCCGAGCAGGACAGGCCTTCAATTGCATTCTTTGCAGAACCATCTTTGAGAGACTGTTGCAGATATACAAGCTTCTGGGCTTGAGATCGGTCATGAATGGCGATACGGAATTGTTCCCAGAAAGTCAACCATTTCAGAAGGTTACCATCAAATGTAGGTATCTTGAGCTTTGGCAGCTTGACTAAACCACCATCTGGTTTTGAGTCAGTAATTGCAGTTTCCTTTTTGGTAGGTACCACTGCTAGTTTCTTCAAAGTCAGTCCAATGTCAAAGAATGTCTTGTCTAGATCAACAACTGAACCACCGATTAAAGTCTCTGATTCCTTGAGAGTCAAAGAGGATAGAACACTTCGTCGGGTTTCAGTGAGTTCCTTCTTGAGGTCGGAAAAATGTTACTGATACTGCCCAATTAGGTGAGCTTCCTCAGGCCCTCATTTCAGCTTGGTGAGGGCAGACGAAATGACATGTAAGCGTTCTTTCAGGTTTGTCAGACTGCGTGAGGCAATCTGATGGGCAGGAGATTCAGAGGAGGAGAGACATTCTCTCAAAAGTTTTTCAAAACTTAGTGACAGATCAGTCATGTTAGAGTCATGATTGTCCAGCTCTTCCTGCTCCTTGGCCATGGTTTCAACAGTACTTCCATCCTCAGGGATCAAGTCTACAACATTATAGTGGTAAGTTTTGAAATCTGAGTCCAGTGACTCCAGTTTCATGGCCAGCCTTTGCGCATGGCTCAATGTTGTTGGCTCACGAGATTTGCTTTCCAACTCTGCAAGTTGGGTGGTCAGTTTTGTGAGGGAGGCCTTGACGACACCTCTCCTACGACGGAAGGTTGAAATTGACTTAGCAGGTGATTCATCTTTGTCACCCATTTTCAGTGTTCACTGACAGGCGGCGGATAGTTGAGGATTGATTGATTGTTCGAGATTCGATAGAGATAGATCAAGTTAGTTGCAAAATTCCAACGATCGGCCAATTTGCAATTGCTGATACAGTGTGTATCGCAGTGTGTATCTAGCTCGAAGAACCAAAAATATATGTTGAGCCTTTGTCAGAATAAATGATATCAAACCCTTGATTGTACAGTCAATTCTAGACAGGCTAGAGGATTATCTAACGCGGTGCTTGAGCACGCAAACTGTTCGCTGACTCAATCAAACTTAATAACGTACGATCAATCAAGAAGACTGAAGGTAAACTAACTCACAAACTAGCAAAAAACAGCTTCACTTATATAGGAAATGTATACACAACCAGACAAACTAGATCAGTAAACCAGTCAAACCAGTACAGAATCAACTAGGCAAGCACAGACTTGCACAAAGCTGCTAGACATAGAGTCTACAAACAACAAACAATTCTCACACAAATTAACCAAAGGAGTTTGTAGGCAAAAACTTGCTCAGAATCCTTAAAAGTATACTAACAACTAATACACATAACTATACAACCTACTTCGTTTTCTTCTAGGTGTACCACATTCAAATCGCGTTCTATCTATCTCCACTGATTGAGCATATTCTTTCAAAACTTGATCCCGATTAGGCCCTGGTATGTTATGCTGTTGTGCTACCGCACTCCAGTTAATCTTGGTGTTTGTGGGCAAGCTATGAAGAGTTGCTTCATGATCAACTTCAGCTTTGTTCCACTCTATATTTTCGAAGTTGGGAGAATGTGATTTAGTTTTTTTGTTTGATGGCAACTGGCTGTTATCAGGTGTTTCGAAGATTCAGCTAGACGTTTTCTCTTGTACTTGGCTTTTGATTCTACTTCAGCTAGGTGTGTTATTGCAGCTTTTTCAGCAAATTTTTTATTGACCTCTTTCATATATTTTCTTTCAGTGTCACGCTTCTCTTGTGTTTTTCATAGGTTGTTTTTTTCAGCTCAAGACCTGTGTTTTTGTTTTCTGCAATACTGCACTTTGCAAGTTGGTTGCAATACAGACCAGAAGCCAATTTTGTAACCACAGATACTTGCTACAAACCACACTCACACCCATACAAAAACCACTGAATATTCAGGAAAAGGAAGTTATACGTAGCTAGCTCGTGATAGACACTTGCAATAATTTTCGACAAAGAAGAGAAGATCTAAAGCTTTCTATCTATGCAGAACAGGCAGTGGCAATATGTCTTCCACCCCTCAACATTTCAGTACGAAGAGCTTCAGGGGCAAAACCCATACAATTTTAACACTGCCAGCTCAAGATGGGCAGCTCCTACTATGTCTAGTGGTTGTGGATTGCCTAATGCTCATAGGTCAGTTGCCAGTCAGTCATCACCACCACCTCGTGACCACGATTTGACAGCGACATCAACCTCAACGTATCCATTCCCTTGAGGTACTTAACCCACAAAATAAAAGGGATTACACTATGTTTACTTTAAGAGATCTCACTGAAGATGATTTCAGCTCGCGAATAAAGAAAGCAATATTTGTTCAGGTTGGGGAAGATATTGCTTCTCGAAAGCTTAACTTTCAAGTTGGGTTCACTAAGAGGTCACAAAAAATGCGGATAAACAATGACTGTGATATCCATGATACACTGGAAATTCTAAAAGCTGGAAAACTTACTTTGTGGTGCATTGGTGTGGGATTAAAGGCAACAAAAAAGCAAATGCGTCAAAATGATGACAGTGAAAGTGAGGCTAGTGATACAGAGGAAAATTCAAAAGGAAATACTAGTCATACAAAGAAGAAAAAAGGGTATCAGAGGAAAGGGAGAGCCAGGTTGTTGAGCTAAAAATACAACTTCGAGAAAAACATGGCTCAGCATACTCCGGTATTCAGTTTAGTGTTTGGGCTGAAACAATAGCTGCAGGGAATCATGAGAGTCTGGACAATCAACCAACTGGAATAATGAACTTTGGTAGTCGTCCTCGTGGTAGATCAAGTAATTTGAAGAAGCATTAACGAATGCTGTGGGAAAGCTAGCAAGCGCAATTTCCCCAAGACCAGTCACCAGAGCTGTTAATTCTCCTAGTAAATCAGTTGAGCTTAGAGGAGAGTACCTTCAGCAGCTGAAGGAGCTGGTTAATCTGCGTGACATTGGGGCACTCACTGGAGATGAATACGAGGAGCATCGTTCAATCATGGTTGACCAAGTGAGGAAATTACCTTACACATCACAAATTTAAACAACAGTGTACTGTATAATATAATTACAATGTATACTTAATCTAATTGGCATAATTATAACGATTAACTATTACAAGGTGTATCCTGAATGTTGTATGTACTGTATACAATCCTCCTGACTAATAGTGTTAAAAGCAAGGGATACAATGAAACGGGGGGACTGGGCAATGACATAATTAGCTCTTATAAATGCTTTTGCTAGAAAAAGGAAAAAAAATGCCTCTTCAAATAAACATTCAGCTCTGCATTCACAAAAGTATGTATTTTTGTCTGTAGCCACGCCCACAAGTGTTATTTCATTTTCATTTTCACAATTTATATCCAATACAATAAATATACGATGGTTATTAAGTTTGGTCTTCCAGTCACTAAGTATAGTTAAAACACGAAGGGGTAAACCTTTAATTATGTCCTCAAAATTTGAGGCATCCTTAACTACACTGAGAAGAATACGTCAGAATCTGAGCAGGCCTCTTGCAAGATAATTTTTGACTAATACCCTCTCACACACATTTGATTCACTTGTGAGATTCAGTCAAGAATACGTCAGAATCTGAGCAGGCCTCTTGCAAGATAATTCTTGACTAATGCCCTCTCACACACATTTGATTCTTTCAGTCAAGAATACATCAGAATCTGAGCAGGCCTCTTGCAAGATAATTCTTGACTAATGCCCTCTCACACACATTTGATTCACTTGTAAGATTCAGTCAAGAATACATCAGAATCTGAGCAGGCCTCTTGCAAGATAATTCTTGACTAATGCCCTCTCACACACATTTGATTCACCTGTAAGATTCAGTCAAGAATACGTCAGAATCTGAGCAGGCCTCTTGCAAGATAATTCTTGACTAATGCCCTCTCACACACATTTGATTCACTTGTAAGATTTAGTCAAGAGTATGTCAGAATCTTCTTGCAAGATAATTCTTGCCTAATTTCTGCTAACACACATTTAAGGTTACGGGGTAAATTCTGTTATGAATATTTAATGAGCAAGAATAAAAAGTTTCTTTTTGGCAGATTACTGCAGCAATTCCCTGCCAAATTTTAAACAACAGCTTAGACAGTTATTCTTTTAAACTTTCAGGCCTAAAGAGCGAAAAGACAACCTCAGCAGGCTTACTACACTCAGAGATACCAACAGAAAGAGTAGCCAAAAATTTTTGGCGTCAGTTTATTTGAAGAGGCAACGTTCTAGATCGAGTATGAGAGCGTTAGATGCTTATTTCCAACTCTCTGCAGGGCCAGATCTATTCGGTTGGCTTCTCTTTCTTATAGTATGAAAAAAATGGTAGCTCAAACTTACTTGTCATGATTCTGCAGCAGAAGCGAAGACAAAAGCTGCCATTTCTCTGTCGTTGAATGTGCTGTCAAATTTCTTTTTACTTCTGGCCCTGCCCACATACAATCCCGTTAAAAAGAGCCACTTTATACGGTCACACGCGGAATACTTTGGAAAAAAACTGACGCCAAAAAATCATGCCAACAGTTTTGCACAAGTTGCGGTTTGCTCCGCACTAAAATAACTATGCGTGCTCATTAAAATATTCATGAGCAAACGGTAGCCTGTAACCTTAAACAAGTAAAAAAAAAACATTGGAAATGTAATGAGACATAGGAATGGCCAAATCGTAAAAAGAAGGCAAACAAGATGGAATGTGTGTGCCGAGTTCTTCCTGTGTGGGCTGCATGTAGTACTCTCTTTTCATGTTGAGTCCCTCATGTTGCCCATAGGAATAATTCTGTACACACTCTGCCAGCCATTCCATCTTGTTTGCCTTCTTTTTATGATTTGGCCATTCCTATGTCTCATTACATTTCCAGTGTTTTTTTTACTTGTTTGTTCTCATTTTTTCATAATTTTACAAATCACATTCGAGTTTGTGTGTATATGGTAGTTACTTGTACACTATCTGCATGAACATTATAGCTAATCTATGCTCAGGCTGATTAGTAATCTCAGGAGGCTGAGCTGTATCTACCAAAATTTAATTGCTTTGTTCATCTTATAATGAACAAGTAAAAAAAAACATTGGAAATGTAATATAGGAATGGCCAAATCGTAAAAAGAAGGCAAACAAGATGATGGAATAGCTGGCAGAGTGTGTGCCGAATTCTTCCTGTGTGGGCTGTATGTAGTACTCTCTTTCCATGTTTGGTCCCTCATGTTGCCCATAGGAATAATTCTTTACACACTCTGCCAGCTATTCCATCATCTTGTTTGCCTTCTTTTTTCGATTTGACCATTCCTATGTCTCATTACATTTCCAATGTTTTTTTTACTTGTTTGTTCTCATTTTTTCATAATTCTACAAATCACATTTGAGTTTGGTAATTACTTGTACACTATCAGCATGGATACTACAGCTAATCTATGCTCAAGCTATCAGTATTGAAGTGATATCAGGAGGCTGAGCTAAAATTTAATTCCTTTGCTCATCTTATAATGAATACTGCATAACACAGTAGTCTATTCACCTCCTAAATATTGAAGACTGAAGAGTCCAGCACAACCAGAAATCTTAAGCAGGCAGGCAGTGAATATTCGGATTCCAAATAACGCACACTTGTCTGCCTGGAAAAGGGTCGTCAATTTGACTTTTCAAGTTGCTTATGAATTTATGCATGATGTAGAAAAGAATGGCTGTCCATACAGAGAAGCACTTTTCGCCTAGCCATTCAACGGGAGACTCGAGCACACGATACCACAAGCACGCGAAGACAATGGTACCAAGTTTTTTCGTTCAAGAATCAGCTTCTGAAAGTGAACAGTCTTCAAGATACGTATAAGAAGAAGAAGAAGAGGAAAATTGGAGGTTTGGCATATTTTAGTTTGGTACCATAGCGATGGTTTTAGGCCATGTTTTTAGGCTTGTTGGAAAGTGAATGAGCTAAATAGTAGCTTTATAAGCCTTTTAGTGCCAAGCGCTCAGTTTTTGCAGTTATTCGCGTGAATATTTGTATTACGCTAATGGGCCATCCGTGCGCTACCGTACTGGGAATGATTTGCAAGATTTTGTCCAAAGTTTGTCCAAAGTATGCCAGAATCTTGGAAGGATTTTTGCAAGGAAATTCTTTGCAAGAGGGTTTTGGAAAACCTTGCAGGATAAATACAAGAATCTTACCAAGATTTTTACTAGGGAACCACCAAAGCACCAGTTCTCCCGGTCACTTTCTTAGAAGGGTCGCCTTTAGATGCAGGAAAAATTATTTAATTTTAAGATGATAAATGATTCAAATTGGGAGTCTTACCTACTCCTCTTGTCACTTCTTGCCTAATTGCCTTGTGTGGTATAGGAGTTACCTGTGACTCATCTAATTGGTGTGATACAAAACAAATAAACAACATTCGTTTTGTTTCCAAACAGCTGCTAACCTTCAATGCCACTGGTGCTGGAGGGTGGGTCATGAGTGTCTACTTTGACAGCTCCTCTGGACCTTGTACCTACTGTGTGTGTGTGTACAAGTTAATGTACATATGAATATGATACCTATATGTGCTCAGAGAACATGAAGTATTAACATCTACTCAGGTAGGTTAAGGAAAGGTATTTCTAATTAACTGAAAAATTATGCAAATAGGCCATAACTTTGTTATAATTAAGCCTCGGCGCGTGCGTAGCACGTGCAGAGGGTTACGGTAGTCGTTTTGTGTGTGTGTGTGTGTGTGTGTGTGTCTGTTACTAGATAATCTGAAGAACGGCAGCTCTATGGTCCAAACGGAAGGTACTTACGTTCATGAATCGAAGTTATCTTGAATTTTTTTGTCTAGCATCTTGGAAAACGCTGTAGTTTCTGAGATATCATACTTTCGTGCATGACGACGGAGCGCTTCGCTGCATCGCCGCGCCACGCCCCTAGGTAAGGGTGTGCGTTATTTAGATTTTGCACGCGGTTAGACTGCTCCGGACTGTATCTTCTTGAATCCTTCGATTGGTAGTTTTCTGTATTGTGAGTTACAATATTTTGTACTCTGCTAGCAATTTTTTCGTTGTTTGCATCATGCCTAACAAAATTTGTCCAGAGTGTGCTAGTGTTAACCCTATCAGACGATTGTGTTGTGATTGTGGCCATGTGTTTGCATTAAGACGTACAAGTAGAGTCCATGTGCCCAGTAAAAAGTCTCAAATGCAAGCTTTAAGATCAATAGAGAGCTTCAGTGGCGGATCCAGGGGGAGATCCAAGGGATCCATGGATCCCCCCTTTCAGTTGAGACCTCGCATTATAATTAACTGTGGAGACTGGAAAAGTGCTTGTTGGAACCCCCCTTTCAACTTAAAATTAACAAAAGCAACTCAAAATCTCACTAAATGGCAGTTATTTGTGAAAGATAATGTAGTTTCTGTCTCTTTCTCGCCGTTTTTTCGCCATTCAGGCCTTATTCTGGTAAAATTTTAGCTGCACGTACGCTAAAAAGGTGGGGCTATGAGACCGGAAATGGGCGTGGCCAAGCAAAAATTTTTCGCGCGCTTCGCGCGCATTCATTTGAACCCCCCTTTTCAAAATCCTAGATCCGCCACTGAGCTTGTGTGATATAGTGAACCGAAGAAACCTAGACAAGAAACGTACAGCTGCCAAACGAGCTAATCAAACAGAGCAACAGAGAGTTGACCGTAGATTGAGCAATAAATTTCATATGGCATCCAAACGAGCAAATGAAAGTGATAGCATCAAACAGCAGCATAGAGTTCAGAACAAACTGGCTATGGCATCCAAACGAGCAAATGAAAGTGATAGCATCAAACAGCAGCATAGAATTCAGAACAAAGAGGCTATGGCATCCAAACGAGCAAATGAAAGTGATAGCATCAAACAGCAGCATAGAATTCAGAACAAAGAGGCTATGGCATCCAAACGAGCAAATGAAAGTGATAGCATCAAACAGCAACATAGAGTGCAGAACAAACTGGCTATGGCATCCAAACGATCATCCAGTGTATCTGTAGAAACAGCCATTGACAAGTTTTTATCTAAAGTTGAGACTGGTCCAGACTATGTGTGCATGTCCTGCCATAGAATGATGTATCGTCAAAGTGTAGTTGACTTCCAAAGAGACAAGTATGTCAAGGCTAGTGATGATGTGCTAGAAAGTGTATTTAGTCCAAAGCATAAGCATGTCAGTCCAAATGGAAAGTGTTATGTGTGCAAAACATGTCATTCAGCTTTGTCCAGAGGTAGTATGCCCCTATTGTCCAAAGCTAATGGGTTAGAGTTGTGTGCTGTTCCCCCTGAGCTATCATGTTTGAATGAGCTAGAAGCCAGACTGATTTCATTGCGTGTTCCATTCATGAAGATGGTAGCATTGCCCTCTGGCAAACAGAGATCTATCCATGGACCAGCTGTTAATGTGCCTACCAAGATAGATAATGTGTGCACTGTGTTGCCCCGGTTGCCTTCCCAGTCTGAACTGATTCCACTCAAGTTCAAACGTAAGCTTGTGTACAAGGGACACTACATGTATGGCTATGTAACTCCTGAGAAGCTAATTAATGCCTTGAAGTGGTTGAAAGCCAATAATCCACTGTATGAAGACATATCCACACAATGATTGGATTAATGATGCAATTAGTAATGATCCTGAATTGTTTAGTAGTCTGCTTAATCTTCCTGACACACAATGTGATACACAGCCTGATCATTGTGATACACAGCCTGATCATTGTGATACACAGCCTGATACAATGGAATGTGAGCCTAGCCCCCAGAAAGAAGCTACTGATTCTGCACAATCAATCCAAGAGAGCATTGAGCCCATGGATGTTGAAGAACCATCTATTCATGACAGTGATGATGAGCATGCCCAGATGATAAGAACATTTGAATCCCTGAGAGTTGAAGCAAGCAGAACTGGTTTTCAAATTCATGATGTGTCTGCAAATGGAGACTGTATGTACAATTCAGTACTAGTCCACCTATCAGGTTTGGGTGTATGTAATGCCAGTAATAGTAGTGAACTGAGACAAATGGTTGCTAGTCATTTAGAAGACCATAAACATGACTACTGTCATTTTGTATCCCAAGCCATTGAAACTGACAATAGATACAATGCTGATACTGAAGCCCCTAATGAAGATGATGCCCTCATAGCCTCAGAAACAGACCCTGATAGAAGAACTGAGTTGCTGTGGAACAAGTATGTCAGTAGAGTCAGACGTGGTGCCTGGGGAGACAATATTGTCCTACAAGCCTTAAGTAGCATGTTTAATGTAACAATCAATGTGTTGACTGTAACTGATCAGCATACAAACACTCTTCCTATAACTCCCATGAATGGTGTGAGTCACAATGAAGTTAATGTTGGCCTTGTCATGCAGTACCATTATGTTGCTCTAGTGAGACATACTAGTACTGATAGACCTGACAGTTCTGAAAAGAGTGATAGCTGTTCACAGAAAACCCTAAGCAATAGTAAAACTGATAAAGATGGTGCCTTAGATGATGATGTTATTGAAGAGGGTGACAAACATACAGCAAGCATTACTGGTGGTCCTAGTGCTAGCATGATGTCAGTTGAAAACCCCGATGTCATTGTCAATATTGCACCTTGTGAAGGTCAGAAACCAAAGTGTATACATACTGACAAAGACTTTGAAGTAATGTCCAATCCTGATAAGTTCTGCTATGGAGTTGGTTGTTTCAACAATGTTAGACCAAAAAAGCTTACCTACCGTAAGTATTTCAACCAGAGACTCCTAGATGTTGATGGAAGATTTGCCAAAGATCTAGACTATTTGTTCACTGCACAGTATGTTGTAGAATCTAAGCAAGTCTTTGATGATGCTAGTAACTACATTTGGCGTCAAAAGCCTTCTAGACAATTTACTGCCTCCCAAGCTAGAGATCCCAATGTCATTGGTCAGTTTGTGAACAAAGACAAAGCATACAGATTTCTAAAGAATGTCAGAGGTTCCCCAGCATATTACCAGCGTACATTCTATGAGTTGTTGGCCATGATACGTCAGCTTGGTACCCCCACATGGTTCTTCACATTGTCAGCTGCTGATATGAAATGGCCTGACATGATCCGTACAATAGCCAGACAGTATGGTGTATCATACACTGATGAAGAGGTAGCAAAGCTTTCCTTTGAAGAGAAATCTAATTGGTTGAAGCGTAACCCTGTTACAGCTGCCAGACATTTCCAGTACAGGCTGAATACATTCTTCCATGAGTTTCTAAAGTCCCCTGCCAAGCCATTGGGTGAGATTGAAGATTATGCCATTAGAATTGAGTTCCAAGCCCGTGGTTCCCCTCATGCACACTGTGTGATATGGGTCAAAGATGCTCCAAAGTATGGTGTGAATGATAATGCTGAAGTATGTGATTTCATTGATCAATACATATCTTGTGCCATACCAAAAAAGGATTGTAAATTAAAAGACTTAGTTTTGCTGCTCCAGAATCACAGACATTCCTCATATTGTAGAAGAAACAAGTCATGTCGATTCAATTTCCCCCATCCACCTAGCTACTCAACATTAATTGCTGAGCCTAGTTCTGAAACAGATGATACCATGCCAGCTGCCAACACGAGTGCACTAGCAAAGGTCCATAAATTGATCAAGGATGGTAACACTGATTTGTCCCTTGATGAATTGCTAGAAAAGGCAGAAGTGTCTGAGAGTGATTACATGCATGCATTGTCTGTGTCCTCTAAAGGTAGTGTGATTGTCCTAAAACGTGAACCCAGTGAATGTTGTGTTAATAACTACAATAGTGCTGTGATGTTAGCCTGGCAAGCCAATATGGACCTTCAGTATGTCATGAATGCCTATGCCTGTGTCATGTATGTGGCCTCCTATATCATGAAATCTGATAGAGCCATGGGTGTGTTGTTGAGAAGGGTTGCCAATGAAGCTAGAACTGATGAACTAAGAACCCAATTGAACAAAGTAGGTTCTGCCTTTTTGACTCACAGAGAAGTCAGTGCCCAGGAAGCTGTGTACAGAATACTGTCTTTGCCTATGAAACAGTTGAGTAGATCTGTTGTGTTTGTAGACACTAACCAGAAAAATGAGAGAATAGCTGTCTTGAAAGACAAGAAGAGCCTAAAAGACTTGCCTGATGATGATACAAATGTGTTCCAAAAGAGTCTCATTGACAGATACACACACAGGCCTGCACAGTTGCATTCAATGTGTCTAGCAGTTTGCTGCCAATTACACTACTGACTATAAGCAAGATAGTGATTGTGGTGATGTTTTGCCCCCCAGTAACAATGATGCAGCCTCCTCATCATCATGTATTAGGCTAACTGATAACATGGGTACCATGAGGAAACGTAAAAGAGAAGCTGTTATTCGTTTCTGTAAGCACAACAAAGACAAAGAGCCTTCCAATTGGTACAGAGCTAGACTCATGTTGTATTTCCCTTGGAGCAATGAACAGACTGACCTTCTTGGTGGTTATTCTAGCTATGAGGAGCATTACCAGCATGTCCAGAGAATTGTGTTAGACAATAAGAGTAAATTCACCCAGGAAAACACTGATGAGATTGAGTTTGATGACAATCTAAACCCTGAGCATGGTTGGAATCAACTTGCCCCATCCAATGAAGAGAGTAGAGCTCAATCCCTGGCAGAAGGTAGTGAGACATTGACAGAAGTGTCTGAACAAGACCTCATAGACAATGCTAATGTCATTGCCCCATCATCCTCTAGAGCTGGTGTGAGTGTGAGGTTTGAAAGTGCTGCCAATAGCAATGAAATACCAGCAGATGAGTACAGAAAGCTATTCTGTGGTTTAAATGAGAAACAGAAAGAAATTGTTAGTTTCCATCGTAACTGGTGTAAGGAAGCAGTTATTGCCCTCAAGCAAAACAAACCCATTGAGCCATATAGAGTGTTTCTAAGTGGTCCTGGAGGTGTTGGAAAATCACATGTGATACGACTTGTTCACTCAGATACACTAAAGCTCCTTAAGTTGTCAAACACTGTTGAACCAGATGACGTGATTGTATTGCTAACTGCACCAACTGGTGTTGCTGCCTTCAATATCAATGGCATGACCCTTCACTCAGCTTTTTTGCTAGGCCGTAGCAAGCACAGTGGATTTCAGCCTCTAAGTCATGACAGACTGAATACATTGCGTAGCAAACTGTCCCATCTTGTGTTAGTGATCATTGATGAAGTGAGTATGGTTGGCGCAAACATGTTACTAGAGATCCACAAACGTTTGCAACAAATCAAAGGTGTATCCCCTGGTGTAACATTTGGTGGTGTTAGCATTCTTGCTGTTGGCAACTTGTATCAGCTTCCCCCTGTTGGTCAGTCACAATTGTTCAGTACAGTTAGTGATTCTTATGCCAAATTATACAAGTCTGGGTCTCTATGGAAAGATGAGTTCAAGATGGTTGAGCTTACTGAAATAATGTGGCAGAAAGATGACTTAGCATTTTGTGAACTCCTGTGTAGAGTCAGAACAAATGATTGTACCCCTCAAGACATTGAAGTGCTCAAGTCCAGATTAACTAAACCAGACAAGCCTGACTACCCAAAGCTAGCACTGCATGTGTACAGATTGAATGTAGATGTTGACAGTCATAATGCATACATGTTGAATGATCTAGCTGAAAAGAGCCGACAGTATTGTATCAATGCCTCAGATGCTGTAGCTGGTCAGACATCCCACATAAATCTCTCCGCATTGTCTAGCAACAGATCAGAGACTGGTGGTTTACATGGTGTGCTTAAATTAGCAGTAGGTGCCCGTGTGATGTTGACCACAAATGTTGATGTGTCAGATGGCCTTGTTAATGGAGCCAGAGGAGAGGTTGTACACATTGTTACCAATAGCACTAATGATGTCAAAACTGTGCTAGTTAAGTTTGACAATAGTCGTGTTGGTTCACAAGCAAGCCAGCAAAGTGTATACCGTATTCAACACCCTAATGCTGTTCCAATTGCAAAGCATGAAGTGGTATTTCTAGCAAAGGGCAGACGTGGTTCTGAAGTCACCCGACTACAGTTCCCATTGACATTAGCGTGGGCCACCACTATTCACAAAGTACAAGGCTTGACTCTTGATGAAATTGTTGTTGATATGAAGGGAGGTCGTTTCAGTCCAGGACAAGCCTATGTTGCATTCAGTAGAGTGAAGTCATTGCAAGGGCTACAAATTGTGAACTTTAATGCCTCAGCTATCAAGAAAAGCACTGATGTACAAGATGAAATGTCCAGACTTGCTCTAAATGTACTACCAGCTCCTACTAAACTGCAATGTGTATCACTGTGTAACTCTCATGTGACTATTGTACTATTGAATGTTCGTTCAATTTCTGCCAAGTTGATTGACATTGAAAATGATCATATGTTGAATTGTGCTAGTGTACTGTGCTTCTGTGAGACTTGGCTAAGTCCATCCCAGCCTTCCCCAGTGCTATACCCTGACCATGTTGTGTATAGATCTGACAGAGTGTCACATGACAACAAAGGTGGTGTGTTGATGAGTGTTAGCAATACCCTCAGACCAGACACTGTGGTGCCATTCAGTCTTGATTGTGGAATTGAAGGGATTATGGTTAGACTGTTGTTACCTAATGCTAGCCATTTACAAATTGTGTTAGTCTATAGATCTCCCACATCAGCACTACAGCAACTTATTGCTACGTTGACTGAAGTGTTGAATCATCTGTCACATCTTAGTATTGCTACCATTCTGCTTGGAGATTTTAATGAGAACATGTTAGCAACACCTAGCCCAGGCCTTACCACACTCATGTCCAACCATGGTTTCAATCAGCTAGTACATAGCCCAACCACAGACAGAGGGACACTAATTGACCATGTCTATTATAACAGACCACAGAATTGTGTTGTTGAAGTGTATGATACCTATTACAGTGACCATGACACAGTCTATATATCAATTCCAATGAATTGTTAAGAGTAATCCAACTAACATGTATACAAATTCTATTCTATCTTCTAACTGTTCACATTCTCATCAAAATTGTATCATTGTATTTATGCTATAATTATTATTCGGATAATGGGATAATTGGATAATGTGATATTTCTGCTAAACTTCATTCTTTCAAGTAAAATAATCTCAATCAAACAATACAATGTCATTCAAGTGAAACATTGGATAAATGAACTGAATGATACATACTGAATAAATGAACTAAGTGATATGGATTGGATAAATAAACTGACTGATACATACTTAAAGATTGGATAAATAAACTGAATGATACAATCATACTGAAACATTGGATAAATGAACCAAGTGATATATACTGAAAGGTTGGATAAATGAGCCGAGTGATACATACAGAATGAACTGATAATTGAACATCTTAGTTACTACGTACAACTTTCACGATTTCATTGTTTCGACATTTCAGTTCAGCAATTGGTGGACACCTCAGCACAGATTCTTCATTTAGAGCCACATTACCACCAAGCAATTCGGTGATGATATCACCAAATGCAGTGAGGCAAATTTTTTCTTGTCCGTCCACCACAAGAATCTCTATGGATGAGAAACTGTCACAAAACGTAGATTCGTTGAGAATACCACATTCTCGGTTGCAGCATCTTACTTCAGTACCTTCACTAGGTTCCGTACGAGACCCACATCTCAGGCACTTGAAGAATTTCTCCAGCTTAAATACAGCTGCAATTCGTGGGTTGCTCAAGGTGTAACTGCTTTCTTCAACATCTGCTCCTTCAAGAACAGCATTGATAGGTGGAATTGGCTTAATTTCACTTCCTAACCAACACATGGAAATGAATTGCTGATTTTCGTATTCAACGATCCGAAAGTCTTTCAACGCATAGCTTTCTCCTTCCTTCAATGCTCCAATGTTGTTCTCCCACAACTGTATAGTAGCACATCCACTCGAGTCGCTTACGATGACCTCCTGTCTCTGCTTTGTCCCAAGAGTAATTGGCTCACCACAACTGACAACCTTGACATCAACGTTGATGTGTGTAAGTGCCTCTGTCTCTCCTACTTGTTCAAGTGTAATATCAATGGCCTCCCTCTGTTGAAACTCTATCTTTGAAAGATCAAAATTCTTCCCTGAAGGATAGATCTTCGAAGCTCCTTTCACTAAAAGTTCTAACTTCTCTGAATCTCGGTTCGATTTCTTGATTTGACAGTTACGGATTTCAACAGATTTCTTTTTCCCAAGGAAATCCTCCAGCATCCTTTGATGATTAGCAGCAAATCCAACAAAACGCAAATTCTGTTTACCATCACACACCTCACCATGGAAATAATTATTGCCTTTTTTCGATTTTTTCAGAGGTGACAGACTGGTCACAACTCCATGAATATCAGCACTTCCAGCTTCTTCAGTCACCTGACTATAATCCTCAAACTCGAGCTTCCTCTTAGCAGCCATTATATTTATAAGAGCAATCGTTTTGAATTCGTTGGCAAACTGGAACTCTTGAATCATTTATATACCTTGTTTTCAAGGTTATGTCACCATTACAGCATCTATTCTATTTTTGGTAGCTATGCTAATTCAGCAACCAATAATGCACTGGTTGCAAAAATCAATCAATGTAATTCTGACAACTTTTTGTTTCTCACTTGCCTTACATCATCATTACTTCATCTTCTACTCTTGCCAGTCTTGCATTGTGGTTTGTGGGTTACTATTTTTTATTCCTCACTTGCCTTACATCATCATTACTTCATTTTCTACTCTTGCCAGTCTTGCATTGCGGTTTGTGGCTTACTATTTTTTGATCCTCACTTGCCTTACATCATCATTACTTCTCTTGCCAGTCTTGCATTGTGGTTTGTGCGTTACTATTTTTTGTTCCTCAGTTGCCTTACATCATTATTACTTCATCTTTTATACTCTTGCCAGTCTTGCATTGTGGTTTGTGGGTTACTATTTTTTGTTCCTCACTTGCCTTACATCATTATTACTTCATCTTTTGTACTCTTCTTGTCTTTATTGCTCCATATTGCATGCCTACTCTAATTATTGTATAAATTATGCTACCATTACATCATATTTACTTCATTTTTTACACAAAATCTTCTCATTCCTGTTTCTGCTAAATTAGTGTTTCTCAAATAAAAATAAATTTAAATCTCATTATGCAAAGATCAATTAAAGCAAATGCCTCGAAATGCAATTCAGTAAAAAAAAAAAGCCATGCATGCTTGCATGTAATGTCACGTGATTACCATTACAGATTTCTGCCATTTTTGCTATCAGCTGTCAAAGAGACTCATTATCTAGCTACCTGTCTTCATGGTTCCATGATCACAGATTAATAAATAAATATTATACAATTCATGCATATAATAATTATTACATAGTACTGCGCCGAGGCTTTTGCACCTTTGGTGCTTTCATTGTTACTATAGCCATAGAAACAAGAAATGTTCCTAAGTAATATACTTTAAGCAAATTGAAGGTTAGTCACATGACTTTTAATTTCTGCTAAATCAGCAAATAAAAAATGCACAGGAAAGTACGCATTTTACCCTAACAAAGAAGTAGTTTTCAGTTTCAATATTTCTATCACTAAATTTGGTCAACATAATCTACATCTTCACATTTTCATATTTATAAATTTTTGCTTTTATAGCAGTTATAAGTCTTGAAATGGGTGTGCATTAAATAGAAACTGCTCTTTTGTGCATTATAACTTCCTAATGAAGCAAATATTTTTAAATGTGAAGTTGTTACATTTTTTGAGCTCTTTCAGATATAATTCGTCCCAAAACATGCAGCTGTCAATTTTGTACAGTTCTAGACGTACTTTTAAAATTTGCTGATTCAGGTCGTGTGACTATGGCTACCAACAAAGTTTTCTTCGTTAGCATCATACTATGTTTTCATGGAAGTACAAATGTGACTGAATTTTGAAAAACCGATCACTTTGAGCAAAAGTTTTTTTGTAGTAATACACGACGCGCGCGTGAAAAAAGTTTTTTTGTACCAAATGGGAGGGGCATACCTTGGCAAGCTGCAGACGTGATTTTACAGGTGGGGCTGCTTCTATTGCTGAGATATGAGCGTTTGAATGCAGCTATCTCAGCCATGGCTAGCTTCTCTCCCGTTAGTACACGGGATGTTCATTGATTAATTATTCTGATAAAGTACATGATGCAGCTGCCGCTATGCATCTCATTATAATAATGCATATTTAATTTACAACAAAAAACAATACATTGTTCATGAACTAAACACTTCTAGCAGCGGGTCTCTTGCAGAAGACAGCTTACAGTGTTGCAGAATTGCTGGGCTAAGCCAGGAGCTGTTTATCTGTCCTTAATAATGAATGAATGTTGTGTACATTGTGTATTATAAATTTGCAATGAAATCTGTGGTGGTTAGAAGCTAAGCGCTTATGATTATGATTAGTAAGTATTAGCTAGACTATTTTCTACTCTTAGAATAGGTATAGATACATGCATTTATTAATGGGCACTTATTTCTGCGCTATTTATAGCCTAGTTATTCTAGTTACAGCCCACTCGCTATATTATTCTACTTAATAGACTTACTTACCTAGCTGGTGAATCCTCCTGGAAGGTTCCCTGGTCGTCTGTGTCTTTGAAAAGGCTCCTAAAGTAAGTTTTAACTAGCGCTTCAACTAACTTCATGTACTACATGAAAATTGTACCACAAACAAAAATTCGTTGTAACACGGATAGTATACGGATTTTGTGTACTCACACTTAGCAACGTGTTCAATTACAATTTTAGCGAGTAAAATTGGAATGAATGGTCGTTATATTTGAGCTCATATCTCCAAAACTATAGCGCCTAGCCGCTTCAAATTTGGCTAGCTGCAATGACCTAGATTACAATGCAATCGCTATTCCAAAATTCGCGGATTGCTCGAAGTGGTCGGTTTTCCAAAACTCGGTCACAAATAACAACTCAAAAGATATTCACTTTTTGCATAATATTAACTCTTTAGGGCCAGTAGACGGATTTATCCGCACGCGCGTATTCAACGATCGCGTAATCTGCGATTTTTCGCATTTTTTTTATTTTAAGCCATAGCGTTTGAGCTATGAGCTTTAGACTTGCTGTGCAGTTAGGTAAGGAAGCGCTCTACTAAAATACCAAGTAAGAGTCAGGTCTGATTAGTGGGAGGGGAGATATAGGCGTTAGAGTTCAAAGGTCGCGATCGCGGCGAGATCGTGACCTTTGGTTTTAAACTCACGTTTTTTTCTTAGTGCTTTGCAGGAGAAGCTTGATGCTAGCTATGGAGGTGCAGGGAGGCTTAGGCTATACCTGCATACAAGCGCTTTTGCAGTGCTGCTCTTCAAGCAAAAAAGCCTAAAGTATGCGGGTCGTTTGGCGAACTTTGACCCCTTCCGTTTTTGCAAGCTTTTAAAGTTAATAAAAGCAAACCTAGAACTAATTTGATATAGCCATGGCTTAGTACAACCATAGCTAAGCTCAACTAGCTACAAAAGAGAGTGGCTAAGGCTAAAGCAAGAACAAAAATGTACAAAAACATAGGTTAATTAAATATTCATAAAATCTAATTAAGTATGCATAATAAATTTAGGCCCTAAAGAGTTAATACTACTTTTGGCCACTTTTTGTAAACCGTCCTTAACCTACCTGAGTAAGCATCGATCACTATGTATACACTCTCCTTATATCTTCAAAGCACCTTTGGTATTAGTTCTCCCGGTCAGTTTCTTAGAAGGGTCACCTGGAAAAATTATTAATTTTAATGATTCGAAATGGAGTCTTACCTACTCCTCTTGTCACTCCTTTCTTCACTGTCTTGTGTGTTATAGGAGTTACCTGTGACTTATCTTGAAAGAGATATGATTCTTCACGTGCATAATCAAAATAAACACTAACATGAAACACATTAACATGCAACAAATCTATATTAGTAAAGTACAAAAAACATTAGAAATGTAATGCAAAGATAGGAATGGCCAAATCGTAAAAAAGCGAGCAAACAAGATAGGAATGCTGGTCAGATTGAGCGAGGAGTTCATTTCACTGTGTCACCTATGCTCATATCTCTACTGAGCTCAATGAACTCGCTCAATCTGACCAGCATTCCTATCTTGTTTGCTTGCTTTTTTACGATTTGGCCATTCCTATGTTTGCCTTACATTTCTAATGTTTTTTGTACTATGTCTTGTTTGTTCTATTTTTATTTTTTTTTGAAATAATTGTTATAATATCAGTATAATACAGTTTTTAGCCTGAGCAGAGAACTTGATCCCGGCTACAGTACAGTCATGCTTTAACACAGCTGAAACACTGAAATCCCAAGTTGAATCTGATACATATGTGTCTTGTTAGCTATAGATAACTTCCCTACTGAAGAACTGAACACAGAGAACGAGAAAATAGGACAGAGCTTGGAGTACTGCTTGTGACGGGCATCTTGCAATAAATTCGAAATAATGCACACTTGAATATGGAAAGGGTCGTTAAGCTAGCTAGCTATATAGCTTATGACAAATTTATGGTTTACAAATAATGGCTGCCATACAGAGAAAGCGCTTTTCATCTTGTATTGAGCCACTCGACGAGTGACACTGAAAACCGATGCCAAAAGCGAATGAAGACCAACATACCAAGTTTATTCGTTCAAGAATTAGCTTCTATAAGTATACAGTCTTCCAGAAAAGCTGTGACATAACAGAAGAAGAAGAAGATGGAGAAAACTGGAGGTTAGGCATATTTTAGTTTGGTACTTTAGCGATGGTTTTAGGCCATGTTTTTGGACTTGTTAGAAAGAGAATGAACTAAATAGTAGCTTGAGAAACCTTTTAGTGCCAAGCGCCCGGTTTTTGCAGAGTTATTCGCATGAATATTTGTATTGCGCTATTGGGCCATCCGTGTGTACCCAGTACTACCGTACTGGGAATTTACTAACCAAAATCAAACGTGTCCTCCAAAATTGGATCCAAGGTCATTTTAGAAGAGCTTTTTTTTTTTATAGATATTGGAGGGGGGTACACTTTACAGTGGACAGTCATGTACTATTAGTGATAATTATTACTAACTTTTCAGTGGGATCATTGATGTAGCATGATGAAAATCAAAACTAGTTAAAACCATACCACCTGATGGCTTTATTCGTTTTGGCTTTAATATTGGTGTGTTTAGACTGACAATACTAGCAATTGAACTGGGTTTTGCAACTATCTTCATTTGGGAAATATACATTTCATCTTCAGGTGCTTGTTTGAATGGAGTGAACACAAGAGCTCATGGAGCAATAAATGCTTCTGATGGGGTTAACTCACCAGTCAATTTGGAGAGAACAGCATCCTGGTCTAAAGGGTAGATACCTGTCGTTTGGAAACCAGCAATAATATTTGGACAGGTCATACTCTCGATCCAAGCCTTACTAAACAAGCTATAAAAGTTGTAGTAGTTAACCACATGACCAGGATGGCTGACTTGAAAATCATGGCATACTCCTTTCAAATGGGTTTTGAATGGACCTAAGACACCTTTGTCCAAGGGTTGGGTAAGATGTGTGGTATAGGGTGGAAAAGCAAAGATGATGATATTATTTTCATGTGCAAATTGTAGTGTATCAGGATAATAATGGGATGAGTGTCCATCTAGTTAGAGGAGTAATGGTCTGCTTGCTGGAGCATAATGCATGAAGTGCTTCTTGAACCATGAATCAAAGAGTTTGGCTTGCATCCATCCACTATCTGAGAAACCATATTGGTTGCCTGGAATGTCCCCCATACTGGAGACATGGTCTTTTGTTTCCATATAACTACTGGGGGGATTGTTTGTCCAGATGCACTCACACAAGCAACAACCGTGACTGGACATTTCAAGCCACTAGTTACTGATATTGGATTTCTGTCTCCACGTTTGTGGATGGTTTTCAATGGCCTGGGATTGAGGAGAAACCCATGTTGAAAATTAAAGCTGGCTGATCACGAAGGTCGTTTCGTCCAACACTTGTTCAAGTGCATCGAAATAGTTTATACATTTCTTTTGAGGAAGCACTAGCACGGGAAATAGAGAGAGTAGAAGGAGTTTTCAAGACCAATTCAGGGTGCCGTTTAGTAAACCTATTCCACAATCCAAGTGTCAGGGTCTGCTTCGTAGTATCACCTCGAACAATTAGCATTCGTTCCACAATTGCAAGCACCTCACTTCTTGTACGTGGACATCAAACTTTGGCTGATGATAATAGAAAATCAACAAGGTCAGTGCTGGACAGCATAGTTGGTCTTCCAGACCTTGCCCCAGGCATAACTCTACCACGGCAGTGATCGCTGAGAGTTGATCTAGGAATTCCATGAAGTAAAGAAGCCTTGCTTACAGACATTCCTTGAGTGCTTACTGCACCCATAGCTTCTCTCATACTTATTTCATTCCAGTTACGGTACTTGAGGGGATATTGACATTGACATTTTTGAGGTTGGAAATAATGGCTGGCTTTTGGACAAGAGTGGATTTTATCAAGACTCGATGAATCATCGTACAAGGCCTGGATAACTGAATTGAACATCAACATGCATCTTGTTACAAACATAAATATGAAATTCACTGTTATCATGACCCGACTAAGAAAAATTTTGATGGTAATTTGCAGACCTCTACTCACATATTCTCTTTATCCTTGGCATTGTAAAGTGCAAGGGAAATTGACATCAGATTCACTTAGTTTAATAATCCAGATTAAGAAAGTTCCAAAACAGCTACACTGCCACGGTAGCAGCATACAGCAACAGTACCGAAAACTGCCGGATTCAAAAAATGATCACATGTCACAGTGTCGATGATGCATGCTCACGTGATCGCGGTACGATACGTACACGGCATGGTATACTGGTCGCAGTGATGCTGCGGTAAACCTGCAGTTCTTGGATTTTGTCCCACCCAGCAGTGCTCTCTATTTAGAGTTCATTCACTGTGTATTTGTGCACCCGATTCTCACCGATTTTTAACCGTATATTATAGTAAAGTAAGTAGAAAAAATAATACGCAAATGTATGTTATCAAGCATTTGTGTCCGCTTCACGAGGTAACAATTCAACACCATACAGTCCACTCAAATAGAACTACTACCACCAAGTTAATATTGAACTAATGGCCTATTATAGCTATGGCAGAAGCAAGGACGGAAGAACAACTACAAAGCACCATGGCCACCACCAATACCAGTTCCAAGTCTGGAAGATTTCATTTTAATCCTAACCAAAAAAGGATTTTGACATCATGGTTTCATGATAAGGGAGTATCATCTGTTGCAAAAGCTCATGAATCGACAATTATTCAAATAGCCTCTGAGGTTGGAGCAACTGTTCAGCAAGTGAAGGTAACTATAGCTAATAGGGCATAGGGTTTGGTAAATGGCAACTTGAACAAGGCCAACATTATGGTCCAAAACCGAGTGGAAATTATGCTGTAAGCCAGTTTATATAAACTGATCGTTGAGCGTTGCATTGTTATAGACAGTAATTTCCCCAAATCCATCCATGTGGCTACCACCATGATTGATAGTGCAGTCCCCAACCATACAGTTACCTTATACCGGCTGGTTAAGAAACAGTGCTGGAATGCATACATTCTTGACTGTACACACTGTCCACAGAAAAAAATATTTTTTACATGTATACCTGTGAATTTGTTGGGAAACAATATCATTACAATAGTTATGCCTTGATCAATACACATGACAGCTAGATTGTTCAATTGACATACACCCACACATGATTACGATGTCATGTTTCTATGATTTACAGTGTGGTGGTGAAGAAGGTACATAAACGCAGTGGTTTTCAACTTTTCTGTAATCATGAAGCAGAACATGTTTCTGGAGAAGTTTATGTATTAGAATTTTGACGTAGAGTTTATACGTAATTTTATTATTCATTTTCAGATGGGCCAACAGTGATGACTGAACTTGCCAAGCGTTGGTCAGTATTGTCTAGGGATGAGCAGGAGGACTGGAAAAAAAAGGTGCAAGAAGGAACGCATTGGACTGCTAAGTCCAAGAAAAGTGTAGTCAGGGAACTGACCTCTGCAATAGAAGACAATATAAGCAAACATTGTGAGCATTTATTTATCACGTGCGTGGTGTTTTAATTTCCTTTGGACTGAACTTCACCACCTTACATTACATTATCCAAACTAGTATATGAGGGCTTTTCAATCATTCTTGACAAGGGTTCTGGTGAAGATGCAGTGTTATGTAGTTCTGAGTATGCTGAGGATTTTTTACACTATGAAGAAAAGGGTGGAGAGAGTGTGAAAACACGCTTCTTCAAGTTTATGTGCGGTTAGTTCAAAATTACTCTATAAGTGTTTTTTGAGCAGAGCCCTCAAGTAGGCAAGGCTTCCTGCCCATTATTTAGGAAGTAAAATTGAACTATTCGGTCCATTTTCTGGTCATAAACTGTCCGTTATCCAGAATATGGAGGTTGTCTGCTCATTGGAGGTTATAGTAACGTATTCGTTATATGATTTTCATGATGGGGTTTGGCCACTATAAAACAGGGGGGTAGGAGAAGGGGGGCAGGGGGGGCGAATGCCCCCGCCACTTTTGAACTCAGCCTAGTGCATATCCAGTTAGAGCCAGGCACATTATGCAGGCAGTCTTTTCTTCCTTGAAAGCTTGCCCCCCTACTTTTCAACATGCTCCTACCCCTCTGAAAAGGTTGTCCGCTCCTCGGAGGGTCCGTTATAAGAGGTTCCACTGTTACAGTAGTACCATGCATATAGCATAAACATGCATGAGTTTGTAGTCAACATTAATATTAATGCCATTTAAACAAGATGGTTACACTGAACGTAGAATGTGCTTTTTTCTGTGTGATTTTGTTTATATGTGACCGAATTTTGGAAAACCGACCACTTCGAGCAAGTTTTTTTGTAGTAATCGGCGGTTTTAGCGTAATACGCGACGCACGCGCGAAAAAAATTTTTTTGCACTAAATGGGAGGGGCATACCTTGGCGAGCTGCAGACGTGATTTTACGGGTGGGGCTGCTTCTATTGCTGAGATATGAGCGTTTGAATGCAGCTATGTCAGCTTCTCTCCCGTTAGTACACGGGATGTGTTGCCATGTTCATTGATTAATTATTCTGATAAGTACATGATGCAGCTGCTGCTATGCATCTCATTATAATAATGCATATTTAATTTGCAACAAAAAACAATGCATTGTTCGTGAACTAAACACTTCTAACAAAAAGAAATCTCCCTCAGATGATCAGAAGACAGCCTACAGTGTTGCAGAATTGCTGGGCTAAGCCAGGAGCTGTATATCTGTGCATGCATGATAATGAATGAATGTTATGTACATTGTGTATAATAAATTTGCAATGAAATCTGTGGGGGTTAGAAGCTAAGCGCTTATGATTATGGGTAATAAGTATTAGCTAGACTATTTTCTACTGTTAGAATAGGTATAGATACATGCATTTATTATTGGGCGCTTATTTCTGCGCCATTTATAGCCTAGTTATTCTAGTTACAGCCCACCCGCTATATTATTCTACTTAATAGACTTACTTACCTCGCTGGTGAATCCTCCTGGAAGGCTCCCTGGTGTTCTGTGTCTTTAAAAAGGCTCCTAAAGTAAGTTTTAACTAGCGCTTCAACTAACTTCATGCATATTCTGATACTACATGAAAATTGTACCACTAACATAAATTCGTTGTAACACGGATAGTATACGGATTTCGTGTACTCGCACTTAGCAACGTATTCGATTACAATTTTAGCGAGTAAAATTGGAATGAACGGTCGTTATATTTGAGCTCATATCTCCAAAACTATAGCGCCTAGCCGCTTCAAATTTGGAAAATAGCTAGCGTAGATTACAATGCAATCGCTATCTCAAAATTCGCGGATTGCTCGAAGTGGTCGGTTTTCCAAAATTCGGTCACATATGTATTTGTTTGCAGCTACTAATTACATTGATAGAAAGAAGAAGAAACGCAAAACATATGATGACATGTTATCAGCTGTCCGAGCTATACATACATACAACTGTACATTGTCATACATGATCACGTATATCATCAATATCGATCAGTAATGCATGTCCCTGGCATACATGCTGGTTTATAATTATAATAATATTATGATGTATGATATTATCTTCCTTTAATATTCGTATTATGTAGAAGCAGTGTCAGGACACGGAAGAATCCAGTATTCCCATCCAGAGCAAATGGACTATATTGCTTCAGGTCTTCCAGATGGAATTGATTTTAAACAACCATCACTCTATAATGCTAATGAACTAAGGCTTGTGTACAGTAGCTTGAAACCACCTGATGGCCTGGTGGCTTGTTCACCATTGACTCTGACTCCCAACCCATGGGTAGGTGGTTCGAGTCCCTCCAGTGCCACAGGTATTTGTTTCCCATTTTCTCTTTCGAGCTCTGCCTAGGAGTTAACTCAGCTCTACCCCAAAAAATGAGGAGGTGAATTTCACCGCATCCTTCGGAGGGGATGTAAAGCCGTCGGTCCCGGGGGACCTGCGTTCATTAGCCCTAGGCTATTTGCAGGCCCTCGTTAGCCACAATTGTGGTAAACCCGGAGGGGTACTTAACAAAAAATATATATATATATATATATATGCCATGCAAATTATGATTAAATAGCTATTGAGTTATGCAGATCATGATCTTGTTATAATGTCATGTATAGTGATCTACCGGTATCATATTATGCCACTGATCAATATTATGCACAAAGTTCAAATTATGATCATTATAATATCACTTTTGTTTTTTGTCATCTATACTTTAAACTATTGTAATATTATCATTACAAGTTTATAACTGTACAATAATAAGTCTGTTATAACAAATAATTATTATTATTGATCATAATACTGAATCACATTCACTAGCAGAAAAATCATACATACTACTATCATCAGAATGAACACTAGTACTATCACCACATGAACTTGTAGCACTACTAGTAGTCTCAGAACAAAATAGGCCTAGGGTTGAAGATTCTGACTGCAATGAAAGTGAAAGGGGTTGAACTTGATGCATCTTTGGCAGGCTGTTTTTGTGTACATTCTTAGCTTTAATTATAAAGTTATTGGTATCTCCTTTCCAATAAGGTTCAACAATCAACCTAACTAATTCCTCGGAAGTACTCACTTTTTGAGACACAGTGTGGTAGCATTGCAATAGTGCAGCTGCTCTACCAGAAGTCATTGGTGGTACATGGTCTGCCACTGTTTCAAGTTCTGTTTGTAAATAAGTATACAACTCATTGATGTCCTGAGGATACTCAATAGATTGTACAGCAGTAACTCTTTCACTGTTTATACACTCAAACAAGTGAGCTGTGAGAACTTGCACTTGTTCACAATAATAGAGATGGGTTCGAATCAAATCAGCAATGGCAAGCTGCTTCTCTTCACATGCCCTATCTTTCAAGTTTAACAGATTTGAAACAGGTATTCTATTTTCTGATTCGGTCACGGAGTAGGCATGTTCAGTTACCCAGAAACTTGACTGCAGATTGCAGACATCTTTCACAGTAGCATTCACAATCTCACCATTCTCTTCTTGTAGCTTTTGATACTGGATCAGACACTTTTTGATCTTTTGTGTACAACCTTGTATTAGTTTGTTTACTCTTGAAGCCTGTTTCTGGCCTCCTATATAATTATAATATAAGGAGAAATCATGATGAATTAATGACAAACAACATAAGAGTTACTGTAATTCTTGTCTTAAGTTTTCTACCAGCATGATTAGCAATAATGGCCAAATAAAAGAGTCTTTCTTTTGCCAATTCTAGCATCTGCTGTTTCAGTTCCTGTTGCTTAGTCATCATGAGGATCTTTAAAGCCTCCCTATATTCTTCCATTTCTGGCTCCCATCGAGATTGAATATTATGCTCCACTTCAAATTGTTGTACTTGGTGTTCTTGACTAAACAGATATATTACGTATAATGAGTATGAATATGGCATGCAGTATAACAAACTGCTATAGTATTATGTTCATCATACCATAGAGTCGGGTTATTAGGCGCATATTCGCTATTAGGCGCATACTGTCTTCTTACACTTACCTTTGATAACAGGCGCAAAGTTTATAAACTGGATGTTCACGTGGTTTTCTAAGCCTGATAGCTATGAACAACGCTTTCTTTCACTACTTGGCCTTCCATTTCACTTAGAAAAGGCAGCTTCTCGCCGCTTTTTGAGCTCTCAGTGCACCGCTAGCGCAATCAATTTCTGCTTGATGACGTCATTTATTTGGAGGCGTGGCCATACGTTATTAGGCGCACCTCGTTATTTAGCGCATACTTTTTCACTAATATCCCAATAAGCGCATGCGCTTAATAACCCGACTCTACGGTATACCTACTGAGATATTGAATGGTTTCAATAATGTCTTGTGGTGATACTCCACTCGTAGTCATATCATGAATAAGCTTGGGCCATCTTGCTCTATACCAACGTGTAAAATGTGATATCTAAGCATGTTGAGCATGCATGGACAACTGCAGTATACTCTATACCTTGTATCTTTGAGTTTCACCAAAAGCTTGACATATTGTACTCTCCGGCTGTTAGCTATAATAAATAATCCATCTATAATTATTTGGCATGATAATATAATCGTATACACCTTGCAGTGTTGCTGGATTGGCTTTCTTCCCAACCTCTTTTCTTCATCTACCATTAGAACATTTTGCAAGTGTGGTAGGTCATCTAAGTTTAGGTCAGCACTCCTTATAATAGTCTCAATTTAATTTGTAGCACTGGCATACTGTGTGCAGGCTTTTGAAAACCATTCAATGCATGTCCTCACTATATGGTGCACAAAGAATCAATAAGAATGAAAACATACATACTTTACATACCTATGCTTGCTTCCTTTAGTGTACAATAATAAGTTAAAGCATCACTGAGAGCATCAACCCGATTTCCAGCTGACATCTCTTTGGTCATCCTTGAAAACCTTCCAAGAAATGACCACAGCCTCTCCACATTCTCTCCATCAGTCAGACCAAATCCTTGGACTGTACATATGCTGACAGGATGCATTATGAGCATAAGCATGAAAATTGGTACAGCGATGCTATTGAAACACATTAATAGTGCTTTGTATTTCTCTGAGTTAGCCTGTAAATTCATGGTTTTGAATATGAGATGTTTTATAGTAGACAAGTGAAAAAACATTGAAAATGTAATGAGACATAGGAATGGCCAAATCGTAAAAAAGAAAGCAAACAAGAGTGAATGGCTGTTTGAGTGTGTGCAGAATCATTCCTGTGTGGGCTGCATGTAGTACTCTCTTCCCGTCCCTCATGTTGCCCATAGGAATAATTCTTTACACACTCAAACAGCCATTCACTCTTGTTTGCTTTCTTTTTTACGATTTGGCCATTCCTACATTTTCAATGTTTTTTCACTTGTTTGTTCACATTTTTTCATAATTCTACATCACATTTGAGTTTGTGTGTATATGGTAGTTACTTGTACACTATCAGAATGCTTATGTTATAATCTATGATCAGTATAAAGTCATGGTGAAGCATCTCAGGAGGCTAAAGCTGTATCTTATTGCTTTGCTCATCTTATAATGACAACTATGTAACAAAAGTAGTTTATTCACCTCCTATTATTGAAGACTGAAAGGTACCGGTACTAAAAGACAACCAGAAATCTTCAGCAAATATTCGGATTCCAAATAACGCACACTTGTCTAACTGGAAAGGGGTCGTCAACCTTGATTGCCACGGTAGCTAATGAATTATTAATGAGTATAGAAATGAATGGCTGCCATACGGAGAAGGCGCTTTTCGTCTTGTATCTAGCGACTCAGCTAGAGAGACGAATAACCGATACAAAAAGCACGTGAAGACAAAGAAACCAAGGTTATTCGTTCAAGAATCAGCTTCTGAAAGCGAGTGGTCTTCAAGAAAAGTCGTTCCAAGATAGAAGAAGAAGATGGAGAAAATTGGAGGTTTGGCATACTTAGGTTTGTTACTTTAGCGATGGTTTTAGGCTATGTTTTTAGGCTCAATAGAAAGAGAAAAGGCTAAATAGTAGTTTAAGAAGCCTTTTAGTGCCAAGCGCTCAGTTTTTGCAGTTATTCGCGTGAATATTTGTATTGTGCTAATGGGCCATCCGTGCCATTCCTATGTACCCAGTACTACATTCCTTCCAATGCGCATTCAGTTTACATCCAACATCATACAGCAAACGGACATTCTTTGGTAAAACAGACATCTCAATCATAGAAGTGAGTAGGAAATCAGCATATCATAATCTGGCCAGGTGCATGCATGCATGTGTTTGCATGTACTTACATGATTGTATAGGTTCTGAAGTGAGAGCATGACTACATAATTATAAATTTGTATGGAATATACCTTTCACCATGTTTAGGACTCAACATTAGTAGCGGAAAATCATGATGATAAATTGCACCAAAGACAGCTGTCTCATCAAGCATGTGAAAGCGTGAGTGGGAGCGAAGCACATCACCGGCTTTAAAGTCACTACAATTACCCTAATAGTACATTCAGTACAAAATTAACAGTGAATAAATGAACAGTCTTGATTTGTACAAATAAATAATATAATTATTACCTTGGGTTGCTTTTTGAAATTCCCAGTTAACTTCAAAAAGTTATGTATGTCATGAAGTGATGATTGGCACTCTAATACAAGACTATGAATGATATCCATCAAACTGAGGGTGAAAGCGTGAGTAGAGTAGCTGGCCACAGGCCTAATTGAATTAGCCTCTCACTCATTGACGTACACCCACATAGTGTAATAACAATACTGTGATGTTGGCCTGCAAAATGAATTGCCAAAACTCAGACACAATGTCATAACAATAATTATACACAATTACTAAAAATACCTCTTATTGAAATGATAGTGATTCTCTCACTATATATGCAGTTGAACAATCATGGGTAAGTGGCAGAACTATATCTTCTAAAGGAGATAACACATACTGGCCCATTGACCATACTTCAGGCATGTGTAAGAAATTGTTGTGGCGATGGGTATTGTGGCAACAATCTTCACAGTAGAATGCCAGTGAAGAGCAGTCACAACATCGGTGTGATACTCAGTTCGGACACATCATACACAACTGTCCACTGGGCATTGCTAACTTACTGGTAAACATATCCACCATAGATTGTTGAGCATTGTTCCAAGCATCAAGCTGTCTGGAATGGGATACTCTATGGCTGCGTTGCCAAGTTTGGGCCGTGGCTGAGGCGGCATCCTCAGCCCCACTCGCTGTTTCCTCCATATCTTGATAGTATCATTCTGATAAAACTCACTATCACTGTCCATTTCAATGACATTACTGGACACATGTTCTGTAGGTGTGTGTACTACTGGTGGTAGGAGTGAGAATGAAACTGTGGCAGCTCTAGAATGGCAGCTGCCACGGTCTTGCGAGAAGCTGCTGCACGTTTGCCTTTGCTCTTGAGGAAGGTTGTTAGTAGTTTATTTCTTTTCCAGCCTCGCCTTAAAGACATCCTAGCCTATGGTGGGCATGTAAGCTGAAGTAACAGCGAACGGCATACATCGACTACTATAAACACATGTATGCCTCATGAGGCACTCACGAGGACTTACGCTAATATAACTGAGACATGTATAAAAGGGTTAACTATTATTATTATGACGCATATTATTGGTAAGCATCGGGTGATTTGCGGGCTCTAGCTCCATGGTTCTTCTAGAAATGAAAATAGATATCGCATTACAGAAAATCTAAATATTCGGTAGATCGCTTCTATCGCCCATCACGGCTGTAATGAGAGGCAAGATTTTTTCAAACTTTGGATGTAAGTCCATGTCGCACCTAGCCAAGCATCGTTGAGTGTGCCAATAACACTGTCGAAATTAGATACCCGTCGAAATTAGGTACATTACTCTATACGGTATAGTTAGTGCTGAGCACAACTTTCAAACTGCACCGCTCGTATTGCTCTCTTGACTTCAATATTTCACAGCAACCGTTACGGCTGCCTTACATGCAAAAAGAGTATTAGTAAAAGACCAGCAAAAAAATTTTCATAGTTTTAATTACATATACGTGGCGCGTATTCATATTGCACATAATGCAGATGTTGAACGGCCATATGAAAAATTCCAAAATCTGCATCATACAAAAATCTCCAACTATACGGTAATTCCTAAAACAAAATGACATTTTTATGTGCAAATTATGCACGAAGGGTTAGGCAGGCATCTTGGTGCCTTCATTGTCTCAGCATTGCCAGAGGAGGTATGACAGGATCAAAAAGGTCAAGTAATTATTGCAGATTCCAATGCATGAGCGATTTACCACTTTACCTTTGCATTTACTATGGAAAGAAGGTGAATTTTGTGTTTAGAGATCTTGATCAAAACTCAAAAAAAAACTCTTTTGTCGAAAAAGATTTCTTTCGATCTAAAACACTTTTTAGCACAAAATAAACACTTTTTGGAATAAGTTCAAAATCTTGAACTTTTTTCTTTGGTATAAGCACACACTTTGGTCAAAGCTAAACTTCTTTAATATGAATTTTCCTCTGGTTCAACAATGATACCAACAAGTTGAACTTACTTATTGAAGGTGATTTTTAAGTTTAGAGATCAAAAAAAACATCTGTCAAAAAATAATCAATTTTAGCACTAAATAAACACTTTTTGGAAAAAGGTACTTTTTCCAAAATCTTAAACTATTTCTTCGGTATTAACACACACTTTGGCTAAAGTTCAAATTTTCCATTGGTTCAAATATGATACCAACGACTTGAACTTAGTTATTGAAGGTGGATTTTGTGTTTAGAGAATGTAGTGTAATTACGTAATGTGTTGTATGACGTCATTAATTATTAGATGTTCCGGAACTTTATATATATATGTAGAGTTTTGTTAGTCAATATTGTTCAAGCTGGTGTACACTTTTATTTCATAAATGTTGAGCAAAGTCAACTAGGAGAGAACACGACAACTGGCAATGAGGATAAACTGTAACAATGGCAACTACATTGTTGTGACACCTCGAACCATTTGACCCGGAAGAGGACGAGTGGACACAGTACGTGGAAAGGATGGAGGAGATGTTCAAGGCCAACGACCTAACGGGCGACGGCAAGAAAGACAAAAGACGCTCGATATTCTTGTCCGTGATAGGTAAACGTACCTACAATATATTGAGAAGTTTGCTTGCACCAGAGAAGCCAGCAGACAAAGCCCTAACGGAACTGACGGCCGCGCTAACTAAGCATTTTAGTCCTCCACCAACAGAAGTAATGCAGCGATTCCGCTTCCACAGCAGGACATGCCAACCTGGAGAGTCCGTGTCAGCTTTTGTAGCTGAACTGAGAAAGCACTGCAACTTTGCTGACGAGTTGGAAAAGGCACTGAGAGATAGGATTGTTGCAGGTATCAATGATGAGGCCATTCAAAAAAGGTTGTTGAGTGAGCCAGCAAGGTACGATCCGTCATTTAACTGATTAAACTGAACATTGTATAATTTTGTGAACTCTAGTTAGTGGTTTGTGTTTTGTATAGGTATTATAATTATAGCTGTTTAATTTCTCCTTAACTAAGAGGGGAGGAATGTAGTGTAATTACGTAATGTGTTGTATGACGTCATTAATTATTAGACGTTCCGGAACTTTATATATATATGTAGAGTTTTGTTAGTCAATATTATTCAAGCTGGTGTACACTTTTATTTCATAATCAAAGTCAACTAGGAGAGAACACGACAGAGATGTTGATCAAACTAATAAAATACACTTTGGTCGGAAAATGTTTCTTTCGATCTAAAAACACTTTATAGCACAAAATAAACACTTTTTGAAAAAAGTTACTTTTTCGAAAATCTTGGAAGTTTTTCTTTGGTATAAACACACTAAAATAAATTTTTCTTTGGTTCAACAATGATACCAACGAGTTGAACATTGTTTTTAAAGGTGGAGATGTTAATTAACGGATTACGCGTGAAGTACGCAGATTTGCATACTATGACCTTTAGCGCTATTGTTTAGACAATGCGTCTAAGCACTGAACTCTGAACTTTCTGCACAAATAGGTAAAGTACCTCTCTACTAAAATACAAAGTCTGAGTTGCAACCCTTGAAAGGGTATGGCTGTAGCAATAGCTAAACGACTAGAGGTCATGATGATGATAGTGATGTGTAGAACGGCGTTTTCTCTATAGCCTTTCAGAGGACAAGCTTCAAGGTTGCTACATAGTAGTTAGGCTATATAGCCATAGCATCACTTTTGTGAGCGTTGCTGCCTACCAATAAAAAAACCCCAAGATGGCGAAAAATTTATTTAGTGTATTGGACGATTAGACCTTTCGGTACATTGCCTTTTTTACAGCTAAAAGTAACACTAGCCCAACGAGGCTTGCATCATAGTTAGTATAAAAGCAGGNGTTTCTCCAAATTTGCTGAACTCCGACCAAAGTACTGCATCCTAGCTGGCGCAAGTGGTACTCACTCTGTGTGTGTTTGTACCATTCACCAGAACATCAAGTTAATGCTTCATGTTTTGAAGCTACCTTCACCATTCAACACTTATCAAGAATGTTTAGCTATGCTGACATGCAATCCTGCAACTCCAAGTTGTCATCTTGGTTCTTGCTCTTCTTGTCCTGGAGCAGACAGTTTGAAGACAATTCTTACGAGTCATTAGGATGACAACTTAATCGATTGTGTTGTTTACAAACAGTGGACAAATGTTGACAGATCAACTCTTGAAACGGTTTCTCAGCCTACTGATGAATTTGTAGAATCTTTCTGCAGTAAATTAGAGGCTCTACTCACTCACTCCTTCATTGCAAAGCAACAAAGTCAGTTTTACAGTGAAATGAAGACTTCTCCACCGCCAGGTGCGTTTGTAGTTACAGCAGATTTCTCAGAGAATTATGTGTTTATCCTCCAAGACGCAGCCCAGGGATTCCACTGGAATAATGCTCAAGCTACAATTCACCCTTTTGTGATCTATAATACTAATTCTGGCTATACAAATCACGTCAATTTTGTTGTGATATCAGATTGCTTGAATCACGATACAATTGCAGTGTACTTCTTCCAAAAGAATTTGGTTGATTTTTTGAAGAAAAAATGTTCCACTACTTCAAAGATTTTCTATTTCTCTGATGGTGCTGCATCGCAGTACAAGAATCGCAAGAACTTTCTGAACCTGTGTTACCATCAAGCTGACTTTGGAATTGAAGCTGAGTGGCACTTTTCTACTACCTCTCATGGGAAGAGTGCATGTGATGGGCTTGGTGGGACAGTCAAGTGTCTGGCAGCTCGAGCAAGCTTACATCGCCCCTACGAACAGCAGATAATGACTCCAATTCAACTCTATTTGTGGACTGTGGACAATATTCCTGGAATTCAGTTCTGTTTCTGCAGCACGGAAGAGTATGAGAGAGAAAAAGGTTTTCTTGGAACCTCGGTTTAATCAAACAAGAACAATTCCTGGTACACGGAAACTACATTCTTTCGTTCCAATTTCAAAAGACACACTAAAGACTAGAATCTATTCTTACTCCAGTACCAGTAAAGACGATCGTGTCACCAAGTTATCAGGCGATCTGGAACTAGATGAAGTTTCTGGATTTGTTACATGCTCTTATCACAGTAAGTGGTGGTTGAGTTGTGTTGTAGAGACACACAGTGAAGCAATAGAAATAACCTTGACCTTGCTTCACCCACCAGGGCCTTCTCGTTCATTTAAATATCCAGATGTAGACCTGTGATTGTAACTTTGCCTCTAGCTGATATTTTAACTAAAGTATTTCCTCGGAGATCAGGTTTTGTTTATAAAATGACTCAAAGGGAAACTAAGACTACTACAGAGAAATTTACATCAATAAACTTTGTATCTTGTACATTTTCATTATATTAATGTGTGTGTTCCCTACTCTTATTAAATTTTTGCTTCGCCTTATATACATAACATTCACTTAAGTATCTTCTCATCCCATTGCAGTCCCAAAATAAAATTTATACCATATAAAGCCAGTTAGTGAACAACGCTATTGTGCGAAAATGGAAGCGATCAAAAAATCCAGTTCTTCAAAACCACAAATTTTATTAAAGAATTAACTGTGGTTAATTTTAATTAATTAAATTCAGGTGATCAAAGATATCATTAGAAAGCACATTTCATGTGCTTTCATTAAATTACAAGTAAAAAAAAACATTGGAAATGTAACGAGACACAGAGATGGGACTAAATTGTAAAAAGAACGCAAACATGATGGAATGGCTGTTAGAGTGTGTGCAGAATTCTTCCTGTATGGGCTGCATTTAGCAATCTCCTTATTGAGTCTCTCATTTTGCCCACAGGAAGAATTCCTTACACATTCTAACAGCCATTCCATCTTGTTTGCGTTCTTTTTACAATTTAGTCCCATTTCTGTGTCTCGTTACATTTCCAATGTGTTCTCATTTTTCCATAATTCTACATAATTCATTTGAGTTTGTATGTGTAGCTAGCTACTGAGCTAGTAGTCTGGCAAGCCAGACTACTGAACGGCGGGCTGCTGAGTAAGTTGTGTAGCCTGTTTGATACTGAAGTGAAACACACATCTCCACATCTCAGTCATTTGGAGGCAGGAGCTGTATCATAAGATTTACTTGCCTTTCTATATGACGGTTATGATAATCAAAGTCCTGATTCATCTCTTAAGAAGAGCAAGAGCATCTAGGTATCACAAAATAGTTCCAGGCAACTTGCATTTAATTCCAAATAATGCACACTTTATGTGTGGAAAGGGTCGTCAATTCGTAGAAGCTAATGAATTATGCATGAGTGTAGAAATAAATGGCGGCCATATGGAGGAGGCGCTTTTTGCCTTGTATCTAGCTACTCAGTGAGAGGCGCTAAAAACCGATGGCAAAAGCGACTGTCCCGGAAGAAACCAAGTTCATTCGTTCAAGAATCAGCTTCTAAAAGTGAATAGTCTCTGAGAAAAGTTGAGCCAAGATAGAAGAAGAAGAAGAAGAAGAAGAAGATGGAGAAAATTGGAGGTTTGGCATATGTGTGTTTGTTACTTTAGCGATGGTTTTAGGCCATGTTTTTGGGCTCATTAGAAAGAGAAAGAGCTAAATAGTAGCTTAAGAAGCCTTTTAGTGCTAAGCGCTCAGTTTTTGCAGTTATTCGCGTGAATATTTGTATTGCACTAATGGGCCATCCGTGCCATTCCTGTGTACCCAGTACTACCGTACTGGGAATTAAACTACTTCTCAAAACCGAAGCATATCCAAAGTACAGTCAATCAAAGTTAGTCGGTTTGTGGAAAATATTGGAAAATTTGGCAATTTCAAACGCTTCTAAGGTGGAAGCCAAACAAGTTTAGAGGCTAAAATTTTATGAGAGCTCTTCACTTAGGGTAAGGTACATGCTCACCAACTTTCAGCAAAATCTGGGACTGGTGTCCATTTTGTGTGTTGATTTGACATGGAATTACCCGTAAGTTTTCTTTCCTTTTTTATGAATTAATGCTAGACACAGCTTCATGTAGTTTATCACTAAGCTGTAATTCCAAAAGTCTTTCATTCTTATTCTGTGCCCTCTGTTTTAGTACCTGCCTTCTCAATTCAGCTTTCTTCATTTATTTCTCTTCTTATATTCTGAGTTCTATCATCTTCACCCCGAATTTCTCTAGATACATCTGCTTTCATCTTCACAGCTACCGATTGCTCTGTATGTAATAGATTATTTTGCCACTTAACAGATTTGTTCTTTATCCTTTCAATCATTTGTAGCATGGCTAATTTATTCTGGACTCTGAACAAAATTATAGTTACTCTTTAGGACCTATTGTGTATTCTATGTTGCTGCTATTGTTGTGTGTCCCAGATGTACTGGTATGGCATGTATGTGATTATACTATATAATACCAACAACAGGGCTGTCAGTTGTCAGTACCTGCAAAAGCTAATCTATCTTACATTGGAGGTCCTACCAAGATAAAACCATTTTTGGGGAACTATGATTCCTCATGCCCACAAACTGGAGAGTTGTAAATGCCACTGAGATTCACGATGGCTGCAAAGGAGCATTCTACAAGTGTGATTGATGTGCATGTGGCTTTGGTTCCCAAGGTGTCAGTGCTACCCCTCAACTCTCACAGGCTGACAGTTGCTCGTCTAAAGAGGGTAGCAGAGACATTAGAGTTGTCTACAGCTGAATCTGGAGAAGAGATCCTGAAGGAAAACTCTTCAAGGAGGGGTGGGCGCCACAAGACATCCAAGTACAGACGGAAGTGGGCACCGAAATTACTTGATCAGGAAGGAGATTTGCTGCAAGTAGAGGGACTGACCAAACTGAGTTCAGCCTCATTAGCTCTGTTGACGACTACTCTCAAGGGGGTATTGTTTGCTCTGATAATGAACACTCGCAAGGGAGTAATGATGTCGAGCAGCATTGGAGGAGGTGCTCCAAGGCAAAGGCAGAACTTCAGCTCCAAGTTGAGAAGCTAAGCAAGAAGTTGGAAGCTGTCCTCCTGGAAATGACTGAGCTGAAGCAGCAGCTAGGCAGAGAGAAAGACTAGGTCAAAAATATTTGGTGTATGAATTGTGAACAGATTCGAGAATGCGACTTTGAATTGGCTGAGAAAGAGAACTGCCTGTCTTTAAAAGAACATGTCCACCTATCGCCAAGAAACGGCCAACCTCAACCCTCGCTCCTACCAAGCTTAGAGTTCATCATGTTGATCCACCCCCATCGACAAAAAGACGTGGGAAAGGTCCACCTGTTGATATGTTCACAGGGGAGAATCCTGAAGTAACGTTAGAGGATTGCCTCCGGCATTGCAGAGAGCAGCCTCTTGGAATGACTGGACAAGAGAAGAGCTGCTCCTGNTGTCAACATGAAGCAAGTTTTCGTCACTGTCATATATACAACTATAGTACTGCACCATCATTTTCAATTCCCTTTAGCTATACGGTAGAATCTATTGTAGGGAAACTGATAATTGTAGTTTCCCAGTTTGTAATTCATGATCAGTATCATTCTAATAATGTGTTTCAATTTTGGAACCTAGCCACGCAATGATCTTAATTGTCACCTACACAAATGCACACACACACACACACACACACACACACACACACACAATATGTATAAAATGGAGGTAAATATCCAAATAGAGGAAGAGTACTGTCAATTTCAGCTCACTTGGAAGAAGGAAGTTGGAGAAACCTCGAAACACCTACTTAACCCACTTAGCCTGATTACATAATTTTAGTAGTGCCAGACCCCAAGTTCAAAGTTCGTAGTTTGTGGAAAAGCGCGCGGTTGCTTGCAAAACTTTTACAGTTCTGGGAGCTATCGAAGTATATTACAGTCTATTTGTTCCTCTTACCAGTACCAATGTCGTGGCCCTACAACTATTATGGGACTGGTTATGCTCCTTACTATCCGCCCCGCTACACGGGCCAAGACCAGAGTGAGTTTCAAATGGAGCCCACCTGTAGCCAGCCAGGGCCCACCACTTCTGAAGCAACTGAGATCAGGCGCTACACGTACAGTTTGAAGATTTTTGATCCTATTAAGAAATCTAAGTTTGTTGTGCAGAAGATGAGACGGAATCTGAAGTTTACCTGCCCAGAAGAACTGCGTTCTTGTATTCAATCAGAATTTGGAGCCTTTGTTCCAGATAGTGATGAATTTGATATTGGCTACACTAAGGGGCGTGGATCAGCTAAAGTATGGATAAAGGATGATGAAGATCTTAAGTGTATGTATGATACGTATGATAAAGATAAAGAGATAAACATTTGGTGTGAACGCCGACATGATGCCGACAGAGCCGAATCTGCTGCTGTTGGTAAAAGAAAAGGTGGCAACTCAGATAGTGACAAGCCTCCTTCAAAACGCCAAGCAATTAGAGATGAAGTGGATGAAATATTTGCAGGCTTGCAGGAGAAGCATGGCTTAACGTATTCAGCTGCACAACTTCGTCTGTGGGCTATATATATGCTTCAGGTTGGTACCCATAGAGATTACGATACACCTCCCAATGTTCCTATGTTTGGTTTTAACTCAAGATCTACAAAAGCAAAGGGTCAGACCTAGGTGAAGCATTGTCTAGTGTTGCTGAGGGGATTATGAGAGCTTTAAAACCACCAGTACCTTCTACATCATCCTGTAACAGCAACTCCCCGCCCCATTTATCACGTCCATCACTGAATGAGTTGGGTGTTTCACCGGGAAAGTGTGCTTCACTTAGATCCCAGTATATTGAGCAGCTAAAGCAACTACACAATCTTTTGGAACTTACAGCAATTACCAAAGAGGAGTACGATGATCAAAAAAGTAATATTATAAAGAAAATGGATGAATTATAACTAAACACTGTAAAAACATGATGGTGTAACTCAAAACACTTGACTTTGATACAATGTCATGATTATGTATGTATGTATGTATGTATGTATGGAAATGTCAAATATAGCCACAATCTTTTGACCATGCGATACAATGATCCGGGGTTATGGATGCAAATGCTACTAAAATTAACATTTCAATATCACAAACAGACTGGGCAACAGCTTCATGAGCTCGTAGAAAACTTTTCACGAAACCAAAACACTCTTCTATGGGCATTAAATGTGGGGAATAAGGTGGAAGAAACAGTACACGTGCACCAACACTCTGGATAAGCTCAACAACTTCACTGATATGGTGGATAGAACAATTATCCATCACAACAACGGAGTGTGGGTTGGAACCATTGAAAGACATTAACTGCGGCAAAAGAGACTTTTGTACGAAGTTGTAAAATACATCTCCATCAACAGTATCTCCAGGGCCTACTATATAGCAGTCAAGAAATGCACTAACAGACATAACACCAATAGCTGAAAATCTCTTTCCTTTACAAAGGAGCTTTGTTTGTTTAGCTGGGTATCCACGGAGGGAATATCCGAACTTCCTCACAGCATCTTTTTGTTCACACCCAGTTTCATCCACAAAAACAAAAAGATCACTGCTGTATGTAGAAACTTCGGCTTGGTATTCCCCTATTAAAACATCTGATCTGCCCAATGCTACTAGTTGCAATTTCTTACGTGTAAATCCTAGCCTTTTCAAGGTTCGACAGATTGATGACACTGAAACAAATGTCCCTGTAGTTTCTAGTAGTTTCATTTGTACTTCTTTCAGGTAAATAGAAGGGTTTTCACAAATTAGCTGAATCAAGATGAGTTCATCATGCTCGTGAAGCGCATGGGGCCTTTTTGTAGCTTTGTTTGGAGAAACACTTCCAGTTCATTGAAATCTGTCTAGCATTCTAGATACTGTTGATTTAGCAACACACAAATTTTCTGAGATCTTCCTCATGCTAAGGCCATTCACGATCCTTTGAAACACAATGCGCCATCTTAGATCTTCAGCATAAGGCTTTGTTTGTCCTGGTTCACCCATATTAGCCACCATTGACACTGACAGTACGTACACAGAAATTGCGAACTCTGAACTTTTTAAGCTAGGTTGTTTACATAAAGACATAATTGACAAGTATGTAAGTGGGTGTTACAATGTTTCTTCAACTTCCTGTATTCCAAGTGACCTGCAAATGACAGTAATTTAACAGAAACAGGAATGAGAAAATTTTGTGTAAAAATGAAGTAAATATGATGTTACAGTAACGGTAGCATAATTTATACAATAATTAGAGTAGGCATGCAATAACGGAGCAATAGTAATGTAAAGACAAGAAGAGTATAAAAGATGAAATAATAAAGATGTAAGGCAAGTGAGGAACAAAAAATAGTAACCCACAAACCACAATGCAAGACTGGCAAGAGTATATAAAAGATTAAGTAATAATGATGTAAGGCAAGTGAGGAACCAAAAATAGTAACACACAAACCACAATGCAAGACTGGCAAGAGTAGAAGATGAAGTAATGATGATGTAAGGCAAGTGAGGATCAAAAAATAGTAACCCACAAACCACAATGCAAGACTGGCAAGAGTAGAAAATGAAGTAATGATAATGTAAGGCAAGTGAGGAACAAAAAATAGTAACCCACAAACCACAATGCGAGACTGAAGATGAAGTAATGATGATGTAAGGCAAGTGAGAAACAAAAAGTTGTCAGAATGAAAAGTAATTACATTGATTGATTTTTGCAACCAGTGCATTATTGGTTGCTGAATTAGCATAGCTACCAAAAATAGAATAGATGCTATAATCAGTGGCGGATCCAGAAAATTAGAATGGGGGGTTCAGAAATATTTGCGCGCAAAGCGCACGTCAAATTTTTGAAAATCACGTCTATTTTGCGTGCCACACCCATTCTACGTGATGAGCTCCACCCATTTTTAAATCTTGAGCAGAGTGAACTCGCGCTACGTAGCTACTGAGCTCTCTCCAGTGTCTTCTTAGAGGTTTTTGTGTAAGAAATTCTCTTTTTAGGCTTATTTGGCTTTGATAAAGCGTCATTCAAGATTCTAAAGTAAGTTACAAGCGGTCACTTTGCGTCACAATAAATAATTGAATTTCTGGGCAAAAGGGGGGTGCAGCTGACCCCCCCTTCCCCCCCTTGGATCTGCCACTGATAATGGTGACATAACCTTCAAAACAAGGTATATAAATGATTCAAGAGTTCCAGTTTGCCAAAGAATTCAAAACGATTGCTCTTATAAATATAATGGCTGCAAAGAGGAAGCTCAAGTTTGAGGATTATAGTCAGGTGACTGAAGAAGCTGGAAGTGCTGATATTCATTGAGTTGTGACCAGTCTGTCACCTCTGAAAAAATCGATAAAAGGCAATAATTATTTCCGTGTGTGATGTTAAACAGAATTTGCGTTTTGTTGGATTTGCTGCTAGGATGCTGGAGGATTTCCTTGGCAAAAAGAAATCTGTTGAAATCCAAATCAAGAAATCGAACCGAGATTCAGAGAAGTTAGAACTTTTAGTGAAAGGAGCTTCGAAGATCTATCCTTCAGGGAAGAATTTTGATCTTTCAAAGATAGAGTTTCAACAGAGGGAGGCCATTGATATTACACTTGAACAAGTAGAAGAGACAGAGGCACTTACACACACCAACGTTGATGTCAAGGTTGTCAGTTGTGGTGAGCCAATTACTCTTGGGACAAAGCAGAGACAGGAGATCATCGTAAGCGACTTGAGTGGATGTGCTACTATACAGTTGTGGGAGAACAACATTGGAGCATTGAAGGAAGGAGAAAGCTCTGCGTTGAAAGACTTTCGGATCGTTGAATATGAATATCAGCAATTCATTTCCATGTGTTGGTCAGGAAGTGAAATTAAGCCAATTCCACCTATCGATGCTGTTCTTGAAGGAGCAGATGTTGAAGAAAGCAGTTACACCTTGAGCAACCCACGAATTGCAGCTGTATTTAAGCTGGAGAAATTCTTCAAGTGCCTGAGATGTGGGTCTCGTACTGAACCTAGTGAAGGTACTGAAGTAAGATGCTGCAATCGAGAATGTGGTATTCTCAACGAATCTACGTTTTGTGACAGTTTCTCACCCATAGAGATTCTTGTGGTGGACGGACAAGAAAAAATTTGCCTCACTGCATTTGGTGATATCATCACCCAATTGCTTGGTGGTAATGTGGCTCTAAACGAAGAATCTGTGCTGAGGTGTCCACCAATTGCTGAACTGAAATGTCGAAACAATGAAATCGTGAAAATGTACGTAGTAACTAAGATGTTCAATTATCAGTTCATTCTGTATGTATCACTCGGCTCATTTATCCAACCTTTCAGTATATATCACTTGGTTCATTTATCCAATGTTTCAGGGGTATGATTATATCATTCAGTTTATTTATCCAATCTTTAAGTATGTATCACTCAGTTTATTTATCCAATCCATATCACTTAGTTCATTTATTCAGTATGTATCATTCAGTTCATTTATCCAATGTTTCACTTGAATGTATTGTTTGATTGAGATTATTTTACTTGAAAGAATGAAGTTTAGCAGAAATATCACATCCAATTATCCCATTATCCGAATAATAATTATAGCATAAATACAATGATACAATTTTGATGAGAAAGTGAACAGTTAGAAGATAGGATAGAATTTGTATACATGTTAGTTGGATTACTCTTAACAATTCATTGAAATTGATATAATAATAGACTTTGTCATGGTCACTGTAATAGGTAACAACACAATTCTGTGGTCTGTTATAATAGAGATGGTCAATTAGTGTCCCTCTGTCTGTGGTTGGGCTATGTACTAGCTGATTGAAACCATGGTTGGACATGAGTGTGGTAAGGCCTGGGCTAGGTGTTGCTAACATGTTCTCATTAAAATCTCCAAGCAGAATGGTAGCAATACTAAGATGTGACAGATGATTCAACACTTCAGTTAACGTAGCAATAAGTTGCTGTAGTGCTGATGTCGGAGATCTATAGACTAACACAATTTGTAAATGGCTAGCATTAGGCAACAACACTCTAACCATAATCCCTTCAATTTCACTGTCAAGATTGAATGGCACCACAGTGTCAGGTCTGAGGGTATTGCTAACACTCATCAACACACCACCTTTGTTATCTTGTGACACTCTGTCAGATCTAAACACAACATGGTCAGGGTGCAGCACTGGGGAAGGCTGGGATGGGGTTAGCCAGGTCTCACAGAAGCACAGTACACTTGCACAATTCAACATGTGATCATTCTCAATGTCAATCAACTTGGCAGAAATTGAACGAACATTCAATAGTGCAATAGTCACATGAGAGTTACACAGTGATACACATTGCAGTTTATTAGGAGCTGGTAGCACATTTAGAGCAAGTCTGGACATTTCATCTTGTACATCAGTGCTTTTCTTAATGGCGGAGGCATCAAAGTTCACAATATGTAGTCCTTGCAAAGAGTTCACTCTACTGAATGCTACATAGGCTTGTCCTGGACTTAAACGACCTCCCTTCATATCAACAACAATTTCATCAAGAGTCAAGCCTTGTACTTTGTGAATAGTGGTGGACCACGCTAATGTCAATGGGAACTGTAGTCGGCGGACTTCAGAACCACGTCTGCCCTTTGCTAGAAATACCACTTCATGCTTTGCTATTGGAACAGCATTAGGGTGTTGAATACGGTATGCACTTTGCTGGCTTGCTTGTGAACCAACACGACTATTGTCAAACTTAACTAGCACAGTTTTGACATCACTAGCAGTGGCGTAGCCAGGGGGGGGCTAGGGGGGCGCTTGCCCCCCTTTTTTTCAGTCGCGAAATTTACGCTTTGGTATTATAATGCGCTATTCTTTCGTGCACTTGCTTTAGCAACGCTGCTTAACAGTCATCTTTGGCCAGAATTCAATGCAAAACAACTTTTAAAAGCTTTCTTTTTGCTGCTACAAAACTTTAGAGAGCGTTCGATCTAGCGAGCGCGTGCTTCGGTTCAGTTTAATGAATGGGAGGGGCTAAAATTAGCTAATTAAGTGGGTGTGGTTTCCGGTCGCACAAAATTTCCGCCGCGCTTCGCGCGCAATATTTTTATTGCCCTCTCTTTTCTAAAATCCTGGCTACGCCACTGACTAGTGCTATTGGTAACAATGTGTACAACCTCTCCTCTGGCTCCATTAACAAGGCCATCTGACACATCAACATTTGTGGTCAACATCACACGAGCACCTACCGCTAATTTAAGCACACCATGTAAACCACCGGTCTCTGATCTGTTGCTAGACAATGTGGAGAGATTTATGTGGGATGTCTGACCAGCTACAGCATCTAAGGCATTGATACAATACTGTCGGCTCTTTTCAGCTAGATCACTCAACATGTATGCATTATGACTGTCAACATCTACATTCAATCTGTACACATGCAGTGCTAGTACGTCAGGCTTGTCTGGTTTAGTTACTCTGGACTTGAGCACTTCAATGTCTTGAGGGGTACAATCATTTGTTCTGACTCTACACAGGAGTTCACAAAATGCTAGGTCATCTTTCTGCCGCATTATTTCAGTAAGCTCAACCATCTTGAACTCATCTTTCCACTGTGACCCAGACTTGTATAATTTGGCATAAGAATCACCAACTGTACTGAACAATTGTGACTGGCCAACAGGGGGAAGCTGATACAAGTCACCAACAGCAAGAATGCTAACACCACCAAATTTTACACCAGGGGATACACCTTTGATTTGTTGCAAACGTTTGTGGATCTCTCTCTGCGTACTTAAGGCCTGGGTCACCTTGAAAATGATTGAAATTTTGCCTGAATTAAAATTCAAATCTACAGAATATCAAATAGCATTTCCTAATTTCTTTGCTATACAACAAATTTTTGGCCTTTCGTTTTCATGTTACCAAATCTCTTTCCAAAATAATGAATATACATGTATATAATGATCGGTCAATGAAACACCTTAAACTATGAATAATTAATTAGGCAGAAACCTTAGAAGGTTGCTATGGCAACCAAACTTTTTCAGGAAATAACTATTATCATGAACCTCTATAATCTCGATTGGGGTTATCGCTGATCGTATTGTTAATAAGATAAAGCCGAGAAGGAGAGAACGGCAGGTGTGCATTATATGGAAAAAGCTGCATATCTTTCATCCAGATCAGTATTTCTGAACCCCAATTAAGATTTAAGCATATAATGATGAAAAAAATATTTGTACAAAAAATGGTTACCATAGCAACAGGGGAATATTCCGCCTAATTAATTATTCATTTTTTGCTGATTCAGCAAATATGAAACAGTCACATGACCAACTTATGACCTAAGGATGTTTGAAATATCCCGAAGAATCTATACCTACGTTTCCATGGTTACTAATTAGTTAGTTTAAAAGTTATGACCATTCCGAATATTGATGAGATTATTTTACTATACGTATACTGTTGACCCAGGCCTTAAGTACACAGAGCTAGTAACATGTTTGCACCAACCATACTCACTTTATCAATGATCACTAGCACAAGATGGGACAGTTTGCTACGCAATGTATTCAGTCTGTCATGACTTAGAGGCTGAAATCCACTGTGCTTGCTACGGCCTAGCAAAAATGCTGAGTGAAGGGTCATGCCATTGATATTGAAGGCAGCAACACCAGTTGGTGCAGTTAGCAATACAATCACGTCATCTGGTTCAACAGTGTTTGACAACTTAAAGAGCTTTAGTGTATCTGAGTGAACAAGTCTTATTACATGTGATTTACAACACCTCCAGGACCACTTAGAAACACTCTGTATGGCTCAATTGGTTTGTTTTGCTTGAGTGCTTCCTTACACCAGTTACGATGGAAACTAACAATTTCTTTCTGTTTCTTGTTTAAACCACGGAATAGCTTTCTCTACTCATCTGCTGGTATTTCATTGCTATTGGCAGCATTTTCAAACCTTACACTCACACCAGATCTAGAGGATGATGGGGCAATGACATTAGCATTGTCTATGAGGTCTTGTTCAGACACTTCTGTCAATGTCTCACTACCTTCTGCCAGGGATTGAGCTCTACTCTCTTCATTGGATGGGGCAAGTTGATTCCAACCATGCTCAGGGTTTAGATTGTCATCAAACTCAATCTCATCAGTGTTTTCCTGGGTGAATTTACTCTCATTGTCTAACACAATTCTCTGGACATGCTAGTAATGCTCCTCATAGCTAGAATAACCACCAAGAAGGTCAGTCTGTTCATTGCTCCAAGGGAAATACAACATGAGTCTAGCTCTGTACCAATTGGAAGGCTCTTTGTCTTTGTTGTGCTTACAGAGTGTCATGCATAGAGAGTTTGTGAGACTTGAAGGCAACTTCTCAGCCCTTGTTCATTGCTCCAAGGGAAATACAACATGAGTCTAGCTCTGTACCAATTGGAAGGCTCTTTTGTTTTTGTTGTGCTTACAGAAACGAATAACAGCTTCTCTCTTACGTTTTCTCATGGTGTCCATGTTATCAGTTAGCCTAATACATGATGATGAGGAGGCTGTCATTGTTACTTGAGGGTTAAACATCACCACAATCACTATCTTGCTTATAGTCAGTAGTGTAATTGGCAGCAAACTGCTAGACACATTTGATTGCAACTGTGCAGGTCTGTGTGTATATCTGTCAATGAGACTCTTTGGAACACATTTGTATCATCATCATGCAGGCAAAGTCTTTTAGGCTCTTCTTGTCCTTCAAGGCAGCTATTCTTTCACTTTTCTGGTTAGTGTCTACAAATACAACAGACCTACTCAACTGTTTCATGGGCAAAGACAGTATTCTGTATACAGCTTCCTGGGCACTGACTTCTCTGTGAGTCAAAAAGGCAGAACCTACTTTGTTCAATTGGGTTCTTAGCAACCCGCCTCAACAACACCCCCATAGCTCTATCAGACTTCATGATATAGGAGTCCACATACATTACACAGGAATAGGCATTCATGACATACTGAAGGTCCATATTGGCTTGCCAGGCTAACATCACAGCACTGTTGTAGTTATTGACACAACATTCACTGGGTTCACGTTTTAGGACAATCACACTACCTTTAGAGGACACAGACAATGCATGCATGTAATCACTCTCAGACACCTCTGCTTTTTCTAGTAATTCATCAAGGGACAAATCAGTGTTACCATCCTTGATCAATTTGTGGACTCTAGCTAAGGCATTCTTGTTGGCAGCTGGCATGGTATCATCTGTCTCGGAACTAGGCTCAGCAATTAGTGTGGAGTAGCTAGGGGGGTGGGGGAAGTTGAATCGACACGAATTGTTTCTTCTACAATATGAGGAATGTCTGTGATTTTGGAGGAGCAAAACTAACTCTTTCAGTTTACAATCCTCTTTTGGTATGGCACAATATATGTACTTGTCAATGAAATCACACACTTCAGCATTATCATCAACACCATACTTTGGAGCATCTTTGACCCATATCACACAGTGTGCATGAGGGGAACCACGGGCTTGGAACTCAATTCTAATGGCATAATCTTCAATCTCACCCAATGGCTTAGCAGTGGACTTTAGAAACTCGTGGAAGAATGTATTCAGTCTGTACTGGAAATGTCTGGCAGCTGTAACAGGGTTACGCTTCAACCAATTAGATTTCTCTTCAAAGGAAAGCTTTGCTACCTTTTCATCAGTGTATGTCACACCATATTGTCTGGCTATTGTACGGATCATGTCAGGCCATTTCATGTCAGCAGCTGACAATGTGAAGAACCATGTCGGGGTACCAAGCTGACGTATCATGGCCAACAATATGCTGGGGAACCTCTGACATTCTTTAGAAACCTATATTATTTGTCTTTGTTCACAAACTGACCAATGACATTGGGATCTCTAGCTTGAGAGGCAGTGAATTCTCTGGAAGGCTTTTGGCGCCAAATGTAGTTACTAGCATCATCAAAGACTTGCTTAGATTCTACAACATACTGTGCAGTGAACAAATAGTCTAGATCTTTGGCAAATCTTCCATCAACATCTAGGAGTCTCTGGTTGAAATACTTATGGTAGGTAAGCTTTTTAGGTCTAACATTGTTGAAACAACCAACTCCATAGCAGAATTTATCAGGATTGGACATTACTTCAAAGTCTTTGTCAATATGTATACACTTTGGTTTCTGACCTTCACAAGGTGCAATACTAACAATGGCATTAGGGTTTTCAACTGACATCATGCTAGCACTAGGACCACCAGTAATGCTTGCTGTATGTTTGTCACCCTTTTCAATAACATCATCATCTAAGGCACCATCTTTATCAGTTTTACTATTGCTTAGGGTTTTCTGTGGACAGCTATCACTCTTTTCAGAACTGTCAGGTCTATCAGTACTAGTACGTCTCACTAGAGCAACATAATGGTACTGCATGACAAGGCCAACATTAACTTCATTGTGACTCATGCCATTCATGGGAGTTATAGGAAGAGTGTAACATATTGATTGTTACATTAAACATGCTACTTAAGGCTTGTAGGACAATATTGTCTCCCCAGGCACCACGTCTGACTCTACTGACATACTTGTTCCACAGCAACTCAGCTCTTCTATCAGGGTCTGTTTCTGAGCATCATCTTCATTAGGGGCTTCAGTATCAGCATTGTATCTATTGTCAGTGTCAATGGCTTCGGATATAAAGTGACAGTAGTCATGTTTATGGTCTTCTAAATGACTAGCAACCATTTGTCTCAGTTCACTACTATTACTGGCATTACATACACCCAAAGCTGATAGGTGGACTAGTACTGAATTGTACATACAGTCTCCATTTGCCGACACATCATGAATTTGAAAACCAGTTCTGCTTGCTTCAACTCTCAGGGATTCAAATGCTCTTATCATCTGGGTATGCTCATCATCACTGTCATGAATAGATGGTTCTTCAACATCCATGGGCTCAATTTTCTCTTGGATTGATTGTACAGAATCAGTAGCTTCTTTCTGGGGGCTAGGCTCACATTCCATTGTATCAGGCTGTGTATTACAATGATCAGGCGCTGTGTATCACAATGATCAGGCTGTGTATTACATTGTGTATCAGAAAGATTAAGCAGACTACTAAAAAATTCAGGATCATTACTAATTGCATCATTAATCCAATCATTGTTAATGGATATGTCTTCATACAGTGGATTATTGGCTTTCAACCACTTCAAGGCATTAATTAGCTTCTCAGGAGTTACATAGCCATACATGTAGTGTCCCTTGTACAAAAGCTTACGTTTGAACTTGAGTGGAATCAGTTCAGACTGGGAAGGCAACCGGGGCAACACAGTGCACACATTATCTATCTTGGTAGGCACATTAACAGCTGGACCATGGAATGATCTCTGTTTGCCAGAGGGTATAATGCTACCATCTTCATGAATGGAACACGCAATGAAATCAGTCTGGCTTCTAGCTCATTCAAACATGATAGCTCAGGGAGAACAGCACACAACTCTAACCCATTAGCTTTGGACAATAGGGGCATACTACCTCTGGACAAAGCTAAATGACATGTTTTGCACACATAACACTTTCCATTTGGACTGACATGCTTATGCAGCATTGCTTTGGACTAAATACACTTTCTAGCTCATCATCACTAGCCTTGACATACTTGTCTCTTTGGAAGTCAACTACACTTTGACAATACATCATTCTATGGCAGGACATGCACACATAGTCTGGACCAGTCTCAACTTTAGATAAAAACTTGTCAATGGCTGTTTCTACAGATACACTGGATGATCGTTTGGATGCCATAGCCAGTTTGTTCTGGACTCTATGTTGCTGTTTGATGCTATTACTTTCATTTGCTCGTTTGAATGCCATAGCCTCTTTGTTCTTAACTCTATGCTGTTGTTTGATGCTATCACTTTCATTTGCTCGTTTGGATGCCATATGAAATTTATTGCTCAATCTACGGTCAACTCTCTGTTGCTCTGTTTGATTAGCCGTTTGGCAGCTGTACATTTCTTGTCTAGGTTTCTTCGGTTCACTATATCACACAAGCTCTCTATTGATCTTAAAGCTTGCATTTGAGACTTTTTACTGGGCACACGGACTCTACTTGTACGTCTTAATGCAAACACATGGCCACAATCACAACACAATCGTCTGATAGGGTTAACACTAGCACACTCTGGACAAATTTTGATACGCATGATGCAAACAACGAAAAAATTGCTAGCAGAGTACAAAATATTGCAACTCACAATACAGAAAACTACCAATCGAAGGATTCAAGAAGATACAGTCCAGATCACAAGCTACAGCAGTCTAACCGCGTGCAAAATCTAAATAACGCACACCCTTACCTAGGGGCGTGGCGATGCAGCCAAGCGCTCCGTCGTCATGCACGAAAGTATCATATCTCAGAAACTACTGCGTTTTCCAAGATGCTAGACAAAAAAAATTCAAGATAACTTCGATTCATGAATGTAAGTACCTTCCATTTGGACCATAGAGCTGCCGTTCTTCAGATTATCTAGTAACAGACACACACACACACACACACACACACACACACACACAAAACAACTACCGTAACCCTCTGTACGTGCTACGCACGTGACGAGGCTTAATTACAGGTCACTTCTGAGGTAGAGCAATCTAGGAGTGGAATTTGCTCACGGAGGTAGAGAAGCATGCAAACTAAAGAGAACGCCAGGCGAGGGAGTCTAAGAGTCAGCATTACGATTTAGAGAAGCTTTACTTGCCTTCTTGCACTTTGTAAGGAGTTCGCTACTAAACTTGGAGTCAAAGCAACACTCTTCACTGTTAAACTTGATAGCCATGAGTGAAATGATGGTAGACTGTTTCAAAGTTGGCCATTGATCAGTGTGTATCCTTCTTAACACAGAAAAACCTCTCTCAGAATCAGCATTTGAAACTGGAATGGCAATCATCAGCTTGACCAGAGAAGGAAAGCGTGGTTGCCCATCCAATGTTCTCAGTTTTCTGACCTCACGCCAGAAAAGACAAGACCTAGGCTTCTCTCCAGTAGGGGACTTGTATGTTTCAATGGATGGGTGATCATTAGGTGAGAGTGTAAAATCCATGAACTCCTCCCTCAGTTGATCAAGAGCCTCGGCTTCTGATAGCTTCAGCTGTGGGAATCTAGTTGCTAAGCTCTTGACAGTCTCAAACGAGTAGGTACAGGTTTGGTCGGGATTGAGAATACCCAAATCCTTGAGGATAGTGTCACCAAAAGGAAACTTCTTCATCATTTTCTTCAATGTAGCAACACAGAAGTTATTAACAGCTGCATAGAATGGTTTTGGATTACTGTCTTCTTCCATTGAAGGAAGCAAGGTGTGTCCAAGTGTCTGTACCTACCCCTAAGTTCTTGTCTGCTAACTGGTTGATCCTGGCAAGGCTGAGACAACTGAGATTGTCTACACTGCAGATAGCATTAGGCTTTAAGACATTGCTGGAATAGAGATGAACAAGCCTGCTCATTTCAGAATACAGCTGACATGTAGTGTTCTCTGTTGACTTTTGGAAGAATCGATCCATTGAAGGCATGATGTGGGTGAGGAAAAGGAGAAGTGGTTTAGTGAGCAGATTTTCTAACCTCTCTACAATGCTAATTACTTTGCTGGTTTCAGCTTCATTGCAAGAAAGAAAGTAGAACTTCAAGCCATCAAACTGGTGGAGAAAGCAACCAATACAACGTAGGAGACTCAGCCATTGTGTGAGACAGTGTTTGATTATAGCTTTTGGCTCAGATGTAAACAAGGAGCACCACAGATCAGTAAACTGTTGCTTCCTTTTGCTGCTGTGATAAAAGAAGTAAAGCACATCTATGAAAAGTCGACTGGGAGTGTTTTCATACCAGCCTTTACTGTGAGATCAGCAAGATGGCATATACAACCAACATCAAGCACATGACGGCACCCTCTCTTGATCAGACTCTGGACTCCAGATCGAGCACCCTTCATGACATTGGTTGTGTCAGACATGAAGGACATACACTTGTCGAAATCTAAGCCATTTCTCTGAAGAGATTCTTTAAGAGCAGCAAAGAGATTGGAAGCATTGCCAATATTGACAACTGGCATGTCAAGAAATCGAGTACGGATATCTCCTAGGTCTTCGTCGTAAATCCTAACAAGGATTATGCAAGACTTGTCTGTCTTGTCGTTCGATTCATCCATTAGGACTGAAAAAAACTTGGATGAATCAGTCAGTGTTTTTTCGAGATAGTGGGGAGCCAATGCTTCTTTAACAATAGCTGCTGTTTTGGTGTGGCCACAAGAGAACTTCTGAGCTATGTCAGAGTCTGGAAACATTCGGTGGAATAACTTGGTCGCATGATCACTGGTTTGGAAACCAAGGTTATACTTTGCAACAAACTTTAACCCTAGAGACTCAGCCTCAATCACACTTTGTGAAGTTTGAGGCCTGTAAAAGGAAGCAGTGGGCCTTGTTGATGAAAATGCGGCAGCCATCTCCTTGTTATGCTTTCCTCGTACATGAGTACTTACATCATTCTTTCCACTATGTGTGATGTTGAAATCAGAGGCACAGCGAGCATAATTATTTCCTAGGTGACAATAAAAACTACTTGTAAATACTATTTTATTTTTTAAAAAAAAAATTAACAACAAACCTACTAGCTAGCTAGGTACCTTTGGAACTCTTTCCTATTCCTGGAAATTCCTTGATCCACTTAGAGTCAAAGTGGCACTGTCTCTTTGGGGCTGGTGGAGATGGTCCCTCAGCCATTATTTAGAACACAGAGCAAACACAACAAAAACTGGACAGTTTGTTCAACTTGAAGGTTGAATAGTGAGTGTGCAGCTGTGCAACAATTTTAAATTTGTGTACTTTTAGCCTTAGGGTTGAAAAGCTTGTTAATATTTAACACCCTGCCTGTTACTGAACAAATTAACCAGTGATAACCACCATTTATCATTGATAATCTGACAAGCTAGCCTAGACTAGAGCATGTATTTATGCATGTACACTTATCTTGTGGTTGTAACACAAGCCTCACGGCACCAATTATAACCACAAAGGTCTTAGGTACTCGTTGCAAACGTGTGCTTATCATAATTGCGCATAGCATTCCGGGACTCGGGTATTTTCTAAAAATCCGAGACTGTCCTGGAGATTCCGAGACAGTTGGAGCCAATATGTCCAATATGGGTGCTGATCTGTTCACCGTCAGCTACGTAAAATGCAGGAGGATGGTGTCATTCACCCAAGTAGTAGTCCTTGGGCAAGCCCAGTGGTGCTAAAAGATGGTTTGCTAAGGTTTTGCATTGATTATGAAGAGCTACATAAACTCTGCTACAAAAGCAGAAACATACCCCCAATCCCAAGGATTGATAATCTCAATGATTAGCTAAGGAAAGCCAAGTACTTTTCCATGCTAGACCTTGCTTCAGGCTATTGGCAAGTGCAGGTCCACCCTGACTCACGAGCAAACACAGCCTTCATAACTCATCAAGAATTCTGTTATGCCTTTTGGCTTGAAGAACGCTCCTGCAGTTTTTCAATGGCTAATACAAGGTATACTTGCAGAGCTCAACCCTGAAAAGGGACCAGTTTTTGTCTCAGTCTATTTGGATGATGTCCTGATTTTCTCTGAGACACTCGAGGGCGAGTTAAGTCATCTGAAGGCAGTCATCCAGCGACTACTGTTCTCAAGCTTAAACCATCAAAATCTCATTTCCTGTGCCAAGAAGTTGAGTACCTAGTGTACTTGATTACTCCTAATTGTATATACCCTAACCCAGCACTAATCGAGGTTGTTCGTAACTACCTACCCCAAAAAACGTGAAAAAGAAGTCTGTCAGTTCATTGGTCTTGTATCCTATTATAGAAAATTCATTTCTGGATTTGCGTTGATTGCGCATCTGTTATAAGCTCTCACTAAGAAGGATTCCATATTCAATTGGTACCAGGAAGCATTTGACAAACTCAAAATTAAGTTGACTAAAGCCCCTGTGCTGGCTCACCTGATTTTTCACGTAGTTTCATCTTGGAAACAGATGCCAATCTAAAGGGATTAGGAGCTATCCTGTCCCAGATGACAGTAAATCGAAAACACCCGAAAGCAGAGCACTTGCATCCCCCAAGAAGAGATCAAGTTACAAAGCAGAACATATACAGAACAGTGTGGATAACATCCCCAGTTGTTGCTTTGACTTTGTTCTATGTACAAACTATCAGTCTATTTAAGATTGTAATGCCAGTGAGTAAAACTAACTATACCACTAACACATTTAAGGACATGGTCCATCAGAGGTACCAAACTAAAATAACCTGCAATTTTCTTCTTCAGCGTATCTCGAAAACTGTTCACTTCCAGTTGAACGAGTAAACTTGGTACCATTGCTTTCACGTGCTTTTTGGTATCGTGTGCTTGAGTTTTCCCTTGAATGGCTTGATACAAGGCGAAAAGCACTTCTCCAAATGGCCTGGGTCTGACTAATTAAGGAAAAAAAATTATGCATAGCTTTCTAATGGAGTATGTTATCACATAGGTAAATATAATCTTGCATCTATCCTGAACATTTTGGAAAAAAAAATAGTGTCATGTGACCTCATTAATAATTATAAAATGAATAGTTTAATTAAACGGTCAAGAAGAACTGTTGCCACGGCAACCAAATTTTGTCCATCTAACCAAGGGCTTAAGAAGAGGGCATGCATCAGTAATAATAAATTTTTGTGTTGCCTTTAGCTCATGTGCACTCTATTTTTAGTAACTACCATGCCCCCTTTGAATTTTGATGGTTTGGAGCATGCGCGCGAATGTAATTTGATGCAGCTACGTACAGAAGTAAATAGAGGCACAATACTGAATGAAGGCACCGATGGTGCATAAGCCTCGGCACACTCAACAGTATTCTGTAAAAGAATGTATCATAATTATTTCCCTAGGCCCAGGCATGTATAGGCCAGCCTAAAAGA
>CAXIPT010000001.1:10983707-11071194 GCA_964030475.1 Tethya wilhelma | reverse complement strand
CCTTTTTGTTTGAGGTTTATCAAAGGACTTCTAGATTTGTCAAACTCAATCAAAGTACTGGAAGATGAGCCATGTAATCCTTTCTGTATTAAGTTAGCTGCTTTGGTTGTTAACACATCAGGATCTTCAGTAAGAAGGTTTACTTGCTGTTCTCTTTTACTCCATTCGTGTGTTTCACTGCCATTATCTTCATTATCACTCTCGCCATTTGTTTCGTTCTTATGTCCATTTTCAGTTTGCTTATCCTTTTGTGCGTCCTCCATCTGCTTATCTGTGTTTACTGTGTGGTCATTCTCATCAGTGTCCATTGTGATTTCTTGTTCCACACTAAAACCATTAGATCCGAATTATGGTTCAAAGTAATGTCTCCCATTGCTGTCTCCATTCTCTGCAAAGAGCCTGACGTATGGGGTTGGTAGGTGTACTTGGTCCTTGAGAATTTTATCCCAAATAGCATACTTGCTGTCAACCACCTCCTTGATGGTGGTACTTCTGAAATGTAGAAGCTCAGGCCCACATTCTCTGTATGCAGGGTCATTGTCTGCATCAAAGAATCTGTAGGTATCACTCTCTGTCTTCCACCATACTCCTTCCCCATGCTGTAAGTACTTGCCAATTCTCATGAGATGAGACTGCCAACTTTGTTGGTGTTGAGCAACAAACTGCTTGCTTACTACTATACCTTTGTACGTTGGCATCTTGTCTGAAACAGCATTGACTACACTGCTCTCCTTCTGTGTGTTCCCCCCCATTCCAACAATTTCCTTTGCTTGCATGCTGAGGAGTATGGTGACTAGGACATTGTCGGGTTTACGGTTTGTTGCTTTTAAGCTAACATGTTTCACCTGGCTGAAGAGCCTTTCAGTACTCTCTGCATTAACCGAGCGTGGGTTGACTATTCATACTGGCTAGCACAATCAAGTCGTGGAAGTAGATTCCATAGAAGTGTTCCATGGTTTGTTGCTTTGGGGCATGTACAAGATCACAGCATTGCTCATGATGTAGCCATGTGATGTTGTATAGCATTAGGATTTTCTTAGGAGTGCGATCTTTGTCGAATGAATACAGGATTTCTAATATTCTTGTTAGTGTGTAGATCAAAAGCTTGACATCCTCTGTTACTCCTGCACATTTGCTGAGTTTTAGATATACTTTAATCACAGCAGCTCTAACAAGTGCTCCGCTAATTTTCTTCTTAGGTACAATCACTTGTGTAATTTGACTCCGTACCGGTTCTTCTAGTAGCTGAGGAAGTTCCTGAAGTACATTATAAGCATGCCCTTTGAAATCTTGCAAAGGCTCACAATCCAATACTTCATAATTATGAAGGTTTAAAGACTGAAGTGTTTGAGTTGTTAGCCGGGTAGGCACTCTTTGTGCACCTCTAAGCTCTACTGTTAGCACTTCCTGCATAGCATCTTTTTTCATGCCAGCTGTAGTAAACCCTCTTGAATTCAACTCATTCCTAAGTGGGTCAACAAGAAGCTTGTCTAGAGGTTTGAGTGCATTTGGACTGTTTCCATACTTACCTGCTAGAACAAGTGTTTGCAGATCTTCGAGAGATCTGTGTGGGCATTGTAGTACACTTGCAAAGTTGTACATTGTGCTGTCTAAGCATCCACATGGACCACAGGGGTAGTTTCCACCAATTTGCTTCCCCCTCTGAAATTGTTGGGCAGGTTTGTCCCCACAGAAAATCGCATAGTGTTCATTAAGGTGATACCATTTGAAGTAGACAATGGCTTCTCTGACAGCTCATGTAAGCATTCTATCCTCTCCCCAGTGAGGGATATTTGGTCAGAAGGTGGTGAAGTACAAGGGGCAATCATGTATACTTTAGGCTGTTCAACAATTGTCTGAATGTTCTTCACAGTGATCTTTGTTTTCCGGTAGTATTCACTTTCACTCAGGGATACTGCCGGGTCATACGCCACCCACACTGCAAACAACATGTAGCCGTGTTTTAGTGGTCATGCCAAAGAGCTATTGCTCTTGATCTTTTAATACTAGCTACCTGTTGCTGTAACTCTTCAACTGTGGCATCTGGCTTTGGTATGTGGTGATGATCATGTAGAAAAGCGAGTGCTGTATCACTTGTGAGATTTGCTATTTCCTCATCACTCCATAGACGCATATACTTTTCTTGTTGCTTGAGCATTTTTGTTCCACAGATTTTCATTGTATCTGTAACTACATCACCATATGAAGTGACCACTGTATTAGTACGTGATGTCATACGGAGAGCATGGTTCACCAATAGAAAGTGTGGAGTTGTTTATTAGGCTCTTTTTTTCATCCAGAATTTTGTCCACTGTGGGCAAAGCTGGTGTAGATATTTCTCCTCCTGGTAATTTTTTGTGTACACTGCGAATTCTTGTGGGAGCTTCTGATGTTCTCAACTCTAGTGCCATAATATCAAATCCTTTTTCGATCGCAAACTCCTTTACCTGCATTTCTTCCGGAGATTTTGATTGATTTTGCTGCTTGGGTCCAGTTGATTTTTGATCACTTGGGTGAGATGTTAGCAATTCCATTGCATCTTCGTGGTTCCAGTTTTGATTTCCTTCAGATGGTGAGTGGCTCTTTGCTCGTTTGGCTGGTGATTCTGGCTTCTCAAAAGACATAGCTTATCTTTCTTCTTTACTTTTCGATTAAATGTTTCAGGTAAGATATGAGCATGCATTTTGAGTTAGTTTATTGTCCATAATTTCTAAACTAAACGGTTTTTGGAGAATCGCAGTGGTACTGTTACTCTTATCATCAATTGGATCCTAAATAGCCTGCTTGTTAATTTATAAGTGCTCTTCAATATTACCGCATTTTCAATTTTTTGTCCATTTATTGCATTTCTTAATAAGCCACACCTCCTTAAAGAAAATGTGGGAGTGGCTAATTTTTGCATACATGTCTACTAAAAAGATAGCACTTACAAACTTTGGTTAACATTCATAATGATATGTATTTGTGCAGATAGTCTTAAAAGTGGTATCTGTATTCAATTTTTCACTGGTCCCAGTCCTTAATGCACCTGAGTTATCATGCTTAAATGCACATTTAAGATTTACACACTTTAGGTGTGTTAAATTTAAAGTGCATGGGAACACACCCTTTTTAACAGTGTTCAAAAGTATATGGTTATTTTGCTGGCTCTGTACAATTAACACTAGCTGAGTTTTTGTTGACAGTTTTTATTTTGCATAAATACGAGATTCAAGGTCTACCATATGGAGGAAATCTCAATTCCTGGTCTAATGAATTAAGGCTCGCATGCAGATCAGGACCATCAAATTAGGGAGTTAGAGGAGTGCAATTGCCTTTGCCCAAGCAGCAATCAACCACTGTGAGGGTGTGCCAAGAATTCATAGACAAAACCTAACCAAGGAAATAGCTCTTGAGCTTATAAGCCCAGCAGTTGCTTCTGCAACTGCCTCCATGCAGATCGAGGCTTGCTGATGTCATGAGGTCAATTCAGCCTAGTATATTTCAGAGTATAGTGCCACTTAATCAGGGATAAACGGCAATATGGCTGATTGATATAATTATATAGAAGCACAACTTTTGAGTATTTGTATCACTGGCAGTTATAAGCTATGAATTTTGCTTGAAGTCTTATAGACGTAGACATTCAGGCATATATTGCCCTTACATAGCTACATCTTTGAACAATACACTGTTATATGTGCAGCCTTGCCACGATGTAGAATTGATAATTCTGCAAGGATCCGAAGGATCTGATGTAGAATTGGAATTCTACGAGTGGCAAGGCAAACATATAACAGTCCCACCCTAAGGGGTGATATGAGTCCCTCCACTCACTGTTATATGTCACTGACACACCTTTTTCTTCCTTGTTTTAGGATCACAGTGAATGAGGTNCGCACGTGCTCTCCTTCAGCCAATAATTTTGATTTGATCATCGGAAATTTGTTCTTGATGCGTTAACAATTTATTGGAAAAATCTAGAGATCTTGTCAGGATTCAATCCCATGCCAATTAAGTCTTTGACCTCTATAGTCAAATGTTCTGGTATACCTATACCAGAGCCCACAGGCATGCAGAGAATTGCGTGCATGCATGCAATAAAGCAGAAAACAACCCAAACATGACAAATTATACCATACTAGTTTAGAGGCGTCAAATTCAATTTGAGTATACTATACTGAATAGTCTATGATACCAATCATGCATGCAACATCCTTCTTGCCACCATAAGCGGATAAAATTATATCCAGAATTCCAGTATAACCACTGCATGTGGCACTTTCATTAACAAGTTGTGGATGAGGCACATATACCTCATACAGTGTGACCCTAAAACAAGGAGGAAAAAGGTGTGTCGGTGACATATAACAGTGAGTGGAGGGACTCATATCACCCCTTAGGGTGGGACTGTTATATGTTTGCCTTGCCACTCGTAGAATTCCAATTCTACATCAGATCCTTCGGATCCTTGCAGAATTATCAATTCTACATCGTGGCAAGGCTGCACATATAGCAGTGTATTGTTCGAAGTTGTAGCTATATATAAGGGCAATATATGCCTGAATGTCTACGTCTAAGACTCCAAGCCAGCATTAGCAAAATTCATTCCAATGTAGGCTTAACTGCCAGTGATAGAAATACTCAAAAGTTGTGCTTCTATAATTATATCATTCAGCCATATTGCCGCTTATCCCTGATTAAGTGGCACTATATACTCTAAAATATACTAGGCTGAATTGACCTCATGAGCATCAGCATGCAAGCCTCGATCTGCATGGAGGCAGTTGCAGAAGCAACTGCAGGGCTTATAAGCTCAAGAGCTATCTCCTCGGTTAGGCACACTCTCACAGTGGTTGATCACTGCCTGGGCAAAGACGATCGCTCTCCTCTAACTCCCTAATTTGATGGTCCTGATCTGCATGCAAGCCTTCATTCATTAGACCAGGAATTGAGACTTCCTCCATATGATAGACCTTGAATCTCGTATTTATGCTAAATAAACTGTCAAAAAAACTCAGCTAGTGTTAATTGTTCAGAGCCAGCAAAGTAACCATATACTTTTGAACACACTGTTAAAAAAGGTGTGTTCCCATGCACTTTAAATTTAACACACCTAAAGTGTGTAAATCGTAAATGTGCATTTAAGCATGATATANACGTCTCTCCAAGTTTTTGCTAATGTATCGCATCACCCCTCATTCCACGACTGGTGTGTCACCAGCCCAATTGCTTATGGGTCGTCGGTTGCGTTCTCGCCTTGATCNGCCACCCCCTGAGCAGCCATTCTGCATGAATTCTAGATAACGCACACCAGATCAATGGGCGTGGCCTTGAAGCTAAGCGCTCAGAGAAGCACAAAAGCCTCAAAACTCAGCTACTACAGTATTTTGGATAGCAAAAAATATATTTCTACCAGATCATTCAGATTTATGAACGTAAGTACCATCAGTTTTGTTGGTAGAGCTGTCTTTCTTGAGAATTTGATGGGACAAATAGACAGACAAACGACTACCGTAATCCTCTGCACGTGCTTTGCACGTGCCGAGGCTTAATGAAAGCATGAGAACAGACAAGAATAAAGAATATTGGAAATGTAATGAGACACAGGAATGGCCAAATCACAAATGAAAGCAAACAAGGTGGAATAGCTGTTGATTAAAATGTGTGTAGATTTCTTCCTGAGGGCAAAATGTGGGACTCAACAAAAAATAGTACTACATGCACCCCAACACAATCTACATTGTGTATAATATGCAGCCATTTCATCTTGTTTTTCTTTTTACAATTTGGCCATTCCTTGCCTCTATACACAGTAATGGCCAAAATAATGGTTTAGAACAATTACTGTAGGACACTTCTCAAGAGCAAATCTATTTGTGTATACTGTATACCGCTTAATTTTCGTGGTACTTAACTTTCGCGGTTTTCGCAGATCGAACATTATCTGCGAAAATTGTTCAACGAAAAATTGCGTGCTCATATGTGTGCGCACAGGAATGATATCAATCCGCGAAACTTATTCAACGAAAATCTGCAATAGCGCAATCCGCGAAAATTAATTAACCTCGAAAATTAAGCGGTATATGGTAATGTGGCCACATTGATAGCTGATGATATTAAATGAGGATATTTTACGTTAGGTCAAAACACACTTCTTTCAAGTGAGATCTAACGAGACTATACATTAGTTGCCAATGGTATTAAATGGGGACATTTTACGTGAGGTCGAAGTTCTCAACTAAAGCATCCCCACATGTTTGATTATAGAAAGCTATATTATATGGGGAGCTTTTGCGTGAGGTTAGAGTACTCATGTAAAATATTCCCATATTAATGTTGCATCATATTCCTGTGGCATGTGGCGTACAACTTGCCATGATTGAATCAGGGTACAAGTCGCATAGAATCTCCCCATGATCAGGTCATGTAAAATCTCCCCATGAGTTAATCATGACAATTTCTCTAATTTTACATAAAAACTGTAGGACCAGACTACATACAGCTATAGGTGAGACTGGCAAAGAATGCTGGGATAGTTAGTCTGTCACAATGAGATACCCTACATGCTTCAATTGCCTGGCACTACAAAGCATAATGGTTTACATGCTGTTTAGATAAACCTTTGCCTCATGATGATAGGATGATGTACCTCTTAGTATTGAGTCATGACATGGAGAAAGGAGCACTACAAAGTGATACATCATAGTGTAGCTACATGGCCATGGAATCGTGAGTGAATGATTTCCTCATTTCCCTATTTCATATTTCCATTTCCAGATTTCCCATACCTCCTTTTAGACAAGCCCAGATTAAAGCATAGTTCACATTATCTTTTTGGGTCATGTAAAGTTTACGATGTTATAAAGTTTACGATGCATAGTTCACATTATCTCATTGGGTCATGTAAAGTTTACGATGCAAGGTATTGATGCACAATTAAAGAAATATGGTGTGTAAATATCACTAAAATATAAAATTAACCTCCATTGTGCCGTATTGCTTAAATAATATATAGGCATTCAGTGTATTTATTGAAAACAATGATATCACAACTGCTCGAGCTGGAGGTTCTCCTGAAAGAAGTATTGATCTGGACAGCAGTCTTCGCCAGAGACATAGCAGTATGATCTCAGTGAAAAGTCGACATCTTAGTTTTGATACAAAGGTACTAAGGAGTTCTGAATCATAGCTGATATCTATTTTCCAAGCCCTACTAAAAGCACAGCACGAAAGCGTCTGGTCTACTTGCCATTTGGTGAAGTTATGCATGCACATTGCTGCAACAGCAAGGTCCAAAGTCACGATATCATGCAGAATATGACCTCGGGCATTACACTATTTTTGTTATAGTTTTTTTGACTATTGTTNGAAACCCAGTAAATTTTTATACCAAGATGCTCTATTCTATGTGAGGCAATATAGTATAACTGGAAAATGTGCATTAATCTAAGTACTAGTAGCTTATAGGCAATTGTAGCACAAAAATACATGATTTTTTGGTACAATATTTGTTTATAGGCTATACTCACCTTCATCCCTGTATGGAGTACCAATTTTCCAGTTAGTACTAGTAACTTCATGCACTAGAGAATTTATTAAATCAATAAAAAGCTAACCTCCAATTGAAAGAACGCGCCGGAGTGAGGCATCTTTGTTGGCAACTATGCCTGGCGAATTTTTTTTTTGGGCCCACTTTCGACTTAGACTTGCGCAATTGCCATAAGTTCAGGGTCAAAGGTTATGGTTGATGTACATGTGGGCATTTGCTGCTCAGAAGTTTCATGGCAGACCCACTTCGAGCAGAGCTTCAATGATTAAGAGGAGGCCTCTGGCTATCAGACATGTAAGTTTATAAAAGTAGAGCCATTTTTTGTGAATGATGACATAACATTTGACGTTTTGACTGAATACTGTGCATGACGGTGTTACGCCGTTACTGCTATGCCATCACATGCCATCACATGATCTCCTTGTCAGAGGAAACAAACAAACCAAACAAACAACTATGCCGAGGCAGGGATGCACATCTTGAAGGATCTTGTATTCAGCAGAGTCAAGGCTTACAATCTTGTGCACCGTTGAAATGTTCAGTTTTGTCACTGAATGCCTTGAATTGTACTACAGCAGGAAGATACTCAGTGTTGCCCACAATAGATTTCAGTGATCATCACATGCATTTCACTCAAGTTTCAAGGGCTGAAGTGCAGTGGTATAAGTGAGAGTCAAATTGAGCTGTTAGATGAAGCCAATGGAACCTACCTTGTGAGCCGTGAGTCAAACTGAGCGAGGAGTGAAGTACCTATAGTTGATATGAAAGTTGGAGTTTGTACCTACAAAGCTGGTCATGATGGATATCCTTGTTCTCGTCAGGCAGCTAACTGACATTTTCATATCCCCAGTGTTAATTAATTGTATCCTTCGCTATCACCTGAAATAAGACAGCTTCTAGCTATGATTGCCATTGGTCCCCAAGCTGAACAAAACCACAATTTTTACACTTCTCTTCAAATTAGCTAAATCTTCACAGTGCAGATTCAACATCAAACAACTATATACAGGAACATCAGAATTTGTGGGAACAGCATGGGATCTCATGCGTTGTTCTGTAATGGATACCCAAACTGAGGAGCCTTATAATAGTGTGGGACTATGCAGAAAATTCTTCTCCTGTTGACATTGATGACCTTGTGAAACAGAAAGAACTGAGACTTTACAGAGGATATTACAGCACGTGTGAGGACTAATAGTGCAGTATATAGCTCAAGGTATATGCTGACCTTCTTAAGAAGATACAACAGTATGACAGAGAGTGGTCAGTTTCACAATGCCAGACTCTCTAGTGCCCTTCATCGTTTTTGGTGGGTGTTTGGAGGTAATATCAAAAGTACTCAAGGTGGATACCTCCGTATAGAGGGCGAAGAATTCCTGTGAATGCTTTGTCCGCTGGTAGGAGAGAGAAATCAAAGTCTAAAGGAAAGGAAACTCCCACCATGCTGGATGGCCAAAGGGTATGAAGATTGCTGTATATCCTCGATCTCGTTATATCATGCCAAACCGTAAACAAGCTCCTGGCAAAAGGCTTCACTTCTGAAGAACAGCATACAACATGGAAAACAAAATGAATATGGTAGCTATATAATGTGATAATTCATTTTTTTAATAATAATTTTATAGCCTGGACTGAGCGAGTCATTACAGTTACTGTATGGTTATTAATGCTAATACTATTTATTTTAGTAAGATAAAATTTTGAATATTGCATGATGATTAAAATTATGTATAGGATCTAGGAAGGGTTGTGAATCAGTGGAGAAAGCAGCGTGGTTGTATTTGGCGACTCACGCAAAGAGTTCATTATTCTACACACCTGCGGTTTGGCCTTTGACCCTGAACTCGCGGCAAGTCTAAGTTGAAAGTGGGCCCCAAAAAAAAATTCGCCTATGCCTATATTTAACCGCACGCGTATTCAACGGTCGCGTAATTTGCGATTTTTCGCATTTAATATTTTACAGCCATGTCGTTCGAGCTATAGGCTTTAGACTTGCCATCCTGTTAGGTAAGGTAGAGCCCTACTAAAATAACAAGTTAGGATCGGGTCTGATTAGTAGGCGTGGAAATATAGGCTTTAGTCACAATCGAGGTGAGATCGAGACCTTAAGTTTTAAACGCACGTTTTTTTCCTAGTGCTTTGCAGGAGAAGCTTGACGCTGGCTACGTAGGTGCAGCAAGGCTTAGGCTATACCTGCATGCAATCGCTTTTGTAGTCCTGCTTTGCAAGCTAGAAAAAAGCCAAAAGTACGCTACTAATTTAGCAAACTTTCACGGCTTCCGTTTTGCAAGCTTTTTGAAGGAAGCAAAAGCTAAGCACAGAATTGTTGATGTAGCTATGGTTTATTCCTACCATAACTAAGCTGAACTAGTGAGGAAAGATAGTAACTTTCTCTATGCTTTCTCTAAAGAAGAAATAAAATAAGGCTGACTAAATTCTCATTAGTATGCATAAATTAATTATTCATGTTCAAAGCTTGTTCAATGCTTGTCAAATGCATGTATTGGTACAAGCTTTAATAAAAATTGGTACTGCCCATACAAAAAGTTGTGGACATGCCTTAACTACACGGAGGAGTATATGAAATATATGTCCTTCCAGGAGATGACGGATGTGTTTGTTGGAGAGATAGATAGCAAGTAGTTCTCTGTCAAAGGTGCTGTAGCGTGTTTCTGCTGGTGTCATTTTCCTGGAAAAGATTGAGGTGGGTTGCCATGTGTTGTTGATGTGCCGCTGTAGGAAGGCACCAATTGCAGTGTCTGACGCATCAGTCTCATGAGACAGGTGAGGGCGTGTACATGGGGGTATGAGAGTAGGGAGGCATTGGCAAGTGCTTCCTTGGTGGCATTAAAGGCAGCAACTGCAAGTTCAGTCCATATGATAGTTTGTGATTTGGCTTGGCCTGCAGGAAGGAGAGAATGTAATGGTTGTTGCATTTGTTCGGCACAGTGAGGAAGGAAACGATGATAGAAGTTTACGAGTCCTATGAACCGTTGGAGTTGACGGTTTGTGGCTGAGGAAACTCATGCACAGCCTGAACATTTTCAGGGAGGGGAGAGATACCATATAGCGGGAAATTTTTGCTTTTACGTCTGGAATAGAAATTTGCGGGGAAAATTTTCGTGGATTGCGTCTCAACTATACGTGACGACCACATACCTTACAAATTTCGTGGGGGGAAATTTTCACGGAAAGCTGCCAAACAGCGAAATTCGCAAAAAATTTTCCCCCACGAAAATTTCCCGCTATACGGTACCATGGCGGCTGATGTGATGTCTCAGGAAGTCCAGTTCTGGTACACCAAAGATGCATTTGTTGGGGTTGATGACAATGCCATTTTCGGCCAGGCGCTCAAACACGAGTCGTAGGTGCTTGAGGTGTTCTTCTGGGCTTGAACTAGAACACCATCAACATACACAGAGGCAAATGATAGACCATGAAGTACCTGATCAATGAACCGTTGAAAAGTTCGAGCAACGTTTCTGAGTCTAAATGGCATCTTCACAAACTTTAACAGTCTGAACCGCATGGTGATTGCTGTCTTTGGGATATCTTCTGGTGCCACTGGAATTTGGTGGTAGGCTCAAACTAGATCAAGTTTCGAGAACAGTCTGAACGGCATGGTGATGGCTGTCTTTAAGATATCTTCTGGTGGCACTGGAATTTGGTGGACTAGGTCAAGCTTCGAGAACACTGGCACCATAATCACATATGTCAAGTACAGGATATCTATCTGGTATTGTGGCATATTTGAGAGCTCTGTAGTCACCTCAAGGCCTCTAGTTGCCAGGTGTTTTCTTGGGCACCATGGATGTGGAGTGGAGAGGACCAGGGGCTGGAGGATGATGGGTGAATGATTCCAAGTTAAAGTATGTGTTTGAATTCATGTTTTGCTGCCTTGAGATGGTCAGGTGCCAAATGTCTTGGCCGTGCTGTGATGGTGGACCAGTGGTTTCATTGTGGTGGCAGATTTCATGCTTCACAGGTGTGTCAGGAGCCAAGACTTGAGGAAATTCTGATAGTAGCTTGAGATACTGGTTGGATATGTCTTGCTTTTGGAGAGGACTGGGTGAGTGTTCAGATGTGAAGAAGACTTGCACCTGAAGTTGTGTGTGTGTGTCTTGAAGTTTGTCTGTAGTGATGTAGAAAATCAGCAATTTTTTTACAGTTATACCTGGCCCATGCCCTATAGTTATTACCTTTCTCCATGTGTTTTTTCCCACCCACTAACCCAGGTAATACTTTGATTTATCTTTTAATATACTTACTTAGCAATTTTTTACAGTTATACCTGGCCCATGCCCTAGTCTTTACCTTTCTCAGTGTGTTTAATACTCCCACCCACCAACCCAAGTAAGTATGCTTACTTAGCAATTTTTTAGAGTTATACCTGGCCCATGCCTTAGTTTTTAGCTTTCTTCGCTTGTTTTAATACTCCCACCCACCAACCCAAGTAATGCTAGTATGTAGTTTTCTTGCCTATCAAATTTTTTAAGAAGTAATACCTTTCTCTTTGTATTTTTGCCTACCCACTAATCCGCCAAGTATAGTAGGCTATGTAGTAAGCTTGCTTGCTCAGCAATTTTTACAGTTATACCTGGCCCATGCCCTAGTATTTACCTTTCTCCGTGTGTTTTCTCCCACCCACCAACCCAGTTAATACTTTTAAGTATGCTTGCTCAGCAATTTTTTACAGTTATACCTGGCTCATGCCCTAGTTTTTACCTTTCTCCGTGTGTTTTAATACTCCCACACACCAGCCCAAGAAAAGCTAGGTAGGCTATATAGCTGCAAAACAATTTCTGTAACTTACTTTTGAGTCGTCTCTTTCTTTGTGGTGTTTTTTTGCGATTTTTCTTTACAAGCGCATAATTAAAATTGCTTACACTATTACGGCAGATACTTGCAAATGACGTCATTATCAGACAACCAATCAGATTAATCTTAGAAAACTACTGCGGCACTGTTGAAGGGTCGTCAATTCGAATTTTCTAGAAGCTAATGAATTATGCATGAGTGTAGCGGCCATATAGAAGAGGTGCTTTTCGCCTTGTACCTAGCTACTCGATGATAGGCGCTAAAAACTGATGGCAAAAGCGACTGTCCCGGAAGAAACCAAGCTCATTCGTTCAAGAATCAGCTTCTAAAAGTGAATAGTCTCTTGAGCCAAGGTAGAAGAAGAAGAAGAAGAATAAGAAGATGGAGAAAATTGGAGGTTTGGCATATGTGTTTGTTACTTTAGCAATGGTTTTACGCCATGTTTTTGGGCTCATTAGAAAGAGAAAGAGCTAAATAGTAGCTTAAGAAGCCTTTTAGTGCTAAGCGCTCAGTTTTTGCAGAGTTATTTGCGTGAATATTTGTATTGCGCTAATGGGCCATCCGTGCCATTTCTGTGTACCCAGTACTACCGTTCTGGGAATTATATACTTATATAGTTACTATACTAAGTTAAGTCCAGAGGTAGCAGGCAATAACTTCCCGTATTGCCCTGCTGTTATTGCCCACTTGCAGAAATTTGTTCGCGCTATTCTCAGCCAATCACGCTGCACAAATATCAATTTTACGCATGAATTTTAACCAATCACAGATAATCGTTGCCACGGTATAAAAGAAGGCTGCATAGAAACCACTGCCAGTTTTTTTTGTAAATTCTTAGAGAGGTAAAAGCTACACTAGTCAAGCTAGTTCGTTGACACAGAGAAAGCCTTCAGTACGAGTGAGTCAGCTACTAAACGAACAGCAAAACCCCACCCATGCTACATCTGGTAAACAAATCACTGTCCACAGACGGGAGTCAAACTCGTCGAAAGCGGCATTGAGCTTCTTGATAGTGTCTGAAACCAGGAGAAAGCTATAAATTTTGTGCTCTTGCTATGCTCCCGCAGGCCTGCTTCAAGCTCATTTTTTCTGTGGCTAACTGTACTGTAGTCACAACATGCTAGCTAGTTAGCAAAGATGCATGCCCTTGTTGATAAGTATAATAATAAATCCATTATTACATTCCTTTGGTTGGACAATATGGCTAAAATATTGGTTCTTGACTTTTGCATTGGCCCTCCCTTCGGTTAAGACCAATACTCCAGTCTCGAACCAATATTTAGCCATATTGCCCTCCCAGTCATGTAATAATATATATTTAATGTGCAGGCGGGGAATATAGGTATAATGAAGACAGTGATCTATTCTACTGCTCATGCATAATAATAATTATAGTCTGTGCACTATCCCCCTCCAACTGATGACAACTATACGTAAGTCCCTAAAAGGTTGAAGGTCAGGGTTCACTATTAGCCTGTTGATCAATCTTCATGGTACAGGAATCATCTCAGCACACACACTATATAATTATATACCCATTTCAAATTCAGTGACAATAATATCTAGTGTATACACACCAGCTGTTATTTTAAAATGAAGAGTTCAATTATAATTGGTATTATATGTGACCGAATTTTGGAAAACCGACCAGATGTAGTAATATGCGAATTTCGAGATAGCGCTTGCATTGTAATCTACGTCATATCAGCTAGCTTTTTTCCAAATTTGAAGCGGCTAGGCGCTATAGTTTTGGAGATATGAGCTCAAATATACCGACCGTTCATTCCAATTTTACTTGCTAAAATCGTGAGCGAATGCGTTGCTAAGTACGAGTACACAAACTCAGGATACTATCAGTGTTACAAACAATTTATGTTTGTGGTACAGTTTTAGTGTAGTATCAGAATATGTTAGTTGAAGCGCTAGTTAAAACTTACTTTATGAGCCTTTTTAAAGACACAGAAGACCAGGGAGCCTTCCAGGAGGATTCAACAACGAGGTAAGTAAGTCTACTTAGTAGAATAATGTAGCGGGTGGGCTGTAACTAGAGTAGAAATAAGCGCCCAATATGAATGCATGCATCTATAGCTATTCTAACTGTAAGAAACAGTTTATCTAATACTTATTGCCCATAATAAGAAGCGCTTAGCTTCTTCCCCCTACAAATTTCATTGCAAATTTATTATACACAATGTACAATACATTCATTCATTATTATGCACAGATAAACAGCTCCTGGCATAGCCCAGCGATTCTGCAGCACTGTGGGCCATCTCCTGATCATCTGGAAGAGATTTCTTTCTACTAGAAGTGTTTATTTCATGAACAATGCATTGTTTTTTGTTGCACATTAAATATGCAAAATTATAATGAGATGCACAGCAGCAGCTGCATCATGTACTTATCAGAATAATTAATCAATAAACATGGCAACGTATCCCGTGTACTAACCGGAAAGAAGCTAGCCATGGCTGACATAGCTGCATTCAAACGCTTATATCTCAGCAATAGAAGCAGCCCCACCTGTACAATCACGTCTGCAGCTCGCCAAGGTGTGCCCCTCCCCATTGGTGCAAAAAATTAATTTCGCACGCGCCTCGCGAATTACACTACAATCGCCCATTACTACAAATAAAGTTTTACTACATTTGGTTGGTTTTCCAAAATTGGGTCACATATAGGGTTGGTTCTTCATGTAACATGGAATGGCATTACATCATTGTATTACATCATTGTTATGTATGGCATCATTGTATACTATTGAGGGGTAATGCCAAAGGACATGTTTGTAATAGAGGTAATGCTATCTAGTAACAGAAGTAATGCTGGTAATGATGGTAACAAAGGTAATGCTGGTAATAGAGGTAGTGTTGGTAACAGGTAATGATGGTAATGATGGTAACCAGGTAACAGAGGTAATGCTGGTAACAGAGGTAATGATGATAACAGAGGTAATGCTGGTAACAGAGGTAATGATGGTAACAGAGGTAATGCTGGTAATAGAGGTAATGCTGGTAACAGTGGTAATGCTGGTAACAAAAGTAATTTTGTTAATAGAGGTAATGCTGGTAACAATAGTAATCTTGTTAACAGAGGTAATGCTGGTAACAGAGGTAATGCTGGTTACAAAAGTAATGCTGGTTACAATAGTAATGCTGTTAATAGAGCTAACGCTGGTAACAAAAGTAATGCTGATAATAGAGGTAATGCTGGTAATAGAAGTAATGCTAGTGACATTATCGTTCAAAATTCCTCAGGGAAATACAATGGAAGAGGCTTCTAAATAATAGTTAGAAGACAAGTCCAAGGCCTCTACGCTAGTTAGTTACCTTTGGAGGAATCAAACACATTTTGTAATAAATGTTCACTTTGAAACTCAATTCATCTTTGGATCAACACGAGGTAGCCAGAATAGCAAACATGTAGTGTAATCAGTACATGGCGGAATGCGCCTGGCGCTAACTATAACTCACACAAAGAACAAAAGGCTGGCCTTACTAGAGTACCAGGTACACAGTATAAAGTGCACAAATTAAAGAGCTCATGTGATAAATCAAGATACATAAGTATGCTGAAAGCTAACAGTTCAGTCTCTACATTTCTCCCCCCGTAAGTGAGAACATACCTCACAGATCGTCGTGAAGGTACTGAGGAGGAACACGTGCACAAGTAGGTGTAGTTGAATTGGAGTGGTTATCATCTGCATCACCCAGATGATTATCTTCTGTAGAAACAGACACCTCTGCTGGTGGAATCTCAATGTCACTCTGCTGTCCACTAGTCAGACCACCAGTGCGTTGACGAATGTGTTCGACATGACAACGAATCTTGCGGCCATCACACAAGGTGACCAGGTATGACAAGGGTCCCTTCACTTCATCGATCGTGCCTGGTAGCCAGTTGCGACCACTTGGAAAATCTTTCACAAACACTGGGTCCCCGACTGTGAATGTGCGCTCCCTAACCCCTTGGTCATGATACTGTTTCTGGGAGGCTTGTTTCTCTCGTACTTTCTGTGTTAGATCAGGTTTCAATAGGTCGAGAACCGAACGAGGTAGGCGACGCAACAACAATTCTGCTGGAGGTACCCCGGTTGTTGAATGAGGAGTGAGCCTGTACCACATCAGGAACTTTGAGATACGAGTTTCCAATGAGTCAGATGAACTTTGACGCTTCAGCCCCTCCTTCAGCACTTGAACGGCACGTTCTGCCAGACTATTACTGGCAGGGTGGTAAGAAGCAGATCTTGTATGGTGTATTCCGTTACTACGTAGAAATGTAGAAAATTCCTCACTCGTAAACTGTGTTCGGTTGTCGGTCACCAACAACTTGGGTAAACCATGTGTAGCGAAAATAGACCTGGGATGCTCAATAGTGTTGGCTGAATTAGCTGACGACATCGACCACACTTCTAGTCACTTTGAGTAGGCGTCGATCACAACTAGAAACATCTTGCCCATGAAGGGGCCAGCGAAGTCAGCATGCAAACATTCCCATGAAGCTTGTGGGAATTCCCATGGGTGCAGTGGAGCTTGAGGAGGACTGTGATGAAGGGACTGGCAAGTGTCACACGAAGCCACTCTTTCCTCTATCTGCTTGTCCAGTCCAGGCCACCATACAAATGAACGAGCCAAACCTTTCATGCGAATGTTTCCTGGGTGACCTTCATGCAGTAGCTCCAACACCTTGTCACGACCTTGTGGTGGGACAACCACTCTATTTCCTCGTAGCAAACATCAATCGTAGATCGACAACTCCTGCTGACATTTGTGATACAGTGCTTCCAATGTCAGGCTTCCATGACGAACATGGTCGATCACCTTGGATAGGGTCGGCAGAGGTCCAACGCTTGATCTGAGAAGCTGTGACCGGAAAACTATTGAGTACATCAACAAGCGCCACAATCTCAGGAGCAGTTGGTACAGAGTCTGGCATCTCTGGAAGTGGAAGACGACTTAAACCATCCGCATTGGAATGACTGGAACCGGGTTTGTATTTGATAGTATAATCGTAGCTGCCGAGCATCAGAGCCCATCGCTGTATTTGAGCCGATGCTAATGTTGGAGTGATTTTATCTTCTTTGAATAGGTGGCATAGTGGTTTGTGGTCAGAATGTATGACGAATCTCCGTCCAAACAGGTACGGATGGAACCGCTTGATTCCGAAAGACCCTCCTTTTCCAACTGTGGATAGTTCCTCTCAGCTGGTGCTAGAGTCCTAGAGGCAAAAGCAATTGGGTGTTCCTCTCCGTTGTCGTACCAATGTGAGAGGACGGCTCCCACCCCGTATGGTAAGGCATCACATGCGAGGATCAGAGGCTTGTCCTGATCGTAATGAACCAGTACTCGGTCCGACGTGAGGAGCGTCTATACTGACTCAAAGGCCTTCTGTTGTTCCACACCCCAATTCCATTTGTTTTCCTTCCGTAGCAACCTGTATAACAGAGACAATAGGGTTGAAAGATCCGGTAAAAATTTACCATAATAGTTGATGAGGCCCAGGAATGACTTCAGTTGTGATACATCAGCTGGAGCAGGTGCGCTCTGAATTGCTTTCACTTTCTCCGAGGTGGACTGAATGCCTTTGTCGGAGATGAGATATCCGAGGTACTCGACAGAGGGGAGTAGGAATGAACATTTCTCTTTCTTCAGACGTAACCCTGCCTTCTGCAGTCAGGAGAGAACAGCACTCAATTTCTCTAAGTGATCTTGCTCATTCTTCCCAGAGATGAGGATATCATCGATGTATACCAATACACCTGGGATTCCTTGCAGAATACTCTCCATTATCTGCTGAAACATGGAAGGGGCTGACGCTACTCCAAACGGCAGTCGTTTCACTATGAAGAGCGCCTTGTGGGTTGTGATTGTTGCTATTTCCTGGAATTCCTTGTCTAGTACCACCTGCTGGTACGCATGAGCCAAGTCTAGCTTTGAGAATACTGTGCCACCAGCAACCGAAGTCAGCATCTCCTCATTCACCGGTAACGGGTAAGTGTTGGTTTGGGTAGCTCGATTTACCGTTACTTTGTAGTCGCCACAGAGTCTCACTGCACCATCCTTCTTCAGGACCGGGACCACTGGGGTCGCCCACTCTGAGAACTGTACTGGCTCCAATATTCCTGCTGCCACTTGCCTCTCAATCTCATCTTCCACTTTGCGACGGATAGCAAATGGTACTGAGCGTGGGCGACAGAAAATTGGTTTCGCATCCTTCTTTAGGTAGAGTTTGCCTCCACTCCCTCGACAGTCCCCAGGCCAGTCTCAAAAAGAGAGCTGTGTTCTTGTAGGACACTCTCTAGTTGTGTGTTGACATTCTCCCCAATTTTGTGGAACTTGGCCCAATTGAGCCGAATCACCTTCATCCAGTCCCGGCCTAACAGGGATGGGCCGTCACCTTCAACGATAACGAGCTGCAACGTCGCTTTCTGGCTCTCATAGTCCACGCTGACCTCGATCATGCCCTTCACCTGGATACTTTCACCAGTGAATGTACATAGCTTGGCAGATGATGGCTGAAGGGGAGGGCGTCCTTCCTCCTTCCAGGTGGAGCAGTATGTGGTATGTGACATCACAGAAAATGTGGCTCCTGTGTCCACCTCCATTTGTAGGAGTTTACCTTCCACTGTGACATCCACTAAGAAAGGCTTGCTGGAGTGTGCCCAAACAGTGTACATGGCGTCGCTGTACTCTGGCAAATCTGAAGTGTCCTCATCCGTGGCAGCTTCCAACGTCTTTGTGGAACCCTTGTTTCGTGCAGCCTCCTTCTTCAAGCGAGTGCGGCACACAGCCGCAATGTGGCCACGTTTATGACAATAGCGACAATTGACCTTTCGGAAACGGCAGGTAGTGGGGTTATGGTTGGTCCCACAGTGCGAGCAGGTAGCAGAAGAGGGAGAGGGTTTGCGTTCATGCTTGGGCTTCGCCGGACTGCAGTACTGAATTGGTTTGCAGTTCCCTGCAGACTCCTGAGCTATGTCACGGATCCCCTTCGCAGCTGCCTCTAAGGACAGCAATATCTTGTGAGCTTTGTCATATGTGAGCTTGTCTTCTGACAGCAGCCGTTGCTGCCACTTATCATTGGCAATGCCGCAGACCAATCGATCCCGAACCATCTCATTCAGCTTTTCGGTGTTTTCAAAATTGCAATTGACAGCAATCTGCTTCAGTTGGGCAATGTATACGGCGACTGTCTCGTGTGGCTGGTGGACCCGCGTGTGAAATCGGAAGTGGGAAACAATCTCTGAAGGAGCCGGTTGAAAGTGTTCAGTCATCTTGTCGATGATGTTCTTCAAACTCGAAGACGCCGGAGGAGTAGGTGCTAACACATCTTTCATGATGCGGTACGTTTGGTCTCCCATCATGCTAATGAGGACAGCCTTCTGCTTATCTGTCCCACTGATGTCATTAGAGGTAAAATACTGTTGGGCTCGCTCAATGTAGGACTTCCAGTCCCCAGTGCGGTGATCGAACTCGCCCAATGAGCCGTGCCTGGCCATCTGATTCACTGTTTTACCTCGTCGCCAATGTAGTAAATGTTCATTTTGAAACTCAATTCATCTTTGGATCAACACGAGGTAGCAAGAATAGCAAACATGTAGTGTATAACAGTACATGGCGGAATGCGCCTGGCGCTAACTATAACTCACACAAAGAACAAAGAATTGTTCTACTGACCATTAATGCACCAGCAACTTCAGACCATGTATAACCAGCCAGACGAAGCAATTCAACTTGATCAAGATTGATCACAAGCATCGGACGGCCACGTGAGGATTGTTGCAATGAAACATCAGACCCTGAAATGCCTGTCACAGATCGAGTACATATGTGTGTTCAACATTTCATTCACTTTTAACTACCTTGAAGAAATTGGAGTGTTAGATCCTGAAAATACATTGGATAGTTTTGCACTTCACTCAATATTCACTCAGCGTATCAACCAATGTCTGACTGAGTTTGCTTGTAGCTGGAATAATCATTCATTAAGAACAGAACGGAATTGTAGCTCTAAAAAAATATGGATGAACGGAATTCTAGACCCAGACAACTATGACCTTACTGCTGTCCGAGATATTATCGATCCTATTCCAGTAGAAGGATTAGATAATTTTGGAGTCGACAATGAAGGGCCACTGCCAATAGATGTATCCGACAACACTGTAGAAGTGGAAGAAGTGGAATGTCCCCTCACAGCTACTGACTTTGGTACTTTTGAAAGTATTTATGACCCAATTGGACAATGTGATGATTATGGAGTGTCTCTGTATATCAGTGCTAGAGAATTTGTTCATTTGCACAGTACACAAAGTCATTAGTTGTACTTTTACAAGTATTTTGTATTATATAGTTATTCTCCTGTTTCATATCAGTGCCAATTATTGTGTACATATGACATTGTAATATTAAACTCAAGCTTCCATAATAGTGTTAATATATACAAGTGAAAAAAACATTGAAAATGTAATGAGACATAGGAATGGCCAAATCGTAAAAAAGAAAGCAAACAAGAACGAATGGCTGTCTGAGTGTGCGCAGAATCATTCCTGTGTGGGCTGCATGTAGTACTCTCTTCCCACGTTGGGTCCCTCATGTTGCCCATAGGAATAATTCTTTACACACTCAAACAGCCATTCGTTCTTGTTTGCTTTCTTTTTTACGATTTGGCCATTCCTATGTCTCATTACATTTTCAATGTTTTTTTCACTTGTTTGTTCTCATTTTTTCATAATTCTACATCACATTTGAGTTTGTGTGTATATGGTAGCTACTTGTACACTATCAGCATGGATATTATAGCTTATGTTATAATCTATACTATCAGTATAAAGTCATGGTGAAGCATCTCAGGAGGCTGGAGCTGTATCTTACAAAATTTACGTGCTTTGCTCATCTTCTTATAATGACAACTATGTAACAAAGTAGTCTATATTCACCTCCTATTATTGAAGACTGAAAGGTACCGGTAACTGGTTACAGAGACTTCAGCACAACCAGAAATCTTCAGGTAAAACAGGCAGGGCAGCGAATATTCGGATTCCAAATAACGCACACTTGTCTAACTGGAAAAGGGTCGTCAACTTGATTTCCAAGGTAGCTAATGAATTATTAATGAGTATAGAAATGAATGGCTGCCATACGGAGAAGGCGCTTTTTGTCTTGTATCTAGCGACTCAGCTAGAGAGACGAATAACCGATACAAAAAGCACGTGAAGACAAAGAAACCAAGTTTATTCGTTCAAGAATCAGCTTCTGAAAGCGAGCGGTCTTCGAGAAAAGTCGTTCCAAGATAGAGGAAGAAGAAGAAGAAGAAGAAGAAGATGGAGAAAATTGGAGGTTTGGCATACTTTAGTTTGTTACTTTAGCGATGGTTTTAGGCTATGTTTTTAGGCTCAATAGAAAGAGAAAAGGCTAAATAGTAGTTTAAGAAGCCTTTTAGTGCCAAGCGCTCAGTTTTTGCAGAGTTATTCGCGTGAATATTTGTATTGTGCTAATGGGCCATCCGTGCCATTCCTATGTACCCAGTACTACCGTACTGGGAATACTTAATGTACAGGCGGGGAATATAGGTATAATGAAGAGAGTGATCTATTCTACTGCTCATGCATAATAATAATTAATGTCTGTGCACTATCCCCCTCCAACTGATGCCAACTATACGTAGGTCCCTAAAAGGTTGAAGGTCAGGGTTCACTTTTAGCCTGTTGATCAATCTTCATGGTACAGGAATCATCCCAGCACACACACTATATAATTATATACCCATTTCAAACTCAGTGACAATAATATCTAGCGTATGCACACCAGCTGTTATTTTAAACTGAAGAGTTCAATTATAATTAGTATTATATAGATGCAGGGACATAATATATTAGTCTTGCACAAATGAAAACGAATAAAAGATATGAGGAGAAAAGAACTCCTCACGAGTTACTGCATGAAGAGATGATACTGATCAACCACGTATAAATACACCAGCTGCTGGTAGCAGAACAGCTAGCGCAGTTAATGAATCATTACACAACATTAAAGCAATCACAATCTTGGATGACATCTAATAAGGACATTTTTAGACTATCATATGATTCAAAACATGGAATGTGGATCTCAGAAGTGCATGCAGAAGCACTAATACCAGAAAAATCATCTCCTGGATGCAAATGAACTTTGATGGAAAAATCGTATCCTTTTGCTGGTGGGAGGTGTGCACCAGTGCAAAACATCATAAACTGCATCAGTTCTGTACAAAAAAAACATGTAATAGCCAACTCTGCAGCAATAAATTTTAATAGACAGCTGAAAATTGTACTATAGCCTTGTCCCTGATCTTCCTTAAAGGTAAGGAGGAACAAGGTTTGGTATGTGACATCATGGTGAAAACCTCTAGGCAAGTCACAATGGTTAAAGAGGAGAGCCTGGACACAAGACATGCACGTATGAATAGTAATTTTTTTAGTTGAATTAACAAAGTTACCCACATGCATGTAACATGATTGAATATGGAAATGATCATCAATATAACACACTATAGGCATGCATAACTGAGCATGTGATGTCACGCACATATATATGACCCTATTCCCCAATGCCATATACAGCTAGCCATGCAGATAAATAACAAAAAATATAGCAAATGTTCTCCTCTTGTTTGTTTCTTAAGCTTCCCTACTGGGCCTGCATACTCCATCTGGTCTGAATATGCCAGTAGAAAAACGTGAATAACTTTCTAAATATCCGATCGATTTCGAAACTTCAAGCACCATTCGAAAACGCTCGCTCTCCCTGTTCTTTTGGTTGCTTTTCCAGCTTGCTACGCCTTATCAGTCAAAAGTTAGCTATTTTGTCCCATATGAAAAGTATGGGTATGAATCTAGCTCATTATCTCACTTCCGGGGGCAAACTCAAACCAGATCAACTTTAGTGTTGCATGCTCTATCCAAGGCCGCACTGCATAAGCTAACTCTAAAGGCACTTTTTTCCTATTTTGGATAATAGGATTCTGCAGGTAGCCATTTCATTGAGCCTAGAGATATTTAATTTACTGATGAGCTAGATTTTTTTGCAAAAAAATGTCTGCATGTGACAACTTTAACATTATGTACCTGCATTGCTGGCTTCATGAATGAATCTCTCAAAATAATTGATGGTTTTGGTCTCTTCACATCCACAGAAATCGATTATTTCCAGAATATTATCAGCAGACAGACTCTCAGCCTGATAAACGAAGAGGTGCTCAAATTTTTCTGGGAAAGCTCTTACAAGAGATAAAAATCCTAGTGACTCAAGCCCAATACACAGTGCTTCAATAACTGGCAAACGCTTCACAATGGCAAAATGCATATGAATTCATCAGCTATGTGATACCTAGTAGAAACCTATAAATACATGCATGAATAAATTATTGTGCTTCATGTGAATCAAGTCACACTGTCAGTTAGTTACCTTTGGAGGAATCAAACACATTGTTTCAGTTTGAAGCTAAACAAAATCATGGGACTGAGCCACTTCATCTACTTCTTTCTCAGAGGTTGCATTAATCAACTACAAGCAAAAACAGATGCAAGACTTTCTACGTAAAGATGAAACATAAAAAATATCGGTTAAGTCGATAGAATCTACAGTAACAGCTTGTTCAGTAGAACTTGTACAGATGTAACGATAGATACAGGGAGCCAGAAAAGGGAAACTGGGACCTCCTCGAAGAACAGAATGTACTATCACACGTCCTAAAACCTTGAAGAGCCCGGAAGTCAGTGTTGACGGTGAGTAGATTGGAAGCAGGTGATTGTTGTAACCTTCAAACAACGTAGAGTTGTCCCGAAATTTCCTCAGCACATTGGAAAATAACTGCCTCCTAGGTCCCCCAGCATCGATAGCAGGAGAATCACTTATCTCAACAAATATGGGAGATTTCATATTGACAGCTGGATGCTTGTAGTAAGCTACAGCACTTAAGAAAAAAGAATCTTGATCTGTCACGATTCGACTTGGTCGTTCATTTAGCCAAACATCTTCAAGAAGTGACAGAATTTCAGTGGTATCTATGTCACCCAACAGTATGTTAAGAGCTTGGTAAAAGCCAAAGATTGAAATCAGAGTCTCAATTGAAGATTTTGGGTAGTTTGAATACATTTCAAACAAATTCAGAGACTTGCGGTTTGCCTTCTTTCTAACTGGACTTCTTTCACTTCCACTGTCAGAACTAAGAACAATAGGAGATACTGGCCGACCATCACCAGAGGAGGAGCAAAGGAGGACCAGTCGAGGAAGTACGACCATCACCAGAGGAGGGAGGAGGACCAGTCGAGGAAGTACCAGAGGAAGGAGAATGACCAGTCGAGGAAGTACGACCATCACCAGAGGAAGGAGGAGGACCAGTCGAGGAAGTACGACCATCTCCAGAGGAAGAAGGACCAGTCGAGGAAGTACGACCATCGCCAGAGGAGGGAGGATGACCAGTCGAGGAAGTACGACCATCACCAGAGGAGGGAGGAGGACCTATCGAGGAAGTACGACCATCGCCAGAGGAGGGAGGATGACCATCACCAGAGTAGAGAGGAGGACCAGTCGAGGAAGTACGACCATCGCCAGAGGAGGGAGGATGACCAGTCGAGGAAGTACGACCATCACCAGAGGAGGGAGGAGGACCAGTCGAGGAAGTACGACAATCGCCAGAGGAGGGAGGATGACCAGTCGAGGAAGTACGACCATCACCAGAGGAGGGAGGATGACCAGTCGAGGAAGTACGACCATCACTAGAGGAAGGAGGAGGACCAGTCAACGAGGGACGACCATTGCCAGTCGAGGAAATACGACCATCAGCAGAGGAGGGAGGAGCAGTCGGGGAAAATTTGCTAGTATGATCATCAGATTCAAAGTCACTATCGGAACTGCATTCTTCACGTCTGCACACAATTTTCTTCGTTATCCACACATTTAGATCCCCCTGTCCAGCCAATGTTTTCACAGCATTATAGTCGAAGTTAAAGTCAGGAGCAAATTCAGGAACACGATATGTATGCCCTGACCTTTTTTAATAAATTCAAAGTCACTCACACCATACTGCTCCTCGCCATGCTTTCGAGATTGGTTGATCAGAAGTAAAATCTTGGAACGGATCAATGGTTCATCCACATTTTGCTGAAGTTCGAGTAAGCCTGTTGTTTGGATTTTGGCATCCCTGGCCAGAAACACTTTAGGTGAACCAATGCAATACCTGAGGACCTGAATTGTCTTCACAAATGCCTTAGAACTGCGTGGGCTTGGCTTTGGGCGGCGAGCTCTTCTTTGGACAATGGCATTTGGGTTAAAGTTCATGTGGGAAGATGAAGAAGATGATGTTGGCCTCGGCACACCACCCATCACTCTCCTTACTTCATCAAGAACAGATTGGCCTGTATGTCACAAATAAGCCTCAGTAAATGCTATATAGTACACATAAGCAATGAATCAGCAACATCCTACTTTAAACTAATACCCAATTGATGCACACCCTCAAGCTCAGTAGAAAGGTCAGAGTTCATATTCATGCACCCCAGCACTCACTCGAAGTAGGTGGGTTACAAGCTTCCCTCAATCTTTTTTGGTCACCCAACTTTGTCACTCCTAATACATTAAGCTCTTCTTTGGAAAGATCTTTGACAACTTCGGGGGATATCTATTTCAAAAGAAATGATCATTACGTAATTGCATGGATTTTGTAGTCCACTTGCCTTTTCCCTTAAAAAGTTTTGCTTGACAACTTCGTCCAGCCCCAACCCCTTCAAAATAGTCATCATCTGTTTAGGATTAAATCAGAAACAGAAGCAATGAAGGCACCGATGGTGCATAAGCCTCGGCGCACTCAACTAGCTAGCATACTGTGCAAAAGTGTATCACTGAGAACTTCAGCAACTAATCCATCTAGACTCATAGCTAGCTTTGAGTGTGCATAGTTAAGCAGCACATGTCACAGACTATGAACCAGATTAGATTTGCTACAATAATTCATAGTATACATGCATTGGAGTACTCAGCTGCTGTCAGATAGCAAAGTCTAGCTGCTGGACCTACAGTGAGTCTAATTCAGTGATGCACTGATTTATTTCAAGCTGGCCACAATCAGTAAAAATCTTTGCATGCCCTATATATATTATGCTTACATATATAAAGCAGGCCAACTCCTGTCTGTCTTGCCAAACAACAATGGCCAACAGTTCAGCAACAGCAGCCATTCAGAGAGCCATGTCAGAGTCCTCAGTGTCAGTGTGCTTGTCAGCATGCAGAGGCTAGCTTGTCAGGATTTACTACTCAAATTCTGCATAACGCACACCAAATTAGTAGGCGTGGTCTCGAAGCTAAGTGCTCAGAAAGGCACAAAAGCCTGAAATTTCGGGAACTAAAGTATTTTGGACAACAAAAAATATATTTCTACAAGATCATTCACTTTTATGAAGGTAAGTACCATCAATTTTGTCGCTAAAGCTACCTTTCTTGAGATTTCGATGGAACAAACAGACAGACAGACACACAAAACGACTACTGTAATCCTCTGCACGTGCTACGCACACGCCGAGGCTTAATAAAAACTGAGGCAACCGTCAAGTTGGCAGTCCCTCACGTCTTTCTCTTCTTCCTTACTCTGCGAAGCCATACTGCCAAGCAATATAAAATGCTGGATTGAAAACAAGTATTCTTGAGATGTAAAGATGTACAGTACTGAGCTGAACTCTGGGCTACTCGCGATCCAAAAAAGAAGGAAACAGTTAGTTTTCTAGGTATGCGCAGTCCTACTACCACGTGCTAGCGTGCACTCTGAATACGCACGTACACGTACTGCACTGCATGCCATTCTGCGCGTTAGCAGTAAAAGTGCGTAATACTGCACTCGCCCTCCAAGTACCAAGTCTCGAACAGAATGGTCTTATCAAATCTTGCAAGAAAATCCAATCTCGAATAGAATTGTGTTATCAAATCTTGCAAAGAAAATCCAATCTCAAATAGAATTGTGTTCTCAAATCTTGCAAGAAAATCCAATCTCGAATTGAATTGTCATCAAATCTTGCAAAGAAAATCCAATCTCGAATAGAATTGTGTTATCAAATCTTGGAAGAAAATTCAATCTCGAATAAAATATTCGAATCTCCCATAAAATCATTCAAAGGTTAAATGCATAATGTGACAACTCTCATAAATTTCATTTTGAAACAAATGGCCCATCATACCTATGCATGGACTTTAAAAATTTTCCAAAACTAAAAGTACACTTTTCACAAAATACGAGTATTTTGCATTAAAAAAGTTTTTCAGGACAAAAAAAAAAACACTTTGGTGAAATTTTCCTTTTTTAACACACGGAACATTCTATTGATGAAAAAACATTGTTAGTTAAAAACAAAGTTTTCTCACTGTGGAGATAAAAAACTTAGTTTTTTTGAGTAACTATGTACTTAGAAAATTTTCTTAAACCAAAAAGTACACTTTTCACAATAACGTTTTTTTGCCTTGAAAACATTTTTCAGCACATAAGTAAAAACTTTTGTGAAATTTTACTTTTTGCAAATAACGGAACATTATCTTGGTGTGAAAAACATCAATTTTTGAAAAACAAAGTTTTGTCACTTTGGAGATAAAGAACTTAGTTTTTTTGAGTGACTATGTACTTAGAAAATTTTCTTAAACCAAAAAGTACACTTTTCACAATAACGTTTTTTTTGCCTTGAAAACACTTTTCAGCACAAAAGAAACACTTTTGTGAAATTTTACTTTTTATTAACACAGGGAACATTCTATTGGTGTCAATAACTTTGTTAGTAAAAAAAGTTCTACATCGTGGCAAGGCTGCACATATAAGAGTGTATTTGGCCTCAAATAATGATATTCATAGCAAATTTTTTAAAGATTACATCATTTCTTTTTGATTCTATAAATAACTGCTCGTCCTTCGGCCTAAAAATTTTGCTACCCATGTGAAATTTGAATTCTAAGAAGGAGTCTGAAAGTATGGCTTTACACCCTTTCTATCGAGACAAGAGCGTTTCTATACAAAGTTATTACTGCCAAGGCTCAAAGTGTATGCATCTCATCATTATGGCGGACTGAAGCGAGCAGTATCTAAGCCCTCAAGACGGTGACAATTTTGGCGGGAACTCGTCGACCATTACCAACTAAGTTTTGAGTACCCAAGCTCCTTCACCGAGCCAGATTTGGACGCATTGGCTTTACCAACATGCCTAGATACTCCCCATGTTTCCTAGGAATGCCAGGAGTTTCACACATGGTAATGCATGATCAATTTAACTTTGAGCTCCTATGTAAATTATAGGTAATGAATGCCCTCTGGCACTACCTTTGAGCTCCGTTATTGATATGAGGTAATGTATACCCTCTGGTATTACCTTTGAGCTCCGTTATTGATATGAGGTAATGTATGCCCTCTGGCACTACCTTTGAGCTCCATTAGGTTTATACAACGTAATGAATGCCCTCTGGCACTATCCATCTCTGATCTTGGCTATATGCCCAATTAGGTAATGAATGTCCTCTGGCACTACCTTTGAGCTCTAGGTCTACAAGGTAATGTATGCCCTCCCTTTGGCACTACCTTTGATCTCGATCCAGATGAGATAATGAATGCCCTCTGGCACTACCTCGGATCGCTTGGCACGGATCATCCCCTTCTGTTTATTTTTTTGCTGTATTAAAGTATACTTCTTTGATCTTACAGTACAGATCTGCAGTATTGAATAGCCGCTATCACCAGAGCACTGTACTATATTCCAGGATCTTCCCATGCAGAGGTATAATGTCAGGGTCACTCACAGACTCAGAGAGTGAGAATGAAGCTAGTCCCTGACTAGTATTATCAATCAACACCAAGAGTTTTCAGACAAAACCTTGCGGAGGTGTAAGTTTTATCACTGTATACCTTAAAGATGGTAAAGTGTCTAATTCAGCATCGCTGGAAAAAATTTGGTATATGTTGAGTGATGCTCAGGTTCAAGCAAGTGTTTAACCACCTTTGTTAACGAAAGGGATGGAAGACCATGGAAGCAAGTGGGAGGTATAGTTTCTGTTATTTAAGATACCTTGACCTTAATTGGTAGGTATAACACCTCCAGTTGTATACAGATGCATAGCAATGCCCTGATATGAAGTATAAGAGTATTAAGCTTCGCAAAGGACACCGCAGGGATGATCTAGTGAGCTCAGGTTCACTGAACAAAAGTATGAATTAAAGACCAATGGGCAAATATACACATTCGTCAAAGCCATTGCCTCAGTGGAAGGTTCCAGTTCATTCAGGGAAATTGAGTACAACTAAAATTATTATTTAAAAATATGAAATAAAGTAAAATATCAGTAACTTCTGAAACCTATTTCAGAAGAGTACAGACTAGCGGTACATACTTGGTTACAATCTGTACCACAGTGACCATAATGAATATGGTTTTACAAACATGGTGCAGATCATTATACAGACAATCCTTGGGTACTGCAGTCAGCTTACTGGAGTTTTGGATACGTCTCCACAGGACATCTGGCCTCCAAAGTCATCCAGCCTATCCAGGGAATAGGAGGAAATGTATTTGGAGGAGGACTTACAGGTGCAGCCTCTATAATTTTGAACAGGGGGTCAATAGAGCTAGCTGGCTCAGGACAAACGGGCATTGCTCACAGTGCCAATTTAAGAAGGATGGAGGCCTATTATCAACATCTAGTGTCTCAATTCCTATATCGACTAAGCTCCACATCTCAATTAAGATGAATACATTTTGAAGGACATATCCAGCAGATGAAGGGCTACATGGGAAAGATACAGATCTTTGGGATGCCATATATTAAGTTTAACCTATACCTTGCAATTTCAGCAGTCCAAAGTTATTGCAATTTTCTCAAATTCTATTGGAAAGAAAAGAGCTACTGCTTCCAGGTTGGACTAGCTGGCAACAGCATGCACCGTGCATGTGTATGCAAAAAGTTTTGTACAGAAAAGATGATGAGAATCAGGATTGCATGCAGTCCCATAACTGAAAGCATTGAAGATCCCACATGGAGTCTCTAGGTCAAGAGTTATTGAACTGGGGATCCATACTGAATTTGAAGAGGTGGGTGTCTCAAGTACAAGAGTTTCTAGAATTCGCCTGACAGTCTCAACAAGACTTCTTACCAGAGGAAATCTCCAAGATTTACGAAGAGTACATGATTAAACTGTCACTTTCCAAACAAAACAGTCGTTTCAACTTGGTAGCTCACTCACCTAATTGGTCTCCTGACGTCTATATACACAGTCAGTGGTCAAGGTAGCTCCACTGCACTACACTACAGTTATAGGACATTTTAGAGCCGTCTTCGACGCAAGATTCTCATAAAAATTTAAGGACTTAACCACTGAATGTCAGGAAGGTTCACAGTATAGTGGCTAAGCCACTTAGTAGAGGAAAATGGCCTCTCGGCTGTCTCCCATACATCAGCAATAGATGCCTCCAGAATAAGCTAGAGTGCAACCAAAGTGCTTATGCAGACGCTGAGTTAAGGATGGCCTTAGAACCAAGCGACGGGAAATTGATGCCTTCAATCTTTGCAGAAAGTTTGGGCCCCGTACGAGGTGGTCTTTTCGCTGCAGCTTACCTCAATTGCAACAAACAACTTCTTTGATTCTTCAGTTTTCTGACCATGCAAAAGTTGTGAAATCTGATGCGCTAGCCCAGACCTTAACCTATTTGCCTACGCTCCATCCATGCCAAGTCAGCTGGTAGACTTATAGCTTCCTCTGCTACTACCAATGTGGAGACATGCAGATATACTTCATGACAAACCCAGTGGCCGTGCCAGTCCAGGCAGTCTAACTTCCAAATTAAGATAGAGAGATTTTAGTGTGAATCTTTCAGAATCATCTCGTCAGCTTGGAGGCCTGGTAGCAAAAGGCATACTCTTCAACATGAAGGAAATGGCTTCCTCATGCACGGTGAGAGGAACATATCCATCCCTTTCATCCCGCTGTCAGACCAATGGTAATTTAAATTCTTTGACAGATCCAAGCTGGATAAACCGCGCATCCAACAATACTGTATATAATATAGTCAGCCTTTTCATATACTCCCACCGATTGATGGTAATCGAGTAGATTAATATGGGATGCTCATGAACACACAACAGCTCCTTAGTTGTTACATTGATATTGGATGTGTTGTGGAAACTAGGATTACTATAGCTGGTTTTGTTTTGTTCCTTATATAAGGGGCCATCTATACAATAGTGTGTCCACATAACTGTTTGGATTTTACACACTAGTGTGTTAAACAACACCTTTTTTCTGTTGCCATAGAAACGTTTAATGTGGTTTAAGTTCAAAGAAGCATATCTTCATGTGAATCTTTTCTGAGGGTTGTCAGTGAATGCTTAAATATTCCTTTTCAGCATCTAAAGAAGCTTTTGAGTTACATTCTCAGGTACATTAAGGAATGGGACCTCGCATTAATGCTGAGTCAGCAATTAACGCGCGCGCCCTGTTAGTTGCTATAGTAACTTGAACACGCCCCTCACGTAGTCATGTGACATGATTGTGACTGGGGACAGTGAAAATTTAAAAGCATTTTTTTTGTTCAAGCGCTTAGCTAAAACCAAGAAAGAAGAATGAAGGTTTTATCCTGGAACGTTCTAGTCTCACGAGTGGCCCTGCATTGATTTCCATCCGCCAAACTTGAAAAGATGCTGCGTTATTTTCAAGGATGGACAAGTGGTAGACATCAGCAATTGTGACGGGTGGACAAAACGTACAAAAAGGTAAACTTGCTTGCAATGGTGGGTATAAGAATATAAAAGTTTGTTCCAGGCTTAGACTGAGCAAATAATTTACCAGTCTGCACTAAGACCCCCGGAAGTACATACTATTTATCGAACATTTGGGGTTTGTATGGAGCATATGGGAGATAATGAGATTCATACTACACGTGGCTAGTTGTAAATTAGCTGTTATTTCTACCAGCTATAACTCGTGTTCAGGACTAGTCCAGTTAAAACCAGTATGATTTTTGAGTAGAGAAGGCCAAGCGCTTTCGATTGATCCCAAGTTTTAGCAAGGTAAGTCATATGAAAATGTAAAGTACACTTATGTAGCTAGCTACCTTGGCATGGAGAAGAGAACTTTGAATTTTGATCAAATCAGTAATAGACACATATGAAGCTCAAGCTATACATTTTTAGACTATGTACATCTTGGACTGTGGTCAGCTAAGTGCAGAAGAGTTGCAACTAAAGTATGAGTAAAATACAGCTTGTACAAAATCAGAAATAATTGCTGTATTAACCAAGCACTCACACAGCTTAGGAAGGGTCCACAGACTTCTAGTCAGCACTTTCATGTAGCTCTACACTTGCTCTAATAGACTGTAAAGAAATAGACTGCTAGCGCTTGGCTGGCATTCAATAGCTGCCATCTTTGCTGGGCATGTTTCAGAACTTCCCCAAAAATTAATGATATTCATTCACTTTGAATTTTGATCAAATCAGTAATAGATATCCCTGTCTCTACAGAATTTAGATCTCCATTCTATAGTACTAGCACTATACGTACCTTGAATCTGGAATGAAATAATCCTTGCGTGTTGAAGATACCAAGCATGGAAAACTGGAAAAGAAGCGACTTTGCTCATCAAAAACTGTCAGTTTACGTAAGTACTAGAGGGCGCTGCGCAATAGTACAAGGTATGAATATTAATGACCACAGAGCCTCATGGAGTAATCATATTCATTAACCACAACGTGTCACAACTGCAGATTATGACAAATCTGTACTACACATTCCACTTGTATGACACGCTTCCATTTGTTCGATAAACTTGGGGTCTTAGTGTAGACTGTTACTCTTGTATATTCCCAGTACGGTAGTACTGGGTACATAGGAATGGCACGGGTGCCCCATTAGCGCAATACAAATATTCACGCGAATAACTCTGCAAAAACTGAGCGCTTGGCACTAAAAGGCTTCTTAAGCTACTATTTAGCTCTTTCTCTTTCTAACAAGCCTAAAAACATGGCCTACAACCATCGCTAAAGTACCAAACAAAAATATGCCAAACCTTCAATTTTCTCCATCTTCTTCTTCTTCTTCTTCTTCTTCTTCTTATTCTTCTATGTTGGCAAGCCTTTTCTCAGAGACCGCTCACTTTCAGAAGCTGATTCTTGAACGAATAAACTTGGTATCTTTGTCTTCAGTCGCTTTTTGCATCGGTTATTCGTTTCTCTAGCTGAGTCGCTAGATATAAGACGAAAAGCGCCTTCTCCGTATGGCAGCCATTCATTTCTCTACTCATTAATAAATTCATTAGCTACTTTGGAAATCAAAGTGACGACCCTTTCCAGTTAGACAAGTGTGCGTTATTTGGAATCTGAATATTCGCTGCCTGCCCGTTTTACCTGAAGATTTCTGGTTGTGCTGAAGTCTCTGTAACCAGTTACCGGTACCTTTCAGCCTTGAATATTCAGGAGGTGAATAGACTACTTTGTTACATAGTTGTCATTATAAGAAGACGCACAGCTGCTTCACTGACATTGCTGATATTGTAGATTATAACATAAGCTATAATATCCATGCTGATAGTGTACAAGTAACTACCATATACACACAACCTTAAACTGTGATGTAGAATTATGAAAAAAATAGAACAAACAAGTGAAAAAAACATTGGAAATGTAATGAAGGTGCACTCATGTCGTAGCTCCTCTGGGTATGGGTGCATGGGGGTGACCTTTGAACCCTACCAAATCAGCAGCTATAATGCCTGGAGTCTGATTGTGAAGTATAGCAGGAAGAACGTTATCTCATGCACACTGGACACCCCGTTACAGGCATACCCTTGACCGCCTTCAGAAAGGTATAGCGCCTTCATGATCAAGACCGCCTTCAGAATGGTATAGCACGTTCATGATCAAGACCGCCTTCAGAATGGTAGTATAGCGCCTTCATGATCAAGACCGCCTTCAGAAAGGTAAAGCATCTTCATGATCAAGACTGCCTTCAGAAAGGTATAGCACCTTCATGATCTTATGATCAAGACCGCCTTCATAATCAAGACTGCCTTCAGAATGATCATGCAAGACCATCTTCAGAATGATCAAGACCACCTTCAGAATCATCAAAACCATGTTCAATATATTGAGAGTACAATTGCCTAATTTTGGCACTAATAACACTTCATAAAATTCTATAGTATTGGTTTAGAAGATCCACCATAATATTACATTGAGCTTGCATGCTAGTAGTGTTTGTGTGGTTGGAAATTGCATGAGCTGGATTTTTGCCAAAGTTTGTGGTCATTGGATGGAGGACTCCCATCAATTACTATTGGCATCCAATCGTCTAGTAATAACCTCCAAGCTGTGCTTACAGCTTGGAATTTTCAATGCATCACAGATGGAAATTGCATGTTTACTTCACTGGCGTGATGTTACTACCCTAGCTGAGAGTCTCTGACAGTGTATGGTGAAGTAATGGATAGGAGAGAGCTATGATCTGTACCAATCTTTTGTTACAGTAGATTTGAGGGAAGAAGGGCAATGTTTCACTCATGATGGACAGTTCAAGTTGGAGATTTGATGGTGTTTACTCTCTCGAACATTTTACAGACACCAGTTACCATTTTTACATCAATTCCCAATATCCCACTTATTTGTATTACTCCAACATTCGTTTCTACTCTTAGCAAAACTCCACTCTTTCTCACGTTTATTCAAGAAGGTCCTGGACATTATGACTATGCCGTCATAAACAATCCTGATATCTCCACACAATCAAAGCAGTCTGACAAGTCATCAACGTGCTACTGTGGGTGAAAAAAGGACTTTCAGGGACAGTCATGCTCACCTGCAGAAAATAGATGCAGTAGATGTCCATGCATTAGATCAGAGAATCCATGCACCAGCCAGTGCAAGTGTAAAAACTGCAACAATCCCCATGGCCAAATCATGACAACCAGAACAAGAAAACAGTACCATGTACAGCGTCAGTCTCTCTGTGGAAAACCTGGACCTCTTTTTATGGTGCAATCATGTGAAAAAATTACTCATGGACACTGTCAGAGCTTGAAGTTTTGATACTCAAGTGCACAATGATCTACTTCATATTGCATGGAATTGACCTATCTTGTGTATCTACTGTATATATCTATATTTTGTGTACAGCACTTCTATCATATACCCAGCGTCTCTCTGTATCTTATGTATCTACTGTATACTTCTATATCTTGTATGCAGCACCTACACAAGATACAGAGAACACAAGAGATGCAGGGTATACGATAGAGGTGCTGTATACAAGATATACATATATACAGTAGATACACAAGATACAGAGAACACAAGAGATTCAGGGTATAATATGATAGAGGTGCTGTATACAAGATATAGAAGTATACAGTAGATACAGAGAACACAAGAGACGCAGGGTATACTATAGAGGTGCTGTATACAAGATATAGAAGTATACATAAATACACAAGATACAGAGAACACAAGAGACGCAGGATATACGATAGAGGTGCTGTATACAAGATATAGAAGTATACAGTCGATACACAAGATACAGAGAACACAAGAGATGCAGGGTATATGATAGAGGTGCTGTATACAAGATATAGAAGTATGCAGTCGATACACAAGATACAAAGAACACGATAGAGGTGGTGTATATAAGCTAAGAAGTAGTAGTGAGGTGTAGTATTGATATTCATACTATTAAAGTACACTTAATTTAATGATATTCATAGATGGATACTTCTTACATGTGCCATCTACCACTATTAACGTAAAAAAAGAGAGAAAAGTGGCTGAAAGCATTAGTCTGTTCTTCAAAAGCCATATACCACTATCCACAAGTCTAGCTGTCTAGCTGTTAATTTGTATTTGCTTACAAAACAAAAAGCTGCAGCTTGGCTGCAGCCATGTGGACAGCCAAACAGTCTCAGAGTGAATTGTTTCTCAAGGCCAGAAGCCAGCAGCGAGAACCAGAGGAAGCCCCAAAAAAAAAGAAGAAGAATACAAGCCAAGACAAGTTGGCTTTAGTCTGGCATAGCCAGTACACCATGCAGACTAAGTTGGCTTCAAGGCAAGCTGAAACTCTGGGACCAGTGTCACTATAGCTCCTATTACTGCCCACCAGCCTAATTTTGTGCAAGAGTGCCCTGTTCATTCAAACAAACCAGTAATCTTAGTGGATTTTGCCTCAGTATAGAGTTTGAAGCAAAAGATGCAAGGTATCCCTGGTGTGAAGTACTGTATGCCTAATGGTTATGATGACAGTGAAAATTGGATACCTGTCATTGAAAAGAAATATAATCTTGACCCAAGCTACCAAGGCTATCTACAGATACTTAATCTATCCCACCTGCTGAATCTGATTCTGAAAGTTCTAGCTCTGATCTGGACATATCGACGTCCAATTCGAACTCTGTGATACAGTTCCTGGCCTAGCAGTTTATTGTAGAAAGCCTACATGGTCGATCAGTAGTCCTATTTCAACAAGAACTGGAAGTAAACTAAAAAAGTTAAGTTTCAATAATATTGTAGGCTGAGCTGCTCAGCTGCCAGTCAAATCTGCACACCCTGAAACCCCTTAATTGCTAAAAGTTCATAATTATATAGATGTAATGTTTCTATCACACAGTGTAAAGCAATAATATAATAATAATCTGTCAATAAAATATGTCAGGAAATACACATTAACTAGCAAATGTATGAATAATTATTGAAAATTGTGATGAATTGGCTTGCATGGGTGGGCTCGAGTCAATTGCATGCATGGTGTATGAGGTTGGATGTCACATTAGAATCATATATTTCTTCAATATTGCATGTAATAGTATAGTGATTCATTGACTGCTTGGTAGTACTGTCGTGTAATAATGTAGAAAAAGTGTATTGTAAGGGTCCATATATACTTGATCCACTCCTTGACTATATACCTAGGATTCAACAGGATTTGTTTCACAGTTTCCTGCTGATTATAGTATTGTTATTATTATTATATTACAGATTATTATAATTGTGCAATAATTTAAAAAAGAAAATTCTGTTGTAAGGGTCCATACTTGATCCACTCCTTGACTTCCAACTGGATTTCTATGTACTTTTATGTTTTGCATATAGTTTGATGGTGATTATATTCTTTGTATGTTTGAATTTGAAATGATCTTGATGAATTAAAAAGTAATGTCCAATGTATATTAAACACACAATAATAAAACTTTGTAGTAATTGTCTACAAAGGTTTGGAACCCTTGAAGTGTAACGAGCTAACAAAAAAATTACTGAAAATTTAGTGGCAAAAACATGAGCTATACATAACATAGCTGTCTAGACACAAAATCAAATACTATGATGTGGCATCGCACACACACACACACACACACTATTGTAGGGTATCAGTTACGAAAGAGTGAATGTAACACTGTAGCTGCTCTGGATTTTGGTACAGTTGTTTGCTTTGACTGTGTACACGTGGTATACTGATCAAGCACTTCCTTAGGGGGCCTCTTTGGTTTAGGAGGAGGGTTATATTCTGTACAGATGAAGTAATGATTAATTAACCAAGAGCTGAATATATCATTTCAAGCTAACCTGATCCAACTCCTGAAGCAGCTATGGTCCCTTCTGTTGAGCTGCTAAGAGCAGTGGAAGCACATGTTTTGCTTTGAAATTTAAATCCTGCTATATCATTACTGTTCTTATCTTGCTCATTTATTGCTCTATTTGCTGTTAGCTTTTCCAACTTAGCCTTCAAGTAATCTCTACATCAATAGTGAGAAACACAATCAAAAATTTCGCAGGATTTAACTCTCGCAGTTTTCACAGATCACGATCCATCTGCGAAAGTTTTTATCCGCGAAGTTCTCTGTAACATATACTTATGGACATCACAGAGCTTATCCACAAAGTTAAAACACAAAAATTTTTGACGAGAGACATCAGTGAAAGTTAAACCCTGCGAATCTTTTGCACTATTTGGTACTGGAAGACCATTACAGATTCTATACTATGTAATGTACTAGTACCCATTTCAGCCTTTTGAACAAGAGTATCTAATATCATGTGTATGGTAGCATATACATAGTAGGAATGGGCCAAATGTCCCATTGACATCATGCAAAACATTTACGATAATAAATGTAGCAAAACAAACATAAGCCTTCAAATTTGTCAGAGCACTCTTGGGCAGAATACTAATTATAAGCAAGGCCTAAATTTCAGAGAAACCTTCTTGAGCACTCGTAGAGAATGCTAATGGCAAAGCTACAACAGTATAATGTATGTAGCTATCTCCTGTAGGTAGAGTTCAAAGGTCGTCAATCTACATGGCATTTACAAAACAATAAATCAATTCGGCATAAATTTGGACCTTTATGAGATTCAGTAAGTACTTGCACATAATCATTGTCCGTTGGGGATCATTTTTACCACATAGAGGATAAGGGATCAAAAATTAAAATGAAGTAGTCGTGTGCTGATATTGAGACATGCCTTGTTTCTTTCCTTTTTCTAGCACTGCTCATTCCTGCACTGCCTATTTTATTCTATACTGTTGAATATGTTGACAAGCAGGAAAAAAAAATCATAATGTAGGAATGGACAGTGCTGCAAAAAGTAATGGAACAATGCATGTCTCAATTTCAGCACATGACTACTTCAGTGTCAATTTGATCCCTCATAGTGTATGATATATTCAATCTCAGTGTTGTAAATCGTTCAAAGAATGATCTGTACTAGTCAATCATGCAGCTCATTAGCATAATTAAATTAATGGTTCATAATCACTGAATTCCTGTTGATTAGTCAGCTGAAATTGAGACATGCCTTGTTAGTCCCTACAAAAGCTTGTATATGCTAGAGTAGGTATTTTAAATGCTACGGTGATAGACAATGATCTTTGAATTCGAACTACAACATTCATATTACTCATGTGTACATGTACCTTTCAGATTCCACATCATTTAGGATACCTTTAAGTACTTCAAATTTTTTCTCGGTATCAAATAACTTTTGTAAACTATCCGGACTTTCAAGTCGTGGACTGTCATTAGACTAAATGAAACAAATACAACCATTAAAATATGTGCTTGTGCTTACTTGGCTAGGTATGCTATACAGATATATTAATACACTCTAACGGTAGCTAAACAATAATTATACCGTTGAAAGTTTTGGGCTTGCTACACAAATGTCCTCATTGTCACTCATCTTCCTAAATAATAATTTAATTAACAACACATAATATTTTATCACGCATGCATACTTGGGTGGAAATAAGAGCAGATTGGGTAGCATATTGAACATGTGGTAAACTACAGTATTCTGCTGTATCTAGCCATTTACTGTGCATTACCAGCTTTTTACCAGTAGTAATCTACAAAAAAAACTTACTACAATTTGTTAACACCTTGGTAAACAACAGACATGGCCACTTACATAAAGTGCCTTAGCTACTAAACTAGTAGAGCTATATAGCTGACACAGAATATGGACAGAGTTGATTATTGCCTTGAAGTAGGTCACACCCTCTCTGTGAGTCCATACTCAATGGAGTTTTAATTAAGCCTTGGCACGTGTGTAGCACGTGCAGAGGATTACTATAGTCGTTTTGTCTGTGTGTCTGTTTGTCTGTTACTAGATTATCTGAAGAACTGCAGCTCCAGAGTCTAAATGGAAGGTAATTACATTCATGAATCAAAATTATCTAGAAATTTGTTGTGTAGAATCTTACAAAATGCTGTAGTTTCTGAGATTTGAGGCCTTTTTACTTTTCTGAGCACTTAGCATTGAAACTGCACTTATCAATCATGCCCCGTATAGTGTATGTTATCTAGAAACAGTAGAGCTTGAATCATGGACTCCTAGAAGGACTTGAGTTTGGCCCAGAGTTTGGCTGGCATAGCTGCTTGGACAGGTAAGTAACTCAATGGGTGCAAGTTGAATATAGTGAGATAATGCTTTGTCTAGAAGCACCCAACATAGTAGGTTAGTTGTGTGTTTCGTACCAATGCCTGACTGGCATAGCTAGTACTGAGCTACTGAGCATTCAAGTACTACAAGCATCAAAGTATATTCAATGAGTTTCTGAACAGAAGTTATTAAGCTCAGCATATTCTTGATTGCAGCAGGCTAGAATTTCCTAGGCTGGCACCTCTAGTAAGTTTCGCTAGCCAGACTCTCCTATGTTTGCGGAGTCAGGCTGACTAGTGAGGCTAATGCATACATGTTTAGTTGTGCATGCTAGTTGAGTGTGCCGAGGCTTACGCTTTCATTTACAATTGTAGTTTTTCGTTCTCAGTCATGTCTGGGGTGTACGTGGTATGGTATGGTGTTTTGATGGAAGTCTGGGAGCCATTTTCACTTGAATAACTGTACCTTAGACTAAAGGAAGCACATATCAACAATTCTATTTTCAGACACTGAAGGTAATGATCTCAATGTATGCTTGCATACAGATTAACCTTAAATGTATGTCCAACAAACAGATGAACATTAGATACTACTTGGTTCGGGTAAAGTACTAGAGTGATAGGGCAGCTGCAGAACACTATCAAAACCACTTAGATACCTATGAATAAATCTACAAGCAAAACCACTACAAACCTCAAATTTCATTGAGTATCTAAACTAGCTAGACACTGTTTTGGAGGTTTCTACCTACTTTAGACACTCAAAGACTGCTATTGAATCCTGAGCATATATATTGAACAAATTAGTGCAAAGTAACCTTTCCATATTTCTGTTGATTTTTCTAATGGCAATGAGATCAGAAACAGCCTTTTCTTTCTCCAAAAGCAGTTGACTCACTCGTTCTTGATAAGATTCAACTTCACTCTGCAAGAGTTGAGCCCTATATTTATAATGCAAATAGCATGCAAAGTAAATTCACTTCTACATGTATATATATAGGAATACTATTGAGTAAGCTAGAAATTAAACATCTAGAAGCTAAAAACACAGCTGATCACTGATTGATCTGTTTGGTCCATATAGTAAGTGAGTTTAGTTCCCAGTCTACAACAAGACCCCTAATTTCTCGGACAAACACAGAAGCATGTTTTAGTTTAGATTACATGTATACTCATAGCACAATCATATCACAATGTGTAATTATGACGTTTGTGTTAAGGTTAGCTAGGGGCTACTGTTTGCTCATGAACATGATAAAAAGCACATGCTAGTTATGGAAGCAGATACCATAAATCCGGAAATTTGTGCATGTTAATATATTCAAGTTTTATTTTTCCGTGTCAGAGAGGTAGATGAGTGGTAGACAGGTAATTAGTGAGCGTGGGTGGAAGGCATACTCCAACGTGCAGCACGTGCTTGTGATCAGTCTGCTAGAGTATGAGCTAAGTTTTTTTCTTGTGTTAGAGCAATGAAGTGAATTCTGAAGGTACAGCCGCTATCTCAAAGGCTAAGCACTTGGCTATACTTAACAGTAGCCCCTAGCTAACCTTAACACAAATGTCAGAACCAAAGAACAGTTATTGTGCCATTCAAAAAGCTCAAAAGGTGAGTATGAGTTAGCAAACTTACCAGTCTAACATTTCTTGCTTTTTTTGCGTGCTAATGGCCCTTTTGGTCAAAATCACTTTTGTTAGCAGATATTTGCCTATAGTAGCACTGCTATAGACTCAGAAATCGACAAAAAGCTAGTTGTCGACAGTAACAAGTCCAGAAAACTTAGCTGCTTGTTTTCCTAGCAAAGACGTGGGTTAGTGTTGCCCAAGCAATTTACGAACAAGGCCTTCCCCAAAAATTTTATGCACACGGAAAAAGGAGGGGAAGGCCTGGTAAAACTTCTCACGTCCCTTATGTCAAAAATCTTGGGTACGAGGCTATATTTTTCGCAGAGGTTACTGCAAAAAATGAAAAAGCAAAGGTAAAGTAAACAATATTAACGACCCTATCCTATGTATATTCCTTTCACTACACCTCGAACTGCGAAATATAAACGATAGTGAAATTTTCCGCATTTGCGGTACTTTATTTTTTGGCATCAATTTTTGCAGAGCTTGCAAAAAATTTTATCGTATGTTAATTAGCAACTAAAGCACTGCACATGGTCGATTTGCTAGTGCCTCAATCCAAATTGATGATGTCAAACTGACAAATTTAAGAGCTATTTGACACCTTTTCTTGTTTTCCATGTCTGATTTCTCCAAGAGGCAACAGTTTTTTCATTCCAGGCTCAAGATAACTGTAGCCGTAGTATGCAGAAACAGGATACTAGAAGTTGCAAGTTCACAGTCATTGAGTACCATTTTGGAGTTGATGAATATCATTTATTTTTTGTGAAGCCCTGAATATCCCTAGCAAACATGGCTGCCTTTTCTTTGCAACTTTAGTGCTTACAGTAAAAACTTTAGTACGTATGTTGTAAAACTAGTGTAGAGCTTCATGTCCATACAAGTTAGAGCTCTGTGGACCATTCCTGGACAAAGCCAGTGGTTCATGTTTACAGTGTTTTTTTTGTTTTTTTTGTTGTTGTTGTTGTTTTGGTACCGGATATATTTAACTCATACTTTAGCTGTAGATTTGTTGCATTTAGATACTTATAGTTTTAGTCTAAAAATCAACAGTATGAGTCTCATATATGCCCGGTACTAATTTGAATAGTTTTCAAAGTATCATGTTGAGGTAGTTATATCTAATACAAGTGAAAAAAACATTAGAAATGTAATGAGAACATAGGAATGGCCAAATCGTAAAAAGTAAGCAAACAAGATAGGAATGGTGATCAGATTGAGAGAAGAGTTCATTTTGTGTGTCTCAGTTATGTTCATATCCCTACCTCAATGACAAAGTGGACACAGGAATGAACTCCTCTCTCAATCTGATCACTATTCCTATCTTGTTTGCTTACTTTTTACGATTTGGCCATTCTTATGTTCTCATTACATTTTTAATGTTTTTTTCACTTGTTTGTTCTATTTTTTTCTGAATAATTAATATCTGCATGTACCCTAGCAAATTGTCTGAAGCAACTAATAGCTATGGTGGAGTTTTGTATCCAGTAGTAGTGGGAATAGCAGAATCTGTACTTGCCACGAAATACATGAATTCTAAATAACGCACACTTCTATGTATGGAAAGGGTCGGCGACTTGATTTCCATGTAGCTAATGAATTATTCATGAGTATAGAAATCAATGGCTGCCATACGGAGAAGGCGCTTTTCGTCTTGCATCTAGTGACTTGTCTAGAGAGACGAATAACTGATGCCGAAAGTGGTTGAAGACAAAGAAACTAAGTTTATTCGTTCAACAACCAGCTTCTGAAAGTGAGCACTCTCAGAGAAAAACATTTATGGGAATTACTACTTTGAATCCAGCTGCAATATATTGCCTCAGCTGGTGTATACAAAATTAAATCTCGACTCACTTTTCCAAGGGAGTCTAGAGCTATGAAATCTTTAGAGAAAGAAGTTCTGTAATTCAACCTTATACTATAGTGTAAGGGAAGGACTTGATTGACAATATATGTAATCAGGGTGAACTAGGAATCAGGATAGTTTTTTCCTTCTTTATGATTAAACTGTTACAATGTATACAGTTAACTGGTAAAAACATGCATGACTTTTATACTCTTGCCATTGAATACTTACTCGTGTAAGATCCCGGCACTTTACACTCATAAATGATTGTTACTTGCATGTAATGTACCAACCTGTTAAGAGACTCAGACAACTTTTTTTCAGTACTGGTTTGGTGATTCAAATATGCAGAACTTTTTTCCTCCAACACACCAATAGTGCTACTTAGTTCTAGCTTTTCTGCAGCATGAGTTTTCTTTAGAGTATCTAATTCTTCTTCAAATACTTTTCGCAAGTTTTCCATTTCCATTTGCCACTTTAATCTCTCTTCATTCATGGATATATCAACATGAGTATCATCAAGATTGGGTTCTGCAACTACTTGATTCATAGCAACAACTTGACCCTGGTTAGAGCTGACCTCCACTTCCAATGCAACTAATTTTTCTTTGAGTTGATCTTTTTCATTTTTGAGTGACATCAGTTCTTGTCTCAGTTCCTCTACTAGATGACTCTCCTATAAAAAATGAACACAATTAATACATAGAACATAATGGATTAGCAATGTGATGCTTATACATGTATAACTATAATTATCAAAGATTTCTTATTGACTTTCCATGCAGAAAGAGAAGCTAAAATAATGAAAAATAGATTGAGGAAGCATTAGACTGAGTATGTTTTGTGATATTCCACTATTAAAAGAGTCTTTTCCATGAACATGCATACATGTAAATTTCAAAAATAAATTAAAACCAAGCTTAGCATGTAAATTTATATACATGTAGTACTACCGAGGAAAATTTATATCACACAAAAGTTGTCAAGAATATCATTGAACAGAAATTACTGTGAATTCATGTGCATTTTATACCTGCAGTTGGAATTCTGCAGAAACAACACTTGAATCAAGTTTAGCTTGATAAAACTGTGTAATATCACCAATACGTCGAATATCACTTGGTGTCAGTGGCTCACTGCTTGTTTTTTCTTCCAGAGATTTCTTCAACTTACGTGCATCATTCTCTATCTCATGTAATTTGTGCTAAAATTCAAGAAAAAATGTTAAGATCAAAGTACCTTACTGCTATGTATATTTAGATAGCTACCAACAAGAGTACAATTTAATAAGCATAGGGAGAGTATTGAACGGCCCTATGGTATAGTGCTACATCTGTTTGATGGGCTCACGACCTTTATAATGTTACATTCATACACATATTGATAATTACAGCCTCCCTCTTAAAATACAAGTATGAAGCCATGCTGCAAGCTAATGCATATAACATGATAAAGGTTGCGAACCCGTCAAACAGTTGTAACACAGTACTATAGGGCGGATTGATACTCTAGATCTCTCCCCATGCTTATCATATACTCTTGCTACCAAGTCTTAGCTGTGTTGCGTAAAGAATTATAGTTATACGTTAAGCTGACAGAACAGTTACTGGCAATCAACTTTGCCAGATGTAGCCCAAAACTTGACTCAAAATTAAACAGTTGAGATATGAAAGCACCTATAGCTACTGTACCAATGAAATACTGTCATGAAACAAGTTAGATTTGCATAGGCTTCTCTTTTCACATTGTCACTCGAGCAATAAACAATACATCCACTTATATTAAAGTACTGCACATACATGGGTGTCAGCAAGCTCTTCTTCTAATGTAGACACATTATTCTGCGATTCTTCCAACTCCTGCCTTAATGCAAAGATTTCCTCTTCCAATTCCTATATATACATAGCAAAATTACTGCAATGCAAAAAGTATTAACTAGCTCTGTGGCAGACAACTTAAATCACATGGAATAACTTCCACAAGGTGCCACACATATACATACATATATGCCTGCTTTCTGAAAAATTTGAGTGCTGCTCAATGTACATTATTAATATTATCTGGTAACTTGTGTAGATACAATTAACCATCCAGTTGAAACAAATAATTACTACTACTATACACTACATGAAATTTACACTGACCAGGCTTCTTGTCTCCTGTTCATTCAATTGTGCCACCACACTATCATTGACTGTTTCTACTTCTATTTTTGACTTCATAAGCTGCTCAATCTGAAAGAATTTAATGTACAGTAGCCTTCAATATAAAGTTCCCGTTCTGTTTGTGTAGAATGTCCGTGCCAATGCTTCTGTTTACATGTTACATTATCATGTCTAATTCTCATTATCTCTCAGTCCTGAAATGAAAAACGGCGTTTCAACGTAGCAGAAATATGGGCAAATCGCACGTCAAAACTTGGATTGAAGCAGCTACGAGGCTCTAAGCTTAAAAAATCAGCAAGAAACCCGTTCCAAAAGATTTTATATCAACAACAGAGAGACCTTTCACAGTCAACTTAGCCTAGTAAGGCTGCCAATTGCTCTGCTTGGGTCTTACTTGCTGTTTCTTGCCGAGCTGCTAAATTTGTTTGTGAACCTACCTTTTGCCCTGTGCTGTTGCTCTGCAACAAAATGGTGTTCAAATGCTACATTTCTAGTGCTTAGACTTGTCTTCAAGCCAGTACAACGATGCCAAGAAAAGCTAGAGCCATGTGCTGCTTTGTCAGCATGCTAATTCAGCGTTTAAACATTACGTAATCCACGTAAAACGGAAACAGCTATGAATAATTTGAACACTAATTTAGCATTTTATTTTGCATGTTTGCACATCATTTTTCCATACATGAACAGAATGGGAACTTTATATTGAGGGCTACTGTATAGCCAAACAATGATGTACATGCACACAAACATTTTTAGCAATATTAAAATGTAAAGTACATCGGTTGTTTAAGTTGCAAAAATAGCATTTGAACTGCCTAACCCCCTATATACTCATCAGAAAAAATCAACCAGAACATGCAGCTCATGTTAGCAAGCTTCAGCAATTTAGGTACTACTATAGATATACCTGCAGTCTACATGAACACATCCTTAATTAATCCTTAATTTCCATTCAACTGGAAGTTGAACAAAATGGCGACCAAGCATATGAATTATCGTGGTGCCACCAGGTCTCAAGTCACGTGAATGAATTTGCAATTTGGTGTAGTAAATCCAGCTGAAATTGGTGATTGTAGGTAGCATTACAAAGAAGCTCTATAACACAATTTTCAAAGTAATTGCGACAAAAGAATCTGTATACCAGGTTACTACAGTAGGTCTGTTGTTTCAGTATTTTAAATGAAAATAAAGCATATATACTTAATCCGTTTATTTGCAGACCATTTTAGTAACTCATCTCGTCAATTACTACTTAATTGGACAATAGGATGTGAGCTGGTAGCTACTAGAAGTATGGGTACATGCCAGAAGTTATATGTTGTGATTTATCTGTTTAGCTTTGTATATTCCAAGTCTGCAGGCCTGGTGTGCTTCACAAAAATTTAAATTGCTACCAAGTCTTTGCTGATATACATGTATACCCATACTCACTTTATAGCTCCTTACATGCAATTTGGCAAAATAGACTAATTTGAATATTCTAATATGCACTAGCGTGATCCTGATAAAAACATTTAGAATGGTTTGTTCAGAGCCCTTCATGAAATAAGCTTGAAACTTGCTACGTAGGTGCAGGGGTACTTAGGCTATAAAGCAATAGCATCACTTCTGAAAGCTTGATTGCCTGACTTAAAAAAAGCTTCTTCTTACATTAATAGTGAAGGTTCTGGCAGTGTAAAAAAAACACAGGAGAGTCTAATAGCACAGCATAGCTAGCACAGTTAGTGAGGCTATGCAGTTAGCTTGATTCTTGCTTAGCTCTGTGACATGAAAAGCTTTGTCAAATCTATTGTAGTAAAAGAAAAATAAAAAGAAAACAGATTAATGATGGATCAGCACTTCTGCGTAGGTATATAATTAAGTTATTATTCTCAGCCTACAAGAGAACTGGGAAGTGAAACTTGTGCACTAACTAACCAGTAAACTGTAAAAGAGTTTTTTTTAACCACCTCTAAATTACTTCTCATGTCAGGAAGCTTGTATAGTTCTATGCTACAATAATTTGGGTACATACCTGAGATAATAAAAGTTCTTTGTCTTGCTTAAGTGTTTGCTCATTGCTAGTTTGGGATGCTTTCATTTCCATTAATTGCTGTTGTACTTGTCTATTGGTAGAGGTGCTTGACTTCAACTCTGCTTCCAGATTACTGATCTTGTTCCGTAATGCCTCAACCTATACGTACAAGGTTTTAATTTGTAATAGCTGCTATGAGATGTACATTATTATATGTAAATGAATGTTTCTAACTAGAACCATATGTACGGTAGTATGTATAGTAGGAATGGTCTGACTGTCCAATTGATACAATACAAAATGTTTGTGTTTATAAACTTTCAGAGAAAGAAAGCTAAGCCTTCATAGCCTCCCTTAGACTCTTTGCTGGAAAACTAGTTTCTAAAGAACTTTGGAGAGAGCGTTGATGAAAAGCCACAACAGTGCAATTTTGTTCTTCCTTCCGTACTTCCTATTTGATTTACTTGAATGCAATTTTGCTGATCTGATTTACTTGAATGCAATTTCCAGACAAACAAAAGGCATTGAACTTTAACTACATATAGTGAGAGTTTGTTTCATCCGTAGTACATCCTTTTCGACTCGTTTTGCTGCTTTTTCGTCAGAACAATTTATACAAGTAGTAAAAATTTCATAAAAATGAGAAAAGTAAACAGTAAAGGTGATGGTTCACATCACATCAGCATAGGAATGTAGGTAGCTTCTTTTTTGCCCCTGGAGCTGTTGTTATCCAGATATGAAAACACTCTCAGATAGACATAACTACTAGCCTAACATTTTGTACATGCTGCACACACCCCCACCCCACCCACACAAAGGACTAATAGCTACAAAAACAACAACCACCATACATACCTCAGCTTCCAGTAGTTGGACTACACTATCCTTGTGATCTTCTCTTGATAGTCCAACTGAAGATGAAGAACTACAGCGTAGAAAGAGTATAAAAAGGAAGAAATATGGCCCCAGTACCATTAAATTGCACACAGAAGCTAACAATAAGCTGCTTTACTTGTCTATAGTCTCAAAATCTGTCTGCATACTCTATACTTACAATTAGGGTTCATATTGCATACAAACTAACCCTGATAATGATGAAATTCTTTCAGAGTCAACAACATTCTCTGTACTGCCTTGAGCTTTGCTGACCAGAGGTACTTCAGAAGTAACATCAACACCTGTTTGTTTGGGAAGTGCTGATCCCTGCATGTTTAATAATGAATTGTACACATTGTAAATACGAGCTTGCAAGGGGAAATGAACGTTACATAGCTACATGTTATACCTCTTAGAACTTACTAACTATACCATTATACTATTAAAACTTTATACACATTATGACAGGTAAAGAGTGAAATATAGATAAGTATATTGTATCACTTAGCCAGTTCAGTACTAATGCCTACCTCATCATAATATTGGAAGAGATGATGGTCTAGCAAGAAAAGCATACAAAATCACAGAAATACACGGAGCTCCAAAGGAGTGGGCTGTTGGATAATTTACTGTCATACTAGTATTAGCTGGCTTGCCTAAAAGGACAAGGCAATCCGTACAAAGAATTTCACTTTTAGTCTTAATTAAGCACTGGGTCCGCAACTGAAGTAAGTAAGTAAATACCTGGGCATTAAACTGGGTAATACGGTAGATGAGTTACCTTGATATCTGCAATTAGTTCTAGAGTGTGGTTAATTACAGCAACCCAATCAGTTCGGATGGCATCACTTTCTGCTTTTAAGTTGAAAACACGACCGGGAACCTACATGTAAGTGTGCATTTGAAAACAGAAATAGATTCATCTAAACTTTGGAACAAACATATTAGTTAATTAGTAATGTAATTATTTTGTGTGTATACTACCAAGGGCTAATAAACTAAAGAAGAGGGCATGCATCAGTAAACCATCAAAATTCAAAGGGGGCGTGGTAGTTACTAAAAATAGAGTACATGTGAGCTGAAGGCAACGCACAAATTAATTATTGGAGCATGTGCACGAATGTAATTTGATGCAGCTGCAGAAGTAAATAGAGGCACAATACTGAACTAGGGACGGCCATATGAACCTTGGCGAGGCTGTATCGGATACTCTTGGTGCTGTAGAACGTTCTTAAAGTTTAGCTTCTTCAAAAGTGTTTGCTTCACGGACTCTCTAAGTGGTTGTTCACAGGTAGCTATCTAGCTAGCTAGAACTGAGGCCTCGAGGACAAGAAAATGAAATGGTGAGCTAAAGCACTGGCAGCTAGAGCAGTAATGACAGTGCCTAGTGTTTTTCGGTACAAACTGAGGTTTGTAATGGTCTCTGGGACTCAAGGACAAGAAAATGAAAGGGCAGGCTAAAGCACTGGCAGCTAGAGCAGCAATCATCAGTGACAGCACCTAGTGTTTTTTGGTACAAACTGAGGTTTGTAATGGTCACTGGGACTCAAGAAAGACATACACAAATCTTTTTTCCTGCTAATAGTATTTTGTCATTGATACTCTGTACTTTGTGAGTTATGGAACTCATTTGCATATTAGATCAATTAGTGCGTGCCCTGTAGCAATGTATAATTCCCTGTGATTAGGGCATTACGGCTTATAAAATATGTAGCAACAATATAGCAACGGGATTTAAATGATAGTCAAAGACTAAATTGGAAACCAAGCAGCAAAATACATAGCCAATTTAGAGTCTAAGCATGTATTAACAATTAATTTACCTCAATGTCAAAGTAGAATCCTTTCTTTCCTTCTACTAATCGAACACCAGTACATTCAAATAAATCGATTGCTCCTTTAATACTTTCAGCCTAACAAGTATATTGATAATAATTGTATCAGGCGAATTGTTGACATCAAAAATATGTACTATATAGCTATCCTTATTCTAATCTACACAACACAAACAAAAAACACATCATTTTGATAAAGTTATGTATCTTATGTTGTGCAAGCATCACAATAAATTAGACATATATACGTATATATAATTCAATAGAGAAAAGAAAAAACACTTTGAGGATATATGTAAGAATTTCCCATGACATTTTTCAATATGCACAAACATACAAATCGCCGAGTGAAAAATGGTAAGCGCAAATCCCTGGTTGTGCGGATTAATGCTTAATTACTGTAGTTTTGCGCACAAAACAGCCAAATACCCACGTTGTGTGTTCTTTGTGCAAGCCCAGTTTTTGGAGTGAAACCATGGTTCACGGCAATTATTTCACAGCTTTTGTGGTGGTAAAAGACAAGACTGAGCTACATAGCTCTTCTAGCCTGGATTCAAGCCATGTTTGCTACATGTAGGCTTGCCGATTCACCTGCAGACATACAGAAATTATTTTAGCTAGATACACTGCTACAACAGTGCTTATTTCTTAAATTGTACGATTGAAAAAGCTTATTTTGGCTTACCATAGTCTAAAAATAGAGTCTTTGACAGAGAAAAAAAAGCTAATCATACTTACAAATGCTACCAGAAGGCTAAAATTGACTCCACCCATTTGCTGTGTCAGCTCAAGAGTCAGAGCTCTGCTAGTCTTGTGTAGCTCAGGCACTTTGTGTACGCTGTAAGTAACCATGTCTGTGCTCCTTACAAAGGTGTTAGCAACTTAAAGCTAGTTTTCTCGGTGGTTTACTGGCGGTAAAATGTGGCAATGCATGGTAAGTGGCGAGACACAGCGGAATAACGCTAGTGAAATACTGTGGTTAACCACATAATTTTACCACAGATTTTCACTTTCATATCCACCTGGGTCACCACTTTGGAGCAAGTGCATGCGTAAAAGTTAATGTTGGTTGGACAATAGAAGCTGGAAAGCAGCCTAGCAAATTTATAAAACCTGCAAAATGAGCTGCCAGGAAAATGTATTGTGACAAGAAGAGCAAAAATGGATCTTAACATGGAATACTGTATATTACTCCAGGTTATTACTGAGTCGTAATGTATGAAAAATTCCTCACAAATTTCTATTGATGAGGATGCAAAAATTTTCTCCATCACAAAATTTCCCACTATGCACATATGGGACAATGGTATCATAATACCGTAAACGTGGAAATATTGGCGGTACATTAAATTTGGCAGTTTGGCGGTCGGCGCAAAAACTGCCAAATTAAATGCGTGCAAACTGTTTTTCGCCCTATTGCAATACATTGCACAAGGGAGGAAAATGCCAAATTTAAAACCGCCAATATTTTTGTGGGAAGTGGTCTGAGCAAAATCGGCAAATTAAATGCCTGCCAATATTTCCACGTTTACGGTAGCTACACTAGCTCTCAAAAAATGTTCCCATTCTGTTTCGGTTTCACAGTAAACCGACGTACAAACATGCATAATAAGACACCAAACGGCAGTTTGAAAGTATTCATATCCGTTTCCATTTTCAGCTGGATTATGTAATGTTGAAAGTAAAGTCAGTGTTCTGAGCAAGAAGGATTTAGTGCTATAGTCATTCTGAATTCTTTTTGTTGGCTCGAAGGCAAGACTAAGTGCTATCAATGGAGCACTTGGACAACATTTTATTGTAGAGTAACAGCAAAGTAAAAAAAGTTGGCTAAAAAAGAAATTTATTAGCAGCAAGGTCGATACAAACGGTAAAAAAACACCCCACAAGCATATGCATGGTGATTGACAGCATTACTAGGCTAAGTTGACTGTGAAAACACTCTCTGTAGTACAGCACACAGGTTCTTGCTTTGTTTTCAAGCTTAGAGGCTCGTATCTGCTTTCAGTCCAATTTTGACANATAGCTATTCCATCTTGTTTGCTTTCTTTTTTACGATTTGGCCATTCCTATGTCTCATTACATTTCCAATGTTTTTTTCACTTGTAGATGTATAATTTGGCATGGATAGATTTTTCTGTGTGGCTAGCTAGCTCAGCTGCATGCCAGCCTGCATCCACCGAGCTAGATTATCTACTGCTCGGTGGGTTACTAATTATCAAGCTCAGGCATAGACTGGTTTAGGTAGCCCAGCTAAACTTTGTAATATGCTTAGTAGCTAGCTGACAACATGCAGCTAAGCATTCAGTCTGTGCCACAGTCTTGTGCTCAGCTGTGCGGTTTCATCACTGAGAGCCGGGCAGCATCAGTATAACCATTTATATGATGGTGGCCTATTAGTTTTCTTGATTCACTGAGGTCATACGTATAATAAGTAGTAACTAGCAAGTTGAATGTGCCGAGGCTTGTGCACCAGCAGTGCTTTCATTATTCTATGAATCACATTTGATTTTGCCCTTGAGTGTATACGAACTAATCATTGTGTAGGCTCTACTTATACTAAGTAAAGCACAAATCTCAGGAGCTGGCTACAATAACTTACTCCCCTTGCTAAATTCAATCCCTATTATGACTACTCCATATTAAATCAATAAAAGTATTTAACTGCTAATGAAGTGTAGCCTCTAGAGATTTGAGCATAATTAAAAATATTCAGGTGAATAAGTGGTACATACCGTACACTTCTAAAGTCAAATGTGAGAGTTTGGACAAAAGCCATTCGTACCGCTGTAAGTATTAATTACTCCACAAAAACTAACAAGTTCATGGCATGAACTCAGTCGATGGATTTTGATGCACGAAAACTCCCACTTTGCCGCAAATTGCAAAAATTTTGTGTCAAAAATACTTCATGGGTTACATTTTGTAGCTACATGACAGTTTGTTATAGTTGCTGGTTAATGTACTTGTGCAAAATAATATGAGTGTTTATTACGGAAAATTCAGCAGTCTACTCATATAGTATTCGGTATAAAAAATAAGGTTAAGGTCAGTGGGATGTCTAGGACTTAGCTTATGGGGTAGCCACACCCACTTTTGGTCACGTGACCAAAATTGCACAATTCGACGCACAATCTATAATCGCTTTGCTACCGTACTCTGCTATTTTTTGCCTTCTTTTCTTTCCTTATAGCCTTAAAAGTGATTTTGAAGCGTTGCTAGCTCAGATTTTACTCATTTCATTGATTAATTCATTGAATAGCGCTACTCTGGAGGGCTACTTCTAAGCGATTATCTGGGGAGCCAGGGGGGTACTCGAGCACCCGGAGCACACCCTTAAACACGCCACTAAAGGTTGCACATACACATAACCAAAGTACTGGTAAGTACAAGAGGTTCAATAACTTACAGCTATCCACTCATTGAAATTCTTAACAGAATCAGCTTTGAGGTAAACACACCCACTGGAAAACTCTAGTCCAATAAGATATGAGAGCTGAATGCCTTTAGTTTTCCCATCAAACATACAAGAGCATTCATAGAGATGGAAAACACCAGTCTGTTTAGCAGTCTTAAATAAAGAAAATTATGATACAAAATTAAACTTTAATTGCTTTTACAAAACGCTATAAGACATTAAAATAACTATGTACAAAAAATTCGGATACAATGGAGTCAATATCCAAACCTAGCACTGTTCAAGGATTGAGCAATGACCATTCATGACAACCCACTCATTTTCAGGAATGAGGTCGTAGTAAGATCGTAGCAATCAATACTCATGATTTTGTACAAAGTTACAGCTCAAAATATTTGTTGTAACAGGTATTCTCCAGAGTTCATCTGTGGACAACTCCACTGATGACTTTTAGAAGACTATTTGGATGGCAATAATTGCCTTTCTTAACATATACATATTCTGAGGTCTTCAGCTTAAAGGAATTGGTGGTACAAATGCTCGAGGGGATATATGGCCATGTAGGCTTGGTACTATAGTAGTTGAATATCTATGTTAGTTTACTGGGACTTAGCAGGCATAGCATGTAGGTATGTGCAAAGTGTGTCTATCAGACTGTCTCTAGAAAGGCAGCTCTAGTGACAAAATTAATGAATCTAAATAATGTTTTAGATTAATTTTTTTGTTGTCCAAAACTGTGTAGTTGCTGAGAATAGAGGCTTTGGTACTTCTCTGAGGGCAAAACTTCAAAGCCATGCCACATGATCTAGACATGTGTAGTATATGTCTGAGCCAGTCATTTAATTATTGTACTACTGCTTGCATGTACACAAGTCAGTAGCCCTTTATCTGCCTTACTTACTACACTTGTGTCATGTATTGAACTCTTTGGATAAATGTTCTGCTACAGCAACAACAGTAAATCATAAAAGTTTGAAAAATTGTAGTCTTTGACTATTGTATACAAATACTGTACCTTCTCATTATCATAGATACACAGGTTTCCTCTCTTATCCAACTGAAAATAATGCCGTTGCCATTTCTTAAAAATGAAACAGAAAAAGCAGTAATATAAATATAAGGTACAGTGTAGATTATACTTGTATTTTGTTCACTAACCTTGAAAATATGTAAATATTTCACATTGTGAGGAGATTTCACTAGAAACCCTTCTTGTACAACTTCATCCTACAATGTATTTATACAGAGTAAAAAGCATCTATAATGTGGCACGGGAATCTTCATACACTATAGTCTATAAGAGACTTGTACAAGTAAACATACTGGCATAGATTCCTAAGAGCAGAACAAAACTAATTATCAATTACCGTACTTGTAGATGTGCATGCGTATGTACAACATTAATCAATGAAAGCACCTACGGTGCATAAGCCTCAGCGCAAACTAGATCAAAACTATACAAAGTCATGAATGTGATCGGGCACTGAGTACTGAGACCACTAATACAACAAGGCCCAGCCACCTGGTCAATCTTGAACTCCAACATAAAATATGGATTTATATAGTGAGCTTTGGCCAGCCAAGTCATTATTCTCAGTTTAGCCAGTGAATTCTGGTAAAACTGTGATGACCAAATGATGTCTTACACAGTGACCCAGGAATCCGGTGCTAAGTAAGGAGTACAGTGGTGATCTGGCACAGACAAAACACACACAACCAAGTGTATAGCTCAGTTATTTACCTGTCCAAGCAGAAGACAAGTGAGACAGCCTATAAGCCAACTGAGGCAAGCACAATGCAGTCTATGCTTTACTGCATTCCTAGATAACGCACACTATACGTGATGGGTGTGGTCTCGAAGCTAAGAAGCTAAAAAGCGCTCAGAGAAGCACAAAAGTGTCAGATCTCAGAAACTACAGTTTTTTTGCATGATGCCAAACAAAAAATTTCAAGATAACTTCGATTTATGAACGTAAGTACCTTCTATTTTGACTCTTGAGCTGCCGTTCTTCAGATTATCCAGTAACAGACACACACACACACACACACACACACACAAAACGACTACCGTAACCCTCTGCACGTGCTACGCACGCGCTGAGGCTTAATGAGCACGAAAGGTGCTTAACCCTTGGCACCCTAGCAATACAATGCATACTCGCACATGATTATCTACTGGTACAAACAGTGAGCCTAGCAGAGGACATTGAGCAACTCTGGATGTCTGAGGCTACATAGAAGATCTACAACCTATTGGGTTACTAACAATTATCTGATTATTTGTATATTAACTGCAAAGATACAGTCAGAGTACCAACACTGTACTAGTTGGCAAGTTACATGACTGACAAGGACCCTGAAAAATCTCTGGCTATCACCAGCTCTGTCATACGAAAGATTTATTGCTATTACCGTACAGCCGGAAAGTTTTGTGGGGTTAAATTTTTGCGGTTTTCACAAAACATGACCCATCCGCGAAAGTTTTTATGTGTGAAATTTTCAGTACTGTAAATATATGTATCGGCTCGCACAGCTCATCCGTGAAAGTTAAACTGCAAATATATTTGACTAGAGACAGTGGAAACATCCATCTTTCAGGCAATTTAAATATTGAAATATACTTGTTTAACATTCTCATATGGGATTTGCCACTTGGCCCACCACCCCTTCCATTGAGAAGGCATCATGCACAAATTATGTACATAATAATATTATGGCCATAGTCTGGAGTATCCAGACCCTTTACACGCGCGCTAAAACTCCGCGCGTAGTTTTAGCGCGCGTGTAAAGGGTCTGGATAGGCTCTGAGACTGTCACAGCAATAATTTAGTAAAAATTGTACTAACTAGCCAAAATAATCAGTATATATCAAGCTGAAGCGTGGATATTACAGCTTACATCAATGCAGAAACTTACTTTTTCCATGACTTGAGTACTCACAAAATTTGGCAAAACTTGTCAAGAAGTCACAAGACCCATTAGTAGGCGGGACTTTCTCCTCCCCGCCTAGGCCTGCCCGCGCCCTCGCGCTCGCGCAGTACACCATACGCGCGCATGACTTGTACACGTATGTGATCTTGTCTCAAAAGTTGTGTTGATTCAAGCCCTGCTGGTGTCCACCGAGTTTGAGAAGTGCACAGTAGCAATAATGGCAGATTCAGGAAAGTTGGTTAAAATGGATGCTGATTACAGTGATACAGTCAATAAAAAATTGCCCGAGTATCAAAAGATGGCGAAGGTATATTACCATAAATTTATTGTACAGTAGTAAGTTACTGAACTACTTTGATATTATATGCAATAGCCATTAAGAGTTATTCATATGTCATGGCGTCAACAATCAAAACCCTTTAGGGGCCATGTTTTCTTAATAAAGCCCACCAGCGGTTAACAAGTATCCCTTATAATTTGTTGTTTGTAATCCCAGGAGTTTCCTTCTGGAGATCTTAATTTAGTTGAATGGAATCAAAGGTGCTCTATCACAGAAGTAGTTAATCATGGCCCATTAAAAGTCTGATCGGTCTATTTTTTTGAGCAATTCATTCATTTAGGATGACATGCGGACAAGGGGTGGCAACTCCCATATGCACTGTACTTCGACCGCGGTCAAAATTTGACCGTGCAAAAATTGCAGTTTGACCCTTGACTAGCGCTAAAATTCGAGCTTGACCCTTGACCGTAGCTGTGGAATTTAGCTGTATGATATCATTTTTGGATGACCTTTACCCATTTTGACTGTTTTGAATTCTATTTTGACCGTTGACCAGCTCTAAAATCTTGCTTTGACCGTTGACCATCATTTTGACCATGGTCGTAGATGCAAGTACAGTGCATATGGGAATCGCCACCCCTTATATGGACTTCAACAGTGGAGTGGGAGATTCGATCAAAATTGCATGCAAAAAATTAATTACACTGTAAAAGTGCAGGGTAAGCAATAAACAAAAGTTTGGTAAATCAAGAAGCAAGCTTAATTGAGTCCCAGGAACTTTTCATAACCAATCAATCAATGTACAGTTGTACAGTTGAGAGCTTGTAGTATTACTAGCCTTCTACCCAGAAGCCTGTGCAGTTTAATTTAAACAGGGGGCCGTTTAGCCTTAATTGTTTCCAGGTACATACCATGTAACTTCTCTTGCTGATAGAAACTTTTTTTCGCTGCTACGACTAAGCACCTTCAGTAAGAACTACCATATTTCTGCAAGTATTAACGGTCCAAAAATTTAGTAGTCTGGTCTGTTTTATTTGTACACTTTATAGTAAAGACCGAATAATGTTAACCATTGGTGGGCTTTATTAGGAAAACATGGGTCGATCTCAAACAATTCACTTTGTGAGATATAGTGTTGCTATAACCTTGCATATGAATGAAGAGAATGACAGAGTAAGCAATGACCTATATTATATACTGCTCATTGGAATTGAGCCCTGGTACTGTGTGTGTTGCAGTGTATAGTCCACTATGTACGACAGCAGACTTATTTTCTATAATCTGTGTGTTTTATTATATTAGAGTGGCCAAATTACTGAAGCTTTGGAAGGACTTCTATCGCTTGAAAAACAAACACGAACTGTAAGTTTAATGATTTTTAGACCATTAAATTACGTATTTTTGCATGTATGTCTATCAGTTATGTATGAGCGTAGATTAAGCCCGAATGCTGTGTATGTACAAACGGGCTTTTACCATTGGCCACCATTAGATTGGCACCTGCATGTACATGTAGGTATATGCTTGATCAAAAGCTTGTATTGTAAGACAAACCTGGTAATATCTTCTCAGAACTTGAGATAACGCATACTGTCTCTAGAAACGGTCCCAGTGATGACAACAATGTACAGTATACTTTGAACTCATCAATGATCTTATCTGTGTTTTTGCTCAGTGACTGTGTCATCATCATCTTTTGGTCTGAGATTAGCAAGTGACCCAGTCCATCAATATACACGTCTGTGGGTTGGTACTTAGTATAAATATCACCAAGAGTGTATTAGGACTCTTGATATCGCCAATAATACTAACTCAGCATTAATTATCTTACTAGTTAGATGGAAATATCGTCAGAGGACCCACTTGAAAATATCATGTAGTGGTTGAATTAATTTATTGAAGACTAAAGTCAAAATAGGCTAAATTTCTACCACCCTGAAGTGGTATGTCTTAATTAAATCCCTGTTATTTGCTTTGAACTTGTTCTAATTAAGCTTCAGCATGTGTACATACGTTAGTAGTTTTTCTGTCTGTCCTGTCCCATCAAGATCTCAAGAAAGGCAGCTCTAGCAACAACAACAACACCTGAACTGATGCATGTTACCTGTAACTCATATGATATGATATAGGGTGTGTCTGTTTTTTTTTTATTTAGGCATCTGATGCCATGTCCACAGCTCGGGTACTGAAAGCTATAGTTCAGCTTTGCTTTGATGCACAGGAGTGGGAAATGCTCAATGACAACATACTACTCTTGACAAAGCGTAGAAGTCAGCTGAAAACAGTTAGTATATACTGTTCTGCATTACAACATGAACAAGTACACTTTATTCCTTTATATATTTTGTACATGTAGGCTGTTGCTTCTATGGTTGAAGAATGTTGTAAGTTTGTTGATCAGTGTCCTAGCTTGGATATCAAACTCAAGCTAATTGACACACTGAGGACTGTGTCTGAAGGAAAGGTACACTATCAGTATAAATATCTTTGTTTTTCTGTACACTAGTACGTATTATACGTAAGATGTGAATTCTGTGTATCTTGCTGGTATTTCTTTATGACTACATGATTGAGAGTAATAGCTATAGCTCTGTTCCCAGGCTCCCGGCCAACCTTACATGTGATACTATACCGCTAGTGCAGACAGATGAACAAGTAATTATATTTATTATGAAGAAGCTGAGCCTTTGATAGTCTGGTAGCTCGAGGTTTCAACTTGGCTTAACTTAATATGTAAGGCTTTTATAAGCTAGCTTGGAATGATTATAGAGCATAATTTTAACAAGTTCAAGCTTTTAGAAGGCTATGCAATAGACGTCACTAAATAAGACAACATTATCTTTGTTTTGGTCGTGTCTAGCAGTGGTTATAAATGCCTGGCTGGTAGGGAGAATCATTGGAAAGAAGTTGTTACTGAATAGATGGTTATTTCAGCGATACCGAGCTGAAATGAAGGCACCTACTGTGCATAAGCCTCGGCGCACTCAACTAGCAAGCACAACTAAACATGCATGCATGACCTAATTGGCATGGTCCACTGGGAGCCGGGTGCGATCAGAGAAGCACAAAAGCCCAAATTTCAGAAACTACAACATTTTGCAAGATTCTACACAACAAATTTCTAGATAATTTCGATTCATGAATGTTAGTACCTTCCATTTAGACTCTCGAGCTGCCGTTCTTCAGATAATCTAGTAACAGACAGACACACAGACAAAACGACTACCAAAATTAATTCTCTGCACGTGCTACGCATGCACCAAGGCTTAATAATATTGGTAAACTTCAATATTGGCCTGTGGTGAAATTAGATGCTATACACATTTTTCTTTAACCAAAAAATTTTTCATAAGATGAACCTAAGCAATCAAGCTAACTGTGCTACAGACAAGTTTCTAACAGTATGTAGTGATGGGCTGTGGAGAAACATCATTCTAAATACTTCTGTTGGCCTATTTCTCCAAATCCAAAGCCAAAATTCAATCCGCTAGAAATTATTCGTAGGATATGGTTACTTGAATGAAAATAAAGCTGGTTGATGTCAATCCAAAAAATAGTGAACAATTCATAAAGCAATCTGTACTTAATTACTTTACATCCTTGACAATATATACTGTACAAGTACAAAAAACATTAGAAATGTAATGCAAACATAGGAATGGTCAAATCGTAAAAAAGTGAGCAAACAAGATAGGAATGGTTGTCAGATTGAATGAGTTCATTTCACTGTGTCACCTATGTTCATATCCCAACTGAGCTTAATGACATTGTAGACACAGGAATGAACTCGCTCAATCTGACAACCATTCCTATCTTGTTTGCTCACTTTTTTACGATTTGACCATTCCTATGTTTGCATTACATTTCTAATGTTTTTTGTACTTGTTTGTTCTATTTTTTTGAATAATTGTTTACAATATCAGTGGAATTTAGTCTTTATCCTGAGCAGAGAACTTGCCAACAGCCCGGGCCTAGCGAGCTCAGTACTGTACATGCCTTCAGACTGCTGAAACTCTGAACCCCCAGGTTGAACATGATTTATATCCATTATATTTGTGTCTTGTTAGCTAAAGATAACTTCCCTACTGAAGAACTGAACACAGAGAACGACAAGATAGGACAGAACTTGGGCCACTGAATGCTGCAATAGATTCCAAATAATGCGCACTTGGATATGTAAAGGGTCGTTAGGCTAGCTAGCTAATGAATAATGCATGATTTAGAAATTAATGGCCGCCATATGTTGGAGAAGGCGCTTTTCGCCTTGTATCTAGCAACTCAATGAGAGACACAAAAAAACGATGGCAAAAGCGACTGTCCCCAAAGAAACCAAGTTTGTTCGTTCAAGAATCAGCTTCTAAAAGTGAATAGTCTAGCTCTGAGAAAAGTTGAGCCAAGATAGAAGAAGAATAAGAAGAAGATGGAGAAATTTGGAGGTTTGGCATATTTTAGTTTGGTACTTTAGCGATGGTTTTAGGCCATGTTTTAGGGCTCATTAGAAAGAGAAAGAGCTAAATTGTAGCTTGAGAAGCTTTTTAGTGCCAAGCGCTCAGTTTTTGCAGAGTTATTCGCGTGAATATTTGTATTGCGCTAATGGGCCATCCGTGCCATTCCTATGTACCCAGTACTACCGTACTGGGAATAGCGGGAAATTTTCGTGGGGGAAAATTTTTGCGTTTTCATCTTGAATAGAAATTCGCGGGGAAAATTTTCGTGGATTGCGTCTCAACTATACGTGACGACCACATACCTTACAGATTTCGTGGGGGGAAATTTTCGCAGAAAGCTGCCAAACCGCGAAATTCGCAAAAATTTTCCCCCACGAAAATTTCCCGCTATACGGTATACTGTGGTCTTCTGTAGAATTTGGATTGGATCCTGAACCTTTGTAAATACTTGGGAATTATTGTATAGCTTACTTTATATGGCCGAGATATGTCCTGTTGTTGACCCTCCACTCCTGTGGCCACAATAATGATGATTTTCTACTAAACTTTATCGTAAAGCCACGTAGTCTGGCCTGCAAGTATATACAGGTGTATATACATTGTACAAATCTTTACACTTCAATTATGGTATTGTTGATAGCAAATATTAAGAACCTATTCTAAGGAGGTTGTTTTCACTTGTATGTTTGCGTTTATTAACTATGTACAATAAGTAGTAAAGTTGTTTGCTTGCTGTGCAATATCCTATGAATCCTGACAGATTTATGTAGAAGTCCCTCGGGCTAGGCTCACCATGGAGCTGGCAAAGATAAAAGAATCTCAAGGAGAGTTATCTGAAGCTGCTAGCATTCTTCAAGAACTCCAGGTTTGTGTGTTTTTGATGCACAACAACCCGTAATCTATTGTACTACACAATATTGTTTGCACCCCAGGTGGAGACGTTTGGCTCTATGGATCGAGTGGAAAAAGTACAGTTCATTCTAGAGCAAATGCGTCTATGTCTTGCTACTGGTGATCATATCAGAACACAAATTGTTAGCAAGAAAATCAGTACCAAATTCTTTCGCAGTTCAGAAGATTTAGTCCAGGTAATTAACCCTTAGTGTGCATGCACATCTAGGGTTACGGTAGTTGTGTACATATAGAGAGCAAGAGTTACCCGGTCGTATGCTAGCTGCACCTTCCTAGAACCACTGGAAGTCTGAAATAGCGATACTGACTCTAGTATAATTGCTGGATGCAGCAGTATCTCTAGTCCAAGCACTTAACTCTGCAGCTGCAGTAAGCTAGCTTGTGATATGATGATGGCAACGATAGACATTGCCAAAGTAGCCAAGGCCATACAATACAGTCTGCTTCGATTGCCAGCATGTAGTAGTATTTTGTATGAGTAGCTATTGTTAGTAGTTGGTTTCTGTCTATGTTTCTTTTTGTGTGTGCTCATTCTTGTAGCTAGTTGAATGTGCCGAGGCTTGTGCACGATCGGTGTCTTTATTTCTGTGTGTGCTCACTCTCTGAGGAGTATACGAAATAATGTAATGCATATTAACAATTAATCGCCTTTTCCCTGATACCAGGAATTGAAACTCAAGTATTACACTTTGATGGTGGAAATGTCTCAACATGAACATAATTATTTGGCTATCTGTCAGTACTATCTCGCCATGTTTGACACACCACAGGTGCAAGATAATGAAGCACATTGGAAGAATGTAAGTAAAATTATTTGCCAAGTTATATTGTATGAATGGAAACTTTTGCCAGGATTTTGTTTTTGTAAAATTGGTATTTTAACAAAAGGAGATTAGAACGACACTTTTCCACACCCCTTTACGATGCAAGCGTGAAACTCGCTATGTAGGTGCATTGCTTTTAACCGATTATACGCTGAATTCTTTTGAAGTGAATGTAGCTACACCTTCTTTTGTTTTTCTGATTAGGCAAAGCTTTTTATATGATACAGCTATCCGGGTGAAAAACGATCTGTTGAAATCTTCGATTGCACAATTTACCATTTAATTAACGTGGTTTCGCACACTAAACCGCCTTCCTGTGGGCAAAATGAGAGACTCAATAGAAACAGAGTGTTACATGCAGGTCTGCATACACCCAACAGCCATTCAATCTTGTTTGCTTTATTTTTACTATTTAGCCATTCCTGTGTCTCGTTACATTTCCAATATTTTTTTACTAGTAATTATACCATAATTACACAAAACAATTGAAAATAATTTGTAATATTACTCAGTATTACTATACTGTATTACTTACTGAATGTATTACTGAGTATTACTACCGTATAGCGGGAAAGTTTTGCGGAGTAAAACTTTCGCGGTTGGCTCTCATCAAACATTTTCGCGGTTTAACTTTCGCGGATGAGCGATCGATGCTCGATCGATTATGAGTTAGGAGGAATTTTCGCAGGTACTAACTTTCGCGGATAGATTGTGATCCGCGAAAACCGCGAAAGTTAAACCCCGCGAAACTTTCCCGCTATACGGTATACTATTACTTACAATTTCCTTGTTCTTATGTAATTCCTTACTCATCGACTTCGATGTTATTATGCACACACAGATTCTCAAAAACATCATATTCTATGTTTTGCTGGCTCCATTTGATCATGAACAGTCTGATCTATTGCACCGTGTATATTCAGAGAAAAGGTTGAAGCAATTGCAAATCTACAAGTAAGCTTTATAATTGATGTTGATTGGTGACAGTTATGCTGTGTCATGCAAGCCCAATGGTGAAGGCAGTTTATGTAGCCATAAATCTTTGGAAATCAGTAGATGTATTATATATCCTTTGTAATTAGTTCTCATCGCAAACACTGATTTGTCAGCGTGCTACATCATCCTACATTCAGTACGCTCCCTAGAAACAATGGAAACTACTGAGTATGAGTCAAGAAATAAGCTGGAGTACTATCTGCTGTCATTATCTGTTCTGCCTTGGCATGTGTGAGTGGACTAATTGTCCTGAAGCCTTGACTCTTCACCTGCAAATGGAACCAAGTTAGATCCAGCTCCTTCCTTCAACTCCACTCCATCCCTAACTCAAAGAATGAGAATTCCAATGACCAGCGTTTTCATTTTAAAATCCTTCAAGAACTAGCAAAAGGATACACTGCATCAAACACAACTACGTACTGTAGGTTGATAAAGTGGACTCTTAATGCTTTCAGCCTTTGGATACAGGCAAGGAAGAAGCATCCTCCTGATAATCCAGTCCCAAATAACATACAAACACAGATCCACAATAGTCCCATTCGCTGGAATGTATGTGCATCGTTGTGGCATCATAATTAGACGTGACGTCAGCATTCAGAGCATATTTCACCGCCATATTGGTCCAGAAGTACTTTTGTATGGGAGTCAATGGGCAAGTGGGTAATATTGTATGCTGCATATTTCTGTGTAGATACCGTATGTTTTAAATATGAGAGATTCAATGAAAATTCAAAACAAGCTCTTTTCAGTGCAAAAAGAACCAGGTCTGTCAGGCATTCAGAAGCAAAGTTACCGGTGCAAAATTACTAGATTGTTTAGCAAAAAAATAGCAGTTTTGAAGATACTGTCTAAGTCAGAAAGTATTGTTTTGGTTAAATATAGCTACATGTACAAATAAAGTATTTAAGTCATACTACTCATCACTTGTGATTCTGTAAGTCTTTTACATGATTTTTAGCGAAAAGTATAAGAAAATAAAGCACAGGAGACAGAAACCTTTCATAGCTTATTTAAAGTGGGATAAAGGCATGTTTTTGTCTTGATATATGTACTGCTAGTCTATTCATGCTTTAGAGCCTTTAACATAGCTTTTTGAAAAAGATATATGCTAAAATAACTACAGAACCTATTTGTATTCTTGCGCTTGTAACTTCTCTTCTGAGCGCCTGACAAACCTGGTTCTTTTTGCATTGAAAAGAGCTTGTTTTGAACTTTTCATTGCATCTCCCATAATTCGAACATATGATATCTATGCAGAAATATGCAGCATACAATATTGCCCATTTTCCCGTTGACTCCCATACAAAAGTACTTCAAGATGGCAGTGAAATGTACTCCAGATGTGATGCTACGTGCAATTTGGCCTAATTAAGTTCTTTATAGTCTTAAACGAATGGCACTATTGCTGAACATAATTCTTTTGAAATTTGCTGTTGAAGCCATCTTCTTCATTCAATTCACCAGATTCTTTCGTTGCTTGCTTCATCACATGAGAGAAAATTACCCAGAAACTCCCTAACTTGTTTATCATGCGAGACCAAGGGCTTATTGACTGCCGAAGGCAGGAGAGGGCGTTACATGCAGCCCATACAGGAAAAATTCTGCACACACTCGAACAGTCATTCCATCTTGTTTGCTTTCTTTTTACCATTTATCCATTTCTGTGTCTCATTTCAATGTTCTTGTTTACTTGTATAATATATATAATATTATACACATACACTTTTTAGGGAAATATTAGAGTGCTTTCGCCATGATGAGCTTTTGGACTGGGACATGTTCCAATCTCTGTATGGTTCAGCACTAAGAGACCGCACAGATGATTATCTTGCTGTACAAGATTCGCAGCGTGCCAGTTGTCTTGGAGAAAAGCATTGGGAAGATTTAAGAAAACGAGTCATTGAGCGTGTAAGTTATTAATTTTGGACCAAACATTCAAACATTCAAGTAATGTATACATGTACATGAGAAGCAGACCAGAATGATTCTTGTAACCTACCGTATTTTCCGAATTATAAGTCGCATTTTTAACCCTATTCCCTGGCCACATTTTTCGCAGTGCGACTTATGCTGCGATGGTCACTTTTGAGGCAATTAAACTTTAGACTTAGGGGGTGTGGCTTAACCATGTGGGAGGGAGGGGTTTGTAGCTGTACAGTTGTAGGAATGGATTCATGTAAAAAGCTGCGCTTGCTCAGGCTCACCCCACGATGCCTTGCATTCTGAATGTCAAATTATGGTATAGATCTGGCTGTCAGTGTGAGTACAAAAATAGCAGTGTTCAAATGACTGTGGTGTGAACGTCAGAAGTTAGCTTACACAAAGAATTGCTAATGAAATGTAAAGTCCAAAAAGTTCGAACTTGGTATCTCATACCCTCTGACACTGTATGTTCAGCAAGCCTGGCATCACAGTTTTTCTCCTTGTTTCTGCCTATCTTTCTGTTGGGCCCTGCTGTTAAACTGTTTCTGTCCCTTTCTCATAAGATATGCTTAGCAACTGTCTAAGTCTCACAACCTCTAGCTATTAGCAGAACCATTTCTCAACTGTTCTGCTCTAGCTGCCTCTGTCTGATTTCTTAACCAACTGTCTCGAAAACACGTGCACACTCTAAACTTATGTGCATGCGTGAGTAATGCATAGTACATGGTAAGGGTCTATCATTATGTTAGCTAGAATTAGCTTTGGCGAACACACAAGATCCAACGATGACAGACAGACAGACAGACAGACAGACAGACGGACAGACGTACTACTCGCTATCTGGGGCTCGCCCCAATAAACACAATATGCACAACAGCTTGTAAAAGAGTTTGTTTTAGCAAGCTCATTTGCAAATACTACTCGAGCAGGCAAACTACATTGCATGTTTCAAAGTGCCATGCTTGCAAGTTAGAATTTTCAAAGTTGACATCATCTATTCTAGTTCTTGTTCAGTAAAAAAATTTGTATAGATCTCTAAAGGAACAGTCAGCTAGGGAAATGATAGCGATAAGATCTGACAAACTACTGGGAGTTAAGCAATAAAATGCAGTTATATATATAGACACGTACTGCACTGATAATTCTATGTACCAAAATTTTGCTCTTTTGTTCTGTCGTACTATGTTTATTCTAAAACTCATGTGCCATTGCCAGAATAGAACAAATTTGATCCCTGTACTTCCTCTACCTTACTGAGTAAAATGTGAGCCATGCCCAACAGGCAGTAAGTGGTTAGACCTGCCTGCAAACTGAAGCCACACTACCATACATTTTCTATGGTGTCAACCAGTGGGCATGGCTTACATGGCCCTATTGTAGAGTATGGTCAACTTTCTACACGTTACCTGTTGAGAAAGGATTGCTTTTGGAGACTATTTCAACAAAATATAGCTTCTATAGGGTGAGATCTTTCATTTAGCCTTCAAATGCTGGAAAACGAAGCTATTTTGCAACAATTTAAAAATTTTAATGTGTTACCGTATAGCAGGAAATTTTCATTGGTGCAAAATTTCGTATAAACGCGCTCGTATAAAGTAAATGCAGGAGTTAAATTTTCGCAGTTTAATTTTCGTATATTCGAACGGCATACGAAAAATACGAAAATTTCCCACTATACCATATTATGTCTGACCACCCTTAACAATTTTTGTGGAGCGTGTGGTTTTGCTATTAAAATTTCATCTATGATCATGCACGATTAATTGTCATTGCAGAATATTCATGTGATTTCCAAGTATTACACAAGAATCAGAATGCAAAGGCTGTCGGAGTTGCTCAGCTTGTCCCGAGAGGTAAATAAATAAGCAAACATTGACCTGTGTGTAGCAAAAGCACCATGTTATGACATATTCCTCCTATCACTGATGTTTCTGTACAAAACAAGACCAGGAGCCCATTAGGGCCATAAGTATGCTTATATATATTTACATACAGTCCATCGTTCACAAGTAGAGATGACGGGAAGTGTCTTGCTCTCTTGTTTGGTATGAATGGCCAATAAATGCCCTGGTTTAGTACTCATTGCCTGGGTTTCAACTAGAGTAAGAATGAGGTAACAAGATATACTTTCCAGGCCCTGTAATTTTCTGAGCATGTTCAGTAGAAATTTTGGTAGGTGTGTCTATCTTAAGATGTCTATATACGTAGTACAAGTGGACAAGCCATTGCCATATCCCAGCAGTAAAAAAGAATTACCAATAGCCTTATAGTTGTTTGATTCTTTTTTGGCTTATGGTCAAGTTAGTATTCCCAAGAAAAGCTCACAACTTGAGATTATAACTGTATGGTGCCATTTACCATGCATTACCACCTTTTACCAGTACAAAACTAGTAGAGCTAGCTGTAGCTGTAGCATTTGTAAGAACAGTTTTTCTTTGTCAAAGACTCTATCTTTAGAGTCTGGTAAGCCTGTGTAACCTTTTCGAACATACACTTGCAGAGTCAGAAATAGCCAATAGCAGTGCATCTAGTGAAAATAATTTTGTACATGCATGAATAAGCAAACATAGTGTGCATGGCTTGAATTAGTCTAAAAATTACTTATAGCTTGGTCTTGTCTTTGAAAGGTGTCAATAAAGTGTAGTTCTCTCGAAAAGAACAGCTGGGACTAAAACTGTACCGAATGGGTATTGTATTGTGACAACCATGGTATTTACAGCACAACTGCAGTCTTATGGTGAAATTCCACTCTCCAATTTTACCTGGGTTGTTTGAGCTCTATTTCACCAAATTATTTTTATTACTTGCCAAATTGACTGGCTGTAACTTTGTTTGATTATTACTGTTTTTAACTTTTTTTTAAGGAATCTGAAGAATTTTTGTCTCACTTGGTAACAAAGAATACCATATTTGCCAGGATTGATCGTCCAGCTGGAATTGTAAGCTTTAGAGAGGCAAAAGATCCTAGTGAGGTTCTTAATGAGTGGTCCTCAAGTCTGAAATCATTGATGTCACTTGTCAGTAAAACAACACATCTCATCAACAAGGAAGAAATGATACATGTTTTAGTTAAGTAAACTTTTAACTCCATTTACTAGCTCGGTTGACCCTATACTAGGTGACTGAATATCAAAATGGATGTCTGTAGTTAATGCAAACTAATTTATGAATATTTACATGTCATTACAGGGTATGTTATTTCAAGAGTAATAATTGTTGGTCCTTATAGGGTTTAATCCAGCAGGGCACAAGGAGGCAGTTTGCCCCCTCATCTACATTAAATACTGGTTTATAGGTTCTCCACTTTGAACAATGTATATAATACATGTAGATTTCCAATAACATGCAATCATGGTAAAAAAATAACAATTAGGTTGCTAACATTGTACTGAAAATATGTTCAGAACTAATTTGCAGCTTAAGAGTTATTAATCTTGTAACAATCTTTATTATTCTTCTTTAGTAACACCAAGAACATTGCAATGTAAAGCAACATTTTCAGTAGCAGATACTGTAACTGCACTTCCACACCCTGAAATATCTAAAAATTCAAGGTTACACAGTTTTTCACAAAGGCTCTTCACTCCCTCATTGGTAATGCGATAACAGCCCCGAAGAATAATTGATCTGTAATAATAGACACATTGCTACATAGCTATAATGGTAATGGTTACCATAGCTATGATTTGTTTGAAGCACAAACCTCATAGATGCTCCCCAATTCTTATTTCCTGCAAGATACTTCAGATCAGCGTCTGTAGTCATAGCTGATTGATCAAGAGAGAGATGCTGAAGATTTGGCCAGCATGGCTTAATGATCTCAAGCCACCTTAGTTTGGTAGTACACTTAAAGAGAGTAAGACTCTTAAGTGACTCACAGTGGAAAAGCTTGCAGCCTGAGGGTAACTAAAGCACATCAATAGGAAAAATTGCTTTTGTATAGCAAGTTTAAGGTATTGTATATTATGGTTTTAAATTATAACAATGTTAAATAGACAGCTTTAATTAATTTGATTCCAGGCATTTACATTCTAATAAAGTATAACTATTGCAGTACTTAATCAAGTAACGAAAATCAACGTATAGACAAATTTTTTCCAATGAACACACACATGGCACAATTAAACTCCTTGCTCAATCTGACAACCATTCCTACTTTGGGTCTTTAAGGAAAATATAATTTTCTTACCAAAGTCAAATCACATAATTCCAGAATAACACTCGTGACAGATGGACACTTGGTGAAGAGATCATTTATTACTGAAGTAGGATTTCTTGATGCAAGTGAACAGGCATCTGAAGAGAGTTTTATTCTCCACAGGGTTTGAGGTAGGTAAGTATTTATTATTTTCTTCAATTGCCTAGATTCAAGCCTTTTGCCAATAGAAGACTTGGTGAGTTCTACATCACTCCATACAAACTCATCAAAGTGAAGTACATAGAATCGCCGACAAACACGGGAAAGCATAATCAATGATTTTATTCTGTTTCCAAGGTTCTTCATAATGAGCAACAATATGTTGTCTGGCATTCCATCTAATGTAGCTTTAGGGGCTGGAAAATTAAGGTCAGAAATTTACATAAAACTTAAAAATATGTTGCAAAACTTCATCTACCTACAAACAACCTAGTCTCACGCCTACTACATTCCATTGTGCAACAAAAAGTGCACTAATGTTACCAGACATCTGGGTTTTTTTTGTCCCCTCTGGGATGTTTAGCTCACATGACATTTGATTTTCTGTTAGTGAATAATTTGCATCTTAGTTGAGCAGGTAACTTTTAAGTATTTGAGTTTTCTCCCAGGCTTAGATATACATATCTTGAAAGTTGTTGACATGATTTTTGCTTTTCCCGATCACAATTTCAAAGGTTATGTGATCCTCATTAGTTTATAATATTCTGCAGCTATGTGATCCTAAAGAAGCAAATTAAGTAAAAGCAATTATTATTCAAATTGGAAAATACAGTGATCTGATTGCCAGCTCAACATTCTGAGTTGTTTAAGAAAATGTACTTCTGTTACCAGAGCTGTTTAAAAATAATGTATACTTATAGAGGCATTTCACAAAGCTATTAGCCAATTAGCATTAGACTTTGACCACGACTCTTGTGGGCAAGTGATTGCGTTGCCATATGTTCAATGTATAAATGAGTGATTTTGCATAGGATTTTCAAGCACTCTTTGGCAATTTTGCTCATTGAAGTCATTATTGGAGTGTGTTAAGTAAGGACATCGAGTTTTCTGCAGTAAACTTACTTAGAATGGCTGTTCTGTCACAAAAATCTGCTAGCGTTTTACATGCGCAGCATAGGGAAACTCGACTCCCTAGCCCACAAAAGGTGTGCCCAAAAATGGGCATGGTACTTCCACGTGTATGTGGTGTTAATCAGGACTTCAAAGACTTTCAGCTCTGTTGATTGTGAGACTACAAGCAATTTAGTCTGGTGCTGGGTGGCTGCGAACAGATCCTATTTGTAAACAGGACAGCAAAGGGGTGGGGGGAAGAAGGGAAAGGAAAGGATCTGTCAAAAACTATATATAATAGGCCTGGCAAGATCAGTACCACAAATCAAAGTGACCGGAAAGGGTGTAGCCAGGAAGTCAAGATATTATATATAGCTCGTGGACTCCATGACACGTTTGGTTTTCTGCCTAGCTATTTATATTAAAAGTCTTTGCTGCTTGACTTACCTAACACTTCCAATGGCGCCTTGGTAAGTTTTCCCTTCCCACTTGGGCCAAGTTTTCTCCTCTTCCTAGGAGGACTTCTAGATCTGCTATCCATTCTAGCTATATAGTAGTTTCTAAATAACGCACGCCTATTGATAGCCTCATTCGATATTATTCCCACACGGGCGTTTCATTCCGTATGCGTGTAGTCTAAGTTAGTTCACGATGCGCGCGCACGAGAAAAATTGATCAGCACGTAGCAACGCATCCTGTTGGCCCATAGCAACAGCTAGCTCCCCTTTACACGTGCGCCCTATGAATACTGTTAAAAACACGTGCCAGCAGTAAACATGGCTGAAAACGCTAGGCTTTGCTGAAGCTTTTCGTTCTTGTTTGAGCTTCATAGCACCTACTGGACCTGAGATACAGTTCAAGGAGTGAACCAACTTTCTTCTGACCCCCTGACTTTAAAAGAATGTGATTCTAAAGCAGAAGTTTTCCCAGAGAGCCTGGACTGTTTTACCACTTGTACTTGGACTGGAATATAAAGTAAGGTATACCTTTGTCAGCTTCTCTTTTTTCTATGTGTTCTACGAGGGGGTGAATTTCATGCCTAATTAGTTAATTATGATACTGTAAAGCGTACTTGATGCAATCCAACATTTACTCCTTTGAAAACTGTTTGTTTGGCCTTTAAGCCTTCATAGAGGTAACTTTTGGGTCTCTATCAACTCTTGTATTCACAAAATGTCAACATTTTCTAACAGTATGAACTAACAGTACCTTTTGCATGGTTTACAAATTCATTATGCGCATATGATTGTCAAGTGTGCTCATATTTTGCTCTCTCACTTGTTTCTATTCTAGCAACACACTTATGGGTGTTTCACAGAAGTAACAAGGGGGCAACTAAACTGTATCAAGCCTGGTATGAGTTCCAAGACGGACAGCTAACCCTCTATCCAGCAACTCAATTCAAAGATTTGAAGTTATAGGTGGCGTGGTGCTCCATAGGTGCCTGCATTTGTGTAGGCACAAATGATCAATGCTGGCAAAGGCTGTTCTTTCTCATTCTGTGGTGCTTCTACCATTTGGGCTTCTAGAGCCATTAAAAGTACCCTGTGGTACATACATGAACAGATTTTTTTGTTAATATTCATCATTTTTAGAATGCTTGTCATTTTGTGCAAAAAAAGAGAAGCAAGATTTACATGACTTATATGTGTTGATTTACATGTATGTTTTCCATAAATGCTGAATGTGTGTCACAGAAAACTTTAGGAAGCACAAAAAATCCCAGTTAGTAAGGTGCTTTTTAGTTACCAAATGTAAACCCGTGTGGTTGTTCAATATGCTCAGTTATTTAGTATTAGCGCAGCTGGTGCGTAGATGTGCTTATTGTACTGTAGAAGAGCTGTATGCTATGTTTAGAACAGTTTTTGGCTGTATTTGGTGCTAGGAATCCCAAAGTATATATAGCAACCACTTTATGTGGTAATCAGTTTGCGTTGCTAAGTGCTATGAATATTAATTAGGTATACCGTAATGTTCTAATTTAGCAACTAAATTTCCAATCAAAACGCCCGTGCCCAGGCTCCCTCTCCGGAAATGAAATGGAGGAGAATGGGAACGAATACGCGAATTAACCACTTAACCACCATCTTTATTATAAAACAAATGTATGCACTGAACCTGGTATTGTGGTAAGTACAATAAACCTCTAGATTTGTGCTGCATAGAGCTAATTATTAGCTCTCCTCAGCACAAATCTAGAGGTTTAGCTAGGTGCTCTGCATTTCATATGCCAGGCCAGTGCCGGTTTCTGTCGCAGAAATCATACTAGCTATATATATAGCTATAGCTAAAATTTAACTAAGATTGGCAATCATACGTTTGACTTTGCAATTGGCAACTTAACTCGGTGTCGTGCATAAATGGAGACTCCCAAAAATCGGACCGGACTGCCATTGTCCCTAAAATTTCAAGGTTGTGCCTGATTTCAAGTCATCATTACACAAGCATGGGGTCATGGAGGCTGCAGGGAGTCTGGCTTACAAGACTAGGTTCACATGCAGTAACTATTGGAATGTATACTGCAGCTATTAGTATTATTGCATGGGTAAGTTTCATTGACCGTCAATCACTGAACTTAGCTAGACATTTTTTTTTCTTAACTCATGCAATTCTACTAATAGTTGCTCATGCATTTTCAAGGCATGTTCAAGTTGCTCATGCATTGAAGCAAAGGCTTTGCTTCAGTGCATGCATAACTTGAATTGTTTCACCTGCTAGATAAATTTGGAATGAGTTAATCTTCTCATCATAATTATGTTAAAGTTAGTAATTGTAGATGATTAATTAACACATATACTGCCATGCATGCAGATGTATTCAAGTTGTCCAGAAAATGTACCATGCATGAGGAGGTCATATATAATGCAGCGGTTAGAAGATATCCACACATTGTTGGCCTCAGTCAACATAGAAAATTAATTCAGAAGCTCCTGAAGCTATCTAAACCAGACTGAACTCACTAGATATTAAATTTGTGCTGTGACAGCTAGTGTCTCTTTGCATGCGTGCCGCGGGTTGTAACAATGTTACACTGATTATTAAGTGCTTTGAAATCAAATTTATTTTGTCACTTCAAGGGTAGAACCTAGCGCCCATTATAATTGTGGCATTATAGTATTATCCATGGCTAGCTACAAGGGTCCCTAAGGTGTATAAATGTGTGTTCAGGTATTTGTGACTATTGACTAACAAATATCCCGTACAGGATTGATAGTGGCCGGACTCTGATCCAGTGTCAATACCTTTGTTCTAGTTGTTCAATATCTTTACCATTGTATTGACTGGTGTTTGCATTGTATGAGAACATTATTTTGTGTTAGCAATAGATAGTTGAATGCCTCTTGGAATTTCAGTTGTATGGGTTGAATGGCATTGCTTACAGTCATCATGTGATATAGTAATTGACAGGAACATAAGTTTTTCTGTGTACAATTTTATTCAGATGGCTATACTGACTTCACTCTTAGTGAAATCATATACTACATAGTATAAGCTTAGATCTGCCTGCCTTCAGTCAGCATGTTTTCAGTCAGTGTAAAAACAGTCTTACTATGCAATGTGTTGCTGATTCACTATCTTATACCAGATAGCAATGGAGTACCAGCAAATCAAAAAGTGATGACTTCACTATGGCATGACCAGACTGATCAGTCAAAAGTTTACAACCTGAAAAGATTGAACATCACTGAACTAAAAAGAAACAAAGAGCTTTCTTCAACTAGGTTACAGAAACTACTCTCTAAAAGTGATGCACAGGTGTACCCTATTAAGCGATCTCTGTTATTTGAAAACAATTCATATGTCTCTGGTTCAATTTATGGTCATAACGAAGCAGATAGAGATGATAATTGTACTCATCCAACAGAACCACTGCCATACTACAACAGTAGCTGTGAATTTGTTCATGCAGAATGTGCTGACAAAGCAGAACTTATTGATTATCTGGCCTTTGTTTGCTGTGATCTGGCTGTTTTACAGGTAATACTCATGCATGATGATTTATCTACACATTAAGACACTTCCGTTAACCTTAGTAACTGTTGCTGATCAGTGATCATCTACAGGGAAAAGTATCTTAGGCTATCTTGATAAGCTATTATCTAAGTTATGTGTTAAGTTCATAAAACACAACTCAATCCTTTGTATTACTACATCCATGTCCAGCCACTTGGTATGGTGCTGATGGGTATTTGGTTGCTCTACCTTATTGCTCTGTTAGCAACTACTGTAAGTACCAGCATGTATGCAAATATTCCACCTATTTAGCACTCTTACAGTTTATGTATTCTGTATCAACTGTAGGTGGACAACCATTTTGTACCTCCACTTACATTCCTAGCTAAAAAATTAAAGCTATCACCTAGTGTTGCTGGAATTACACTCCTGGCACTTGGCAATGGTTTGTTGAATGTACTCTGTGTGTATATGTGTGTGTCTGTGTGTGTGTTTGGGGGTGATCGTGTCAGTGTATGTGTGTGTGTATGTGTAGGGTGTGTGTGTGTGTGTGTGTGTACTATAATATCTGCAAAGTCAATCACTTCTGGTGTCCCTCTGTCATGCAAGGACCCATTTATGCTCATAGTATGGTACTGATACAATGCACAAGTGAAAATGCTACTTTCTCTCTGGACCGTGGAGAATACAACATAAGCTAGAGTGCTAGCTAGCCTTATAGTGTTAGCCAAGAATAAAACTACAGGCACTGCAAGTATATTTAACTGTTTTTGAGATTGCTGAATCCAATAATAATTATTGGGCTGCTGCAAGCATATTGAATAAGAAAACATAATAGGGGGAGGAAAACTTTCACAAAGAAAGTGAAGAGCAAAGGGAGGAAATTTGCTCTTAGAAGTCTGCTTCTCTAGATCTGTAGCTGAATAAACTTAGCTAGCCAAATAATGAGGGTTTTTTTGCTATATAGCTGATTGCAAAAATGGCAGAAAGTAATTAAAAAGGTTTACATGTAATATCATGTATAATTAGATATGTGTATTACATCCCTTTTTAATTACTGAATTGCTATGCTAGTACTACAGATGTCAAGACCCTGTGCACGCATCTGATCTAGCAGTGCTGTCTTGTTCATTTCCTATGTATTGTTCTATATTCAGTGCAAGTATGCATGTGTCGTTCTTTTTCGTTATAGGTGCTCCAGATATTTTTGTTGTGTACTCTGGTCTGGTACAAGATGATCTTGCTTTAGTGTTAGGGTAAGATAGTACTGTAAGTCTCGTTATGTGTCACAATCTTGATGGAATCTAGCTGGCTTTTATTGAATTACTTAGTGCATTGACTGGAGCTGCTATTTTCATTACTTCAATTGTAATAGGCAGTGTAGTTCTGTTCAACAACACATCTCCTATGAACATTGGTAAGTTCTCTCTTGATTTGTACAAAAGTCAGTGATTATGTTTATTGTGTCATAAACATGCACTGTTGGTAGATAAAGTGGATTTTATTCGCGATTTGATAGCATTCTTCATTGTTATTGGGACGGTTGTTGCAGTTGCATTTGATGGAAAGGTATCATTTTGTATGCACAAATCAGTGTTTCTGCTTGGGAAATATCAGGATTCTATTGTTAATTTTATCATCAACTGTTATTGTTAACCCTGCTATTATGGATAGAAAAAAAATTATCGAAGAAATTATGTATCCCATATTGATTCTGGTAACAAATTGACCAACCTTCTCTTTGTCTAACTGACTCCTTTGTTGTAGGTGTATTTGTTCGAGGCATGTTTATTCCCACTAATATACTCTGTGTATATTGGTTGTGTAATTGCTCTCAGCTATATACGTGTAAGTATGCATGTCTTGTGTTTGTTTTCTACCAGTTGATTATAGTCTTTTGCTAAACATTAGAATTGGTACTCAAAAAAAAGAAATGTCATTCAAGTTAAGGAGAACATGGATCACACTGACATTATCCCTGTTGATGCTAACGATTTAAACCTCAGACAGTCATTTCCCATGACAGGTACACATTTGTATTGCACTTGTGTTGTTCAAATGTGGAATGATTAGATTTTATTTGTATCACCAAATTTTCGATTCAAAACTTAGCCATTGAAATTTGTAGTAGTGAATACATGTGGTGAATCACAGTCTCTTGACAACCTTCTTGTGGCCTATATACTGTAAATCTGGAAGTTTGCCTGTGTTAATAGTTTCACGTTATCTTTTTTTTTTCATGGTTTAGTATCATACAGGTTGCTATTAACTTCACTTTCACTTATCATTTTAATTTTTTGTGGTTGTTTTAAACCACTAAATGTAAATCACAGGGAAAATTTGTGGATTTACGATAGGTAATTAGTTTACAATCACCAACACACAAAACCACAGATCCAATCACCAACTTTCTCCTCATACTTTAACACCCTATACTACTGCAATAAAGTATACCTGATACATATCTTATAATTATTAGCCATTGATTCCAAGCCCAAAAAGAGCAAAGTAATGATTGGTCCTTAATATGAATATATTATAATATTATTGATAAACCCAAAAGGAAAAAAAATGCATCTATTGCAACATAATATTATCATTAAGTTGGTGCAGCACTGTACAAGCCACTTCACCACATCATGTGTAGTAAAGTAAACCACTTTGCTATGTGTACCATAAACCACTTCATGCTCTAGTCCTGGCTCCTCCTCTACTGCTGTGCTAACCTAAATAACACTTTGGCTGCATCTTCAACAAAATAGCAAAATTTAATACCAGTGAAATACACAGAATCTAAAATCCGCAAAAATATCTACCTGCAAATAATTGTAACATAAGGTAGTCTACTGACTTGATAAAATTTAATCATCAGTATTATTAGAAGCATACATTAGGCATGAAACAGCCAAAAGATTGCTTATCACTTTGATGCATTTTCAGAAAGAAAAAAGTAGCACTGAGTAAACTCAGGTAGGACTGTAAATCAAAACTTTTTCAAAGTAGTTAGTGCATGCAAAGTTTATTAATTAACACCAGGTCGTCTTTTTGGTATATCCTCATGTAAACAATATGGAGATTTTCCTCTCAAGAGGTGAACAGTAATATTGAGCCTTATTCTCAAGCCCGGCATCCCTATTATTTTTCAAAGCCAAACACCATTTTCTCCCTTTTCTATTCAGACCTTTTGTTTTCCTTTTTGCTCTTTTGAATTTTTACAAGAAATCTGAACGCTTTAAATCTAGAGCAAGTATCTATACAGTTAACTATGGTTGGCTTACCATAATAACATAAGTCAATGGAATGAGTTCATGCAACTATAATTTTATGGTACAACAAGTTCATACTTGCTATAGCTTACAAGTATAATACATATCTGTACTATTGAGGTATCAGCTAAAATTATTAATTTTTATGCTGTTCATGATTTATTTTTGTTAAGAGTCTCAAAAACTTGAAAAGACAGAATACCAACCACTTAGTGAAAATAAACTTAAGGAAAGTTCTTTTGAGTGCTCAGCATATCTCAATGGTTTAACATTGGTATGTGTATACCTTTTTTTATTGTATTCATGCTGTCATTAAAGTTATTATCATGTTTGGTAGCCAAAGGGGAGGAGCATATTCTTTAAGATATTGTGGGTCATCCAGTGGCCTTTCAGTCTGCTTCGCTGGATGACTATTCCACCCTTTTCTCACGTATGTTGATCATGCATGGTGTACATACACTAGCATCACTGGATAGGTATGTTCATTAATAGTGCTTTTGTAATATTATAATTAAATTCCTGTTAGTTATGAATTTTAAGAACATATAATTTATTATAATGTGTACATTATGTTTCATGAATTCACAACAGGATGGTAAATGGAGTAAACTTCACTACTTACTTACATCATTCTCCCCTCTACCAATTTCTATGCTTTTGCTGCTTACAATCAAAGGATGGAATGGATTTACACTTTATGCTGGTCAGCTTCCCCTCCTGTTACTGCTGCTCCTAATAGGTATAAAAGTTATTTAGGAAGAAAAATGCGTGACTTAGTGTGATCAAGAGTTGGTGGTAAGAGCATTTGACTAGATTTAGAAAGACCTGCATGGGTTTACATCCTAGCTAGATCTCAAGATTTTCTAATGAATTTTCACTCTACATTTAGTCTGTCTTAATTTTTTTTTTTTTCATTTTTTATGAATAGGCATGTGCGTGTCAGCACTTATGTTCTTCTTGCTAAGTTCCCGCAAACCACCTCATTGGGCAATACAGATCTTCTTAGTGCCAATAGCTTTCATCATGGCTGTTATGTGGCTCAATCTTCAAGCAAATGAAATCATTAGTCTACTGCGTGCATTTGGATTGTTACTAACTATTGACACAGGTACTTAAACGACTAATTATGATCAATTATTGTCCGTAATCTTTTGGTAATTTTTTTAGCAATTCTTGGACTTACAGTCCTAGCAATTGGAAACTGTGTTGCTGATTGGGTTGCAGACGTAGTAGTTGCTAGGTCAGGACACCCAGAAATGGCAGTAGCATCTTGCTTTGGATCACCTCTTCTTAGTCATGTTCTTGGTCTCAGTATTGCACTAATTGTAAGTTCTCTCTTATCATTGTTGGAAACAGTTGCAGATCTTTAACAGTAAATAACATTCATACATCTCTAGGTAAAAATAGCTGTGTACAACCATGGGGCACCATACCGCTTTCATATTCACACACCTTCGTTTACGGAAGTGAAATTGTCATGGATATTTTTAGGAATTTCACTGTCTGGAAATGCTATATTGTTTACAGTGTTCCGATTTTCACCACCAAGGTATAATAAACTGTTGTTTGTGCATTATTATCTTAACACAGCAATTATGTAAAATAGAATGGCATCAATATTAATTGGTCAGAATTTAGAGCAAGGGTCTCTCCTTGAATAAATATTGGTCATTATAAAATTAATTTGCAATCAATTATAATTATTATTATTGTTACATATCTTTGTATTCATTATGGACTATATTTTGCAGGGTTGTTGGACCACTGTTGATGTCTGTGTACATAGTTTTTGTAGTGTTTGCTGTTCTTGGAGAAACTGGTGTAGTACCAGTAAATCTTTGAAGTACATACAAAGTTCAAACAATCAACAAAAATGCAATTTAATTTAGTTTATTTATTATTATAATATTATTCTGTCTTGTAAATAGTCCTGTATCTTGTCATGTTCTTGACGAAGTGAAAATAATAGTAATATCACTATTATTGCATGAGTAATCCGCGATAATCTGCGATGCATTGTGCATGGTGGGTGGAGTTTGGGGTCAAAAGTACGCGCCAGAGTACGCGCGTTTGTGCTACGTACATCATGTGACAAGTCAATGCCACGCCTCTGCCTCTGGTTGATCGAGACGTACACAGATAAAATCTTGGTCCTTTATCATACACAGGTTAGTTGTTATTGAACTCTCTGGCGTTGTATTTGTATTATGTGTTTATGCTGCAAACATCAATCACTAATCTTTTTCTTTTATGTACAGTAGATGTCTTGTTGGTGTGTGTATTCTACTCTAAAGTAATGTATATCAGCTGTTTGTGGATTGTTTTGTTGGGATCATGCTGTACAAAGTTAGTTGCAAGCTCAGATGAGAAATTCTCACATCGAATGTTTGGGTATGAGCACAGCGTTCATGATACCACAATTGAAATAAGAGAAAACTGCAGTGACATACATCAACCTCCTGAAGACTATAACAGCAGTTGTGAGTATGTACAGGCAGAATGTGATAGTAAATATGAACTGTTCAACTACTTGGACTTAGTTATGTGTAAACTCAGGAATGCCAAGGTAGGAAAATTAGGTATTCATATACAGTCTAATTGAAATAAATGCTATTTCATGTTTATCTGCAGCCAGTTGGTTATATCTTTCTTGGAATCTGGCTGATTTACCTACTTTCCCTACTCTCTACCACTGTATAAAATTGAAGCAATTTGTTAGATTACTTATTATTATTATTGAGTATATTTTTTCAAATAGGTGGATAATTTTTTTGTTCCTGTTTTGCACATGCTTTCTGAAAAGCTTCACCTTCCACCAAGTATAGCAGGAATGACACTTCTAGCATTAGGAAATGGTAATCAAAACATTTATAGTAACATTAATTTGTATCCTTGCATTGTTCACCTGTAGTATTATTATTATTCTAGGTGCTCCAGATATTTTTGTAGCGTTTTCTGCTCTTCAAGATGATGATGTTGCACTTCTTCTTGGGTTAGTACATGTATTAAGCTCTAGTTTTCATATTAACAAGGAGCTGATGCAGTGTTTGCTCTAGAAATTTTAGTAGGGTGTCCACAGTTTTATGCTTTTTGTGTTACAGCGTCGTCTTCATAATATTAATTACTTTTCAATGGTACAATGTAAAAAATTTCAATCCAGTTGGTTTGTCAGCTATATTTTTTGGGAGTCCAGAAAAAAAATTAGTGGTCCATGGACTCCTAAACACCCTCTAGAGTAAATACTGAGTTGATGTAATAATTCAACCATTTTTTAATCAACTTACAGCATTACCAGTGTATATTTGTAATACAAATGTCCAATTTAAATTTTGATTTTAGCCCTGAATTATGCCTAGTTATTACTTACAGGGCACTGATGGGAGCTGGACTCTTCATCACAACAGTTGTTATTGGAACTGTTCTTCTGATTACCAAAAATAGGAATTATAATATTGGTAAGGATAGGAGACATTGCTATTGTACTCATCACGAGCCTACACTCAAGATATGTCATACAAATTTCATTTTTCAGATCCTATTGACTTTATGCGAGACATCATAGCATACATAGTTGTATTAGTTGTGATTGTTGCAGTTGCGTATGATGGAACGGTAAGTCTAGAGGAGGTTCACTTTATGCTATATTGTTTATTGTCATTGTAGTTACATGCACTAAAAATTTACTATTTTTTTTAGGTGTACCTTGTAGAGGCTATTATGTTTCCTGTGGTATATCTAGCCTACGTGTTTGCAGTGGTTGTCATCAGTTTTGTTCGGGTCAGTTGTGTGTTTATTACATAACCTTTATGTTTGTATATACCCTTACTAATGAGCAACTGCAATTGAATAAAATAAGCCTTTCTACAGAATATTAGTGTTGACTTCAACTTGTTAATGGTGCATGTGCAATCATTATTTAATACAGAAATATCTAAGAAAGAAAAGACAGAAAAGCTTTGTGACTGATGAGGTCTCATTCATTAAAAAAGATGATGTAATTGTTGTACGTCCACAGTCAGCCCTCTCTGAATCTGTTAAGAGGGAAATAGAGAAAAAGCATCCTGGTGATGATGGGCCTACATTGCGTGATGGTATGCACATTGTTGTAATAACTACACTTACTATTGGTATATGTCTCACTGACAGTAGAAAAGCTGTAATCTATCAAAGAAATAGGAATGGATTTGTACCATAAATGTATCATTGAGCATCCTGCTCAAACTTTTTCATAAGCTGGTCATGCACTGTATGTATGCATGTCAATATGATTTTCTCACTAATGAATGGAAGGATTGCAATCATGCTCTGCATAGTATTAGTAAACCGAGGGATTCACTTACACGAGGATTGATTCTAAAATGGTAGTTATACTTTTTGTGTGAGAAGGTCACTGTACTATACTAAGGGAAACAACTTGTTCACTTATATAGTATTGACCCATTGTTATTGTACTATTATTGCTTTGCAAGTTCACAAGTGAGACTTAGTGTGTATAAATAATAATATAGTTAAATTTAGTCTACTCATGCTTACTTGAGCCATTCTCTACTGAGGTGAATGCAAATAGATTTTAGTAGGGTTTTTTTGGTATACTTGTGTGTGAACTTCTGCATCACCTACATGATTGTTGGTATCTTAAGTTCTGTCTTAGTTTTTGTTTACAAATTTGTCACATTGATGACATAGTTTTACAAATGTCTGCGTATGATCTCTGGATTGCTTAATTGCTTATAGTTATGTGTATAATACTGTATAGCCGGAAATATTGATGGGGATTTTAATTTGACGGTTTGATAGTCAAAGTCCAAATCATGTCAGGTGCTTGTGCACACCTGGAAAGTGATTTGCAAACAGAATGTAAATATTTTTGGTTAACTGTACTAGTTTAAGTACTATGTCTTACTACTGCTTTTACAAGGCATCATGTAACATCAAAGTGTATTATGACCTTAGTTTTGCTGACTTAGCTCTCTGGAACCAGGGGGGATAGGACAAGACCTAAACGTTACGTGAGCATGGTTAAATTCTTTTCGCATCACCTCCAAAGACAAGTTGACAAGAGTACACGTCCCAGAGGGGGTCGAAGAAGAATCTCCTCGCCGTCTCTTTGTGCTAAGTTCACTTGAACTCATTGTTCAGAGTGTTACTTCTTGTTCTGTTGTTAGAATGACATAGACTGTGCCAGTGTGGGGAAGGGTGGGGAAACCCACCTATTCTTGTTGTTCAGAGATTAGTCTATAACGCCAAGTGCCCTGAACAGCAGCGACTTGCCATGCACCGTCAAAAACTGGCCTTGAGTAGTTCCATTCAAAGTCAATGGCGAAATTTCTGCTAACTCAGCAGTTATAAGCACACGTGATCTTGTCCGTCCCCCCCCTGCTCTGGAACCTCTAGTATTGATTGATAATATAGCCCTTAATTTAGCTATGATTTCTGTGTGCCATGAAACTTGTGGTCATGTGTATAATATATATATATATATATAGGCCCTCAAGTAACAGTCTATATAATAATATGTATGTTTAACAGCTTAAATAGTAACAAAGATAAGGAAGACCCATCGAAGTAATTAAGCTTCATATGTACTGGTAGTTTGTGTTTTATCAAAGACATTAATGTTCATGTTTGTTTGTGAAACCACCCTTAAATTAAACTCAATTCTTTGAATTGTGATTTACAATAAACGATAGTCATTAGTTATGCAAATTTATAAATGCACACATAACATCTCTTTTTCATACTGTTCAGAAATTGAAAGAATAATAAATGAAAGTGAAGACAATGCTTCAGAAAAAAACAAGCTGGTTTTAGTAGGCTTAACATGGGTATGTACATGTGTATGGATATTATTAGGCTATCTTTTACTTATTGTAATTGTGTTGTATAATGCAGCCTCATGGATTTTTTAAGAGGATTCACTTTATTGTTGAATGGCCGTTTAGTCTTCTACGATGGTTGACGATACCTCCCTGTTGTCACGTAAGTCACTATAGTTATTGTGCAGCAGTTATATATCCACAGGTTGAGCATATAAGAATTAATAAAAAATGCTTAGTAGCCAACTATATGGTCACTTTGAAATAGCCTTGAAACTTTCTGTTAGCAAAAATCAAGGCATGTGCAGGCACGTGGGCAATCATGCATGTTGACGATCATGTGCACATCAATTTGTAGGTATGGCGTACAAATGGCTGTTTGAAAAGACTGAAAAACAGCGATTTCTTACTAACTAGCCAAGTAATAGCGAAGTTTACTTTTAGTTTAATTGTTCTATTTTGTGTATGTATCGCTACTTCGACATTTACTGCTAGCATTAAGTTTTTCTCTGAACACACACACACACAGCTGACCACATGTGTAAATAGTACGTGAGTATGCAAATTAAATATGCATATTTCCTAGCCGGTGAAATTACAAAAAATCTAACCATTTCTTTTTTAGTAACTTTCGATTGAACTCACCTTAGAAAAACTGTATTTTGTTGAATTATCCCCCGAAAATGATCACTCCTTGACAGGCAATCCTCACAAAATTGACCAATATTTTCTACGAGGCCATTTTGCTAACCAGTGTGCGTGTCTCACACATATTATTGCTCCTGATTATTAATTGGATAAGCATTCTCAGCAAAATTTTGTCTTTCATTTTAGTCTTCAAAGACTGGAATTTGTGGTACTCATTTATTCTAAGGCAAACGCATAGAGAGCATGCTTTTGCCAACCAGTGGGCGTGTCTCACACATGGGAAGCTTGTATAAATTAGCTCAACGTTTACACTGAAATGATGTGACACAGTTCCTTAAATATATGCTGTCTGCATATATTCCCACAACTTATGACTGCTCATGCTGTCAATCTACGAATTATCAATGATAGATCACTGGGAAGGAAGTTCTTGTTTGCGGACACAATGTCACCAATCATATTACCATCAGACCTTCTGCCACTCTTGTTTAATGCTCCTATTATGATAAATGATAACCATGCAGTATGATTGTATTGAGTGCTATAGCATTTTTGTTACAATGTACAGAATCAATTGGCATCAGTTTTGCTATTCTTTTTCTAGTTCATTGTATTTCATAAGATTGCAACACTTTTCATTTATAACTATGCTCTGACATGTTAAGTTTTTCTGTACAATGATTTCTATTAACAGGATGGCAGATGGTCGGTCTTTCACATGGCCTTTGCTGTGTTTTCACCAATTCCAATGGCACTGCTTTTGTTAGTAATTGTCGCAGATGGCTGGGATGGCTACACTGTAACAGTTGGAAATTCACCTTTTCCACTCTTTGTTTTGGTCATTTTGTGTGGTAAGCTAATATAAGTAGTACAAGTCAATCACAACCTAGGAGATTCCATCTGTGTGAATAATTATAATTATATTGTGCTCTTACATCAATCTTGATTACTAATTTGATGGTGCATGAATGAAATATATTAGTATATGTTTCTGTTCCTCAGCAATTCCATTTTGTGTCATCTTGTTAATTCTACTGAGAAACCGACAACCACCAAATGCTATTTTGCAAGCAATACTAATGATTTTAGCATTTGCTATGTCAATTGTGTGGTTGTACATTATTGCTAATGAAGTTGTTAGTGTGCTCCAAGCTCTGGGATTGTTAGCATCAGTAAGCACAGGTAAACTACCACTAACTGGAATCGATGCATGTGTGTACTTAAAAGAAAAATGTTAACGGTATCATAATTATTGTAATTTTTTTTAGCTATTCTTGGTTTGACTGTTTTGGCGATTGGTAACTCAGTTGCTGATTGGGTTGCTGATTCTGTGGTGGCAAAAAAAGGAAAACCAGAAATGGCATTTGCATCATGTTTTGGTGCTCCACTCATTACCCATGTTATGGGTCTAAGCTTTGCTTTTTTGGTAAGATAGTTGTTTAGTTTATTTTCTGTGTGACTTAATTTACGTAAATTTTGAGAACTAAATTATCTCCTGGATGCCAATAGCTCACAGTTGAAATTTCACTGGGTAAAGTTTTGATAGTTGGATTCGCATAGATACTATAGACTAAGTGCACATAGTCTATAGTATCTATGGATTCGGAAAATCATTAATGTTACACCTCAAAAATTTCCAGTGTATAATATTGTGTGTCAATTAATTTTATTTATACAGGGGAGAATGATCTCAAACAAAGGCAAAACATACACATTTGATGTCCATGATCTTGAGTTTATCCATGTTAAGCTCTCATGGATGTTCTTGGCAATATCACTATTTGGAACTGCAATTGTGTTTCCTATTTACAACTGGTTCAAGCCACCAAAGTATGTGAGAGTGTGTTAAGTCCCCCAGTTCAAAGGGTTAGGGTAATTTGGTCTTTATGTCTGTGTAGATGTTAGATGTACATCTTGTTGTACACATTGATCATTGATCATTTTTCTCCTTCCAGTGAGTACGGCATCATCTTGATATATATCTATGCTGTTTTTATGGTATATTCAGTTTTGATAGAAGTAAATATCATGAAAATTTCTTTATAAGTCTATGCATTGTTTTTTATATAAAGCCCTTTAATTATAGCTACTGCATGAGTCTCGCTTTTTACTATTTTTTATGTTGTGGAGTATAATAATAATTATTGATGATTATTTGTAAAGATTGCTTTAAGCTTTCTTTTGAAAAACTATTTATAACTTTGTGTG
>CAXIPT010000001.1:10847251-10983683 GCA_964030475.1 Tethya wilhelma | reverse complement strand
GTTCAGGATTCTAATATGTACCACAATTTAATAACTTAGAGTTGTAGATCATCTATGGCAAACAGATGGTCATGCTGCCATTCAGTCCTAGCTTCATTCATGATCACCTGCTCTGCTGTCACATCATAAAAGCAGTTAATTTTTTTAGGATTGTTTGACAAAATTATTGTTGCCTATAGATAGATGTTGAATTGTACTCAAATTATTAGTTACTGATGCATTAATTATAACTAGTAGTACAGGGAAATTGCCTCGCACAGATATAGGCATTCCTCTTGAATCACACTTCAATTGACTTGAAAGGCAGTTAGCAACTAGTGCTAACTTGAGTAAGCTATATCTAGAACCATTGAATCTGATTGCTTATTGTGTAGGTAAGCATAATCATTTTGCAAGAGTCACAGTGGTAGAAAGCAGGCTAGTTTATCTCTCACCTCTTCTGGTGTTAGCTAGTAGAGGATTCAAGTATGGCAACCAGTAACTGGCTACTAGTGTGGGTGTTTGCCTTCACGTGTTCAGTGACATCATACCAAATGCATACCAGAACAATTTTTGTTAAATTGGCACTGTTTTCATCCGGTGTACATGTTATGACTCATAATTGGTTCGCTACTTCCATAATTTTTGACCCTGCACGATTATACACTGCCTCCTGCGCTCAGCAATGAGTAGTATTGATCTATTGTTTCCAGCTGAAGCTCATGACCAGGTAATAAAATTATCTTCACACAGTGTTGTAGATTATTAGTTTGAAAAGGGAGCTTTATAATACCGTATAGCGGGAAAATTTCGTATGGTGGAATTTTTGTATATTTCGTATGCAGTTTGAATATATGAAAATTAAAATTGCAAAAATTTAGCTTCCGCATTTACTTTATATGAGTGCGCGCCGCATATATGAAACTTAAAACTACGAAAATTTCTTCTCGCGCGTTTATACAAAATTTTGCATTAACGAAAATTTCCTGCTATACGTTATAATTATAATCCCCAAATGTGAAGTATACAGCAATTAACAGATAACTATAAAAAATTATTATACCACTGCTGACAACTTGAACAGTCATTTATTATATTGTCCATAATCCTTTGAATTCATTGTAGATCTCATTTGGTCACATAAAGATCACATGATGAATTCATGTGACCAACCTGCTTTTGTAGGCACAATGAATATCATAAGGTGATAGGAATATTGACAATCTGAATACTAGCTTTTGTTTGTGGGAATAATGGATAACAAATGCTAGTTAACCATGTGCCCAAGTTCTAGAAAGAGAGTCTGGAGATTGGTGACAATATTGTGGTTATGCTTTAGTCAGAAAATCATATATAAGTCTTGAATTTCATGTGTAAAGCAAAGTGTTGTATGAGACTGGTTAGAGCAGCTTGTATGATCTGATATAGTGTGACAACTGACCACCAAGTTCACTAGAGTGAATTGTTATTATCTTTGTGAAATGCCATTTATTAAACATGATTGTGTCCTCTTATGATATGACCTACGGATCTTATACCAATACATTACAATTGTTACGTACAGTGGTCTATGTATACATGTGAGTATGAATTTTATATTTACGAGGGAAATGGAGTATGCATGATTTATGCTACATTACATCATCTGTAATTAATTTGATTGGTCAAAAAGTGTAGAATACATAGAGGCATTATTCTACAGACTTATTCTACAGGAAGTAAAATACGCAGGGGTCAAAATTTCTCTGCAGCGTTTTTCACTTTTTCCCTAGAGAAGGCTAAAATTTCTGCAGCAAAAGAGTGATGTTCGTAGCCAATCTCACAGTTTCTGAAATCGTAGTCCACTGTTTGGTAAAGGTCGACCGTCTCAACCTCGTGACAAAAGGCTGATAGCTATACAGCTGGTTGAGCAGGCACACACGACGACTTTAGCTGAAAAAGCTTTTTTGTCCAGTAAACAAACAGCGTAGGAAAATGATACAGCAAGTCTCACTGTTTCTGAGAATACGTCAAGTTCTGGCCATAGAGAATGATGAACGTTGAACGGTTGATGACCAGTCAACTGTGGACGTGGATACCGTCTTCCAGCAAAAATGTGACCAGAAACAGTTAGGCGCTAGGCCTAACTACGGTCTCTTTTACAATCAGTGAACAGCAACATCCAGGAGCGTTTCTTTGTTGAAAAAGAAGAAAAATGGCAACCAACGACAACACGAGCCTATATAAACAAGCGGTTTCCTTGACAATTCTACTACTGTGCATGCGCACTAATGTAGAATAAGTTAGATAGACTACACCCACTCGTAGATTATGCGCCTTACGTAACCTCCTTGGTTGGATTAGCCCTCGGCTGTGCCTCGGGCTAACCACAACCGCGGAGGTATACATAGGCGCACAATCTACTCTTGGGTGTAGTCTATCCTAGACTTAATGATACCGTATAGCGGGAAATTTTCGTGGGGGAAAATTTTTGCGAATTTCGCGGTTTGGCAGCTTTCCGCGAAAATTTTCCCCCACGAAATTTATAAGGTATGTGGTCGTCACGTAATGTTGAGACGCAATCCACGAAAATTTTCCCCGCGAATTTCTATTCAAGACGAAAACGCAAAAATTTTCTCCCACGAAAATTTCCCGCTATACGGTAATAATGATACATTAAATTATTATCACTAAACATTTTACTTTGACTCATTCCTTCATGTATACTGTTCGTATGGCTCTGGTTAAGTATTACTGTCATGTCACTGATGTAGGATACTAAGGTGATTGAACTCAGAGACCAATTATCTGGCCTACAGCAAACTGTGCAACAACTTCAAGAAGAACTTTCTAAAAAGGTTGGCTTTCAACATAAATTTGGACCTATCTGTGCAATCTAGGAAAATATATTGTGTATTTTAAATTCAGACTTTAGAGATAGATCAACTCAAAATAGAATTGGATCAAGAGCGAGAGAATACTGCTCACGTTCTTGAAGAAGTAAGTATATATAGTCCCATAATTAATGATATTGTAGCCATTTTATTGGTTTATTCTTGGTTTAATCTAGCAATCTGACTTTTAAAATTCAAATGATACATGTCCTCTTTTTGAGCATGAACCAGAATATCCATACAAATTGGGATAACTGTGTACATACTGTATCTATAAGCAGAAAGTTTTCAAGGGAAAAGCTTTGCCATATTCTATTGACTTCCATTTTTTGTGCATTGCCATGCAGTTTTCCTCAATTTTATTCATATTTAAATTTATGAAGTATACATGGTTCAGATTAAGCTCATTATGGCCAATTCTGCATGCAGAGAACAAAGGAAAGTTTACATAATCAAACTGGACAATCTGGAGATGTGCATGTAAGTACTTCACAACTAGCTCTCTGTTCATGTCAATATACTTCTATTTTTCATGTAGTCATATTTATTAAGCCTCGGCGCGTGTGTAGCACATGCAGAGGATTACGGTAGTTGTTTTGTCTGTCTGTCTGTCTGTCTGTCTGTCTGTCCCATTGAAATCTCAAGAAAGGTAGCTCTAGTGACAAGATTGATGATACTTACTTTCATAACTCTGAATGATCTTGTAAAAATATATATTTTTTGCTGCCTAAAACAGTGTAGTTCCTGAGATTTGAGGCTTTTCTACTTCTTTGAGCACTTAGCTTCGAGGCCACGCCTATACTGATTTGGTGTGCGTTATCCAGAATTTGTGTTCAATACTGAGAAGCAGCACACTGAAGCCCATGGCTCTCTGCATGGCTGCTGTAGCTGAACTGTTGGCCAGTGTTGTTTGGCAAGACAGACAATATATATAGGGCAATCGAGCATTTTACACTGTGGCCAGCTACTGAGATATAGCCCGGCCGCGGCTGCTAATGCATCACTTAGTCAGTTGGCTCATAGGCCCAGCAGCTAGACTTTGATATCTGACAGCAGCTGAGTATTCCAGTGCATGTATGATCGTAGCAAAGCTAATCTAGTTCATAGTCTGTGACGTGTGCTGCTTCGCCACAGTTAGCTATGGGCCGCCTAGATGGATTAGTTGAGACTCTCAGTGATCTGTACTGAGTTATGATACAGGCTCTTTTACACAGTGTATGCATAGTATGCTAGCTAGTTGAGTGCGCCGAGGCTTACGCACCATCGGTGCCTTCATTGTCATTGCTGTACATTTTTGCTTGATAAAATAGCTCAATACAAAGAAAAGGTGGACTCTGCTCAATCTGAAGAGACTACCCTCCTTTAGGAGGAGTCGTTTGTCCAATCCTACTGAAACTTATGTCTCAGATTGTGCACAGCATGAAACCTCTTTGTCACCACCAGACGTTCTGAATGAACAAGGTATATAATAAATTATTATGCATATTGAGCATTATTTGTAAGGAAGTAAATTACTCAGATGTTTGTGCTTTGTAGGGCTTGTACATGCAGTAGCTACTGTTCTTTTCCTCTCTTTTTTGTACCCCTCAGAGTAATTATGATAGCATTGCAAGCAAATTAGCTCAGCAAATAGTGTAGCAAGAAAGCAGGATTACGATCATACCATGCATAATTTAGTTTCAGTACTCATTGTAAACCCTCTACACCTTATTGTACATGTGCTTGTTTAAAGTTGTTTTGTGCATTGGTTTCTCCATCCCAATCTAATTCTGTCAGTCTATAGTCAAGAATATCAACTCCTAAACTGTAAAGACACTAATTATAAAGTCTATTCGTGTTCACTTGAGCCCCGGAAAAAGAATTTCTTTGAAGCAATCACTATACTCAATGTATGGCAAAACGCAGAGATTTTGGCTGATAAAGGGCGGCTAGATACTGCCAGAATCTTAGTGAAATTTCCTATTTAATAATATTATTAAAATTGGTTGATGTATGGCCAAGTTATAGCGAGAAAGAGAAGGCTCAAGTGAACTCGAATAGACTTTTAGCATGCATACAACACTCGAACTTGTAGTTGTAGAGTTTGATAAAATACGTAGTTTCTATAATTATAGTTCATTTATACATATTTTGATGTGCCCTGTGTGAATAACTGTATATAATGATTATAGCACACACTATGTTATCATTGCTCATAGCCCATGCAGGCCGACTACATATATAGCCTCCATGTTGCACTGCATGCATTATGTTAGCCAAGAACAATAATACCATAGATCAGGAAATTTTTATCAACGAAATTTAATTTATGAACAAATCATATGATGAAAATTTATTTTGTATGGTGATCTTTACCAAATCATCCACAATGGTAAAAATTTGACAGCTGAATTATTTTACCGGCAAATATTTCCTGGTCTACAGCATGTCATGAATGATACATAGATAACACAGACTCAACCTATAGTCAACCCTGCTATAGTCCCATAATTCAGGCCTTTCCTTTTTCATGATTTGTTGTTCCATTATTCCCAGTGCTTAACAACAGTCTAGTGGGGATGACCTGGTTTATTTATGATCATATAAATTAAGCACTTTTTGCTTTATAACTTAAATTGTACTCTGATTATTTATTTAGCTTAGTGATGTGCTAATATTATTCACAAGACTTAGGATAAAATGGCTGTGAGGAAAATATATATTACGAATAACTTTATGTTCATACCATCACAATAGAATAGTAGCTGTGGCAATCCAATTTCGTTCTAAATGTATACCGTAATTCTGCATAATTATATTCATATTGGCTATAATAACTTATAATGCTTGGAGAATGTTATAAAAATTAATGGGGTTAATTTTAGTCAAATGAATTAACCAGGAAAGATGTTTGTTTTGGCTGATGGAAAAACATCTTTTCCTTTAGAAATATTAGTGTTTGTAGGATAGTACCATAGTAGAGAAATAGTTGCTGAACAAGTATTAGTAATCCATATGTCCTGTACAGTTTGCAAACACTTGAGCTGGCTCAATACTGTATAATAATATTATTCAAATTATACCCCTGTACCAAACAATAATGGTATAACCCTTTACCAATCAATGATGGCATAACCCTTTACCGACTAATGATGGCACATGCCATCATGCATGAAGTTAATGCCTACATTTAACTAATTATTAGCAGGAAAAAAGTTATAAAAAATTGTCATGGTCAGCAAAGCCACAATCAAGTCACAACCTATTCTTGTATTATTTCTAGGCATTATTCCCAAAACTTGGAATCATGTGATTTAACAAACTAGACTAATAATAACCACAGCATTAACTGATATAGGTCTGAGAGTAGCCTCGTTCCCAGGCTCCCCCTTCCCTTACGTGTAAGGTAGGCAGGGAGCCTGGAAACAAGGCTAGTCTGAGAGACCTTTCCCTATCAATTTGCAAAATGTATTAGCATATGCCACGCCCACTTTTTAATTACAATTTTGGACATATCTATAGAGTAAAAATTAGGATAGAATTTTTTCGAGACACTTAAATGCTTCTATTTTCGACAGAAATTTTTTTAAGTGCTCTGTACACTCTTAACTGGTATCAAAATCCATTGAATCAGATACTTACAATTTTGCTACAGTTGTTAAAGGGATAACTTGTATTTATCATAGTCCTGTCTAACAATTCACACCTATACTCAATGTAGGTAACAGTGACCCTGTAGGACCCAAAACGGAACAAAACGGAGGGTTAAAGAACTCTCCAGTGTTACAAAAACACCAAGAATTATCCCTTAGCAAAAAAGAAGTACCTTCAGATGAATACGATGATTCAACAATAAATAAACAACTGTTCAAAAACCGGAAATTTACGTGGTACAGCCATAATTGTTTGCCACAAGGGTTACAAGGATCCACACTACATGCACATTTGTTCAACGACAAGATAGGATTATGTGGTGGGGCAACATCAGATGGATTGCCAAATAAGGCCCTGTACTACTGTCAATCTCGAAACATCACACGATGGATGAGAGCACACCAAGATGTACCTCAATACTATGGTGCCTCAGCTGTTATACACAGTGAACCAGTGTTAATTGGAGGTCTAAGTGCCATCGATGGAAAGTGTACTGCCGTTCTTGTCTCATACAATTTTAAGGCTCACCTTTGGTTAGAGAAATTTCCACCTATGCCTACTCCCAGATCTTCTGCCGAAGCATGTGTCTTTGGAGACTATCTTATAGTCATTGGCGGACAAAATGACAAGGGTGAAGCTCTTGATATTGTCGAGGTGTTACATTTGCCAACTAAAGTTTGGGGAAAGGCAATATCATTACCAGTAAAGATTGCTGGTCAAACTGTGACTATCTGTGGCGATATGATTTATGTTGTAGGTGGTTCAGATGGTAGTATACTTTTTAGATCTGTTTATTCGGCTTCAGTTTTGAAAGTTATTGCTTCTTGCAATCGATTTTCAGTACTACCAGTTTTAAATGACAGCTTTGGTGTGACTTGGAAAAGACTACATGACTGCCCTTTCTGCAAAATGTCTGTAATGTGCAGTAACAACCAATTGCTTGCATTTGGTGGAGAAGAAGTTACAAAATCAGCTAATTCTCATCCAGCTGACTTAATTTGGTTATATGATCAAGTAGAAAATACTTGGAGTCCAATACAATGCATACCCACGCCCAGAAAACTTTGTGCAGTTACAGTAATGGCCAACAATGACATTGTAATATTTGGTGGAGAACCAGATTACAATAGGATTGATATTGCTGAAATAATATAATAATTGTGTATAATGTAGCAAGACTTCTTCAATGATTCAAGTGTGGTCAATACAATAATAATAATTATTGTTGATTTGTAAGATAGTTTTCTTGCATTGTATGTAGAGTTATTTAAGTATAACTGCTAGCTAGGGATCAAGATCAATTGCTTGTTGGAGCTGAATTTGAAGGTTAGACTTTTCCCTTGAGTGAACAATTCTGTGCATGTTCTCCCTCAGTTCTTTCCGCTGAAAAATTGACAACCAACTATAATTTTAGTATGATCATAGAAACTTAACCAGGTTCATTCTCAAGAACTTTTTTAAAAAATCAAAATCATGAGAGCATTGATATCTCAAATACTGTACCCTCAAAAGGTCTTGAACTTTGGGCTGTGTACATAGCATTTAGAGTATAAGTACTATGCAAATATTTTCAAGGAAGGCTAAAGGCCTACTAATGTTTTTGACTGTGAACCCCTCAGTCTTTCAACACTGAAGTTTTAAGAATTACCGTGTAGCGGGAAATTTTCGTATGGTGGAAATTTTCGCATAATTCATATGCGGTTCAAATATACAAAAATTAAAACCGCGAAAATTAACTTCCGCATTTAATTTATAATATTATACGAGCGCGTGCCGCATGTACGAAATTTAAAACCACGAAAATTTCTTCTGGCACGTTTATATGAAATTTTGCACCAACGAAAATTTCCCGCAATACGGTATTTGAGAACGATTACAACTATTATCACCTTAACCTTCCAATTAACACATTTACTTGTCAGTTTAATTGTCTTGGGTCATAGATAATATACTCCGGCTATGCTTGGGTTATGCTATATGTAAGAGATCATACAATTTATGGTGGACTCTGTGTGTAATGATACATAGCTAACCACCAATAATAAAGGTACTAGAGTAGGTGTAAACATGATGCTAGTATGCAAATGGGCCATTTTACTGTGCCACAAATTTGTATACTACAAATACAAAAACATTTAGAAATGATAATTATAAGAACATAGAAATAGCCAAATTGTAAGAAGCAAGCAAACAAGATAGGAGTGGTAGTCAGATTGAGTGAAAAGTTCATTTCTGAGTGTCTTATGTTAATATTCCTAGCTCAATGACATAGTGGACACAGGAATGAACTTTATCTCAATCTTAATAGGCTCGTTAGAAAGAGAATGAGCTAAGAAGTAGCTTTAGAAGCCTTCTAGTGTCAAGTGCTCATTTCTTGCAGAGTTATAATATTATGTAAAATTATTAGTGTGAATATTGGTATTTTGCTAATGGCTATCTGTGGCATTCCTATGTACCCAGTACAATGTTACACTGTGACTACTGCTCCAGCTCTGTAAACAGAAGCAAAATACATTGTAGTCAACGGTGCCGAGTTACGGTAACATCCTAATAATATATATTTGCAATACAAAGGCAATAGGAAAGCATACAGATTGCCATATCTCTGGACACAACGATAACCTTAACCTTTATGTCCAACGGACACAGTGTGCCAATCGTGCAATTTATTAATCTTGAGGAACCCTCAGTCATAATTATTATATTAGGGAAATTAAGTGTAAAAATTACCAAAACTTACTAGTGTTGCATTGGTCAAATCAGCTTCTGTGGAATCTACCATTGTATGAGCTTCAAGAAACCAAGACAATTCATGTTCAATGCTACAAAACATCTGACTTGCATGGCTGTATACACAAGTGTGATGCAATGTCAAATTATTACTAGCTATGGATAGGATTACATTAACCGTATTACAGTGGATAAGAAAGAAAGATACGAATAACAAACAATTGTACACAGAAACATTCTCATAGAATGGGCCAAAAGGCGTACACATGATATACGTTGCTCACCTCTGACTCAATGGATCAAGTTTCAGTAAGCAGTGTGAAGCTATGCTTTGTTGTCTCAGCTGTAGTTGATCCTTTGAATTCAACAAATGTGTTAAATGATATTGCTCAAGGTTTGCTCTTTTTTGTCTTTTCTCTAAAACATTAATATTTATGTGCATAATCCACAAATGGCAGATTTACATATATGCAACATACATGGTAGACTAAACACAAGTAAATAGCTTTAAAATTCTAGCACATGCTGCCTGCAAATAGAGCTAGACAAACAAGCGTATGTATTTGATTATTCCAAACAAGCAATTAATGACCATCTGGTTTGAGAATGCTGCTAAAAGTGAAATAATGAGATTCATTTTTCATATTGGGCAAAATAGCTAACTTTTGACTGGTAAGGCGTAGGAAGCTGAAAATGCAACCAAAAAAACAGGGAGAACAAGCGTATTCCGGTGGTGCTTGAAATTTTGAAATTGGTTGGATATTTAGAAAGTTATTCAATTTTTCTACTGGCATTCTCAAACCAAATTGTGGAAAAAACTGCAATGAATACCATTAAGTTGGGAACTGTACAGGTAGCCATTAGTGCAAGCCACTTTACTACACCAAATGTAATAATGTAAGCTACTTCATATGTGTGCTGTAAACCACTTCATGCTAGTCCTGGCTCTTCCATGAGGCCTACTACTAAAAGTTCATTGGGTTTGAGAATGCACCAGAAATTAAATAATGAGATTAATGCAATATTTTTCATATACTATAGGACAAAATAGCTAACTTTTGACTGGTAACTTTAAGATACGTGTATGAAGGTGAAAAGTAATCAAAAGAACAGGGAGAACGAGTGCTTTCTAATAGCGCCTGAAATTTTAAAATTGGTTGGTTAGTAAGAAAGTTATTCTACCAGCATTCTCAAACCAGATGGACTTTATGCCAACAATTTAATGTTTCACAGGGGAGAGAGATCAGGAATGAACATGTCTGATTGTACTAGTGGATCACAAATGCATTGTGTTGACTGTTCATTTTTAAAAAAATAGAAAAATTTAACACTAGTAAAATTCCTGAAGTCCCAAAAAATGCACCTGCAAATATTAAGGTTTTAAAATATTTGTAACGAGGTCATAACTAAAGCTTTCTTGATTTCATATAGAAGGTGGAACAGCCCTGCAAATAACTACATCATGGATCAAAGCCTAAAAAATTTTTGCTAAAGAGTTGAGGCAACAAATATTGCCGCATGTAATTATAGCCAACAAATTTACCTTGAGTACAAACTTGAGTTAAAGTTTGTGTTTGCTTGCCAGTGATTAACAGATGCAATTTGGAATCAACCTGAATTAGAACGATTACAGTACAGGAGAAGCAGGAATCACAGACAATGGAGCAGAAAATGGGGGTTGCATGAAGGCAAATAAATCCCACCGAATGTATTTTCTCCTATATGAAAGTGGTGGTTATTGCTCATATCTCCCTCCCTCTGGAAAAATAACAGTGTGATTGTCCATAACCACCCTGATCGATGTGGGACAAATGAACTAAGTGTACTTGAAAGTGTATACAGCATGATTGAGCAGCTTGATCCAATTGCTAGTTGTTCAAGAACTGACAGTCAGGTGTATGTGCTAGTATAGGAGCCAGCAGTACTACCTGTTGTTTTTCTTTGCTTTCTTCTACTCAGCTATGCTCCCTTTTGGTAGTTTTCAGCCCCTCTAATTGTGGTCTCTCCGGTTATTGCATGGCTCAGTTCCGAGGCTATAAATTACTTAAAAGGGCACCAACTTGGCGAGCATTTAAGTTTACTCTCTTTTCAGCTCAAGCAGTGGCTTTCTTTCTCAGTCACCACTGATCAAGTTTCTCTCTGATTGAAGTGCAAGATCAGGATGAACACGTGGACCTACGCGCAAGTGCTGCAGATTGAGATGTACAGGCAATGATTGTCATAAACATAACCTACATTTAAACGGTGGAAAGGATGTACGCCAGACAAATATATAACATACAACATTATAAAAAATTTCACCATTGAACACACTAGTGTGGGGCTCGCTCCGGCTCGCCCCAATCACATGGTAGTACTACAATAGTGAAGCATACCTGTTTTGCATTATTGCTTAGCTGTGTTGCTTCTTGTAATAACTTGATCATTCCAAGTGAAGTGCAATGAACCATCTTGACCTTCACTTTCTAGTAAAGTAATGACAGATGTATTCAGGAGAATACTACAATCATATAATTAGCACACACTATGACCATTCACTGAATAAAGTCTACCTTATCAATTTGGCTGATACAATCTGTATGCTGACTTTTATTAACAGTTAGTTACTACTGTGGACACAAATACACTATAACTAATGCAAGTATACTGCAATTGACTAGTCCTACTTATGAAACATTCCATGAGGAGGAAAGGAAATGTCTGGTAGTAGTGGAGACCTTTTTCCTACTGTACAATCATCCTTCCAGCGTTACATAATTAAGGGCATCCAGTCCATGCAAAATAAACATGATGACACAAACTTATCTTCAGCCATCTCAGTATGAGCACCCACATACTTCAAAGCTTGCAGATGTGGACCAGATGTACATGAAGTGTACATAATTTCGGTGAGAATATCGTGTGAGACACGCTTACTGGTTGGCAAAATGGTAAATGAATAGCATATCTGTTAAGGATCGAGCAATCATTTTCAGAGACCATTTTAACTAAAATTTAATACAGTTTCTCTAGGTGAGTTCTTTTATTCTAGCTTTCAAATGCTAGAAATAGTTATTTTGCAGTACTCAATTTTTCTATAGCAAACGCATACGCTTTTTTCCAACCAGTGGGTGTGTCTCACATGTGAGAAGCTTGCATAAAATATGCTAAACATTCACACCAAAATTGTGTATATAGATGATGACAGTGCTAGGGTCTCACATGACAGGAATGATAAAAAAATACCGTATAGTGGGAAATTTTCGTGGGGGAAAATTTTTGCGTTTTCGTCTTGAATAGAAATTCGCGGGGAAAATTTTCGTGGATTGCGTCTCAACATTACGTGACGACCACATACCTTATAAATTTCATGGGGGAAAATTTTCGCGGAAAGCTGCCAAACCGCGAAATTCGCAAAAATTTTCCCCCACGAAAATTTCCCGCTATACGGTACCTCAATAAAAGTTGTAAAACCTGAAATTTGTCAGTCACAACATTCTGTGCTTGCTCATGAAAGTGACCCACAGCTAATACCAGATGTTCCTTTTAGTCTGACATGCCAGAAGTGTCCGTGCACCAGACTAACATTCATTTTCCCTCACAGAATACCCGGCCAGCAAGACTTGCAATTGACCAGGATCACTAGTATCATCAGTGGGTTCCACAATATGATTAGATGAAATCTAGGACTGGTAGTTAATTAATGAGGGACCAAATTAAACCTCCCACTTTTTCTTGCCTTAGCCCTTTTACTAATAGTCATATTATAAAATTTGAACACAAGCTGGTGGACTTATAAAGTTATGTCTGACCTTGTCTTCAGAGTGAAGTTTGTACTGCTCTGCAAGGGACAGCCCAGAACGAGGAGAGTCCAGTTGGACATTAGAGTAGCCATGAGTATACCACGGATTACGACCAGAATATTCTTCTTTTCCCGCCATGATTTCAATTACTTCCAATTAGAGCACAACAGCAAATCACCTAGCTTGCTATAGGTGGGCGTGTCTACATGGTAGTCAATCAAGATGAGTTATGACTTTAGTGGAAAACGAGCTTTGGTGACTGGTGCAGGAAAAGGTATAAAACCATTTTCCTTTAAACAGTAGTTTTATCAATGTAATTTCACGTAGGAATAGGTCGTGCTACTGCAAAGGCTTTATCTCGATGTGGTGCAGAGGTAGTTGCCTTCAGTCGAACTCAAAGTGATTTGGACTCACTGAAGGAAGAAGTAAGTCAATTCACCTTCCTTGCATTACTCACTCCTTTCACTTCTCCTGATTCTGACAAGCCCCAAGCCTGTTATCTAGCTGTGTGTGTTCACCAGTGTCTGAGCCTTAGCCTTAGGGTACACTATACTAAGTGTAATCATCACACTCATGCTCACTTCACTTCAGAGATCATGTTCCCAATTCCGGCAAAGATTGTTGAAATTCTGGGCATCCGAGCAAATATTGTCTCAGTAAAAACATAGGCTATTTAACTTGGCCAAAAAGTCAAAGCCCATCTATCCACGATAGCTACAGCCTGTTTAATCGTCCAAGCATAGCTAAGATACACCACGAAGTTTAGCTTGGTCTGCCACCACCGTGTTGTCACTTTTCCATTTTTTTGCTGAGTGTACTATATATTTCTGAGCGAAGTGAGGCTATGTTTTGAGTTCAATTGACCTTTTTCATAGTCTGGGGGATGTATTATACTATTTTTTGTTTACAGTGGTCTGGAAAGATCGAGCATCCTAATCTGGCTATTAATGTATACATCTGAGCCTAAGCTGATACTGATATGTGACTAGATTATATTTGTTGTGTTCAATATAGGTTGGTGGTATAGTCACCATGTGTATTGACCTGACAGACATTGAGTGTGTGAAGAAAGCAATCCAAACTATAGGACCTATTCACTTGCTTGTTAATAATGCTGCTGTTGCTAACCTCCAGAGCTTTCTTGATGTCACTGAGGATGTATATGACAGGTATTGCCATTGTGAACAACTTTGTCACAGCATGTTATAGCATGATTTCAGAGCTTAAGAAGTATAATATATATGCGTTGTATTGTGATAAACATCTCTAATCTACAATCAGGCTAATGGATACCAACGTTAAAGCTGTTTTATTCTTGTCTCAAGTAAGCATGCACAACTTTCAAGATAAATAATTACACTACCTTAAAAGGAACTCTGTCACTAGATAAACGTTTTTTTGTTACTAAAAATAAAGTGCGCAATGTTTTATCACCTTTTGTGACTTTTTTTTTGTTCCAGCACGATCTGAGTACCATGTCCGGATACTATATAGCTGCGTGCATGTATGTGTTGTGCATTTGTCAACAAAAAAATCATAAAAACATCACTCATTTTATTTTTGGTTACAAAACAGCGCTTATAATTAAATTTTGATCGACAGAGTTCCTTTGATTAATAACAAACTTGCATGTTTGAACTCAAAATATCAACAAACCCACAGTATGTTGCCAAGGGTATGGTAGACAGAGGAGGAGGAGGAGCTATAGTTAATGTGTCCAGCCAAGCATCACAATGTGCTCTAAAAGAACATACTGTTTACTGTAAGTTTATTAATATGATTAACATAAGTATTGACAGTGGAAAAATGATTAATAATCTGCACTGTTATTATTGTCAGGAGCTTAGCAGGAAAGTTTCGCTAAGTCAGATGTTTCTCATCAAATGTTTTTTGCATAATAGCTTATCGCAAAAGAGCTATGCAATTAACACCTATGCAGAACTTTACAGACAATTTCATAATTATAATAACTTCCACAGCTGAAATTTTCCCACTATAATTACTGTAATTTGAATGTAATCTGAATTATTTTTTGTAGGTGCATCTAAAGCAGCTCTGGATATGTTAACCAAAGTAATGGGTCTTGAATTAGGCCCCCACAAGGTTTGTTACTATTGAATCTATAATAATGCTATAATTTTAAAGCCTAGAGCTTTTGCATTATCTTTGTATGTGGAATTATAGATACGAGTCAATTCAGTCAATCCCACTGTGACCATGACGGATATGGGAAGGTATGGATGGTCAGATCCTAAGAAGGCAGGACCTATGCTGGATCGAATTCCACTACGACAGTTCGCAGGTGATTGTGATCACTAGCTATTATAGTAACACAAACTGCATTAATTAATTTTTGATAATTGTTATATAATTTTATAGATCAAGATAGTGCCATTTAAACTAAAATTATAATAATGTTATTATAATAGCAATGTTTTGGATGTTTGTGTACTAATAATGCTTATTGTCCATGCAGAAGTTGAGGATGTTGTGAGTCCCATACTGTTCCTATTGAGTGAAGAAAGTGCAATGATAAATTGTGCAACTCTACCAGTTGATGGAGGTTTTTTGGCTTGCTGAAAATATTATAATATCATAGTAAACACAGTAACATAATTATATCTATAATTATTATCATAAATACAGTTATTTTGTGCAAGAAAGTAAAAATTGTACATAATAATACATTATATTTGTTCCAGCGATAATTATACAACTTATTATCAATAAGCTATGATCTGCTGCATGCCTGGCATCACATCGATATCATACATTCAGCCCTGTAGTACTATAGACATAATTTATTATAATAATAATTCTGCTGTACATGTATATACACATACAATACTATACATTGAAATCTCCGTTAGTGGACCCTCCGAGACAGGGAAATATTCCAATTCCCTATTGTAGCAATACAAACAGAACCTCCGAGAAGAGGACAGACAAGCTCTCTACAAAGAACAAACAAGCCGAATATATATCGTCCCCAAAGTGTCCTCTGTTCGGAGGCTTCACTGTAGTTTATAGTGTTAAAGATCAATCTCATACATTAGCTGTGCGAATCTGCACAACTTCACGAAAACTAATGTCAATAATCACAGTAATAATGCATAACAGTTGTAAGATTTAATCGTGTGTTGTCAATGAATGTCATGTGTCTGAAATACATCTTCAATACTACTCTCATTTTTTGAAGAATTTGCCATTTCTCTTCGATCAAACAGTGACTGGCGAGCATTTCTTCGATTTTTGTACTTGTGAGCAGCATGGGCTCTCACAATACGACGGTGCTGGATTCAAGAGAGGAAACAAAATGAAAAAAATAATGTGATTTTGATATTGATGTTGTAGCTAGCATAATGAAGCTGCACTTTGACCATAGTACATGCAAAATATACTTTATATACTAGTATAGTACACATAGTCCATGATGTGCCTCACGCAGAGTCTGTAAGTATGATAGTAGAACACAGCTAGTACTGAATGACACACCATGAATCGGACTCTCAGTGCCGCATTTCATTGCCTGTCCTTCAGCTTTTGTGGTTAGCTAGAGCTAGATAGATATAGTAAATAAAAATTGAAGCTCCTCTTGCAAGCCATTATAACATAAGCTCAGCCAGAGCAAGCAGTGCATCAGCTCAGACTTCACCAGAGACTCCACCCCACGCTTCATATCTTGTGCGTATCATATGTGGGTGTGGCACAGAGTGTAAGTGCAAGATCGTTCTCAGAGTTATATAGAGGTTGATTGAAGGCCTAATTCAAGAGTATGCTATCTTTTCGTTGATTCTTTGTGCCATAGCTTCAATCTCGAGATCGTAAGCTTTCTTTTTCTTGGAGAAAACCAAGATATATAATTAGCATAAAACCAATCATAATAACTTTCATAACTTGTAATCGGACGCAAAAAGTAATTATAATAATGCCAACCCAACTACAAACTGATTTATGATGTCTCGCACTAATGCGCTTGACAACGAGAAATCCTGGGGGCAGAGTCCAAGAGACTTCTATTTTACAGCCACTCAGCGTATATATATCTTGCCAAACATTAACTAGTGACCAGAAATTCTACATGCTTAAACTTAATTTTAGATTCCCTACTCTGATTCCTATACATACACACCACTGTAAAACTTCAAAACATAGCTGCCACCCATGCACAGCGATACCATAAAGGTTTGTTGGGGTACACATCAGTTTTTGAAATTTTCTTTTATACAAAATCATTCTGCAATAAACTTACTGCATTTGGTGTGACATATTGAGGGTTCTCATACAAAGTAGGACCTCCAAAGCTACCTTCGAATATCTTGATCAATTGAAATACAAAACGAGGACCTAAACATATTGTAATGCAAATAATTAAACTTCAATAATTATTGGATCATAGTCAGAAGCACTACAGGATAACTATTCTGAGCATACATTTGCTGCTCTACACTGTAAAACACAACCACAGTGTTGTAGCTACTAATGCCACAAAAGTCACCAACTATAATTATAGCACTTAAGCTTCTACAATTGTCACCCTCATTTTTTAGCTAAAGCTCTTACTGAGATCAGCAATATGAGCAAGGCCTCCTACTCCTAGCCATAGACAATTTCAATTAACATACACTGGTATCTCAATTTTAATGTTTCTATATAAAATATAGCCATTCCAATGGAACAAAATGTTTTCTAACATTAACACTAAAAGTTAATTGTACAATCACATAATGTTATCAAATTAATCCATACCAATTTCTGTTAAAGAAGATCCATTGTCACAAATCTAAAAATGTTTAAGAGGAACGTAAAAAGATATCAAATTATAGAGTAATTTCAGTATCACAGTATCACAAAACCAATTAGAAGATTTCAATCATGCATATATGTTCCACGCATTTTGAGAATTTGCGCAATTTGCAAATTGCGCAGCGCATTTTGGAATTTTTTAAAATGCGCACGCATTTTGAATTATTCCTAAAATGCGCAAGAGCACTGCGCAATTTGCAAACTGCGTAGTGTTTAATTTGCGCATGTCAAATTGTGCAACAGCAAACAGTGCAGCCACAAAGCCAACCCTCTACTCAATTAACCTTGTACTATAAGTGCTTATTAGTGAACTTTTGAAGCCATGAGATATGGATAGCAAGCTTACACTGTCTGCCTGTCAGGTCTGTATAGGGGATAGCTTTACATGTATGCATGCAGCTATATAATTTGTAAGCCTCTATTGAAATCGGTTCCCAACAGAAGGGTGTTGTGGGTAACCTCATGCAGTTCTTGGAACAGTGTCCTGTCTGACTATGCCAAACAAGACAGAAGCACTAGATATCCATCAGTGCAAGTCATTCAATTGAAATATGCATACTCAATGTGAGGTATAGAGAGCACAAGGGCTTTCTAATCTTGTATAACAATTGACAGGTATAGCTATACTAGCCTGAAGACATACAAGACTAATGATTGGAACGCTAGATGTAAAGTACATATATACTGACTTTCAAGAGAATCATATCAGGTACAGTAGGTCATTGAATAAGACTAAGGTTATGCAGATGCATGCTGTTGATGAAGAGGTATGAACAGAGATTTGCTGCATACATGCATGTCAAGTTAGCTCAGAACATGTAATACTAGGATGTAATACTAGTCTAATAGAAAGGACTACTGGCACTGGCACACTGCAGACAGATCATGCAACATTAAAAAAAATACATGCTATGCCCTACCTGACAGGCTGTAAGAATACAGTTCTTTTTATAAGCCTTCTTTCAATAGTTTCCAAATTGCGCAGCTGGTATAGGTCGTTCCTAGTTCGCGCAACTAAACTGCGCAATTTGCAAAATGCGTGCGCATTTTGACGATTTCCAAAATGCGTTGCACAATTTGCAAATTGCGCAAATCGTTAAAACGCGCGGAACACATATACTGAAAACATGTAAGAATCTATTTCTCTCCACAACTGATGTCTAACAGAGGGACAGACATACAGATATGCAAAACAATTATCGTAATCCTCTGGGGCTTAATAATTAATGGGCAGGTTTGACAAATACAATACTGTATAGCGGGAAAGTTTCATGATGTCAAACTTTCACAGGTGTCTCTAGTCAAACATTTTCGCATTTTAACTTTTGCAGATGAGCTATGCGAGCCTATACGTATATGTATCGTACATTACGGAGAATTGTGTGGATTAAACTTTCACAGATGGATTGTGATCTGCGATAACCATGAAAGTTAATCCCCACAAAACTTTCCCACTATACGGTAGTTGACTATGTGTCATTATACCTGATAATTTCTGAACCATATGCGACCATCAACAATTCCAAAATGAAAAACATGGTCAATGAATGGTTTGGATTTGGGGTGGCAATTAGGAGTACCAAATACCTACAAAAAGTTAAAGTGAAATCGGTTGTACAAATTCATATAGCAATGAGAGCAGCATGCATAATTCTAAAGTTCACTTAGCCATAAATTTTGGTATAATTACCAGTAAAACAGCATACTGGTTACACAGGAATGGATTTTTGTAATTTTACAACTGCCATTCCATAACTATGATTGGATTTGGCCATTCTGTGCTACATGAGAAATAGCAGTAACTTTACATGCACTGGCTAATAATAATGTACTGCACCAATGTAAGAGGAAAAGGACAAGTTATGTTATACGTGCAAGTGTGACAAAGTAACAGAGCAAACCTGAATAAGCAACTCCTTTAACACTTCCAAATGTGGCATGGAATTAAAAACCTGATGAAGAGAGAACAATAATATATGTGATGCATATTAACAACAAATACTTACAGACACATATCAAGATTTATTAATCTAATCCTTGGTGTACAAATACATGCGAACGACAAGCCCCCATCAAAATATACTTACATTATCAAATGACAGTAGAGGTCTTGAGCCTCGTAAACAATTTCCAATTAGCTTCAGTTCATCCATAGTGTGTACTATAATTTTTTCAAAACATCCATGTATGAATTACTGCAAGAATTAAGATAATTATAATACAGTGCATTTCTCTTACCATTTTGCAATAAAAGTTTTAATGAAGGTCCAAAAGGCACAGCTGATAACCTAGAGGTCATATGATGTAAAAATAACTCTAAAAAATAGGCATTNACTCAACTGACAACCATTCCTATCCTGTTTGCCCACTTTTTACGATTTGGCCATTCTTAGATCATATTACATTTCTAATGTTTTTTTATTCTTTGAATACTAATATGAAACTGAAATCTATCAAGTGTATTAAAGCTGAAAATGAAGCAAGAAATGAACTGAAAGTTTATAGAAAGTGGACACTTTGCTTGCTTGTATCTGCCAGCATTCTAGTAACTTGTTACATTGTTGAACTATTTTACTTCAATCTAACATTGAGTTTGTGCATATTTCAAACTACACACCTCATTGATGGTTCCAACTTTGGTCTTCTTGTCCAGTTTCATATCTAGACAAAAATAAATAAAGTCAATGTATGCTTATACAGTAAAAACTATTACCGTAAATTGTGAAAATTTAGTAGTTTACAAATTTTCGTAGTCACTGCAGAGTACGAAAATTAAACGCAGGAAAAATTACAAAACAGTGGGTGGGGCTGCGTAACGCGGCGATGCTACAAAAATTATTCAACACAAAAAATTTAACATACGAAAAACTTTTAACACAAAAATTTCGCGATTTGCGGTAACAACAACAAAAAATGTTGAAAAAAAATGCTAGTTGCCCCTAACAGTGAGATATCTGTGTTGGTGGTGGGTGGGCCTCCAGAGGCTTAAAGTGACTTTCCTCTCCCAGCCATTGCTTCAATGCAACAGGCAAAAGGCTGGAGCTCAGCTGACAGAAGCCTCCTGGACTACCTCTGTGTCCAGTTCAAGCTTGGCTGTGGCCAAGTCGAGTAGAGTAGAACCAAGAAGAGGAGGTTGAGAAGACAGAACTTGAAGAACTGAAGCACCTGCAACTGTGAGTGTCAATCCTCTGCTACTTTTGGGTGTTCAGAGACATCCTTCTTCTGTTTTTCACTGTGTTTCTCCCCTGTCTGAGTGTAGCGGTGAGTCCTCAACCTCGCAGAGACATTGTACTCGTGTTGTTCGTTGTGTTAAGCGGTGAGTTTTTTGTCTCTCAGGTGAAGGATTATCTTTGAGTCATTGTAGTCCTCAATTGGTTTTCCCCAAGCCCCTCTGACGTAGATCCTCCTGTTTTTTTACAATGAGGTGAATGCTGGATGTGTGTGGATCATGGAGATGGTGCCTTCAGCTGGTCCCCAGTTAAGGTCAGTAGGTCTGCAACATTGGTTGGTGCTGCTAACTCCTGTGATGGTATATACTAGAAGAATGCAAGGCATTGTGGGGCGAGCCTGAGCGAGCGCAGCTTTTTGCATCAATTGTACAGCGAGTGTATGGAGAATATTTGTCAGAATGCCAAATTATGGTATAAATCTGGCTGTCAGTGTGAGTACAAAACTGACAGTGTTCAAATGACTGTAGTGTGAATGTCAGAAGTTAGTTTACACGAAGAATTGCTAATGAGATGTAAAGTCTAGGGTTCTTTTCAAACTTGGTAAATCTTACCTTCTGACACTGCATGTTGAACAAGCCTGGCATCACCGTTTTTCTTCCTATCTTTCTGTTGGGCGCTGCTGTTAAACTGTTTCTGTGCTTTTCTCTCATGAGATATGCTTAGCAACTGTCTAAGTCTCACAGCCTCTGAGCTATTAGCAGAACCATTTCTCAACTGTTCTGCTCTAGCTGCCTCTGTCTAGTCTGATCTGACTCTGATTTCTCCATCCATTGTCTCGAAAACACGTGCACACTATAAACTTATGCGCATGCGTTATGCTAGTAATGCATGGTACATGGTACGGGTCGATAATTATGTTAGCTAGAATTAGCTTACGTGAGCACACAAGACCCAACGATGACAGACAGACAGACAGACGCACCCGACGTACTACTCGCTATCTGGGGCTCGCTCCGGCTCGCCCCAACAAGCACTAGTGACCTGGAGACTGACGACTGTCTCAGTCTTGAATAACAGCTCTATGATCGTTTCAAGATTGGTACTTCTGACAATTTGTTTTGGGCTCTAATTGATCACAGGACACGTTTGTCTTTTCAGAAATTTAGATCTAAATTTAAGTTATTAACTTGATATTTCCATCTCAAGTAAGCTTTTGCTTTTGTTATTTTGTTTTGTTTAGTTTTGTTACGATTCTATTCTGTGTTTGTCCGCCTCCCTTCCCCTTCCCCTTCCCCTACCCCCTTTCTGCCTCCTGGTAGTAACAAAACTTCATTCGTGCAATAACAATAATGAAAAAATCACAAGCTTTACAGTTTAGACACATGACATACTGTATATATATATGTATGGCTTATTTTTCATAAGTTTCATGGGTTCAAAAGTGGGTGCTAAATATGTGCTTCCAGTTCAAGCCTAGTACACATATGGAAGTCTATAGCTACAAGTACATAAGCAATCCTGAAACTAAGCAAATATTCACACCCAATTACATACATTGCAGCAACAAACAGCTTGCATGGACACAACCAACAAGATCAGCTAGTGTGAACCGTTTTCTGATAATAATTGTACATGCACAAACCTGTTCTAGAGTGAGGTAGCAATAGTCGAATGTCAGTCATCAGATGTCTAGACCTAATGTAAGCAGAGGAAATGGCATATATGCACAATAAACTGTTAACATTAAACAGTTATATATATACTTAATAAGAGACTGACAAGATAAGAAGCACACTAAGTTTATGGCTGCAGATTTTATAACATTATAATTATTTTACTAGAAACTTGATAGAGTAGATATGGGTAATTCCATGCCAAATAAAACATAAAAAAATGAGCACCCTGCAGAATTCAACAAAAACTTGAGGTATACATACCTTACTACAAGTTATTAAACTACACCTAATTTAGGTATCATATGTTGCATGGCTTCTCATTTATAAGCCTCCAAAATTGGGTATTTCGCAATTTATTAGCAAACAACCAATTCTCTGATTGTTTTCAGCTATCAAGACTGGTACCATTGTACTCATCATGAAATTTCGCTTCAGATTATATATTTATTGTACTAAATGGGATCAGAAGATACAGGCTGGGCTATAATACAATTACAATAGAAAAAACAGAAATACTACACTCAAGTGTATGTATACAGTTGAACCTCCGAATAAAGGCCATTTTGGGAGCGAGGCTTTTGGCCTTTATTCAGAGGTTGGCCTCTGGTGGGAGGTTCATTATTATACACATAGGAATTGTGTCAAAGTTGATTTTATGGTATGTACATGCATCACAAGAATAAGGATTGACTAAGAAAATGATCCAGACTGATGCACTTAGAAAGCATCACTCACTGTACTGACTAATTGCATGAGCAATTATGACGTACGCTATAGACAATAGCTGCTTCTTTTTTTTTTAAGAAGTAATTCTTGGGTATACCCTTTCCTAACTTATACTAACTCATTGATGTGCTTTAATAGCTCCTTTTAATAAAGTGTCATCTCAGCCTGGCTTGAGTAAGGCCGCGGCCGGCAGTGTGACTTGAAACTTCCAGGGTGATTCAGTAGTCCAAAGGTGAGCAGAAAAGGTGGCAGTACACTGGAAATACCTTGGGTGTACTCTCTCCACAGCCATAAGCCCTTAGTAGACAAGTTGCAGCAACTAGTAGCCTAACTCAAAACCAAAGACTGATCTCAGCACAAGAGTGCAGAAGTTTAATTTTATTTTTCTATTTATACGATACGATAGAAAATTTAAATAGCCGTAGTTTCCTGCTTGGCCGTTTTGAGTAGAGACAGTTTTGCAAAGAATCGATCAGTTGGGAGCATGCAGTTTGGCCGATGGTCTGAATCGAGAAGCGGCAGCTCGTGGGAGGTTGCTTAAGTACTAGATATATGGTATTTTCAATCGGTGCCACAACCTGTGGCCATTACACGGAGGTTGGCCGCTTGTGGGAGGGGCCGTTATGAGAGGTTCCACTGTAGGCCTATATCTTTTGATCCCATTCAGATGTCATTACCAAACTAGTACAACATAAAGAAGATTTTTACAAATTACACAAATGTGAAATTGTCGTGAAAAAAGTGGCCATTTTTGAGTGATGCTAAATTACAGCTTCCAAAATGACCTGCTTACAAGTGCCCGTCTGCTTCAAATAATATCATCTGAAGTGAAATTTTATGCCAAGTACAATAGTACCAGCCTTGATAGCTGAAAACAATCAGAGAATTAGTTATTTGCTAATACATGAGGAAACGTCATTAAAAATGGCCACTTTCAGAGGCTTATAAGTGAGAAGCCATGCAACATACTGTATGATGCCAAAATTAAGTGTGGTTAAATAACGTGTGTAAAGTATGTATACCTTAAATTTGTTTGATTCTGTGAGAGTGCTCATTTTTTCGTGTTGACTTCACATGGAATTACCCATATACATGCAAATGATCTTGATGAAGAGGTGAGGGTACGAAACTAATCAATAACCCCTCCACATTCCAAAGTACTCACTGTTTCGTTTCGGACACCATGCTATCTAGGGGAGTCTGGGGGCATGCCCCCCTCCCCCCAAAGGAAATTTTCAATTTTTGACCATCTGAGCATTTTCAGACCATATTCATTTGAGGCTTTCAAGTCTGGTGCTGATACAACACTTACACCACTTCTGACTTAGCAATAGTTATTATCTTGAAGACATTGTACATGGATCAAAATGGGTAGAAGAATAGTGGTTGGTTAAGTGTGTACACTATAACCTAATAATTCCTTGCCTGTGTTATATACTTTAAGTGGAAACTAAAAAAAAAAACAAAAAATAACTACCTTATAAATAAATTTTAGGCGGGGGGCAAGACTCCCCCCCTCCCCCCAAATGAAACCCTGGTACAACTTATTAAAATTAACATTAAGACATAATCAAAATACATACCGATAAGAAACTCCTCTGGCAGAGAGCACAAGGACTCGTCGTTTCTTCTTATGCTACATTAATCCAATGACACACTTAACAAAATAAAAGCACCAATGGTGCACAAGCCTCGGCGGCGGCACACTCTGTCACTTGCAACTTGTGATGAAGCAGCATAAATCACAGCAATGAACCAGATGAGCAATGTAATGATTATATCAGCTGTAGAGCTGCGTCATCATCTGAAGCACGTACTGATATTACATAATTCAGGTACCCCATTATAGGTATGCTCAGTAGCATCTGACATCTGGCTCTCAGCCTCCGGATGTGATGTGCCTGCATGGCTTAGCTGCTTGTACAGGTAAGTAACTCAATGGATTGCAAGCTAAAATTCCGAGCTTACAAGTTAGTTGTGTCAGTATGTTTACCATGGAGTGAACTAGCTAAGCTGCATAGCAACCAGTCCAACTGTATTTCTAGATAATGCACACTATAGATTGGGCGAGATTGATGGGTACAGTTTCGAAGGTAAGCATTCAGAGAAGCACAAAAGCCTCGTATCTCAAAAACTACAGTGTCTTGCAAGATTCTACACAACCATTTTCAAGACAATTTCGATTCATGAACGTATAAGCACCTTCGGTTTAGACCATAGAGCTGCCATTCTTCACATTATCCCGTAACAGACAGACAGACAGACAGACAGACACACACACACACACACACACACACACACACACACACACACATACACACACACAAACAAAACAACTACTGTAATCCTCTGCACGTGATACTCACGCGCCGAGGCTTAATTATGGTTATAGTAATGTCCATTTCACATAATATGTATGTATCAGGTACTTGTACAAGAAATACCTTAGTTTTGATATCAATAGAAGATAATCTCTTATCCATGACTCCTAAATTGGAAATAATACACAGTACAAAAAGTAAACAGAAAATACTTTTCATTGTAATTGCCATAAATCACGAAATTTTCGTGTTAAAAATCCTTCGTACGTTAAATTTTTGTGCTCCACATCGACTACAAAAATTTATCAACTACGAAATTTTCACAATTTATGGTATGCAAAGAAGGAGATCCAAACTTTCAGCATAAAATGTTGTTACATAAAGATTATATATGAGATTCATTAAAAAAAATTCTCTAAACAGATATGAGTCTTTTCATAAACATTTTGTATCACTAAAAATTGTAGCTATAGAGTTATATATTTACATAAATTTGTATCGTAGGAAGCCACACTATTAACAGAGTTTTCCCTGGTTTATGCATGTAAGAACACAGCGCATGTGGCAATGAACATTTATATTGCCCTGGGAAATATACACATTTCCATCTGACCGTTCTATATTTCCCTGACCTTTCTGTTTTGAACAGTGCAATGAGATTCCAGCGCTTGAAAGAAACACCAAAAGAGCTCAAGAACAGACTTTTAGTAGATCTTTCCTCTGTACATAGTGCTTGTTCACTGTTCGTTATATTGCTCAAGTCTAGTGTCAACTATATAGCTAAAGTATAAGCCTCAATTACAAAGTGGAAAGAAAGCAGAGAAAACTGTGAGCGCCGTGATACAAGCATTTTAAAACATGCCTACTGACGGGCAGTATCGAAATATACTCAGTAATATTGGTAAACCTGAGGGCGGAACCCAAGGGTTTACTTCAAATTACTTCAATAACACCCTAGTGGGCATGTTATATCAGACTAAGTTTAGTCAGGATAATTGCCCTATCTCACATGATCACTATCCTACCTAGGCCTGCATTAATTGAGTAAATTGGCATGCGCTCAGTGACTCTGAAAATGAGGTCTACAAGACCAACATTTCCACTATGATTCTGGTGGTGGGTTACATACTCTCACCAAATACCAACACAGGAAGAAAAGAACATCTTATAAAATACAGAATGTTGTACTGTCCCATCAGATTGTAGCAAAAGGTCATTTCAAAATAAAATTGCTAATTTTCCCGCATACAGACCCTCTCCCTGTGGAGCGTATGGGCGGAGCAAGTGTGAGTGTCTGGCTTTGCGAGACTAAGATAATAGGAGTATTTTATCTATGACCTGATCAAATGGTGAATCATGTCTTGCAACTGCAATCATATGCTGCAATTGAACAAAAACTGGGCCACTTTTATCAGAGGTTCCGTTTTCCCCCTCTCGGAGCATCTGGCCCAGAACACTAGTGATTGCTTTAGCTTAAGAGAATTATACATTAATTAAATCCCATTGTTATATTGTTGCTACGTATTATATAAGCCATAATGCCCTAACCACAGGGAATTATACATTGCTGCAGGGGACGCACTAATTGATCTAATATGCAAATGAGCTCGGGAAGCTCACAAAGTACTGAGTATCAAGGTACTAACCGAGGTTTGTAATGGTCGCTGACTCAAGAAAGACATAGACAAATCTTTTTTTTCATGCTAAAAGCATTTTGTCATTGACTGAAAAACACTAGGTGCTGTCACTGATGATTGCTGCTCTAGCTGCCTGTGCTTTAGCCCGCCCCTTTCATTTTCTTGTTCTCGATTCCCAGAGACCATTACAAAGTTGGTACCGAAAAACACTAGGTGCTGTCATTGTTGCTCTAACAGTGTTTCAGCTCACCATTTCAATTTCTCGTCGTCGAAGCCTCAGTTCTAGCTAGCTAGATGTAGCTAAAGTCCATTTACATTCACTTCTCCTTTCAAAATTTCTTCATAACTTGGCCATAATTCATGCTATTGCGTTATTCTAGACACCATTCAACTGCAAATTTCACATAGGTTCTGTTAGTGTCTTTTAAAATACTTTACGCCTTACCAGTCAAAGCTACAGCCTCCTATGTGTCTGCTTCATATATAAACTATGGGACATTCCATTGACCACAGATACTACAAACCTGTAGTAAGTCAAACCACACTACTTCCTGGGGAGAAGTGAACGGGAATAGACTTTACCCGTGAACGACCATTTCCAGTTGTGGCAAAATGTCAAAGTACGAAGGGTGACCATGAAATCAAGAAGCTTCGAAGAAGAAACTACCAGCAGTGAACACAATTTTACTACTTTTGAACTGAATATGCTGTAACTATGAGACCATTCTTTTTCACTTTGGTTTTCAAGCAAGCGCTGACCAATAGTGAGACGTTTTCATTTCCCGCTTGCAACGTGGGATTTAAATGAAAGCGACTAGAGACAGGAATGTTGCCACAGGAATGTTGCCAATTGAGTGTACTTTGACCTTTATGCAATAATGGGAAAAGTGTCAAACTATAGCTACTGTTGCATGCACAATAATTATTGCACTTCTAGATGGTGCATCCTTGGAATATTATAGTACTGCAGAACCATGAATCTTTAGGCCTTTAGACACGTCACAAGAGGAGCTGACACAAGCAATTACGTTTTGTGTGCTGAGTCATGTGTCCTAGATTTAGTCAATGATTATGCATCATTGCATGGAGACAGAATGTTATTGCCGAGCGCCTTAGCGCGAGGCAGTGTAATCTTGCAGGGCCAAAAATTGTGGAAGTAAAATCCAATTACACGTCATCAACACCGGATGAAAACGGGGCCAATTTGGCAAAAATTGTTCCGGTTTGAAACAAGCTAGCTGCATGCTCATGATCGTGATGATCCTTACCATAATATACGAAACACGTGCGCACGCACAGCTCGAGATCTCGTGCTACGTATATATGTAGAATCATGTGTGTTATGAGCCGGCATAGACTGCAGAGACATCATTGTGGTACCTTACTAACTGTACAAGAGGTGAGAGTTTAAAATACATGGAGTTAGCTGATTAGGTATTCATGGTAGTCCATTTCTTTCGGTCTAACTATTATGTCGCGCGCGAGGCAATTAATTGCACTCAGTGTACAACTAGTTATAATTATACCCAGTATGGTATTATGATATCATTACAACATAGATGAGATAGTAGAGCTGGGGGGGAGAGATCTGGCCATGGAGTTTTCCTGATACTGTGTGTATGCATATCAGTTATATCTATGCAGTTCTCCTTCAAGCAATAATTAAGACGACCTGTCTCAGTACTAAAGCAAAACACAATAATTGATTCCACTGTAGCTAGTAGCATTGGCTGCATCCATCCATAAATAATGATTGTAACTACACAAATTAAAGTATTATTACTTGACCTGTAGAATATCATCATGAATAGCCTCCGGGCATGGCTCTTCAATATGATATGGCAATAATTGTGCTGCCACCAACACATAAAGGAAATGAATTGAAGAACAAGAAAAGAAACAAGAAGATAAATTCAAATCTATGACCACTATTGTCTTGCCATTAGCTTCTTAATCATTTATGTTACAGTAGAATTATAAATTGGCATTGGGAACATTCCTGTCTCTAGCTTGACATGGGGTTAGCTGTTAGAGATAGGAACGTTGCCACGTTGAAATTTTGCCACAGGAATGCTACCAATAACCATTAGCTCATTATCTGGAGAGCTCAAAGTTCAATTTTAATTGGCAACGTTCCTGTCTCTTGTCGTCCGTATTTAAAACTAGTTAACTTAAGGGTTATTCCATATGGAATCAACACAAAAAAATGACACATGTCTCAGATTTTCTTCAAACTTGGTGTGCACATAGTATGTGATGAGATGTGAAACCACAACAAATTTCAGGAGCTAATCTTGTATGGCTTCTAGTTTATAACTGGTTAAATTTGTAATATTTTTGCAATTTTGTGCTGACTCTGTGAGACAAAATGTGCTATATCTTCTGCTAGGAATAAGATCTTAGAAAACCAATTAGATATCCCAATAGTACTTGAAACAAGCTTCAAAGTGATATGCTACAAATATGCGTTTGATCGAGAAAGGTCAAAGGTTACTGCGATGCTTTGATTAAGTATTTTTTTTCTTCCAGTCGGGATCCTTAAATTTTTTCATTTTTTGTCAACATGTTGTTTGGTCATTCCTCAGTATGTAGATAATTTTTTATCTTGGAACAATAATGGAATCTGATATAGAAGCAATTTAAGAATCCCGAATGGAAGAAAAAAATACTTAAATCAAAGCATCGCAGTAACCTTTCTCGATCAAACGCATAATTATTTGTAACATGTCACTTTGAAGCTTGTTTCAAGTAGTATTGGGATATCTAATTGGTTTTCCAAGATCTTATTCCTGATATAGCACATTTTGTCTCACAGAGTCAGCACAAAATTACAAAAAAACCGAGACGTGCGTCATTTTTTTGTGTTGATTTCCCATAGAATGACCCTTAAAGCACATGCGCACTCGTGATCTATCACATAATAATACCCTCGGGCTACGGGGCATTATATGCCATAGTTTACAAAAAAAATTATACTGGCGTATGTACAGAAAAAGTAGCAAAAGCTCAGAACCAGCAACAGAATACTAGAGGGGTCATGGCGCCACTGAAATTCGCCTGACCAATAATCTCAAACTTAAAGGTTTGAGATTTGAGGTTAGCACAAACCATGATAATTCTGGGGTGGGCTCTCCTATAAAGAACGGACAACGGTCGCGGGCGGCTAGGGCTAGGGCTAGGGCTAGGCCGTTGTCCGTTCTTTATAGGAGATCCCTGGGGTGTTACAACAAAGCNACAACTTTCCGCCCACGCGCTCTTTTTGTGACGTAACTCACGTGATTTTGGAGACCAGGCCCTCCCCGCGCTTAGCAATAAGCATAGCGGGGAGGGACTGGTTCACGAGGCTAAGTCTGGCGTACGTCCTCTGTTTAACTGTAGGTTATGTTTATGACGATCATTGCCTGTTCAGCTTTACAGCGCATGCGCGTAGGTCCACGTGTTCATCGTACTTCAGAGATCAGAGAAGTTTGATCCAGTCAAAAAAGCTGCTGCTAGAGCTGAAAAGAAAGTAAATTTAAATGCTTGCCGAGTTGGTGCCCTTATTTTAGGTAAAAGACTCGAAACTGAGCCAATGACCAGAGACTGCAGAGACCAAAATTAGAGGGGCTGCAGGTATATAGTACTGCTGGCTCAGCCTATACTAGCACATTTACCTGTCTGTCAGTTCTTGAACAACTAGCAATTGGATCATGCTGCTCAGTGAGTCATGCTGTATATATACCTTTTATATTATGAATTTAAGTTTCAGTTCATTTGTTCAAGGCTTTGATTATTCAGCTTTTGTATTTTTGTGTGTTGTATAGCATCATTAACTATTCATGTAATTTACATTATCTTAATCATTAAATTTACTAACATAGCAATGATTACGGCTCGCCCCTTTGATGTTTAAACATCGTCACTAGTTAGCTAACTGAGTTGGTGCCATTTTTTTACTTCCCGTGCAAATAAATTTGTATGGGGACCATTCAGAGGTGGTGCGACAGTCAGGTTGACTGCTGAGGTGGCACTAATCAACGATCGTTAATTATTATGACGTAATGTCAATAAAATACGCATTTCTAGGTCCTTACATGATACCGCTGTAGCCCCAATAGTAAAGGAAAACTATCAGAAAATGATTCCAGAACTGAGCTAGCTGCATAAAGCAGACATCTTCCAAAAACAGTGCCACTGCATGACATGACGTCATACCAATCAATGTGCGCGCGCACGTGCACTAATTACTGCATGCTTGCTTGATTAGTGCCAGCTCAGCAGTCAACCTGACTGTCGTACCTCCTCTGGGGACCATTAGTCTCGTGCCCAGACCCCACCCTCGCACAAGCGCGAGGAAAAAGGAGAATGGAGAATGGGTGGAGTCTGGGGACGAGACTAGGGGACCATTGGCGATTCAGAGGTACAGATTAGTCTCGTGCCCAGCCTCTCCTGCCCACGCACGTGGGCAGGAGAGGCTGGGCACGAGACAAATGCGAGACTAAGTACAGTACAGAGAATCAGAGCAAATTTACGGAAGTGATACAGCTGTACAAAATTGGTAGTTGTGGAGTTAAGCTGATGACAAATGAACATGTATGCTCAGTCATGGAAGTATAAAACAACGGCATGAATATAATATGATGGTGCTAAAACAGTCATTTAGCAGGCTGAACTTTGAACTTTGAACTTTGAACTTTAAACTTTGAACTTTGATGACCTTTTTGCGTTCATGTACGTACGTACACGTGGCGTCACTCCGAGTACTAAGAAGTGAAGATACATGACTGTTTGACTGTTTGTCTGACCTACTGGTTATCCCATCACCTCCCAGGTACAAACATGTATTAATAGAATTTAGAGCTAACGTATTTTTAGCGAGGGTTCCCATATTTCACGTAGAATACGTTCATAATTGTGGAACTCTCAACGCCGCCTTTTGTGCGAATTTTAACTTGCATGCTTGGACCTGAGGTCTTGCTTTGTTGTAACACCCCAGGGATCTCCTATAAAGAACGGACAACGGCCTAGCCCTAGCCCTAGCCCTAGCCGCCCGCGACCGTTGTCCGTTCTTTATAGGAGAGCCCACCCCAGAATTATCATGGTTTGTGCTAACCTCAAATCTCAAACCTTTAAGTTTGAGATTATTGGTCAGGCGAATTTCAGTGGCGCCATGACCCCTCTAGTATTCTGTTGCTGGTTCTGAGCTTTTGCTACTTTTTCTGTACATACGCCAGTATAATTTTTTTTGTAAACTATGGCATATAATGCCCCGTAGCCCGAGGGTATTATTATGTGATAGATCACGAGTGCGCATGTGCTTTAAGGGTCATTCTATGGGAAATCAACACAAAAAAATGACGCACGTCTCGGTTTTTTTGTAATTTTGTGCTGACTCTGTGAGACAAAATGTGCTATATCAGGAATAAGATCTTGGAAAACCAATTAGATATCCCAATACTACTTGAAACAAGCTTCAAAGTGACATGTTACAAATAATTATGCGTTTGATCGAGAAAGGTTACTGCGATGCTTTGATTTAAGTATTTTTTTCTTCCATTCGGGATTCTTAAATTGCTTCTATATCAGATTCCATTATTGTTCCAAGATAAAAAATTATCTACATACTGAGGAATGACCAAACAACATGTTGACAAAAAATGAAAAAATTTAAGGATCCCGACTGGAAGAAAAAAAATACTTAATCAAAGCATCGCAGTAACCTTTGACCTTTCTCGATCAAACGCATATTTGTAGCATATCACTTTGAAGCTTGTTTCAAGTACTATTGGGATATCTAATTGGTTTTCTAAGATCTTATTCCTAGCAGAAGATATAGCACATTTTGTCTCACAGAGTCAGCACAAAATTGCAAAAATATTACAAATTTAACCAGTTATAAACTAGAAGCCATACAAGATTAGCTCCTGAAATTTGTTGTGGTTTCACATCTCATCACATACTATGTGCACACCAAGTTTGAAGAAAATCTGAGACATGTGTCATTTTTTTGTGTTGATTCCATATGGAATAACCCTTAAGTTAACTAGTTTTAAATACGGACGACAAGAGACAGGAACGTTGCTAATTAAAATTGAACTTTGAACTCTCCAGATAATGAGCTAATGGTTATTGGTAGCATTCCTGTGGCAAAATTTCAACGTGGCAACGTTCCTATCTCTAACAGCTAACCCCATGTCAAGCTAGAGACAGGAATGTTCCCAATGCCAATTTATAATTCTACTGTAACATAAATGATTAAGAAGCTAATGGCAAGACAATAGTGGTTATAGATTTGAATTTATCTTCTTGTTTCTTTTCTTGTTCTTCAATTCATTTCCTTTATGTGTTGGTGGCAGCACAATTATTGCCATATCATATTGAAGAGCCATGCCCGGAGGCTATTCATGATGATATTCTACAGGTCAAGTAATAATACTTTAATTTGTGTAGTTACAATCATTATTTATGGATGGATGCAGCCAATGCTACTAGCTGCAGTGGAATCAATTATTGTGTTTTGCTTTAGTACTGAGACAGGTCGTCTTAATTATTGCTTGAAGGAGAACTGCATAGATATAACTGATATGCATACACACAGTATCAGGAAAACTCCATGGCCAGATATCATAATACCATACTGGNTAAAAGGCTTCTTAAGCTACTATTTAGCTCTTTCTCTTTCTAATGAGCCCAAAAACATGGCCTAAAACCATCGCTAAAGTAACAAACACAAACATGCCAAACCTCCAAATTTCTCCATCTTCTTCTTCTTCTTCTTCTTCTTCTATCTTGGCTTGAAAATTATTGGCACCAATTGCCACACAATTTACTTTGATGTGCTTTAGTATATATTGATAGGTTTTGAGATGAGTTTGTTGGAGCAGGTCGTGCTCCAAGAGCTCGAACAAATTTTATCAAAAATGAGTGACTCCCAATATCAATAGGAAATAAAACTTATGATTTTAGCCATTTTGCTTCCACAGTTGAAGATTTTGCGTAACAGAGCAAGAGGTTGTTCTATTTCATAAAAATTGTGTGTAAATATACATATTATACCTTTAAAAGTAATTAATTGGATGTACTGTATGCTTATTCTGCATGACCTAATCAAGTAAATTGCTTCTCAATATCGGATCCCATTATCGTTCCAAGATAAAAATTTATCTACATACCGAGGAATGACCAAACAACATGTTGACAAAAAATGAAAAAAATTTAAGAATCCCGAATGGAAGAAAAAAATACTTAATCAAAGCATTGCAGTAACCTTTGACCTTTCTCGATCAAACGCATAATTATTTGTAACATGTCACTTTGAAGCTTGTTTCAAGTACTATTGGGATATCTAATTGGTTTTCCAAGATCTTATTCCTAGCAGAAGATATAGCACATTTTGTCTCACAGAGTCAGCACAAAATTACAAAAAAACCGAGACGTGCGTCATTTTTTTTTGTGTTGATTTCCCATAGAATGACCCTTAAAGCACATGCGCACTCGTGATCTATCACATAATAATACCCTCGGGCTACGGGGCATTATATGGCATAGTTTACAAAAAAAATTATACTGGCGTATGTACAGAAAAAGTAGCAAAAGCTCAGAACCAGCAACAGAATACTAGAGGGGTCATGGCGCCACTGAAATTCGCCTGACCAATAATCTCAAACTTAAAGGTTTGAGATTTGAGATTAGCACAAACCATGATAATTCTGGGGTGGGCTCTCCTATAAAGAACGGACAACGGTCGCGGGCGGCTAGGGCTAGGGCTAGGCCGTTGTCCGTTCTTTATAGGAGATCCCTGGGGTGTTACAACAAAGCAAGACCTCAGGTCCAAGCATGCAAGTTAAAATTCGCACAAAAGGCAGCGTTGAGAGTTCCACAATGAACGTATTCTACGTGAAATATGGGAACCCTCGCTAAAAATACGTTAGCTCTAAATTCTATTAATACATATTTGTACCTGGGAGGTGATGGGATAACCAGTAGGTCAGACAAACAGTCAAACAGTCATGTATCTTCACTTCTTAGTACTCGGAGTGACGCCACGTGTACGTACATGAACGCAAAAGGTCATCAAAGTTCAAAGTTTAAAGTTCAAAGTTCAAAGTTCAGCCCTGCTAAATGACTGTTTTAGTACCATCATATTATATTCATGCCGTTGTTTTATACTTCCATGACTGAGCATACATGTTCATTTGTCATCAGCTTAGCTCCACAACTACCAATTTTGTACAGCTGTATCACTTCCGTAAATTTGCTCTGATTCTGCCAGTTCAGTACTTAGTCTCGTGCCCAGCCTCTCCTGCCCACGTGCGTGGGCAGGATCGGAGCTGGAGAGGCTGAGGCTGGGCACGAGACTAATCTGTACCTCTGAATTAGTCTCGTGCCCAGACCCCACCCTCGCACAAGCGCGCGAGGAAAAAGGGGTCTGGTACGCTACGTCCAAATTCTTGGTTCTTGCTGAGTCAGCATTCATGAAAACGTGCAAGCCAATCAGATTGCAGAATTCAAGGTGTCACATGATGTTCAATAGAAGTGCGCGTGATTGTCATACAGTTTCTAGCAAGACTTTAGTCCAGTTTTATTCAAAGATTTTTGCTTACTAACTTCACGCTTGTGGTGTGAATTTCCTTCTGCAGCTTAGTGCCAGCACTGATTTCTGATTCAAGGTCGTTTTGTATAATTTTCAGTTCTCTGGATTGTCCGTGCCATAATTGTGTAGCTCAGACACACTAGTGGCATTTGTCACGAACAAAAGGACTATGAGATGGCAGCTAAGTATGCAGATCTTCTAACTTTTCATGACAAAATACTGAAAATACACTCAGGGATTACCACGTGATGCGCGTAGTACAAAGCCATGCACGGTCACATGATATATCTGTCTGATGCTGACTCAGCAGAACCAAGAAATTGGACGTAGCGTACCAGACTCTCTTTCTCCTTGGAGAATGGGTGGAGTCTGGGGACGAGACTAATGGTCCCCATACAAATTTATTTGCACGGGAAGTAAAAAAATGGCACCAACTCAGTTAGCTAATTAGATATTCTAGCCAAAATTTTTGCCTCCATGATTCATCTGCGGATACAAACGTAGTTTGTGCTGAAACTAGTGCCCTTTAGTTACTCATCTTCAAGGTTTATATAATGAATTCTAGTGATTTAGGAAGCCTCAAATTATGACAACCTACCTACAGCAACAAAACCCGTGGAGAAAAATTTTCTGACCAAGCTGTTGACACAGTTTCTCTTGTACTAAAAATAGATGTACTGTAGAATCTTTTTTTGCAGTCTTGACTTGTTCCCATGGAAAGGAGCCATGCAATAAACGGTTTAAAATTTCCGTATCACAATGTACTGAAATAGGTAATGGTCGTTACAAAACTTGTTGAATAAAAGTTATTCATAAAACAGCAGTGCAATCATGGTGCAATAAACAATTGATCTACAAAATATCAATACAGAGTTGCAAAATTGAACATAATAGTGCTGCATATAAAGAAATTTATATTAATCTTGGTGAAGCTGTTTTCAGCGAAGAAAACATCACAGTCTTAGGCTAGGGTGACTCACAAAAAGTTCAACAGGCATGCAAAAAAATATAGTGCACATAGTATGGGTTTTCTATCACTCTACGTGTTGAAAAATAGTACCTGTAACGTTCAATGTAGTTTCCCTGGCTTTCTCTGCTCTAGAAATAGCGTAAGGAATGCTTTTGTGACACTACTTGACAGTTGCCATTAAATTTTTAGCTCGATTTACCTACAAAAATGACGTAATGCTGCAAATAAAATTGCGCGAATTTAACGCTGGCAAAACGATCTGTACGACTGTACTGTACTGTGGGGCAGTGGTCAGTCTGATCACGATTCAGAAAGGTTTTACAGATCAGTATCATAATACTAACTGTATCAGAAAAGCTTTACAGACCAGTATCATGATAGCAATAGCACAAGCAGTATCATAAAAGGAAGGTATCAGAAGAAAAATGTACTGAATCTGAAAGTACCCACATGCCAAAGAACATTTTGAAACTCTAAAAAATTTAATACAGAAACAAGAAATTTGAGTATGATGATAAAATTAAGGGTGCAAGTGTGATATAATGAGTTAGCAACCAGAAACAAATTGTAGTCAAGTCATAATAATAGGAAAAAAATGAATACATAAACCTCCGAGTCGACATGGTAGTTGTCTTTTGTGTTACATACAAGTACTGTTTTCAGTATGGTTCGGTTCCAGTAAATGTTTCTTCATAGTACATAGACAAGCATAATTAGCAAGCTGTATATGAGAATGTTTTAATTATTAGTACATACACACACACATGCACTCACACATGCACATACACGAACACAAACACATGCACACACAAAAGCAAGCATATAAACAAAAGTTTCTTACTTGCCAATCATGTAGTATAGCAGCATAATTAAAGGAGTAAATTTTTTTGATGCAGAGTGCTTCAGTGGCGGATCCAGAGGGGTTTCCGTAGTTTCCGTGGAAACCGTGCCCCCTTTTGGCGCATGGCTAGGCCAGCATACAATTTCTTTATAAGAAACAATAAAAAGCTAATTTATAGACTCTTATAAGTAGAAAATACTTACTTTGAGAGCCTTGAGAGAGAATTTAGAACAAGAAATACGAGTTAGAAAGCTTATAATATACTTGCACAAAACAGCTAGCTAGTCAGCTCCCAAGCGCGATCAACGCTCGTGGTAAAGTGCAAAGTTCATGCAAGTGGAAAATGGGTGGGGCTGTGATACGTAAATGGGCGTGTTTTAGCAAAAGTGGGCGTGGCTACCCAAAAATTTTGCGCGCGCTTCGCGCGCACTATTGCATGTGGTGTTAGAAACCTCCTTTCAAGAATCCTACATCAGTCACTGTGCTTCACATGATTCGACTATAAAGCAAGCCTGAGAGTGCTCCACACTGTTCTAAACCCTGTGCGTGTGTGTTGTACATCATACACTAGTGTAGACACGACCGACGGGTGGCGCCATGGCATACATTCGACCACTACCTAACAGGAACTTTCGTCTCCAGGCCCCTCCCTCCTCAAAAAAAAAAAAAAAAAAAATTTANGGTCACGATACTGCTGTATTAACACCCACAACCAGGATCAACAGTAAATGGGCACTAGCTACAGCTAGCATGTTATAGCTGATTTCACGGGTCAAATTCTTTACGATCAAGCCTTCCAAAATTGTGCGATCAAGAGTCAAGGCCTAAAAATTGGACAATCAAATTTTGGTCCAGATTACCAATATTAGTACTAGTCAGATGGAAAACATCGTTGGGCGAGCCTGAGCGAAGGATCTTCATTCACAGGACTATGCTAGTACAAAGTATAAAATAAGAGCATGATTATATCTACTCTTGTTATGGGCAAAATTGAAATGATTCTAGCCTATAAATTATGTCATATAAAGTACAACTCAAGACCACAAGCATGCAGGCTGGCTGCCCATTTGACTGGGAAGGAGTGAAGAAACAAGCTAGGCTTAGCTGACTGTGAGTAGCATTCAGTACTGTCAGGCTGGTGAGACTGACCATGCTGACGGAGTGGCAGTACTGTCATGCTTAGCTGACGACATGAGTGGAAGTACTGTCAGGCTGAGCTGACTGTGAGTGGTAGACTGCCAGTACTGTTAGACTAAAGCAACAACTAACTTGAAGCATATGTTTGTAGGACTTTTCAGAGTCGATCTGTGCACGTCTAGCTCTTTCAATGTTCTTCGATTTTGCGTGCGCGCGTGTAAATAGAAATACCGTAAATAAATCTGAGGCCAGGATGTTTAATTTTTCTTTTAACTTTTCGCATAATTTGAGCATGCTATTTCCGGTTTGGTCAACGCCGTTACAGTTGCCTCAATGTTTCACCGTTCCAATGGGGCTCGCTCAGGCTCGCCCCAACTATAGTACATACCATAGTATGGTATGACTGTTGACCACCTCTTGAGACTGTTGACACACATACTATAAGCCTGACATGTATCTACAGCCAATTCAATGACTCTGTATGCATGTGGCATAATGTGGCTGACAGTTTATATCTTAGGCTTAGTTAAACAATCATTGTTGTGTATGTGAGTGACTCTGAACTACTGAGTCAAGTTGCAAATTTATACTTACCAGGCTAATCATCAGTCTGAATCTGAGTCAGTGCAGAGTGATCCACGTCTGGTACAGACATCATCAGTCTCATGCAGCTTATTCATGAAGATGAGCAGCTCAATGAGCAGTCAGAGTCGTCTCCTAAAATTTCCGTGAGTGAAAGCATGAAAGGTCAAAGGAGGATTCTGGAGGAAGCCTGCAGTCTGCGCTCTACAGTCTACGCGCTTGGCTAGCTTGCAACTACAAACATATAACGTCATGGCAATGGTTTTGCGTCATTTAATGATATTCATATATTGTATTGCCCTAACTTGAGCAGGCCCTAGCAGGACCATTACANTTGCCAGCTGATTACAAAAATGGCGGAAGTCGGAAAAGGGTCGTTTGTGACGTCACGTAGTGAGGTAAATTGCTGAGCTGGCCAAAGCAAAGTAGCACTAAGCAGTGCATGTACACATGCAGCATTCAATTGCTTATGCCAGTTAGTATTGATGTGATTGTTGTGTGTTGCTTCAACTGCAAAGGTTGTTCTAAGCCAACTGACCATAGAAGAATATTATATACACAATAGCTTTGCTAATCAATTTTATCTTACTATTGTTTGAGTTATAGTAACTGATCCTATAAACATACACAAACAAGGAGTGGGCGAGCGAAGCGAGCCCCACTCCTTGTACAATATATAGAAAATTTTGCCGTTGACTACACTAGTGTGGGGCTCGCTCCGGCTCGCCCCAATTAGATATTCTAGCCAAAATTTTTGCCTCCATGATTCATCTGCGGATACAAACGTAGTTTGTGCTGAAACTAGTGCCCTTTAGTTACTCATCTTCAAGGTTTATATAAACTAGACTTGAATTCTAGTGATTTAGGAAGCCTCAATGACAACCTACCTACAGCAACAAAACCCGTGGAGAAAAATTTTCTGACCAAGCTGTTGACACAGTTTCTCTTGTACTAAAAATAGATGTACTGTAGAATCTTTTTTTGCAGTCTTGACTTGTTCCCATGGAAAGGAGCCATGCAATAAACGGTTTAAAATTTCCGTATCACAATGTACTGAAATAGGTAAGGGTCGTTACAAAACTTGTTGAATTATTATTTATTACTGTTATTCATAAAACAGCAGTGCAATCATGGTGCAATAAACAATTGATCTACAAAATATCAATACAGAGTTGCAAAATTGAACATAATAGTCCTGCATATAAAGAAATTTATATTAATCTTGGTGAAGCTGTTTTCAGCGAAGAAAACATCACAGATTTGCTTACATGAATCAATAATTAATGAGCATTTTTCTTACAATAATCCATACATAGATACAAAGATTTGGTGGAGAAATTTTTTCAGACAAACATTAATAGGCTCCCAGTTTTCATAAGCAGATGCATGGCATAGGCTAGGGTGACTCACAAAAAGTTCAACAGGCATGCAAAAAAATATAGTGCACATAGTATGGGTTTTGACTCTACGTGTTGAAAAATAGTACCTGTAACGTTCAATGTAGTTTCCCTGGCTTTCTCTGCTCTATAAATAGCGTAAGGAATGCTTTTGTGACACTACTTGACACTACTTAGCTCGATTTACCTACAAAAATGACGTAATGCTGCACGCTGGCAAAACGACTGTACTGTGGGGCAGTGGTCAGTCTGATCACGATTCAGAAAGGTTTTACAGATCAGTATCATAATACTAACTGTATCAGAAAAGTTTTACAGACCAGTATCATGATAGCAATAGCACAAGCAGTATCATAAAAGGAAGGTATCAGAAGAAAAATGTACTGAATCTGAAAGTACCCACATGCCAAAGAACATTTTGAAACTATAAAAAATTTAATACAGAAACGAGAAATTTGAGTATGATGATAAAAATCAAGGGTGCAAGTGTGATATAATGAGTTAGCAACCAGAAACAAATTGTAGTCAAGTCATAATAATAGGAAAAAAATGAATACATAAACCTCCGAGTCGACATGGTAGTTGTCTTTTGTGTTACATACAAGTACTGTTTTCAGTATGGTTCGGTTCCAGTAAATGTTTCTTCATAGTACATAGACAAGCATTAGCAAGCTGTATATGAGAATGTTTTAATTATTAGTACATACACACACACATGCACATACACGAACACAAACACATGCACACACAAAAGCAAGCATATAAACAAAAGTTTCTTACTTGCCAATCATGTAGTATAGCAGCATAATTAAAGGAGTAAATTTTTTTGATGCTTCAGTGGCGGATCCAGAGGGGTTTCCGTAGTTCCGTGGAAACCGTGCCCCCTTTTGGCTAGGCCAGCATACAATTTCTTTATAAGAAACAATAAAAAGCTAATTTATAGACTCTTATAAGTAGAAAATACTTACTTTGAGAGCCTTGAGAGAGAATTTAGAACAAGAAATACGAGTTAGAAAGCTTATATACTTGCACAAAACAGCTAGCTAGTCAGCTCCCAAGCGCGATCAACGCTCGTGGTAAAGTGCAAAGTTCATGCAAGTGGAAAATGGGTGGGGCTATGATACGTAAATGGGCGTGTTTTAGCAAAAGTGGGCGTGGCTACCCCAAAATTTTGCGCGCGCTTTGCGCGCACTATTGTTAGAAACCTCCTTTCAAGAATCCTACATCTGTCACTGTGCTTCACATGATTCGACTATAAGGCAAGCCTGAGAGTGCTCCACACTGTTCTAAACCCTGTGCATGTGTGTTGTACATCATACACTAGTGTAGACACGACCGACGGGTGGCGCCATGGCAATGCATGGCATACATTCGACCACTACCTAACAGGAACTTTCGTCTCCAGGCCCCTCCCTCCTCAAAAAAAAAAAATAAATAAATTTAGAAAAAAAAAAAAATAAGGAGGCGAGAAGGGCCCACTGTGAAAGTGTGCGTTGATTTATAGTATAACCATAGATGATATAGTCTATGGTATAACAAAGAGACTCGCTTCTGTCCACCCAGGGCCAAGTTACTCCACAATGGATTCAAACTGTAGAAAGAAGGTAAGTAAAGTTGCTAATATTCGGGCAGCTCCTGTTAGGGTCTGGCCTCACTCTGCCACCCAATGCCCCCAATGGCTCTGGAATGTAGAAACAAAGCCACATATATATACAGTGTACTAACCATTTAGAACAGATTTGCCGTTTTCAATGTTGTTATTTACTTTTATATACTTGCAGCACACACATGGTGTGTCTCGCAGTCTTGTGAGACGTATTGGGAGCAGCCTGCCAATAAACACTGGTCAAAGGATGTATGTTCAGGTATGCATATAATATGCTTGTTAACAATAAAGAATGACGCAATAGGGCAGTTGCACATAAGGCATAGTATGTTTATGATCTGCATAATTAGTTGTTACATGTCATACTTTGGCCCTTGGGTATAGTGCTTAGTGCGAGTTTCATAGCCCAGTACATGCACTAATCCCCATTACTCTAAACCATTTTAGAATACGCATTGGGAGTGTTTTTACACTGTATCATCACTGCTTAGTAAATTGCTGCGCAAACACACAACTGGATTAAAAGATTAACGACGTAATTGGTGTGCATTAATTAGTGTTGAAATTTTAGTGAATGGAATTTTCTTTTAGCAGCCTCAGTAGAAAAAAAAAATTAGCATCGTCCTCAGCTAAAAGAACGCTTGTCTCTTTCCAGCACTTACTTGATATATTTCCAGAAGAAAAGAGTGCTGACTGGATGTTGACTGGATGATATTTCTCAAAGCACTTGTCTCTTTCCAATCACTTACTTGATATATTTCCAGAAGAAAAGAGTGGAATAGCAGCAGTAGCCAACCCAGGTAGGAATGTAGATCAAAAATTTTTTCGCTGCAGTTATTCACATGCACAGTCTGTAGACACCAGGCACTCTTTTTTGGGGGCCTGGAAACAAGGCTAGGAAAAATATAAGTTCAAATGGCTTATTTTGTGTAGAAATAGCTTTCCTGTTCTTCCTCGAGTGTTTCTTGTGACAGAAATCCACCATTTTCTTGTTCTTGGATTGGAACCTCAATTCAGATAAAAAATTACAGTACTAAACTTTCAGCATGATTCTGTAAACTTATACAGCTGATAGCTACCCGAGTAGCATTATTTTATTAGCTGAGTATCTTACTTGCTAGCTTAAGCCACCTTCAGACCAGTCTTAAACTACATCCGGGATGTGGATTACCGTATAGCGGGAAATTTTCATGGGGGAAATTTTTGCGTTTTCGTCGAATAGAAATTTGCGAGGAAAATTTTCGTGGATTGAGTCTCAACATTGCGTGACGACCACATACCTTACAAATTTGGTGGGGGAAAATTTTTGCGGAAAGCTGCCAAACCGTGAAATTCGCAAAAATTTTCCCCCACGAAAATTTCCCGCTATACGGTAGCTAAGCTGGCTCATGAATCGACTTAGCACGTTTACATGTCATGCTGATTAATTTAAGCCAGATTATAATGCGCATTAAGTCCTTCGTGTAAATGGGGCTTATGTAGCATTTGGTAGTTTTGTGTGTGAAACCACAGTTACCGTAATTAACAGTCAGTAAACCATGCAGCCATGGTTGTATTGCAGATTTCCATGGTAAGTTTTTCACTTGGAGAACGCTTGGTACTAAAAGGCTTCTTAAGGTTACGGGCAACAGTTGGCTCATGAAATGCTAATCAGTACATGCTAGTTATTTTAAATGCGGAAGAAGACAGTTAATTTTATCTGCCAAATTGTGCAGAGCTAGCAAAAATTCTAACTGTATATTGGCTATTAGCGAACTGTACTGTCTCAAGTAAAGATCCTGACGAAGAGTTTTTTTGAAACTGAACGACTGAAACGTCGTAGCTGCTCATTGTTGTCTCCTGGCAGCTGCCTGGGACGCTTTGCTGGACGCTTTTTAGCTTTCTAAAATGCTCGCTGTTTGACATAGAAAGAAAGTCTCGACGTCTTACCCTCAAGAACGAAGGTAAGTTTTTGTTACTACAGTGTTCTGGATATAGCTGCCCATTTTCTAAGAAAAAAATGTCGGATAGAATTTACTCTAGCGAAAATTCTTGGTAGTGTGTACTAGTTTAGCTGTGAAGTCCAAGTAGTTAGTGATCCAGATTGCTAAGCTGTTGAAGAGGCAAGAGTCCCACATTCCAGTTCTGGTGTTAGATACAGGCAGATTTTCTAGCTCATCATTGCTTATGAATTATTCATATCCACACTGTGACCCCTGACCTTAAGCCACTATTTAGCTCATTCTCTTTCTATTAAGCCCAAAAAAATTGGCCTTTATACTATATAAATTCATTTTGTGTAAAGCAAACAGGAATGATGAATGTTGAAAAAAGCTATGATAAGTTTGTTAACTCGTGTTTTGTTTTTTGCATTTCAATGATTGTTACCCAAATTTTTATACTTGTGAAAATTATTGACATTTTCTTGCAGCTACCATCAATTCAGAGCCCAGTGTCCGAATACTCACAATTGAAGTATGCAGCAACTGGTCAAGTGTATCAGATTTTCCCTTCTGATGGACTTGTGCTAGCAGGCAATATTGAAGAACCAAAACATTTGATAAGAAGACTTTCAGAAGAATATGAAAAAGATGACGATTTTCATGATGAAGATGTGTTTAGGGGTACTCTTTGCCAAGAAGTAGATGAAAACTTACCTTCTGAGCCTGAAAAAAGTAATGAGTTGATCTTATCGTGATGTAATTAATATTGATGTAAATAACATGTGAAAGCATTTCTCGTATGGCAGGCTAAGCCAAAGAGTAGGAGGAAGCATTGTCCCCCCCCCCTTTTGAAAACCAAGTGCCGCCTCTCAAGTTACAACAATTTTTTTGAGGACAATTAGGCAGTGTATGATTCAATCAACAAGAAATAACTAAAATGGAATTGAATGACTATTTTATAATTATTTACAATTTATCAGCATATCTTTATCTGGGTGCCTCTATAGTCACTTTCATCGTATTTGACAGCCTTAACTGTTAAAGTTTGTTTTGTAACCTCTAGTTTACATGATGGTTGCTAGCTACATGATGTAAGGATAGCTATCATGACTTCTCAGGTTGCAGGGGAATTATTAATCTTCCTTTGTTGGGCATGCCCCCAGACCCCTCTATATAAGGGGCTCAGTGTCATGTGCTTCAGAGCTACATGTGTTTTCATCTGCCGCAGAGGGCCTGGGGATGAGGGTAGGGTTGCATTTAGAAAATAGAGGGGAGGTATAATAAATAAAACACATGTACTTAGGAGGCGTGCTACTATTGCTGATTTATTATGTTGCCAGACACAGTTTATTTAAGCGTGTAGAGGGCCTGGCAAATGAGGGTAGATCATGGTAGACAAGTGATTTTGCACGTGGGTCTGGAAAGTGAAGACTAGCCTTTTAAATGTATAAGCCAATCTGAGCTTGAAGGTCAGATGACAGAAGTCAAAAGAGCAGACAAAACAGCCTAGTAAGTATAAATTTTAGCTTAGTTTGACCTTTAATGAGTAATATGCCCAGACATCACTCTGGTCAAGAACTCTAAGCAATGCCTGCCAAAATGTGCCAAAACGTCTCAAAACAGGAAGAAAGTTTGAAAAAACAGCAAAAAGAAGCAGTGCTACTCTAAAATGTTGCTTTTTGTTTTGTCTCGCAGCCTGGGCTTGTATGTCATTCATGTGATTTCATTCACCAGGCTTTCTGTGTGCTAAAAATTATGAAAATGGTAAAGATCATCAATTTCAATACTAGCAGCACGCAGAAGGCCTGTTAACAAGGCTAATGCAACACTAGTACCATAGCTAGTAGTTTGTGTATGATTGTATGTAGATAAGCTCCCAAATGAAAGTGTGCCTCTGTGAGATCAAAAAAGAATTCTAGTCTGATTTTTTTAGATCATAGTGACAATTAACAATGTTGTGAAGTGTAGAATATCTCTATGTAGTCAAAGTACAATACAGTCTTCGTGATAGCCTAGCTGCAATTTTCCATGCATTCAGTTATGAAACCTAAATGTAGTGCATAGTAGCACGACATTAGCTCACAAATCACCACTGATATCCCACCAAAAATAATTAAGTTTATTCCAACTATATCTCAAGAACGACAAGTCAGTCTTCAAAAGCGGCATACCAAGGTAAAATAATCAAGATTATCTACAAAATTTATACAAAGAATTCAACAAACGTTTGTAATTCCTGAGATCTGAGGCTTTTCAGCCTCTCTGAATGCTAAGCTTAGAGGCCGCACCCATACAGTTAAAATTTTTGGGGGCGAGCCTGAGCAAGCCCCATATAGCATAAATAGAGTTGAAATAGCCTGAGATCCTTGGCTATCATCACAGCACTACAGTAGTTCTTGACAAACTATTTACATTTTAGCACAATCATGGTACATATGTGAGCAACAACAAGAAGCAAAATGATAATGATCTTTCACTGTACCATTTCAAAACCGATGATAATGTAGCCTACAAACACATAAACACAGTAATGCATAATATTTAACATCCTACACTAATTACATATAATTCTCATAACAAAATGGTACTAAGTAATTTTTACATTGTGTACCAAGGGTTCTGCACCATGGTGCCTTCATTAGAGTGGGAATGTACTGCTATTGGTACTTGTGTACCTGGCGATGCATTAAGAAAAACAAGTACAAAAATAATAATAGAAATGTAATGCAAACATAAGAATGGCCAAATCGTAAAAAGTGAGCAAACAAGATCTATAGAAATGGTCAGATTGAGCAAGGAGTTGATTTCACTGTGTCACCTATGTTCATATCCCTACTGAGCTCAATGACATTATAGACACAGGAATGAACTCGCTCAATCAGACAACCTTTCCTATCTTGTTTGCTCACTTTTTTACGATTTGGTCATTACTATGTTTGCATTACATTTTTAATGTTTTTTTGTATTTGATTGTTGAATTATTGTTAGTGGATTTTAGTCTTTAGCCTGAGCTGAAAACTTGCCAACAGCCCCGTATTAGTACAGTACAGTCATGTGAGTCAGACAGCTGAAACTCTGAAACCCCAACCTGAACGTGATTTATGTCAATTATTTATGTGTTTTGTTAGCTATAGATAACTTCCCTACTGAAGAACTGAACACGAGAGGATATAGGACAGCTTGAAGCACTGCATGCTTGTAGTAAATTCCAAATAATGTGAATTTATATATGGAAAGGGTCATTAAGCTGGCTAAAGTCGATCTGGTTTGAGAATGCCACTGGAAGTGAATTAATGAGATTCATAACCATACTTTTTCTATGGGACAAAATAGCTAACTTTTGATTGGTAAGGCGTAGGAAGCTGAAAAAGCAACTAAAAGAACGGGGAGAACGAGCTCTTTCCAATGGTGCTTGAAATTTTGAAATCGGTTGGATATTTAGAAAGCTATTGAAGTTTTTCTACCAGCATTCTCAAACCAGATAGACATTAGCTTATGAATAATGCATGAGTTTAGATATTAATGGCCGCCATATGGAGAAGGTGCTTTTCACCTTGCATCTAGCTACTCAGTGAGAGACACACACAAAAAAAAACAATGGTAAAAGCAATTGAAGACTAAGAAAACAAGTTTGTTCCTTCAAGAATCGGGCTTCAAAAAGTGAATGGTCTTTGAGATATAGTTTGAAAAGATGGAGAAAATTGAGCTTTAGCATATTTTTTTTTTTACTTTAGCGATGGTTTTAGCCGATGTTTTTGGACTCATTAGAAAGAGAAAGAGCTAAATAGTAGATTAAGAAGCCTTTTAAGTACCAAGTACTGGGTTTTTGCAGAGTTATTGGCATGAATATTTGTATTGTGCTAATGGACCATTCATGCCATTCCTGCCATTCCTGCCATTCCTATGTACCCAGTACTACCGTACTATATTTCATGTCTTTGTTTGGAACATTGATTTTATTTATAGTGTAGCAAAAACAGCAATTTTAAGATTTTTATCTACAAATTTTCCTTTTTGTTTTTTCTGCACACAAGTATATTCTTTTACCATAGAATTCAATGTTTCAGATATTCAAAGTGTATTGTCTCTTACAAATGTAGATGCTCTCCAAAAAATCTCTGCTCTGGAAGCTGAACTTGCTAAATTAAAAGCTCAGATAGCAGTTTATGCTCTGTCAGAGTCCAATGACTGTCAATTACCATCACCACTACCAGTTCCTCCTCCACCCCCACCACCTCCACCACCTCCAGTAAATTTTGTAAATGAATTAATTTAAACATGTGTATGGTCTAAAGTCTAGCTGTTCCAATTTTTCCTACCTTGTGCTAATGAGCTCAGGTTCAGAAACTTACATCAATGTCAAATCAACTTTCCTGTAAGATGTATGCTTTCAACAAAGATGTAAGCCTTGGCTCACTCTACTAGTTCCTTATCCTGAAGAAAGATTTCAAACTCTAGTTAGCTACAGTTCTAGTATAGATTTTGTTGTCAATTAAAGACCATAGCACAAAGTTCCTGCATGACCAACACTTGGAGTCAGTGACTCAAAAATAAGTGTTTGCTATCCTCTAACCTAAGGTTGCATAAATGCTGACAAAAAGGTGTCATTTACTTGGCCTAATGTAAAAACTAATTGTGAACCTTGGTCTAAAGTTTAACAGCAGCTGATTTACCCAGTGACACCTTATTAGCTATCACATTGCAGGCAATTTATCATTTTCTCAAAGGATACAATTATTATAATTCTGTAAGATTTCATTTGTTTATGATTTCCATTTTTTATCAGGGTTGTGTGTCTCATGAATCGGATACTGTCACAGCTCCAACAAAGTCTCAGATAGTCGCTGTTGGTTCCAGTACAACTACTAACCTAACTACTCCAGCTATGCAGGTCTCACCAATGGTTGATATGCTAAACGATATTGGAAGTATTCAGTTGAGATCGGTGAATACTGTTAAGTAAGTTTATGATTGAATTGCTTGTGGCAACTGTACGTAAGTGAAGTTTTAAGGTATGTTCATTGGTTTTAACTTTAATGACCAGCAGTAGTGTTGGGGGGGGGGGGNGGGTTAAATAACTGTCTCAATCTAGACTAGTAAGTTTGCAATATAAGAACAGGCACCAAACCTACATGTAAGTGATAACTCTTCTAGTTCCCCAAGAGCTACTAGCAACATTGTCAAGTTAGTACAAAATACATATGGTCTTGCCTGTCCAATGATAGCTTCAATAAAACAGCTCTATGGTCAAACACGTATAACCGGAAATAACGACATGGATATTAATTCGACAGTTTGATGGTCAAGGACCAAATTGTTCAATTTAAATCTGCCACTATTTTGGCCTCTGAATATAGAATACAGCACGTACTAGACAAAAAAGTTGACGTTTCTCTACCTGTTTGCATCCGTCCGGAGTAATTTTGTAGTATGCTGTAGTACTATGGTGTACTACAGCATAGTTATTGTGCAATTGTGGTGTGTGTGTGTGTATTTGTGGTACAGTAACATACTGCAAAAGTGGTGTACTTTTAACCACTGTTCTTAGTAACAATAAGCGCTGCTGCAGACTTGTGAAAAATTGATTACTACCTAGAGTATGCTGATGCTGGTGTCCAGATTTATATCTCTCTCTCTCTCTCTTTTGTGAAGTTCTCCACAAATATCAGTTCTCCTTCAAGTTGTGAACTTCTTTACAGTGTGCACAGTGTCCAGGGATTGTCTCAGTATTACTGAAACCACTCACATTAATCTACCTACAACACTTTGTCTAAGACTGAGGTGAGTTATCTAGGCTTTAGCTTAAAACTTATGAACAGATATTCAATATTCAGTTATCATGTAGATGGTGTACTTCTCCTGCACTAAGCTGAGGATTCTAAATATACCACTCTGTGGGTCTAAAGCCTTACACAAGTGCTAGTGTGCTCCTATCTCAAGAAAAAAATAAAAGTATCAAGTTCGACACTTTAGAACTGTACACAGGGATATGTCATCCCTTCTCTGTGAGCATCTTATGCAATTGATGTGCAGTTGTTTCATCATCCTTCTTCATTTGAGCATCAAACCGTCTCTTTGATTCGTAATTTTTGATGGTCTCCCTAATCCAGGCTGATCCCCAATTGATCTGCTCTTTCTATACACCTTCAGAAACTTGGCTACTCTTTGGACAAGCATTCCGGGGGAGTGTCTACTGTCAACTTATTGGAAATGCTAACAAGGAGAAGAGACTAGCCTAGGCTGAACTACATTAAGATGATAAATTCGACAACATCATATGGACTGACGAATGCACTGTGCAGCTGGAAAATCATCAAAGGTTTGCCTGTAGAAAGAAAGGGCAGCAACCTAAACAGTATGTGTACACATATTCGATTGTGTACAGAGCACAACATCCCACCAAAGCTCATGTGTGGACAGGAATCAGTAAGAAGGGAACAACTGCTATTTGCATTTTCGATGAGATCATGGGCCGATATCTTTATGTGGATATTCTAGAGAAATCATTGCTATCAGCTATTTGAAGTCGTTGTCCAACAAATCACAGATTTATGCAGGATAACAATCCTAAGTATACCTTGAATCATATAGATATATGAGGGGGGAGCGATTGGCAACCAATGCAATTCTGCGCAAGGCGGCTTGTTTCGCCACGTTATGTGAGTAATAAATTAACCCCATAAGAACTGAATGTTTAACCTATTTACAACAGTAAATTTTGGTGGGATGTTTGACCAGCAATATCAAGCTCAAGTGGCAGCACAGATGGCAGCATGCATGATGGTAACAAGCACTACTGAATCAACTAAGCTTGTTTTGCAAGCTATCCATACCATTATAGATGCTGTGAAGGTAGTGAATCATGAAGTATCCGGTTCAAGATCTCTTTCAAACTTGTTGAGACTTCTTGATACAACAGAGACAGCTGGAGGTAAAATTTTTGACTGTTTCTGTCAAGAAATAATCAGTACCATTCAAAAGCATTGGTATCTGTGGAAAAGTTCGATCTCAACTAGCTAGAAAATGAGCTTTTCACCAATTGAAAATTTTAAAATTGCCTGCAATATGGGAAACATGGAAGTTGTCTCTTCGACTACAACCCATTAATAACCTACAACAGCAAGTGGTCAATCTCCATCTGTTTAATTTGCTTATTGTGGACGTTTTCAAATCTGTCACATCTTGATCAAGTACTACAATTAAAAAGCATATCAACTTATTGAGTGATGAAGAGAATGCTCTTAGATATGCAAGTGGATTTGTGGCTTGTAAGCTCCTAAAAAAGTGTTCATTAATGGATGGAGACTAGCCTCGTTCCCAGCCTCCTCCTTCGCGAATATTTTCTACGAAGAAAATATTCGCGAAGGAGGAGCCTGGGAACGAGGCTAGATGGAGACAAGGCAACACAGTTTATAGAGTGTTTCTCTAACTTGGGAAACTTAGACAATGACTCATCCTTCTATCATGCAGTACATTCAAAGGTAGATTAGTAATATTGACAGAGGAGGGCTTTTTCATATCAACGACGATACCCACCCCTTTTTTAAAATGTCTCTCTGACCATCTTCGTTCAGGAGTACACAATACCAAAGAATTATTGGTTTAGACAGTCATTGACGATGAAGATGTACAGTGTCATTGGCATATGCTCTCTAAGTACATTACTAGAGATGAAGATGTAAAGGGAAAGAACTAAAGAAGTACATAAAAGATTCATCTTCAAGCAAATTTTAATGATTAAAGCAATACTAAATTATTCTGTGACATTATTGTTATTGTTGAAAACATAATTAATTATACGTACACAATATTTTTCCAATCTTGGTTTCTTAGGCAAAGGTATGTTGTCAATAATTTCCTTTGCAAACAAACACTTCCTCCTACTTGAGTTTCCTCTAGCTGGTACCATTGCTATGTTTTCTTGTACTCGGAATGATCGGGCAGATGAAATACAGGCTTGGAGAGTTAGCCACCACAGAAACATTGCTGCCCAAAGTAATTTTCTAACGGGTCTTGGGAAAATGTTCACTCAGGAGATAGCAGCCAGTAGTACAAGACTGGCCTAGTAAATACCACGTAACCCCAACCAAGGACATTACTACAGAAGAGTATTACAAGAAACAATTAAATCTGGTACATGTTATATTCAAAATAATGCACACCTGTGATGTGTAGACCTTCCCATGTTTCCTTACTCAAGAGCATTGTTGATTTTTGAGCATCAGGTACGTCAATACGAGTATTAACTGAGTCCTCCCATTCTTTGAGGTAACCAAGAAAGTCTTTTTCCAGCGACTAAAAATAAATTTATCTGTCACTAACTGACCTCGGTGGCAAGATCATCTCTCGTTCTGGAATAATATGTGATATCAAAATGTTCCTTTGATAGAAGAAGCAAACCCTAAGATCTTTGAGCCATTGACATTTTTGCTTCATAAAGTGTGCGTAAATGTTGCCATTCTCCTCCAATGTATGCAAATTCATATCTTACAAGCAAATTAGAGTAGAATAGCAAAATTCATTTTTACCCATAGCTTCCGAGTCCTTCCATGCCCAAAGGAATGAGACCAACAGTTACATGTTGTTTTCAATAGATTTGGAATATCTGAGAAAAATAGATGTACTGATCTTCGTTTAGCTTATTCTTCTCTGGATAAAACTTTCGATTTTGGGATACTCCATCGGCAGTTAAGGCAATGACTTTGAATCCTAGACGTTCTAATTTCTCCACTTAAATTTTCATCAGTAGCAAAATGGGCATATGGAAAATGTAAGCTGCTAAACATGTCACGCATCTTAAGACCAAACATATGTACATGTCAAGCTATTGGCTTTGTTCAATTAGGAGATGTTAATGACAAACTTGCTCAACTTGAACATGATGATAACTCCAGTTGAGCAGAATACTAAGCCTTGTCATGCACTAAATTTTCACGCAACTCCTTTTCGTCAAACAATAGGACAACAAACTTCTTCCATTCTGGCAATCCTCTAATATTAGCTTCATCCACAAGTATTTTGTCAACCTCATCTTGAAAGCCAACCTTGGTCTTAAAAAAATTTGTATAGTCTCTTAGTATTCATTCTGAAGGCATGCAACTGTATGAATCCTGAAGTTCGAAGCGAGTGATATGCAGTCATGGACATAACTTTAAGTTAAGACACCATCCAATCATCATTGGGTGTAGAAACTTACTGTTTTCACCTAAGATCAACAAAACCTCCGGAAAGAGCACAAAATCTCCTTAGACACGCTCACTGTCACTTCAGGAGGCAGTGGGCATGCATAAGAAATAACTCAATTCATAGGGCCAGCCCATGCAGAGGAGGTTGCAAATCACGTGGATAATGTTGATGATTTCTTTTAAAAATGCTGAGTCAGCAAACTTTTTTGCTGATCCAACAAAATTTACGTAAGTATGCACACAGTACATGGAGAAAATTGCTGATCGGGCAGAAAAAAATGCTGACTCAGCATTTTAATAGTAATCAGTTTTCCCTGTAATCTCTAATTGCATACCTGCAACCTCCTCTGGGGACACCCCACCAGAATCAAAGGAAGAAAAAAAGAACACACGCAAAGTTATAGATACGATCCAGATCTGCTGGCTCAGTGAAACGAGCCATAGAAATTAGCAATCAACGTTATCAATACAAAACTATATAGCACCACGTATTGTTTCCAATCCCTCCCCTCCCCCTCGTATATCTATTCTCAAATCATAGGAAAGACTTCATTGAAGACCATAACATCAACTTGGGAAGACTCCAGCTGAATCCCTAGACCTAAACCATGAAAGAGTTTATTCGTTGGGAGGTCAAACTAACTACCAAGGATGAACTGATATCTGGCCATCAAAGGTTCTGGAAGACATTAACTGTACAGAAATGCAAGAAGTACATTAACCATTTAAAGAATGTAATACCTAGAGTTATAGGACTAAAATGAGATGCTACTGGCAGTGCTCCTGATTACATCCGGTCAACGGACAATTTCCGGTTAATTGAGCCACGTGACCGAGCATTTTTTTTTATTTTTTAAGTGCCCCTTCGGGTTTACCACAATTGTGGCTAACGAGGGCCTGCAAATAGCCTAGGGCTAATGAACGCAGGTCCCCCGGGACCGACGGCTTTACATCCCCTCCGAAGGATGCGGTGAAATTCACCTCCTCATTTTTTGGGGTAGAGCTGAGTTAACTCCTAGGCAGAGCTCGAAAGAGAAAATGGGAAACAAATACCTGTGGCACTGGAGGGACTCGAACCACCTACCCATGGGTTGGGAGTCAGAGTCAATGGTGAACAAGCCACCAGCATTGCGCTATGCTAGCGGACAAAATGTCTGAACAAGCTTTGAGTAGCTCTAGCTCTTTATCAAGTACTAGTAGATCTACTAAGCGAAGCAGTTCATCCCTTCGAGATAGTGTTCCTCCTCCTAAAAGACGACTGGTAACTGCTACAACTGTACAAAAGTGGATTGATGATAACGAGAAGGCTCTAAATACAACCACGTGGTTGGAATATGACCTCGTTGATCGTATGTACGTATCTAGTCTCAATCTAGTCTCAGGTGTTCTAAGTGTACTCGTTTTGCTGACAAGCTTCTGGGCATGTGGAACTTTAATCCAGCCTTAATTCATTGACAGATCAAAGAACCTTCGAGTGTCAGCATTTAAAGATCATGCCAACTCTGACATGCACAAATGAGCCGTGCATTTGTTGAAGAAAAGTGAGTCAAAAAATATTCCAGAATATGCCCCAATAGCTAAGGCACTATCTACTCTCGATCCTACCACTGAATCTAAGCTAAAGAGGAAGTTTGACATTGCTTACTGGATATGTAAAGAGAATCTGGCCTTTATGAAGATGGCTTCTGTTTGTGAATTGGAGACTAGACACGAAGTTGACCTTGGATCAGGTTACAAAAATGATTAAGCATTTGCTCTATTCATCAGTTACATTGCTAAAGAGCAAAGAGACCAACTTTGATCGGAAACGTAAAGTTCTTTAGCATCTAGGCTGATGGCAGTACTGATGCAGGCACCATAGAAGATGACCTGTTTACTGTCTTGTATTTGGATCATTTAGGGAGTGATGGAAGAGTCCATGTTCGTAGCAAGCTGTTTGCAGTTAGAAGACCCTAAAGTGGAAATGCCGAAGAATTGTTCAAATGTTTGGAAGAAGCCATGAGTTATGTTGATATCCCTGACTGGAGAAGCAAACTAGTAAGTTTTGGCTGTGATGGAACAGACTTAGAGGCCTCCTTGAAGTGTCTGTTCCTTGGATAATTGTGTTTTGGTGCTTTGCACATCGACTCAAGCGTGCACTACAAGTTGCCCTTAAAGATATCCTATTTTCAACAATCGATGACATGCTCTTACGTGTGTATCATACGTACGGTAGGCTAATTATTATCTGACGCACCCTTTTGGGACTTAGAAAATTTTTGCAAGGTCATCTCTAGGAAAAGGTCGTCACAATTAAATAGGTTTAGAGCTTGAAATTGACTGTTTTACTTGTACTCTTGCTTGTACTTAGTGTTTGCAGAGCTGAATGTCCATCTGCAGATAAAAAAACAAAGGTAGAGAGCAACAGATTCTGCTCAACTCAGTGCTAGCTAGTTATAGCTATAGTCTCAGTGACTTTCACCGTGATTGCCCATTGGCATTGCTGTCATGTGATGGCCTTTTGTGTCTGCTTTGATTTTCTACATAATCAGTCAGTGATCAGTCAAGAAGTCGACATAGCTGAGTACATGCAGCAGCATGTAGTGATCCAATGCTTGAATGTGGCATGCTGGCTAGCGACTGCACTGCAAGTTGTGAAGTCAAAGGCTTGAGAGTCAGATGATGAGCCTGAAATAAGTCAGTTTTCTGTAATTATACATACTTCAGAAGTCTGCATTGATCAGTAGCCTAGTAGGCTGAATAAGGCATGCAGCTCATTAAGTTGAGACTTGTGACACCATATTATTATCATAGATTATTATGGTAATAGAATCATGTATGCATGAAGTTGGCTGATTGTAAGTGGCTGTATCTGTGGAGATTGAACTTCTGCAGAGGCTTTTGATCACTTCTCACAATCTGATTGAGTAGAACAATACTTAATGAGTTTATTTCACTTGCTTTCATATATAGGCAGTCTCTGGCAGACTGTATATGCAATCTTTCTCATCTTCTCCCTTCCAGTCTCCTCTTGCCAATGGCCTCCAGGTGGTGGATCTCACTCAGGCCCCTCTGGCTCACACTCATGAGGAGACAACTTGAAGAAATCGGAGTTTGAGTAGCAAACTGATAGTCAAGCTTGCATGCAATGTGTATACACTCCACATGACGACCTTTACCAGCGTGTTGACCTCGTGAAAAATTTCTAAGTCCCGAAAGGGTGCGTCAGATAAAAATTAGCGTACGGTAGTACGTATAGTAGGAATGGACCGACTGTCCCATTGACACAATACAAAATGTTTACCATCTTCACGCTTAAAAACTCTCAGGGAAAGATAGCTAAGCCTTCAAACATGCATAGAGGTCTCCCTTAGGTATTTTTCTAACTGCATGCACCAACAAATCTGGCAGAAACTTCCTACAGCACCCTGGAAAGAGCGCTGGTGAGAAGCCACAACAGTGCAATTTTGTTTTCTTTCTTACTTCCTCCCTTCCTAACTGACTTACTTGAACGCGATTTCCAGAGAAACAAAAGATGCATTGAGCCAACTTTGACTGTACACAGTATCTTTATTTCTTCTGAAGTATGTTCTTTAATACTCATTTGCTGCCTAAAAGCTAACAAAATCTAGGCAGCTTGAAATTCTCCTATAAAAATTACTGTACTGTATAACGCAGCCATCTTATGTAGGTAAAGGTCGTCAATATACCACGTGGTTTGCAATTGCACTCATATAATGCACATGTGCATTTAATGCTCCTGGAAGTGACCAGTCTCTGCTATGTAGCCTTCATGCACCTTAGTGTTGAAAAAAGAGAATTAACAAGTAGTAAAAATTTTGCAAAAATGAGCAGTGTAGGAATGTGGCAGTGCAGTAAAAAGCAATGAAACAAGGCAAGACTTGGAACTTCGGCACATGACTACTTCATTTTTTATGCCCAGATCTTCTGATCTAACAAAGATTTACCTGCATATCTACCGATACTTCATCCCAATTGACCAAGTGATTGCATGCATGACTACTGACCAGGGCTGAGAATCACGACATGCCTAGGAGACTGAAAATGAAGTAGTCATGTGCCAAAGAGAGCTGGAGGAAGTCGTAGCATCACTTCAGCAATGTTTACAAGAAAACGAAATGCCAAACTCAAGCGAAGGAGGAACAAGACCTGTACGAGCATGTGGAACCTGGTTCGTTAGCCACAAAGTAACAGCAATACATAGATTCCTTGATCTTTTTGGGGCTTACCTTGCTCATTTGACTACACTTGTGGAAGATCCACAAACCAAATCAGCAGAGAACGCTAAGCTAAAAGGGTACATCTCAAAATGGAGAGATGCCAAGATGATTCTTGGTTGTGCAATGTTTTTTGACTTATTGAAGCCTGCTGCCATCATATCTATGCTGCCATTCTGTGTAAAGAACTGAAAGATGATGAATTGAGTATAACTAGTGCTATTGAAGCTATTTTACAGACAACTAAGTCGTTGGATAATCTCAAAGAGAAGAACTTTGGTGACTATCCAACTGTGAAGAAAGTTTGTACTAATGTTGAAAGCTCAGAAGATCATTGTACCTATGAAGGCACTAAGTTAGTCAACTACAAAAGAGCTGTAACTTACCTTACTTCTCATAGTAGTGAATGGAATGAGTCAATCATGACCTGTTCGAAAGAGAGAGTCAAAACACAACACACTGAACTACTTACCAATGCTTTGACAATCCTGGCTTTGCATGGTTGGGAGAAAACTGAAGGTGTTGAGTTTGGAAAAAATGCTCTAGAAAGCCTTGTTACTCACTTTTCACTATACTTACAAATGCTGGTATAGACATCACTTCTTTCCAAGAAGAGTGGGAGGACATGATCGACTATGCAAAGAGGTATTTGAATCTTGTCCCAGTGGTCCCCGCCAGGTCTCATGTCACGTGAATTTATTTGCAATCATGACGTCACTATTGTAGTAAATTCAGCTGAAATTGGCGAATGTAGGTAGCTTTACAAGAGAAGCTCTTGCACTATTTTCAAAGCAATTGAGACAAGAAAAACTGTATACAGGGTAATTATGTACGCTGTTTTAGTATTTTTAAATGAAATTAAAGCATATACGCTTGTTCTGTGTATTTGCAGACTGATTTAGTGACTGATCTCGTCAGTTCACTGCCAAAGTTACCAATAGAGTGTGAGCTGGTATCTGTAGGAAGTATGGGAACAAGTCAAAACTTATACATATTGTGGCATATCTATGTAGCTCTGTATATTCCAAGTCTGGGTACCTGGTGTGTTTCACAAAATTTTTTGTCACCAAATCTTCGTTGATGTGTACTGATCAATTTCATGCTGTTCCCTCTTCAGAGCTCCATAAATGCAAATCATTGATGCTAATATCGATGAAAACAGTTTAATAATCACTGTCATGTACTATTTCATACGTACCATCAGCCCTTTTGCACTACAAAACTTTGTGTTGCTAGTTTCAAGTCGTATTATTTGTTTTCTGCTGAAAACCAATGATTCAGCAAGTGAGTGTAGCGATCCTTACCAAACTCAATAGTTTACCATACTGAAATTTTCTACCGTTGATTCTTCTAGCTAGTTTCAAGAGAACAGTTCAAGATTTGTTTCACAGAAACTAGAGTTCTTGTGTTAGTAATACGTATAGAAATTGTACTAGTCAGATGGAAAACATTGGGTGAGCCTGAGCGAAGGATCTTCATTCACAGGACTATGCTAGTACAAAGTATAAAATAAGAACATGATTATATCTACTCTTGTTATGGGCAAAATTGAAATGATTCTAGCCTATAAATTATGTCATATAAAGTACAACTCAAGACCACAAGCATGCAGGCTGGATGCCTATTTGACTGGGAAGGAGTGAAGAAACAAGCTAGGCTTAGCTGACTGTGAGTAGCATTCAGGTCTGTCAGGCTGGTGAGACTGACGGAGTGGCAGTACTGTCATGCTTAGCTGACGACATGAGTGGAAGTACTGTCAGGCTGAGCTGACTGTGAGTGGTAAACTGCCAGTACTGTTAGACTAAAGCAACAACTAACTTGAAGCATATGTTTGTAGGACTTTTCAGAGTCGATCTGTGCACGTCTAGCTCTTTCAATGTTCTTCGATTTTGCGTGCGCGCGTGTAAATAGAAATACCGTAAATAAATCTGAGGCCAGGATGTTTTTCTTTTAACTTTTCGCATAATTTGAGCATGCTATTTCCGGTTTGGTCAACGCCGTTACAGTTGCCTCAATGTTTCACCGTTCCAATGGGGCTCGCTCAGGCTCGCCCCAATCATTAAGCATGTCACAAAATGAAATGTCACGGGTTTTGTCTCATTGAGTAGGTTGCAGATATGGCCTGCTAAATTATGATATTTCAAGATAGAGATGTCAAAACTTCAGTGATGAGTAACTGAAACAATGTTATTGTAGTTTCAATATGATCCGTGTTTATAGCACTAGCTTATTCCTGAAAGAGAGAATTTTGGTGTGAATAAGTAATTAGCTAGCGCGCTTAGCTCAACATTCTCACTTCCGGGTGAAATTAAATTTGTATGGGCACTATTGGACTTCCGGAATCCTGGCGGCACCACTGGTCCAGAATGACTCTTCTACCATTTGGTGGAAGCTCTTCAATGCAGCATGTTCAAAGTGGTGGGAAAATGCTCTTGGATTAATTGAGTTACTGTTCTGTCTCCCAATGTCAAATGGACGTGTTGAACAGATCTTTTCTTCTCTAATCAAGTCAGACCGACGCACCTGTTTGAGTGAGAATCATCTAGATGATCTTGTAAGAATTTCAGTTGATGGACCCCCACTTTCCCAATGGGATGCGACTGGAGCAGTAAGGCTTTGGTGGAATGACAAGCTACGTAGAAATGTCAGTGATTCTCGTAAGGCACCTAAACCTAAGAATGCACCAGGACCTTCCACTAGTAATAATTCAGAAAGTGATTCAAATTATGAACTAGATCTGGATGACTGGGATACATTTTTGCAATAACTTTTTTATAATGTGTTATTACAATTAATTTTTAAATCTGGTCATGTGCCACAGTTATGTATTAATGTTGAAATAAAATGATTAAACTTTTTGAATTTATATCCAACCAAAATGTAGTAATACAGTGTGTCAGGTCAAATCTGGATATGTCAGACCAAATGTACAAATGTCTGGACGGTATGTCAGTGCAAAGTTGTAACCTGAGAAAAATGGGATTACTGACTGGGTAAGTACATATTTCAAAGTTTATATTTTAACATCAGTCGATTCTGCCAAACTTGAATTTCGATTACAATGCAGTAATCATCAACAAGGCTGTGTGGTCTACAATGCAGTGGACACAATCCATGTTCAAAAAACATGGATTCTCCACCAGGGGGGAGGGCCATTGCACTAGCAGCACAGGTATATCTATGAAACAATTTCAACTCAGTAACTCACCTCAACATCCATTGCCCATTTTGCTGAACCGGTTTCGGCCAATACCAGGCCTCATCAGCAGCACTGGGGCAGCATGGTGTCATCTCCATCATGAGTATCATCAACTGAAACATAGTATAATCGTACTGCATCTAGCAATGCTGACGCCAGGCGTGGCAACTTGACCATGACGTTATCAGCGTCTAACGACGCGTCGACCCAGGTCACGTGGACACCTAATGCCGCACGACTAGCATGTGGCTAGGCTACAATATCCAAATTTACTTGAATAAAATGGGATTACTGACTGGGTAAGTACATATTTCAAAGTTTAAAATTGAAACTTTTGGCAGAATCGACTGGTGTTAAAATTTAAACTATGAAATATGTAGAGTAAGCCACTGATTATCAGCCACCATCAATTTTCGACATGATTTCTGACTTGCGTATGGGTGCTACTACCTCAAGTTTGGTACAAAAGATAGCCCTTGAAAATTACCCTTGGTTGTGCAGATTTTAAGCTCCACCCACTAACCTGAAAGGCTTCCCAATGCCATTAAGTAGTGGCCAAATTTTATCTATAATCATCAATTTTCAGACGGCAACTAAAAAACACCCTGAAACTAATGTTTGAGCTACCAAATCTGGAAATCAAAAAGTTTAATGTTCCTACTACTGGTATTCCCAAAGAAGTCCTGATTGCTTGTAGCACCATCTCAAACCAAGCCGCCACAGTAATTGAGATCAAGTAATCAATAATCGGCCAGCAATTTTCACATTTTAACTGATTCTGCTAGCTACTGAAGATACAAGTGAGTTTTGAGGTGATACCAAACTTGAGGTAGTAGCACCCATAGGCAAGTCAAAAATCATGTCGGAAATTGATGGTGGCTGATAATCAGTGGCTTACTCTACTTACCCAGTCAGTAATCCCATTTTGTCAAGTAAATTTGGATATTGTAGCCTAGCCACATGCTAGTCATGCGGCGTTGGGTGTCCACTGATGAACTGGAGTGGCCAGGTCTTGACGAGGAACTGGAGGGGCCAAGTCTTAATGAGAAAATTGAGGGGCCAAGTCTTGACAATGATCAGCTGCAGGGGCTAAGTTTTGACAATGAACTACAGAGGCCAAGTTTTGACGAGGAACTGGAAGGGGCAAGCTAGTGCCAACGATGAACTGGAGGAGGCAAATCTTGATGAACTGGAGTGGCCAAGGAACTGGAGGAGCCAAGTCTCGGCGAGGAACTAGAAGCACCAAGTCCTGATGAGGAACTGGAGGGGCCAAGTCTCAACGAGGAACTAGAGGAGCCAAGTTTTGATGATGAACTGCAGAAGCTGAGTTTCAACAAGGGACTGAAGGGGCCAGGTCTCAACGAGGAACTGGAGGGGGCAAATCTTGATAAGGAACTGGAGGGGCCAGGTCTCGACGAGGAACTGGAGGGGGCAAATGTCGGCAAGGAATTTGAAGGGGCACTGACAAGTCTTAAGGAACTGGACGGGATGTTTGTTTACTTTTAGTACCACTGGTGCCACCATGAACAAACAGGATTGTATCTGTTATTAAACGAGTACAATAGTAGTGGTGACATGTACTGTAGGTTGTACCTATACAGCATTGACCATCCATTCCCTTACTCAGTGAACTTGTGACAGTGCCAATATAGTCACACATTAGGTGATAAACTACTATACTTACCCTTTTCTTTCTTTTGTTTATTGTTTCTTGGGTTGGTTTGCTGCTTCTTGGATGGTGGCCATTTTCTTTTCTTTGGCAGTGGCTTAACAGTTTCTTTCCCGCTAACAGCTGTGGCTTTTTTCCTCTTCTTCACAGGTGGTTGTTCCTCTGTGTCAGTGTCATCTTGTGTGTACTCCTCCTCTAATTTGGTCATCTCTGATTTATTGCCTGTTGAAATAGTGTTGTGTTATTAGCTACCTAACACACATCACAACTTAATCTACTGAGCTAGCTACATAAGTTGGAATAACACCAAATAATGCTCAACAACAGTAACTGTCAGTTGCCATGAACACACATATAAGCTAAAATACCCAGTGACTTTACAGAAACGTCAACTTTTAATTGTCCTATACTGTAAGCCGCCAATTATTGACCACCATCGAATTTGGACACGATTTCTGACTTACCAGCTGGGGCAGTAGCTTCTAGTTTGGTACCACAAGATAGCACATGTAAAGTTACATTGGTTTGTGCAGACTTTAAGCTCCGCCCACTCACCTGTAAGGCTTCCTGACGTCATTAAGCACAGGCCAAAACAAAATTGATGATCACAAGAAACCTTTATATTTTAGACTGCAGCTCAAAAGTACCCTGAAACCTACAGTTGAGCTACATACCAAATCTGGAATTCATGAAGATCAATCTTCTTGCTACTCATAATTATTCCTAATGGGACCTAATTGTAATCCGTACTCACTCTAATTTAAATATATTTCTTTCTCTCTAAGTAAATGGAACAGAGAAAATTTGAAATTTTAGGTCATTCTAACTACTACTGGAACAGTGAATCTTTGTACATGTATAGTGGCTTTTAAAAGGAGACTGTTCGTGCATTAAAACAAATAAAGATTAATAATCTACTCTTTCGTGGGCTTCAGTAACTGCTGGAGTTTTTCTCCGTTGCTAAGGGACACACCCCTAGTCTCTAGCCCCTAGCTAGGTGCATAACCTCTATTCTTTTTCTATCTTGGCTCAGCTTTTCTCAAAAACTATTCACTTTCAGAAGCTGATTCTTGAACGAACGAACTTGGTTTCTTTGTGGCCAGATGCTTTTGCCATCAGTTTTTCGTGCCTCATTGAGTAGCTAGATACAAGGCGAAAAGCGCCTTCTCTGTATGGCCACCATTAATTTCTACACTAATGCATAATTCATGAGCTACTGAGGAATTCAAATTGACGACCCTTTCCACACACAAAAGTGTGCGTTATTTTAGTCTCGTCCCCAGACTCCACCCATTCTCCAAGGAGAAAGAGAGTCTGGTACGCTACGTCCAATTTCTTGGTTCTGCTGAGTCAGCATCAGACAGATATATCATGTGACCGTGCATGGCTTTGTACTACGCGCATCACGTGGTAGTCCCTGAGCGTATATTCAGTATTTGTCATGAAAAGTTAGAAGATCTGCATACTTAGCTGCCATCTTATAGTCCTTTTGTTCGTGACAAATGCCACTAGTATGTCTGAGCTACACAATTATGGCACGGGCAATCTAGAGAACTTGAAAACGATACAAAACGACCTTGAATCAGAAATCAGTGCTGGCACTAAGCTGCAGAAGGAAATTCACCACAAGCGTAAAGTTAGTAAGCAAAAATCTTTGAATAAAACTGGACTAAAGTCTTGCTAGACACTGTATGACAATCACGCGCACTTCTATTGAACATCATGTGACACCTTGAATTCTGCAATCTGATTGGCTTGCACGTTTTCATGAATGCTGACTCAGCAAGAACCAAGAATTTGGACGTAGCGTACCAGACCCCTTTTTCCTCGCGCTTGTGCGAGGGTGGGGTCTGGGCACGAGACTAGCGTTATTTGGAATTCAATTGCAAATTGCCTGGAACTATTTTTTAAACCTGGTTACTCTTGATCTTCTTAGAAAATAAGCAAGGCAAATAAATCTTATGATACAACTTATGGCTCCAATGACTGAGATATGTGCTTCACTTTTCAAGCAGACTCCACAAGTTATGCCATACACTGGCACACAAACTCAAATGCGATTCGTAGAATTATGAAAAATGAGAACAAACAAGTGAAAAAACATTGAAAATGTAGTAAGAGACAGGAATGGCTAAATCATAAAAAGAAAGTAAGCAAGATGGAATCGCTGTTAGAGTGTGTAAGAAATTCTTCCTGTTGGCAAAATGAGGGACACAATATGAAAAGAGAGTGATACATGCAGCCCTACAGGAAGAATTTTTTACACACTCTAACAGCCATTCAGCCTTGTTTGCCACTGGTCAAAGGTGGCAATGCATGATAAATAGCGAGATACAGCGGAATACCGTTAGTGAAATACTGTGGTTTACCACTTAATTTCATGAATAGTTTGTTTTTTTATGATCAGATCATTACCGCATAAATTTGAAAACTAATCCAGGAATTAATAGTAATTCTTATAAATCGTTCAATGTTGAATCTTACTGTATAGATCACCTGGTGGAACTCCGCTTTGTCAAAGAAGTTTTGAATTTGATGCTGCCAGTAATGACCCTGCATCAATTATTGCCCAAGCCTTAAGAAAAAAGTTCTCACATGGGGTATTTCAAGATTCACCAGGTAACTGCATGTTCCTAGCTAATTTTTCAGTTTGACATGTAGTTAAATTCCTAAGTGTCAGATTTAAATCTGACAATCTTTTGGCTGCCATTTATGTGTATGGAGCCTTTTAGGACAAATTGAGGACATACTAGACTAAACTAGTAGCCTGCATGGTTAGGTATAACTAAGTTTTTCTACTCCTAGTTCAACTTTGATGGATTGTCAGATCTGGAATTCCTTTACAAACAGAATATTCTACCAGTCTGCTGCTGGAAACGTCTAAGTGATTTCTCCACAGCCTTTACGAAATTTGCTTTAAAGTAGTTATGAATAGGTGAACGGGTACTATATAGTGTCACTTCGAAGTTTGGTTGCCTGGCTATAAAAAGAAGCTTTTGACGTGCATTGAAGTGCTAGTGAGTTAGTCCCTTTCATAGTTTTTACTCTTGCAAAACTTTACTATTAAAGCAAGAAAGCTTGCAGCAGTTAACATAAATCTAATTACTATGTTGTTACTAAGTATTTTATATGCCATAATGTCCTAACCACAGGCAATTATGTATTGCTGCAGAGGCTTATACTGTTCAATCAATATGCAAATGAGCCCTGTACTTTTAGAAAGATAGTAAATACTTGTCTCTCTAGAGACCCATTGGTGGTACTGGGTGCATAGTAATGGCACTGATTACTTATCAGCGCAATACAAATATTCATGCTAATAACTCTGCAAAAGAATTAGCACTTGGCAATAATATGCTTCTAAGACTACTTTTAGGTCATTCTCTGTCTATCAAGCCTAAAATGGCCTAAAACCAAATGTTGCTAAATTACTAGACTAATATATGCCAAGCCTCCACTTTTCTTTTAAACATAACTGAAACACATATTGGTTGAATGTCTATGATTTGTATGTTTTTCTTAAACATTCTTTTCCATGATTGATATTTCAGATTTTGCAACTCATTCTAAAGTTGTTCAGTCCTCCTTCTATCTGATGATGTTTAATGTTAGGTATTTGTTTTATTTTCCCGCGACAAATTTCACTTGAAAGAGACAAGTCTAGCAATTTACTGTATTGCAACTAAACTGACAGATCCAACAACCCTTTACCGTTTTCTAGATTTTCTCCAAATTATAAGATCAGGCTTGCCCCAGATAGCGAGTAGTACGCGGGGTGCGTCTGTCTGTCTGTCTGTCTGTCTGTCTGTCTGTCTGTCTGTCTGTCATCGTTGGGTCTTGTACGCTCACGTAAGCTAATTCTAGCTAACATAATGATTGACCCCGTACCATGTACCATGCATTACTCATGCATGCGCATAAGTTTAGAGTATGCACGTGTTTTCGGGACAGTCGATCGAGAAATCAGAGGCAGCTAGAGTAGAGCAGTTGACAAATGGTTCTGCTAATAGCTAGAGGTTGTGAGACTTAGACAGTTGCTAAGCATATCTTATGAGAGAAATGCACAGAAACAGTTTAACAGCAGCGCCCAACAGAAAGATAGGCAGAAAATAAAAGGAGAAAAACGGTGATGCCAGGCTTGCTCAACATACAGTATCAGAGGGTAAGAGTACCAAGTTCGAAATAACCCTAGACTTTCTATCTCATTAGCAATCCTTCGTGTAAGCTAACTTCTGACGTTCACACCACAGTCATTTGAACATGGTCAGTTTTGTACTCCGTGACACCTGACACTGACAGCCAGATCTATACCATAATATGCATTCTAACAAATATTCTCCATATACTGTCTGCTGTACAATTCTTGCAAAAAACTGTGCTCGCTCAGGCTCGCCCCACAATGCCTTAATTGCATTCTTCTAGTAAGAATTTAATTTAAAAAATTGCATCATATGGGTGATGTTGTTTAGAGCCTCAGCTTACTTTTTGCCGATCATTGTGTTAAGAAAAAGTGAGTTTATAGTGTGGCAAAATTGGATGAAAGTTCAGTTTGAAGGTTCTTGGTAGCATTAAATATGTATATTGAGCAGTGATAGTCACACCTTGGTTCTCAGTTCTCACTAATTGGCACCTGCTGGATCAAAGGCTATTATAATTTCCAGTTCAAGGAGGACATGAGCGTTATGAGGGAAAACTTGTTCGTATGTTCAACTGACCACCATTCCTATCTTGTTTGCTCACTTTATAAGATTTGACCATTTCTATTTTACTTACAGACAAAAAAAGCTTTGATCAATTAGATTCTTCTTTGTTTACTGATTTTGAGAGTCCCCACTGTTAGGGTGAGTACATTTAATTATTGTAAATCAGTCATTAATGCAGTTTTTCTCCCCAAAGAGGGGTAGGAGGCACTCCCCCTCCTCTCAACTACACCCTCCCCTTACAAATACATACAAATCTACTAATTTTCAGAAAACTTTATGCAGCTTCCCCTAGCCTCGTTCCCAGGCTCCCCCCTCTCAGATAGTACGGAAAGGAAAGGGGGGAGCCTGGTCGCCAATCTCACGTGACATACGTCATTGGCGATTACAACGTATGGTTGAGAGCGCGCTCTTTCCCGGGTTTTTGCCAACAGCTTTCAAAAGAATTTTACAGTCTGTGGGATCGAGATAGGAGGGTCAGGTAAGTGAAAAAAGAAAGTAGTTAACTAGGAGGCTTGTTGTATTTAGCAGTAGTTCAATTTTATAGGCTAGTAAAACGTGCTTGGGCTGTCACGATGGCTACAAGCCTCGAGGCCTCTTGCCTAGGCTTTTGAGTTACTTTTTTATCCGTAGACTATGAATTCAGCTAATACAAGTAATATTAGAGAAATATACCTGGTCTTTGTTCTGCTGGCTGTATTTTCTGCTGCAAAAATCTTGAGTAAAAGTCATACAAAGCTATTACACGTGAGCGCTCGCAACGTCACCATGAATTTTTGCGTGGGCGCAATTTTTTACCTGTCTACCGACGTCTATCCTTTACGTCACTCACGTGAGATTGGCGACCAGGCCCTCTGCTGTGCTTTTTTGCAAAAAAAGCTAAAGGGAGGGGCCTGGGATCGAGGCTAGCTTCCCCCTCTTTACTTTTACCTTGGGGGAAACACTGCTAATGTACTTAGTACTTGTAAATGTTTGCTACACTGGAGCTACCCAGATAAAAATCGGTCCTTATAAACTTGTTAACACCTTTGTAACAAGCAAAGACAATATCTTGTGGCATACATAAAGCACCTTAGATACAAAACTAGTATAGCTAACTGATATAGCAAATTGGTAAAGTCAATTTTATATAGTGGCTGGCCAATATATGCGTAACTAGGTAAGATTACAATTTTTCATATGCCGAAATTAGTAAAACTAAATTGCATAAAATGATTTGCTGTGAAACACCCAGGTACTACTAGCACACTTGCACGTACTCACATGTTACTTGCTATTCTATATGTGACGCAAGATACACATGACTGACTAGTGTGTAGTGAGTGCTCAAGTGTAAACTTGATAATAATCTATACTGTATTATACTCACATGTATGTTTAAGCCTATATCTTCTGTTAGACCCAGAACCAAACTTGTACAAAAACAATTCAGCAAATTACATTGAGCAAAACTTTGTGAAAAAAGACATTTTTTATTAGTTACGCTCAGTTCAGAGCAGTAAAAATGAGGTTTGACCTGCTAACAAGTGACCGTCCACTTCAATTATATCATCTGAGCAAATTTCATGTTGAGTACGTTAGTAGCAGTCTTTGTAGATGACAGCTCAGCTAGCTCACACTGCAAATAGGCAGAGTCAGTTTTAGCCTGAGCATTTGTAAGTACATTAACTTTTGCTGGTTTTCTGTGTCAAAAATTACCTTTGGACTATACCATAGTTAGGGAAATTTTGCTTGTTTAATTTCTGCCACTTCGACCTGATCCAGTAAAGATTGCCATACGTTTTAAAATTTTGCACATTTAAATTTTGCCACTCGCCCACGTGACAACATTTTTAAACAGCAAAAATATCCCGATCTATGGTAGTAAGCTTTACAATCATGTATCTAACGCAAAAATTTTTGTATATCTGTAATTGATGAAAAGCGTTCATGACTTGAATTTAGGTTAGATAGACTATATAGTTTACTCTAAGTTGTCTTGTATTGCCATGAAATAACCGAAAAACTCTACATACTACAAACCATGGATTTCTGCCAACTGTTTTTCACCTGCAATAGTTTTTCTAGCCTTAATCCAAGCCATATGCAAGATGTTTGTGGATACTCTGACGTACAGAAATTATTTTGGCTATACATGCATGCTACTATTTTTTTAGATTGCACACTTGCAATTTAAACTTCTTTTGGCTTGCCATAGTCTAAAGATCGAGTCCCTAACAAAGAAAAGTAGCTGAACTGTATAGTTAAAAATGCTTAACTGAGCCTCGGTTGTAGCTTGGGCACTTTGTGCACACTGTACATAAGTAACCATATTTTCCATCTTTTTCAAAGGTATTAGCAATTCTAGCAAGTTTTCTTTGCAGTTTACCACTTGTCAAAGGTGCCTATGTTTGGTAAATGGTGACGTACAGTAGAAAAATATTATACTTTACTGCTTAATTAATGCAGATTTCCACACTTATTTCCACCTGCCAAAGGTTGCAGATTTTCCATTTAAAGATAATTATTGCCAATTCCAAACTTTTCTATAATTATCCTTAATTTCCCTTTCAGAATTGATCACTGTTTCACGCAAGTCATAAGCAAGTTTTCTGGTAATAATAATAATATGTATTGAACTTCAGAAATACCACTTTGGATATTGATGTACAAGACTCAGAAATCTTCACTTACCGTTACAATAATTATTCCCTATTGTTAAGTTTGTCATTGTAAATGTACTAACTTAGCCTCATAAACCAAACTCTCCCTCAACGCTTAGTTGCTAAGCATGGGGAGGGCCGGAGGGTCTAAACTCCAAATCATGTGAGTGACGTCAAGAGAAGTTAGGTAGAACCTTGATTTGCATATGTGGGCAGGCAGTGTAGCCCTGCTTATGTAACTCACAGCACAAGTAAGATAGATCAATGACAACCTTGTTCCAAGTGTATGAATGTGAAAGTACAGTACAATTTTACTTAAGTACACCGTGATAGGTATCTGTACCTCTCTTTTCCTCTTGCTGGAGTGTTGGCTTTCCATATGGTCATGAATGCTGTACACGCAGATAGGCATGTAGTCTGTCACAGAATTTTTCTTGGCTACAGATAGTTCACAAAATAAGCCTAACTATGCTATCTTGACCAAGCTTCATTTGAAGTCCTAGAACACAAGTGCTATGTTTCTAAACTGTTTGCAATTTTTTTGTCTCGACTCATGCAACACTTTAAATAGCTTTTTGCACTAGCAAATTTTGAGTGGGTGGATAAACCATCAAACAACTCTCCGCCCACATACACTTTTTGTGACGTAACTCACATGATTTTGGAGACCAGACCCTACTTATACTTAACAACAAGCATAGCGGTGAGGGCCTGGTTACAGGGGCTAGAATTTCCAGTTATAACTTAACGTACAAATTTATACTATGATATATTTCAAGAAATTAATTGAGACTATAGCGTGATCATTTGATTCAGTATGTTTTCAATGCATGCATGTGCAAACACTAAACTTGCTGCTAATGTTTGAAAGGTAGTGGGTCAAGTACACTGTTTATGATATTTTAATTTTGCCAACTAGTGGGATTCGTATTACTGGAATCCTTACTTTCAATGGTGCATGCATGTACCAACAGAAATATTAGTTCTAGAAACTGACCATAAGGGTAATATCTTGACATTCCACATAAAGGATTCCTTGTGAAATATACAAATATTTCCCTGCAATGTATACAATGCAAGTATACATAGCCTTGTTCCCAAGCTCTCTGGTATGCGAAATCACATGAATGACATCACCTGTACAGAAACGCTAGAGAGAGTTTGTATGGTTTCTCTACTATGGCATACTAAAACCCAACGCATACACACACTTAGCTCAATGATAAAATGTTCATACAGTGTTCAATATTTAGCGAATGTGTCACACACTAATTCTCGAGTTTGTGGCCCCATGTTGATTTAGTTTGTCAGATTAAATAACTGCTGCTAAGGAAGTTCACAAAGAAAGAGGGAGAGCCTGATATCTAAAATCACGTGTATGATGTCAACTGTTGCTAAAGAATAAATGCATGGACGTGGCAGTTAGAATAATGACGTCAAACTCTTGGTTCTGTGTGTGTAGAGAAGCAATATTCGTGATCACTGAGAACTACAAGCAACTACAAAACTTATAAAGAAAGCTAGTCGCTAGTAGTATATTTTCTGTCAAGAGTCTAGAGTTACAAAATATAACTTACTGATGCTCTACACTACCAATACTTTGTAGAAAAACATGCTTGGACAGGCATTCAAGATGGCAGGTTGTCATTGCTAATTTAGTACAGACATGCATAGACAGCCTAATTCCCAGTACGGTAGTACTGGGTACATAGGAATGGCAAGGATGGCCCATTAGGGCAATACAAATATTCATGCTAATAACTCTGCAAAAATGAGCTCTTGACACTATAAGGCTTCTAAAGCTACTTTTTCGCTCATTTTCTTTCTAATGAGCCTAAAAACATCGCCTAAAACAATTGCTAAAGTACTTAACTCAAATATGCCAAACCTTCAATTTTCTCCATCTTCTTCTTCTTCTATCTTGGCAAGACTTTTCTCAGAGATCGCTCGCTTTCAGAAGCTAATTCATAAATGAATAAACTTGGTTTCTTTATCTTCATGTGCTTTTTGCAGCGATATTGCATGTCTCTCGTTCAATCACTAGATAAAAGGCAAAAAGCGCTTTCTCCGTATGGTAGCCATTAATTTCTACTAGTGAATTATTCATTAGGTAGTAGAGAAATCAAATTGACGACCCTTTCCACACAGACATGTGTGCGTTATTTGGAATATAGCTGTACTAAACTATAAATAGTCACAAAATAGGAACAGTTCGGACTTTACCATTGCCGTAGACAAATTTCAGTGAAGTAGGTACAAATGGTAGGTTACCTCATTAATATGTTAAAGAAAAATAAAACAAACAAATATAAAAAAACATTATTCCCAGTACGGTACACAGGAATGGCACAGATGGCCATTAGCGCAATACAAATATTCACGCGAATAACTCTGCAAAAACTGAGCACTTAGCACTAAAAGGCTTCATAAGCTACTATTTAGCTCTTTCTCTTTCTAATGAGCCCAAAAACATGGCCTAAAACCATTGCTAAAATAACGAACATAAACATGCCAAACTTCTAATTTTCTCCATCTTCTTCTTATTCCCAGTACGGTAGTACTGGGTACACAGGAATGGCACGGATGGCCCATTATCGCAATACAAATATTCACGTGAATAACTCTGCAAAAACTGAGCGCCTAGCACTAAAAGGCTTCTTAAGCTACTATTTAGCTGTTTCTCTTTCTAATGAGCCCAAAAACATGGCCTAAAACCATCGCTATAGTACCAAACTACAATTTGCCAAACCTCCAATTTTCTCCATCTTCTTCTTATTCTTCTTCTTCTTCTATCTTCTCACGCCATATCTCAAAGACCATTCACTTTTAGAAGCTGATTCTTGAACGGATGAAGTTGGTTTCTTTGTCTTCAATCGCTTTTGCCATCGGTTTTTAGCGCCTCTCATTGAGTAGCCAGATACAAGGCGAAAAGCGCCTCCTCCATATGGCCGCCATTAATTTCTACACTCATGCATAATTCATTAGCTTCTAGAAAATTCGAATTGACGACCCTTTCCACACACAAAGTGTGCGTTAATTTCTACTTGTACTGATTGTAAATTGCTGAACAGGATGTTATAAAAATAATGATATTCATTACTCAGCCACATTAACACTCTTCAAGTGACATCCCACTCTACTGTACTAATTTTGTACTAACAGCAGCTACTTATTTCATTAGGTTAAGAAGTATATAGCTATACTGATGTACCCTGCACCAGTTAGTTACTGAGGAGAAGCAATGAGTCTGCAGGCTGACCAATATGATAGTAGGGGTGGTCTAGTAGTGAGGTAGCGGGGTGGTCGGGAAGTGAGGTAATGAGATAGTGAGGTAGTGGGGTAGTTGTGTAGTTGGGTAGTGGGGTAGTGGGGTAGTCGGGTAGTCGAGTAGTGAAGAAGTGAGGTAGTCAGGTAGTTGGGTAGTCAGGTAGTTGGGTAGTGAGGTAGTGGGGTAGTTGGGTAGTGAGGTAGTTGGGTAGTGGGGTAGTGGGGTAGTGGGGTAGTGAGGTAGTTGGGTAGTGGGGTAGTCGGGTAGTGGGGTAGTGGGGTAGTCGGGTAGTGAGGTAGTGGGGTAGTGAGGTAGTTGGGTAGTGGGGTAGTCGGGTAGTGGGGTAGTGAGGTAGTCGGGTAGTGAGGTAGTGGGGTAGTGAGGTAGTGGGGTAGTGGGGTAGTCGGGTAGTGGGGTAGTGAGGTAGTTGGGTATTGAGGTAGTGAGGTAGTCAGGTAGTCAGATAGTTTGGTATAATTCCCAGTACGGTAGTACTGGGTACACAGGAATGGCACGGATGGCCCAGTCGTTTCGCCAGCGTACCGGAAGTCCTATGGTCCCCATATAAATTTATTTGCATGGGAAGTAAAAAAAATGGCACCAACTCAGTTAGCTAATTAGATATTCATGCCAAAGCGCCCTTTAGTTACTCATCTTCAAGGTTATATAAACTAGACTTGAATTCTAGTGATTTAGGAAGCCTCAATGACAACCTACCTACAGCAACAAAACCCGTGGAGAAAAATTTTCTGACCAAGCTGTTGACACAGTTTCTCCTGTACTAAGAATAGATATACTGTCGAATCTTTTTTTGCAGTCTTGACTTGTTCCCATGGAAAGGAGCCATGCAAGAAACGGTTCAAAATTTCCGTATCACAATGTACTGAAATAGGTAAGGGTCGTTACAAAACTTGTTGAATTATTAAAAGTTATTCATAAAACAGCAGTGCAATCATGGTGCAATAAACAATTGACCTACAAAATATCAATACAGAGTTACAGAATTGAACATAATAGTGCTGCAAATAAAGAAATGTATATTAATCTTTGTGAAGCTGTTTTCAGTGAAGAAAACTTCACAGATTTGCTTACATGAATCAATAAATGAGCATTTTTCTTACAATAATCCATACATAGATACAAAGACTTGGTTGAGAAATTTTTTCAGACAAACATTAGGCTCCCAGTTTTCAAAAGCAGATGCATGGGTAGCTGCTTAACAATATACTCAAGTTTTATCTTGTTCTCAAGGTTTTCATGGATGCAAGCACCAGACTAATACTACTACTCTTAGGCTAGGGTGACTCACAAAAAGTTCAACAGGCATGCAAAAAAGTATAGCGCACATAGTATGGGATTTTTTATCACTCTACGTGTTGTACCTGTAACATTCAATGTAGTTTCGCTGGCTTTCTCTGCTCTAGAAATAGCGTAAGGAATGCTTTTGTGACACTACTTGACAGTTGCCATTTTAGCTCGATTTCCCTACAAAAATGACGTAATGCTGCAAATAAAATTGCGCGCTGGCGAAACGACAGGGCCCATTAGCGCAATACAAATATTCACGCGAATAACTCTACAAAAACTGAGCGCTTAGCACTAAAAGGCTTCTAAAGCTAGTATTTAGCTCTTATTCTTTCTAATGAGCCCAAAAACATGGCCTAAAAACATCGCTAAAGTAACAAACACAAATATGTCAAACCTCCAATTTTCTCCATCTTCTTCTTATTCTTCTTCTTCTTCTTCTTCTTTTTCTATCTTAGCTCAACTTTTCTCAGAGACTATTCACTTTTAGAAGCTGATATTTGAACGAACGAACTTGGTTTCTTCCGGTACAGTTGCTTTGCCATCAATTTTTTGGGCCTCTCATTGAGTAGCTAGATACAAGGTGGAAAGCGCCTCCTCCATATGGCCGCCATTAATTTCTACACTCATGAATAATTCATTAGCTTCTAGAAAATTCGAATTGACGACCCTTTCCACACACGAAAGTGTGCGTTATTTGGAATTAAATGCACTGAAGTTGCCTGGAACTATTTTGTGATACCTGGTTGCTCTTCTTAAGAGATGAATCAGGACTTTGACTATCATAACATGTAGAAAGACAAGTAAATCTTATGATACAGCTCCCACCTCCAAATGACTGAGATGTGTGTTTCACTTCAGTATCAAGCAGGCTACACACCGTCTTGAATAAGTTGTGACTTCAAGTACCAGCTCAGCAGCCTGCCACTGGCTCAGTGAATCTGGCTTGCCAGACTACTAGCTCAGTAGCTAGCTACACACACCAACTCTTCTGCGCACTTAAGGCCTGGGTCAATCAAAAATGCATCAAAATTGCACATAACAACAACCCACTTTATATATCTTTTGAAAGTCTATCGATAATTTACTTTACATATCCTTAATTTTTATCCTTTCGTTCCCATGTTTACAAAATTTGGTACCAAAATGTCGAATATTTTTGTAATTAATGAGCATCAAGTGAAACACCCTAAATTATGAATAATTAATTAGGCGGTCAAGTTCGAGTGTTGCTATGGCAACCAAAATTTGTCAAGATGTTTGCCACATCCTAAACCTCTATGGATAAAAGTTTGGTAAAAAATAAATTGTTAATGAGATACAGCCAAGAAGAAGAAAACGGTAAGTGTGCATTATTTGGAAAATGCATCGTATCTCTGATCTCAATCTGTTACCAGATACCAAACTTCGATTTTTAACTTATATTAGTAAAGCGATCAATTTGACAAAGTTTGGTTACCATAGCAACACAGCAACATGGCCTCCTAATTAATTATTCATGTTTTGCTGATTCAGCAAATTTGGAAGAGTCACATGACCAATTTTTTCATTAATTATGTTTAGATTATAGCCATGAATCTATATTCATGTTTCCATGGTTACTGATTAGATAGTTTTTAAGTTATAACAGATGTGAATATTAATAAGTACCTATTTAAGGTACATAGGTGACCCAGGCCTTAAGTACACTGAGTCAAATGTAATTTGTAGAAATATGGAAAAATGAGAACAAACAAGTAAAAAAAAAAACATTGGAAATGTAATGAGACACAGGAATGGCTAAATCGTAAAAAGAATGCAAACAAGATGGAATGGCTGTTAGAGTGTAAGGAATTCTTCCTGTGGGCAAAATGTGAGACTCAATAAGGAGATTGTTAAATGCAGCCCATACAGGAAGAATTCTGCACACACTCACAACAGCCATTCCATCTTGTTTGCATTCTTTTTACGATTTAGCCATTCCTGTGTCTCATTACATTTCCAATGTTTTTTTTTTTTTTTACTTGTAGTGAAATAGTTGTGGGCTTGCTAGTGACTGTAGAGGATTGCAACCTGGTTCGTCTAATTTTGTTTCGTCTACTACTGTTTTCGTCTACTCTTTTTTCGTCTACTCCTGTTTGGTCTACTCATAAATATTATGGTCTACTACACTGAATATTGCTTTTTACAATGTTCTAGGTACTGAATCTATTGATTTTAGTGATGTAGTATTGTTCAAACAAAATTCAAAGGAGCTTGTTCTCAGGGGCATTAAGGCATGACTGTTAATTCAGTTTTTCAAGTTAAAAATTGTATATCTGCCCTTAGGTAGCATTGTTGAACACCAAACTTGGTATGTTGATTTAACTTAGTAATTTTCAAGTTTTCCTTGAGTTTAGTGGTCATGTGACAATAAATATGCGCATAATTCAAGGTTGTATATTGAGTTTTTTTTGGTGCTGGAGGAGTTGATCTTCCAAGGATGGTATCAAGTTAATATTTTGTGAACATGTTAACTAAATTAATTATTAATTAACTACCCGAGCGCATAATTAATTAGCGCATAATTAATGAGTTATGGAAATAAAAAATTTTAAAGATAGTGCTCTTTAATTGGAAATTTGTCATAACTAATTAATTATGCACTAATTAATTATGCGCTCTGGTAGTTAATTATTAATTAACTTAATTAACACATCACAAAAATATGGGGCCAATATCTCCATGGGAACCCTAACTCCTAGAACAAAAGGAGAAAATATGCTTAATTATGCAATTTGAGGTCACATGACTATCAAACTTTGTGTGGACATTACAATCCTTGATATGTACCATGTCTTAGAGTTTGATTATGTATGCTCATTCTTGGATTGAAATATTTTGATTTCAATTTTAATTAGGCCTTAATATGCAAAACCATGCCTTAATGTACCTGAGTTGATCTTTAGTCAATTAAATCATTTCCTTACCTAAATTATGACCTAGTGTTGTAGCATTGTTCAAACAATATTCAAAGGGTATAATTGATTATTAATCAATCAAGATACTCAAAATTGACATTTTTCGAGTAGACTAGCTTTGTATATATGCCCCCACAGAAATCAAACATGCACAATCATTAATTCTCAACTATGGAGCGACAAGTGGAGTTCATCACAACAAAACGTGGAGCGAGATCTGTTGTTATCAATGGGTACCAGTACACCCTTAACCGAAGAGGCAGAGAAGGGCAGTCTTACTGGAGGTGTATCAACAGGCTATGCAAAGGAAAAGCTGTCATGAGTGAAGAAGATGAGTTGATGTCAGTCAACAACCTCCATGACCACGAGCCTAATCATGTAGAGGTGGCAGTGAAGAAACTTGTGGAAGAAATGAAGACCAGAGCCAGATCAGAGGCAACTTCCATTCCGAAGATCTATTCACAGACTTTGAGGACTTCTTGTGATAACATAGTTGCCAACTGTCCCGATTCTGGCGGGACAGTCCCGCTTTTTTGACCTCCGTCCCGCCGTGTCCCGACTTGCTCCAAAAGCAGTGAAGTGTCCCGCTTTTCTTGAAAAATGCAAGTTTTTCACTTAAAATTTAGCTTTTAGCAACTCTATGGTGACAAATAATGTCTCAGATTAATTTAAAAAGCCGAATATTGAGCTTTCTGAAGCGCTAGTTCACAATCGCTACGCTAAGAAGCATTTCGCACTTTGAACTATTGCAATAAAAGGGGCGTGTCACCACATAAAAGAGGCGTGGCTTGCCATATTCTCGTGCGCGGTTTTAATGTCCTGCTAGCATTGAGTTGGAGATTGGCAACTATGTGATAATGATGAAGTGGCTGCGACCTTGCCTACATTGAACTCCATAAGGTCATCACTTTATCAGAGCCGCCGGCAGAAATACCCTCCTATGCCAGATTCCATGGACAGCTTAGACTTCACCGGAGAGTGGGCAGTAACAGACAAGAATGAGACCTTCTTCCATGGGTCTAGAGATGGCGTTTTCATGTTCACCACTGAACAAAACTTGAACACTCTATCAGCAGCAGAAATGATCTCATGTGATGGCACGTTTTCAGTGTGTCCACGCCTTTTCTATTGCTTCAAGCATGGTAAGTTGTTCCCAATAGTATACTTTCTGTTACCAAACAAAAGAAGGGAAACTTACAACAATGCATTCCTTCTACTAAAGGAAGTTAGCCAAAATTATGGCTTTACATTGATGCCTCACTATGTCAAAGCTGACTACGAGCTTGCTTTAGTTCAGTCACTGCAGATTAGCTTTCCCAGGGATGTTACTATCATTTTGCCCAAGCTATCTGGAGAAAAGTGCAGAATCTAGGCCTTGCTATAGCCTATAGAGACACACAAAGTGACACGAACAAATTCTTTAGAAAAGTGATTTCACTGCCTTTTTGTGCCAGTTAGTTATGTGAGAATGGTTTGATTCAATGTATGCCTAGTGGCCAACCCTACGATGATTTTGTACTTTATTTTGAAGGGACATGGCTTAATGGCAATTTTAGTCTAGGACAGTGGAACGTTTATTTGCTTGATGGACCCCGAACCAACAACAACCTTGAAGGCTGGCACAGCTAGGTTAAAACTCTTGCAGGAAAAGCACACCTGAACATTTTTGAAATGGTAGAACTTTTTAAGACAGAACAGTCTAACATGGAAACCAGCATTCTTCAGCTTACCTCAAGAATTAGCAGGAAGAGAAAAGAAGACAGATTAAGGAAGATACAGGAGAAGTTTGATCAAGGAGACTATACAATAATGAAGTACCTTAGTGCATTGTGTAGATGGGTTGGTTTTTAGTTATTTTATTTAGCTTGGCCTACTACTGAATAATTTAGTAGCTATACATGTATAATAGCTAATTATTGTTGTCAGTGACTTACTATTTGAGTAGACAAAACAGGAGTAGACGAAAAAAGAGTAGACAAAAACAGTAGTAGACGAAACAAAATTAGACGAACCAGGTACACACCCTGTAGGGAACTAGACATGGCATGGGGTGGGGAATAAACAGATAAAGTTTGACAAAATATAATCAGTAGTTCTAGTGAAGACTAGGAAGTAAAGGAGTACGATTAAGTCGACCACAAAGTTCTGAATAGTGGTTTTGTCTAGTAATAGTTCTGTGTAGGAAAAAACAGTGGTGCTCTGGCAAGTTAAGGACGGGCTCCCTAATTAAGGAAGAGAAAATTCTTCAAACTAAGAATATCTTTCACCATGGTAACGCATGTGAATGATGCTCCGAACATCCTTAATGATTTCTCCTGGTTACCAGAGTCACATGACCAATCTCAATATAAATATTTATGAAAATATCTTCAATTAAAATTCCGGAAATGATATGCAGTTGCCATGGCAACTAAAAATTTTATGTGAAATCTTGTGTTATAGTACTATATTTTTATTCATTAATATCTTGGATATCATGTTGCCATGGAGAGATATGCAGCACTTTCCATTTAATGCACACCAAAATTTACTGACATGTCCTACTTCTTTAAGCTGTAGCTCTCCATGGCAACATGATATCCCAGATATTAATGAATAAATATAAAGTACTATAACACAATTCAGTGAAAAAATTTTGGTTGCCATGGCAACTGCATATCATTTCCGGGATTTTAATTGAAGATATTTTCATGAATATTCATAATGAGGTTGGTCATGTGACTCTGGTAACCAGGGGAAATCATTAAGGATGTTCGGAGTATCATTCACATGCGTTACATGGTGAGAACATGTTAAATGATAAAGATATTCTAATTTTTTTCCTTAATTAGGGAGCCAGTCCTTAACTCTTTAGGGCCTGAATTGATTATACATATATAATTAGAATTTATGAATAATTAATTAACCTTGGTTTTTGTACATTTTTGTTCTTGCTTAAGCCTATGCCACTCTCTCTTATAGCTAGTTCAGCTTAGCTATGATTGTACTAGGCCATAATTATAACAGTTCTATTCTTGGCTTGCTTTTATTAACTTCAAAAGCTTGCAAAAACGGAAGCGGTCAAAGTTCGCCAAATGACCTGCATACTTTTGGCTTTTTTTCTAGCTTGAAGAGCAGGACTGCAAAAGCGCTTGCATGCAGGTATAGCTTAAGCCCCCCTGCACCTCCATAGCTAGCGTCAAGCTTCCCCTGCAAAGCACTAAGAAAAAAACGTGAGTTTAAACCGACGGTCTCGATCTTTACCGCGATCGCGACCTTTGAACTTTGAAGCCTATATCTCTCCGCCTACTAATCAGACCTGACTCTAACTTGGTATTTTAGTAGAGCGCTATCTTACCTAACTGCATAGCAAGTCTAAAGCCCATAGCTCAAACGCTATCCCAATAAAATAATAAATGCGAAAAATCGCAGATTACGCGATCGTAGAATACGCGCGTGCGACTTTTGGCGCTGTCGGCCCTAAAGAGTTAACTTGCCAGAGTGCATAGAGCATGTGATTTTTTTAACCAGGTGAAAACTTGCTCTGCACATACTAGATTATACTCTGGGTGAAGTTCTTGATCTTTTTGGGGTGATACTTCTCTTCACACGTATTGTCTCGGTGGTTTTTTATGTGCAGCTCATCAATAACTTTGTTTATTGATGCCCACATCATATTATATGGAGATGGTAAAGGCAATGGTTCTCTTGCAACTCTCATTGAGTCTAAATGGCACATGTTGTCATAGCTGACGACAACATCACTCCATTTGTCTTCTGGAATATGTTTAAGTGTCTCCAATAGCCAAGTTAGAACAATCATGAAAGCTTGTGAAAGACTTTCGGACCTGAATATGCATGATATGAGTATACATATTATCAAAAAAAAAAAAAAGGTCACATGCAAGTTATAGCTAGAGTTCACATTCAGCTTGGTTCACCATACCTATAGATAGGTCAATGTGTCCACATGATCGAACTATAAAAAAATGACCTCGACTCCACATTCTCAGCTTATTACCTTCGCCGGTATCTTTGTTACATGTGGGTTCACTTACTGTTTCGCATAAAGGCAGCAATTGTTGATTCCCTTTAATAAAGGTCTCGGTGCCTGCATCCATGTGTAAATAATGGGTACATGTGTGACATGAAAATATTGCATTATAATAAAATTATGTAATCATATTGCTATACAAACCTTGAGCAATAGCAATTGGATGATGTTGTGAACTTGTTTCCTCTACGATTTGTGACTGTGAATCTGCAGCTGCTGCATATAATATACATGAACATAATTATAATCTGAGTTTAACTACAACAAAATATTGCTTGTTGTCTAATGCCTATAGCAATACTATTTTTAGGACCCATCTAGTAATTTATTCTGCCAACTTACCTAAAAATTGCAAGTACTTATTCAAATCTGTAGGAATATCCTTTGTCTTGGCTAGATCACAGTGATACCTGCAAAAAGCTTGCTTAAACACTGGTTCATCTGTGCAGACATTAGGGAAGTTCAATTTTGGCATTCCTTGCACAGTCCTCTTTACTGGATACATACAGTGTGTGAACCCCAATTTCCAGTTGCCATTGAACGACCAACAACGTCCACATCCTACAGATAAACGAAACCACACGCATCAATTGTGCACTCTTTTAAGACTGCACATACCTTTTTTAGAGCATCCATCCGATTGCTGGTGAGAATACGGTTTTGATGCTCTTTCGGCATCAAGTTTAGCCATCACACTGTTCTTGTCTTGGTCCAACTTAAAGAAAGTGGTAGTTTTCTTGGATGTTTCCCCCAACTCACATTCTAACTCTGCATTGTAGTAAGCATTTGACACATGCTTTCTACTCATTTCTATGCAGAAATTGTGACCTGTGGTTATCAGACAACATAGGTATAAATTAAGTGATACATACACTGTACACAGTAATTACCTGTCATAACTGCAAGCAAGTGAGGGTCCCTAAAATCATGCCAGTATTCAAACATAACTTCTGCGAATCCAGAAAAGGATACCCAGCAATGCATGCTAAAGTGCAAAATGACATTGTATAACTTTGTGTATGTATAGATTACACACATGCAAGTACCATCAGTATTTACGACATGATAGACTGATGTTATACCTCAAAAAAGTGAATAGCTTGTGGAGATAACGATCCAAGAAAACCACATCTGATGCTTCAACTAATGGACGTTGTTCACTGTAGTATCTTTCTCCACAAGATGACTTATTTCCAAACATAGAGTATCCATAATTTGTTAAACAATTTTGCCATTTCAAATGAATCTTGGTTGCTGGTCTAGGTCGATCTAAAGTGAAAACTGTTGTATTTACAGGTGCACTACAGAGAGACAGCTTTCTCCCTTCACAGCTCGCTTCAGTACAATGTGTTACAGGAGGTGCAAGGAACATAGTATATCCAACACCAGTTTTGTCAGTTAGATCTAGGAGTTCAGCATCAAATGAATGGGGATTACACTTCCTCTTCATGTATTTCTTGCATTTATGAATGCACAAGGACATAAACGCCTCACACTGTGCTTCAGTGACAGGAAGCCTTGAAGTTGCAGACAATACTACATTCACCATTGTCGTAGTATAGGAAACTTTTCTGTCAAGGAATGCTTCCGGGATTGTCTGCAAGGCCAGTCGAAGACAGTCTAGCCCTTCGAGACCTAATCTTGTCACCAACATCATTTCCACAGTAGCCTCGTTACATAGGTGGAATGTACGATTAAAAACTTGGTCATCTACTGAGTGGCATAGACCAGATAATTCTTGGGCTTTCTCTTCTATCAATTGAGCAGTAGATGCAACCACATGAGATCCGGCTACCATGGCACCAAAATCAAGCTTAGGCTTCTTTCTTGCCCCTCTAGACATAATTTTTCGGCTTGACCATGAACTTGAAATATTTACAACTTGAGTATATCTAGAGTGCATGTAGTCACGAGGTAATTATTATTATTATTATTATTATTATTCATTTCCACGCCACCATAGGCGCAATGGGGGAAAGGGGGAACAAGACACACACAAACAATCATCACGAAAATAAGCAAATAAAAATGAGGAGAGAGAGAGAGATTAGAATCAAGTTCCAGGTTTTGATTTAACTTTGCTGCGTAGCCGTGTCCTGTGAGCAACCGGAGCCCAGAATACATCATCGTGGGATTTGATAACAAATCCAGGTACACCGTCTCTTTGCTGGTAGTCGAGACTGATGCAATCATCACTGTGAAGGTCACTAGTGCTCACACAGTCACTAGAGTGGACGGCACCAATCTTGACACTTGACCTGCTGACCTTCACAGGAGACCAACTGAAACTACCATCTCCCCGATCAACACACACTCCAGGGGTATCATTTGATTCATAGAAAAACATTGGAGGATCCACTTCAGCTGGGCTCAGGTCCGACTCAGGGATGACAAGTTCAGGACTCTGATGGCACAATGTGATGTCAAGAGATTGTTCCACACTAAGAGAGATTGAGGACTCACCACTACCCACAGACAGGGGAGAAACACAGCAAGCTTCATGTCTCAGAGAGGCTGAAGGCTCACTACTGCACTGAGGCAGAGGAGAAGCACTACAGGCTTCAGGAGAGCAGGTCGAATGACTCCGAGACTCACCACTGCACTGAGGCATGGGAGAAACATTACGAGAGGTCGAATGTCTCTGAGACTCACCACTGCACTGAGGCAGGGGAGACACACTATGAGCATCAGGAGAGGGACATATCTGAGAGGCCAAGGCCTTACCACTGCACTGAAACAGCTGAGAACAAGCCTCAGGAGAAGAATGACTCAGAGCATCAGGAACATAACGGCTCACAAGCACAGGACTGGTATTCACTGCTGCAGCAGCAGGTGGTTCAATTAACTTCTTCTTCTTCTGTCTTCTCATCTTCCTCTTCTTGGACTTGCTAACCAGAGAGTACTTGGCCTCAGCTGAGCCAGAAGAAGTCTCAGAGGGCCAAAAGAGACTGACAGACAGTCCAGTAGCAGTCTTTCTGATAGTCCAGGAAGCCTCTGTCAGTGATTCACCAGCCTCTTGTATTGAGGCAAGGGCTGGCAGAGGAAAACCAAGCCTCTGGAGGGCATTAAGAGGCCCATCCATCACAAGCACAGAGATCCCGCTTTCAGGGGCAACCGGCATTTTTTTTTTTTTTTTTTTAATACATGCGTGGATATGATATGCGCGGAAAATGCACGTGCGATGTCCCACGATTGCAAATTGCATAATAGGCCGACGCGACGCACATGTACGAGGACTACGCATGCACTGTTTGGATGGCTCTTCAGCTGAGCAGCAGCAATCATTCATTGTTCATGAGTGGCCCAACTTGAGAGAACGAGAAAATGTTTCCACCGCCAAAACACCTAAAGCTGGCCAATGGAAAACGAGAACTGCGAAAATACGAGGGATCTTTCACTCCAGAGAGAACAGTCTCACTCTCAGTCTGTCAGAAGCTGAGTGAGCTGGGTTGTGGTAGGCTGTACCGCAGCTGTAGTGGCAAAATCTAAGGTTGAAATTGAGAAAATTATGGCTGTGTGCTCTTCCAGAATTGGAGAAAAAGATAACCAAATGGTTTTGTATCTAGATGAGGATCATACAACCTATAGATTTGTGAGCAACTTAATAATTAGGCTTACAAGTGAAGCTGCAAGTCAGGCTACTTGTGTGATGTCATCTACTACAATGGAGAAACTTTAGGGTTAGTGTCAGGATTATTATTATTATTGATATAATGATACCATTACATTTTAGCTGTTAGCTACTAATCATGATTGTAATTTGTTACAGGCAAGCCTATTTCACTCAAGAAGATGTCAATTATGGTAGGAAACGTTGGATAAAGGCCTTGTGCAATTCTCTTCGTAGTACTCGGCCACAATGTCCCGAAATCACAGATAGGGAACTTGCCTATTTCCTCATGTACAAGGCAGACGCTTTCCTACAAGATAACCCCAATGCCAGAAAGTGTGCTGCTCAAGTGACAGGCTTGCAAAAACCACCAACATGGGGACCCCAAGATGTAAAGATTTGGGTGCTCAATGCTGAGTAGATGAAAATGGTTCTGCCCTCACACCCAATGAGACTCCGTATATTTGGCTTGGGGGTGTTTGCTCGGGAAGACCTGAAATTTTTCAGCCAGATACTGCTTCACGTCAACACCTGATTACTGACCCTGCTAAAAAATCGATCACTACACTCCCACTAAACCCATCCAAGTTGTTCTACCTTATCGATGTCTACTACGAGCACAATTTTCCAGCAGCCATTTTCGTACTTGGAGGCTTTTTGTTAGCCATACATTATGAAAGTGTCATCCAACAGTACGGATTTCTCCCAGCTACTATAGCGTACGGACAAGTACAGTGCGGAAAATCAAAAGCTACAATGGTAGCTTTGTCGACTGTTGGGCTGAAGGAGGCGAACTACTTCGACCACGTATCAGATTCAAGGGCATTTGAATTTTCCAACCAGACTACGATGGGTATGGTAATAGATGATCCGGAGGATCCAAAGCAAGTGTCGAAAAAGCTCATTTATCATTTTCAAAAGTCAAATGTGTCCACCATGGCCTACGAATACCAGCCAAGAACGACATTTCTCTCGTCAATGAATCTGAAAATGTTAAGGAAGTTGTCCCGGGAAGCAAGGTATAATAATATGATTATAATTAAGTTTATACTACTGCAACTTGTAGTATGGTCAAAGGAAAGCAGCACAGTATAGTACTCAGAAACTATTACATTTTTTCAAGCATTTAATTTTCTCAAAAATCTCTTACTCATGTGTATGCATGCATGCAGGCTTATATCTAGGGCTGCTTTAGTCCACTTCAAAGAAGTTTCTCCTCGTCCAAGTGATGTGCAAGACAAGTATGATGTTATGTTGGATGAAGCTATGGAGGATGCCCCTGCTGCAGCTGGAGAAATTATAGCATTGGGAAAGATCCTTACTGAAAATCGAGAAGAATTCGTCAAAAGCATTCTTCCACAAGTGCAGTCAGCCCTGCCAGAAGCAATCCATCGTGTTCAACGTTCTTATGGCTTAGTGATTTTTGCTGCATTGAAGGTTTGTGTGTATATATAGATATAATTTTATGGATACACATTTATTAAAATATGCCCGATGGCATATTGAATGTTGAATTGTAATGCAGCTTCTTGACAGAGTTGGCCTGAAAGAGAAATATGAGGGCACACTTTGGAGCTTCCTAAGTGCAACTGTCAACCAAACAGTTTCTGACTACCAGACAGAAGTGAAACAGGCAGATATGTTGTCCAGTTCTCCTTCACCAGTACCATTTCCACCAGAAGAACTAGGCCAACTGCTAGTGAAGGCAATAGAGGGACTCACACCAAATGAGGTACATTATATGACATTGTATAGTATGCATTTCTAAGGACACCATTATTTGTGGGTACTAATTGTAGCAATTTAATGAATAAAGGCATCGTCATTAATTCGGGTTCTGCTATAGAAAATAAAACTGTTTTTGCTCATTTGGCCATAATTATTCTTATACAGATTTTTCGGTTTATGAGACTTGATAGAAAAGCCACAGCCAGGGGGCACTCTTCATTGAAACCATGTGTAAGCTTTTCCATTAGAGGTGTGTGTGAAAGCTTTGATAAAAAAGGGATTGAGATCAAGCCAGGAAACTTCTTCAGTAGGGTCCAACATCTACCTATAAATACAACAAACCCTCAGTGGTTCCTCAATGAAGAAAGTAATTTGGATTATATACCATCTAGCAAGAGTATGCTGAATATCCATGGACAGCAAAGGAAGTCCTGCCAAATTTATCAGTCAGTTTTTGAAGAAGACATTATCTCTGCACTTGTTGAAGGTTTGGAAAAATATAATGTTTATTATTGCATATCGATTAAACCCACTGAATACTTTACAGCAATTTACCCAATTAAGGAAAATGATTCCCAGAAGACGGCCTCGTCTCAGCAGTAGACCCCACTGTCGGCCTCGTCTTAGCAGCAGACCCCACTGTCGGCCTCGTCTCAGCAGCAGACCCCACTGTCAGCCTCGTCTCAGCAGCAGACCCCACTGTCAGCCTCGTCTCAGCAGCAGACCCCACTCTCGGCCTCGTCTCAGCAGCAGACCCCACTCTCGGCCTCGTCTCAGCAGCAGACCCCACTCTCGGCCTCGTCTTAGCAGCAGACCACACCGTCGGCCTCATCTCAACAGCAGACCTCACTCTCGGCTTCGTTTCAGCAGCAGACCCCACTGTCAGCCTCCTCTCAACAGCAGACCCCACTCTCGGCCTCGTCTCAGCAGCAGACCTCACTCTCGGCTTCGTTTCAGCAGCAGACCCCACTGTCAGCCTCGTCTCAACAGCAGACCCCACTCTTCTCCTCCTCGTCTCAACAGCAAACACCACTCTCGGCCTTGTCTCAGCAGCAGACCCCACTTTCAGCCTCGTCTCAGCAGAAGACCCTACTCTGCTTGTCTCAGCAGCCTGAGGTATCAGTCCAGCAACCAACACCTCCCCTTTCTGATATTTCAAATGTTTGTGCCAATTACTCAGGTATGAATACATCTAATCATAAGTTAACTGACATGCATGCCTAGCCTTACCCCCAGCTAAATTATGGATTATTAAAATAGCAATTAAGTAACACCTATATATGACTGATCATGATGCTTTCATCTGCTACAGCTGCTTCAAAGAAGCTGAAAGAGGTGTTGACTTTAACTGTCACCCAACCTGCTCGTAAGAGCCGTAAGAAGCCAAAAACTGAGAGAATTGGTGGTAATAAACAAAAGAAGACCAGGTATGACAGTAATGCTAGTATTGACGCAAACAAGTGCTCAGTATACCAAGAGTGCTTTGCTAGTGGAGAAGAACGTAACTGGGTTGGTTGTGATTACTGCCCGAGATGGTTCCACAAGAAGTGTGTGAAAGCAAGCATCAGGAAAAAGTGGAGGTGTTTGATTGGTTCATGTGCCACTTCAAATTAGACTCAATATTTGTTAGATAAACAAGAATTCATTAACTATACATTATTGCTGTTGATCACCCTTATTAAATTTTTTCATATTCTTCCTGGACTCAATCTGTTTAATCAACACTTTTTGCAAATGTTATGGATTATTGTTAACCACATCTGCTGCAAAACCAAGTTGCTGCTAATGATGTCTTGTTGAACTGATTCAAACTTGATAAATATCATTATGTTAATCATATATATGCTCCAATCTGTTGAATTTAAAATTATTAGAAATTATTAAACTTATTATTAAAACTGTCTGACTTCTGTTGACCACAAATTCTCAGCATGGAAGTAAGTAATCATATATAGTCCTCACTCATGAAAAAAGATTTTAATCCGACTCTGAACGTGCACGCCTAGCGCCTATAAAGCGCCTTTTTCTTTTTGTGTATTTTCATGTATTTAGAACAAAGTCAAAACGTCCAGAAAACCAGCTAAAAGACTGTCTTGCCATACCCACCTGTCACTGGACAGGCGAGACAGGCAGTTAATTCCTAGCCAAAGCCCGAAGGCTAGACAGTGGAGTTGACTACTTACTACTTGACTACCAAGGTAGTGTAAAAACTAGCCACTAGGGAGAGAAGGTTAGCCACTTAAAATTTAACCCCTTTTCTACCAGTAAATCATGTGATTAGTTTCCAGTGACCGTCCAGAATCTTTGTCTGTGCTCTGTGTCCCTCGGGCTGTGTTAGTGTACACCAAGAGATTCAGAGTGATGAAGATCAACGCTGAACATTCAATGCAGGTAGACTTATAAAAATAAGAGGTAGTTTATGGCTTGTACAAACTACATATAAAATTTGTGATAGGGTGTTATGTAACCTACAAGTCAATATCTCAAGTTATTGAGTCAAATTGACAACAGCTTACTTGTTTATTTTTTTATTTTAGTACACAATACAGTTGATGTGACCATATGGCTGACATCATCGTACTCTGGGACACCACAGACTATAAAGTCAAGTTAGGTCTTTGCCTGCTGTCTATGTTTGTGGCTGCTATGATGCTCTTCTATTTACTCAGTTAAAGGTTAGTTTAAGTTGAATTAGTCGTACAGAATGATGTTTTTCTTGGTAGAAAAGCTCATGTTGCATATTGCTTGTTTATCTCATCATATGCATAGTGTTATTGTGAGTTAGCTTGTTCCGGGCCAAGATTCCTTCTTTGTAATTGTAAGAACTAGTACAGACGATACTATACAATTTACAGCTTCTTTCCCAGGCTCCTCCTAGCTCATTCGCAAAATTAAATATGAAAATTAGCCTGTCCCGGCCTATAGACATTCATACACTCAAACCTCCAAAATGGACACTTTGGGGACAATATAAATTCAGTTTTTTTGTCCTTTGTGAAGAAGTTGTCCTCTTCTCAGAGGTTCTGTTTATAATGCTTCAATATACGGAATTGGAATTTTGGGTAACTGAGAATCGTCCACAGTCGGAGGTTCTACTGCATGTAGCTATAATTGTAATTATCAGGTTCTTTTAGTACTAGCTATATAATAATCATTCTGTTTCAACTTGCAGGTTTTGATCTGGAGTAGGATGAACTGATAGAGGAATATCTTTTTGGAGCAATCTCACATTGTTATAATAATTAATATTATTGCAGCATATTAGTGCATTCATGGTATAGCTATGTTTCACTACCGTTGAACTTGGACAATCTATATATCTCAGTAAATAAAACTATGATCAATATTTTTAGCGATGCATGTCATACAATCTGACAGCATCAAAGTCCAGCAAGAGGGGGGCAGTAATTGGCATGTGCATGTAACTTCCGGGTCCTCAGTTGTCAGTGACAAATTAATACTGAAAATATTATATGCAAGAGAATTACTTCAGACAATGATGCATATTCCAAGTTATGCCTGCAGTAAAAAGATATAATGCTGTAAGTGAAGTACACACTGATTAGTCACAAAAGGGTTAATAGCGAATTTTTTAATTGGCTAACCTTCTCTCCCTAACGCCACTTGTGTAAAACCGTTACGTATAAATCAAGAGTTGCCTGGAACCATTTTGTGATACCTGGATGCTCTTGCTCTTCTTAAGAGATGAATCAGGACTTTGATTATAATAACATATAGAAAGGCAAGTAAATCTTATGATACAGCTCTTGCCTCCAAATGACTGAGATGTGTGTTTCACTTCAGTCATCAAGCAGCCTCTACACAATTTACCAGCTCAGCAGCCCGCCGTTCAGTAGTCTGGCTTGCCAGACTACTAGCACAGTTGCTAGCTACACATACCAACTCAAATGTGATTTGTAGAATTATGGGAAAATGAGAACAAACAAGTAAAAAAAAACATTGGAAATGTAATGAGACACAGGAATGGCAAAATCGTAAAAAGAATGCAAACAAGATGGAATGGCTGTTAGAGTGTGTAAGGAATTCTTCCTGTGGGCAAAATGAGAGACTCAATAAGGAGATTGTTAAATGCAGCCCATACAGGAAGAATTCTCCACACACTCTAACAGCCATTCTATCTTGTTTGCGTTCCTTTTACGATTTAGCCATTCCTGTGTCTCATTACATTTCCAATGTTTTTTTTTACTTGTTCTTCTTCTTCTTCTTCTTCTTCTTCTATCTTGGCCCAACTTTTCTCAGAGACTAATCACTTTTAGAAGCTGATTCTTGAACGAACAAACTTGGTTTCTTCCAGGTCAGTCGCTTTTGCCATCAGTTTTTAGCACCTCTCATTGAATAGCTAGATACAAGGCGAACAGCGCCTCNTCCATCTTGTTTGCTTTCTTTTTACGATTTAGTCATTCCTGTGTCTCATTACATTTCCAATACTTGTCAATAAATTGAAACGGTGCCTTGAATGTCTGTACAAAGAAGCTCCATCTAGTGGTCCACAGGCAAAGATGATCAGGTTTTCTGAAGTAAGAGATGAAGTTTTCCATCATTGTCCTACAATGTCCGATGTCCCTCCACCTATATTGTCAAATGCCATTCATATGCAGTTTCCCAGAAGAGTAAGTAAGAAAACTGGTCGGTCACGTCACGTTTTTATCTATGGATTAGATAGAGTTGGAGAATCATCCAATACCACTGCGGAACGAACCATGAGTTCATCAGTACTTGAAGAGAATCGAATTTTAAGGGAACAGGTTCGGTTTCTACAAGAGAAATTGGAGAGGCAAACACTGGGAACAGCACATCTTGACAGACAAATGGAAACGTTAATATCCTCAATGAACACATTCCATGGACCTAACACATTGGATCATTTTCATACCTTTTTGGTTGATCAGGTACTAGAAGAGATGAAAACAAATGCCCCCAATTTGTTGGAACTCTTAAGTACAATGGGGAAACTCAGGGGCATTAACTCTTTAGGGCCTAAATTGATTATGCATATATAATTAGAATTTATGAATAATTAATTAACCTTGGTTTTTTGTACATATTTGTTCTTGCTTAAGCCTATGCCACTCTCTCTTATAGCTAGTTCAGCTTAGCTACGATTGTACTAAGCCATAGCTATATCAGTTCTATTCTTAGCTTACTTTTATTAACTTCAAAAGCTTGCAAAAACGGAAGGGGTCAAAGTTCGCCAAATGACCTGCATACTTTGGCATTTTTTCTAGCTTGAAGAGCAGGACTGCAAAAGTGCTTGCATGCAGGTATTGCCTAAGGCCCTCTGCACCTCTATAGCTAGTGTCAAGCTTCCCCTGCAAAGCACTAAGAAAAAAATGTGAGTTTCAACCGATGGTCTCGATCTTTACCGCGATCGCAACCTTTGAACTTTGAAGCCTTTATCTCTCCTCCTACTAATCAGACCTGACTCTAACTTGGTATTTTAGTAGAGCACTATCTTACCTAACTGCATAGCAAGTCTAAAGCCCATAGCTCAAACGCTATCCCTATAAAATAATAAATGCGAAAAATCGCAGATTACACGATCGTAGAATACGCGTGTGCGACTTTTGGCACTAGTTAAGGACTGGGTCCAAACACACAACTAATTAAGGTAAAAATTTATGCAAACTACCTTAACTCTTTAGGGCTGGTAGACGGATTTATCCGCACGGGCGTATTCAACGATCGCGTAATCTGCAATTTTTCGCATTTTTTATTTTAAGCCATAGCGTTTGAGCTATGAGCTTTACACTTGCTGTGCAGTTAGGTAAGGAAGCACTCTACTAAAATACCAAGTAAGAGTCAGGTCTGATTAGTGGGAGGGGAGATATAGGCTTTAGAGTTCAAAGGTCGCGATCGCGGCGAGATCGTGACCTTTGGTTTTAAACTCACGTTTTTTTCTTGGTGTTTGCAGGAGAAGCTTGACGCTAGCTATGGAGGTGCAGGGAGGCTTAGGCTATACCTGCATACAAGCGCTTTTGCAGTGCTGCTCTTGAAGCTGGAAAAAAAGCATAAAGTATGCAGGTCGTTTGGCGAACTTTGACCCCTTCCGTTTTTGCAAGCTTTTAAAGTTAATAAAAGCCAACCTAGAGCTAATTTGATATAGCTATGGCTACAACCATAGCTAAGCTCAACTAGCTACAAAAGAGAGTGGCTAAGGCTAAAGCAAGAACAAAAATGTACAAAAACCTAGGTTAATTAAATATTCATAAAATCTAATTAAGTATGCATAATAAATTTAGGCCCTAAAGAGTTAATATTTATAGCATTACCATGAAAATCTAATTAAGGGGGGCTCCCAGGCAAAAATCTCAAAAATGCTATATTTTAAAATATTTTTGTTTACATTTTTTTTCTTAAAAATAACCAGAGAGCACAAAAAAACACTCAAAAATACTTACATTGCAAAACTGAATTTGTTAGAGCTTCATAAAGTACTCTCTATCTATGCTAATTATAAATTCATATCTTCACTTCGCTAACCTCAACTGGACAGTGCTTTCTTTCTCATGCTCTGGTCTTCTCTACCATCTTTTTGCCTTTCCTCAGCTATTTTCTGATAATTAGAGAGACTGTGTGATGTCATAAAATAATATTAGAAAGTGCTGAGCTAGCCATTTTTGAATTCAAGTGAGGTCAAGATCAAGATGCCAGGAACGAAGCAGAGAACTGTGAGAAGAAAGAAGAAAAAGGCTCCACACTTGAGAAAGAAATATTGTAAGCTATATTTAAAACTTTGTCCAACATTAGCCTAGGCTGTCACTTGTTTTATACTATTTATGCCAGCTCAAAGTCAGCCATCTGGCCAGCCTTCACAGTTACTGGCATCCCAATCAGTACCGTCATCACAGCCACTGCCTGTCCCCTGCCTATCCCCTCCACATCATCATCACAGCTAGTGCCTGTCCCCTCCACATCATCACAGCTGGTGCCTGTCCCCTCCACATCATCACAGCTGGTAAATTTTTTCAATGAAAATAAACGTTTCTTGTTAAAAGTGAATTTTTTTAATCACAGAAAATTTTCTAAGTCTATAGTCAGTCAAAAAGACTAAGTTCTTTATCTGCACTGTGAGATAACTTTGTTTTTCACCTTAAGATAATAAATGTTCCAAAAGTTAAAAAAAATAACTATTCAAAAAAGTGTTTCTTTTGTGGTAAAAAATCTTTTCAAGGTAAAATAAACTTTTTTTGTGAAAAATGTATTTTTTTGTTGCTGAAAATATTTTAAGTTGATAGTCAGTCATAAAGACTAAGTTCTTAATCTGTACTGTGAAAAAACTTTGTTTATTACAAAAAAGGTTTTTAACCTCAAGATATTGTTACAAACGTTGAAAAAAGTTACTATTTATAAAAGTTTCCTTTGTGCTAAAAAATCTTTTTAACCGATTATACGCTGAATTCTTTTAATGTAAATGACGTCATCCGCTGAATTTAATTTTTAATTTTTAGTAGCTACGCCTTCCTTTTATTTTTCTAATACTAAAAGAGATTGGGCAAAGTTTTTTTATGATGCAACAAAGCAACAATCAAGCTAACTATACTCCAAGTCATGTTGCTTAGTGAAGCTTTTGCTGGTAAAAAAAGCCTCATGTACGGGAGGCTAATTTTATCTGACGCACCCTTTCGGGACTTAGAATTTTTTCACGAAGTCAACACGCTGGTAAAGGTCGTCATGTGGAGTGTATACACATTGCATGCAAGCTTGAATATCAGTTCTCAAACTCCGATTTCTTCAAGTTGTCTCCTCATGAGTGTGAGCCGGAGGGGCCTGAGTGAGATCCACCACCTGGGAACCATTGGCAAAAGGAGACTAGAAGGGAGAAGATGAGAAAGATTGCATATACAGTCTGCCAGAGACTGCCAATATATGAAAGCAAGTGAAATAAACTCAATAAATATTGTTCTACTCAATCAGATTGTGAGAAGTGATCCAAAGCCTCTGCTGAAGTTCAAAATCTCCACAGATACAGGCCACTGTTTACAATCCAACTTCATGCATACATGATTCTATTACCATAATAATCTATGATAATAATTATTACATGGTGTCATAAGTCTCAATTTACTGAGCTGCATGCCTTATTCAGCCTACTAGGCTACTGATCAATGCAGACTTCTGAAACTAGTATAGTATGTAAAATAATAATTACAGAAAACTGAGTTATTTCAGGCTCATCATCTTACAGTCTCAAGCCTTTGACTTTACAACTTACAGTGCAGTGAGTCAGAGTTGTTACTGAGCCAGCATGCCACATACAAGCATTGGATCACAGCTGCTGCATGTACTCAGCTGTGTCGACTTCTTGACGGATCACTGACTGATTATGTAGAAAATCAAAGCAGACACAAAAGGCCATCATGACAGCAACCAAATTATAAGCAATCACGGTGAAAGTCACTGAGACTATAGCTATAGCTAGCTAGCACTGAGTTGGGCAGAATCTGTTGCTCTTTACCTTTGTTTTTTTATCAACAGGTGGACACTCAGCTCTGCAAACACAAAGTACAAGTAAAACAGTCAAATTTCATGTTCTAAACCTATTTAATTGTGACAACCTTCTCCTAGAGATGACCTTGCAAAAATTTTTCTAAGTCCCAAAAGGGTGCGTCAGATAAAAATTAACGTACGGGAGGGTCTAATACGCGAGGACATAGCCGTGCGTCTAAAGCTTTTTTTCCAGCTAGCAAACTAGGCTTACCAAAGCGATGCTATGGCTATATAACCTAACTATCCCTGCACCTACGTAGCAAGTTTCAAGCTTATGCTCTGAAGGGTTGTGAAAAAAACGTAGCTCAAAACACTACAATCGCGATCGCGAAGATCGTGAATTAGTCGCTCAGCGACGAGTAGCACCACGCCTTACAAGCAGTTCTAAGTCTGATTTGATATTTTAGTAGAGTAGTCCCTTACCTATTCGTATATGAAGTTTAAAGTTCATAGCTAATTGCTTTGCTTGCAAAAAAATCGCTAGAACAGCCATGACGCATTAATGCATCAACCGCGGTTTGCAGCACCCACGTGTTGACGCGCGTTAACGCGCATCAACCGCGTATAATCGGTCAAACCAAAGTAAAATTTTTTGTCAAAAGTGTAGTTTTAAGTCACAGAAAATTTTCTAAGTCGATTATAAGTCAAAACAACAAAGTTCTTTATCTGTACTGTGAGAAAACTTTGTTTCTCACAATGTTTTTCACTTCAAGATAATGTTCCAAAAGGTGAAAAAAGTAACTATTCACAAAAATGTTTCTTTTGAGCTAAAAAATCTTTTTAAAGCAAAATAAACGTTGTTTATCAAAGTTGCTAGAAAGTCAAAAAGACAAAGATCTTTATTTGTAATGTAAGAAAACTTTTTTTATCTTAAAAAATGTTTTTCACATCAAAATAATGACTCATTACATTTCTAATGTTTTTTTACTTGTACTAATTTTTGTTGTCATAATTAATGATTACCCCAAACAATTCAAGTTATTGTTATAATATTCGATGAGTTAAAGTTACAAATACAACCTGTTACTAAAATAATGACATCATTACTGAGCATGCTCAGTAGTGCAATTTTAAACTTGGACTTAGCTGCTGCCAAAGAAAAGAGTACCTTTGAAAAAGGAAGTAGCTAATATGGTTCACAGTCCAACTTAAAGTGTTTGAAGTAAGACAAATATCCTAAAGTATATAGCAAACTGATTAGCTAGTGTGTTTTCATCTAATATTTTAATAGTTGTCTAAAAGAAAGTTAAATAAGACTTGGAGACAGGGTTTACTCAATTAAGACCTATAGGGATATACATACATCTATTTAACTGCTATAGTACTGGGGGCATGATTTATTAACCCTCGGCGCGCGCATGTGTGTTGAGGGTTACATAGTAGTCTTTTTGTCTGTCCATCTGTTTGTTTGTTCACTCTAGATCTCAAGAACAATTCTACTTGCCAAAATCGACATGATAATAGTGATTAACCTTAAAAAATTCAATAAAAACCTGTAGTTCCTGAGATCTGAGGTTTTTCCAGCTTCTCTGAGCGTTTGGCTTCGAGGCCACACCCCCAATATTTTAGTCACACCTACAATAGACTACATGTAGTGTGCGTTATTTACAGTTGAATGATCAGTTCAGCTGGACTGAATCTACTCTGTTTAGTCTATGCCATTGGCCAAAACTGGGAACAAGGAGTTGACTTTCATGTAAGGTATTAAATGGAGCTTAGAGTTTGTTAGTATTATCTAACTGCTTAAAGACGCAGTCGCACGGGCCGGGAAGCTCTAGCTCTTATGTGACATAATGAAGCCTTACCGTAATTCCTGCATGCGCGCAGAATATAGACCAGGTCTCCACGCGCTTCAAATACTGCCAACGCTCATGAAAAGCTGTAGCGTTACTCTTTGCTAGTTTGCTAGCTTGGCTAGCTTTTTTCCCCTAACTGTACCGGTTTTCAACGCTAAATCTACACGTTCTCGATCACAAACACGTGGACAAATAACATGCGATTCTCCGTAACTGTGCAAGATAGTTACATTCCGATGACGTATTTCAACCAATCAGATTGAGTTTTTGATTTTTGGGCCCAGAATACCAAAAAAATGGTGCCGTAATTACTTCCGTGCGACTGCGCCTTTAAACATTCATGGTAGGCTTCTAATTTCCACAAATGACACAGTTATTAAGTATGGCCAGGTTTTCCATCGTCGCAATCTGCATGGCTATCAGTAGATCTGACAGACATGCCATATATAGTTTGGACTATACATTTCACTCTTCAGCTAGTTCATGGTGCATATTTATTGATTACACAAGTGGCTTTCTTGCAACACTTGAAATCCGTGGGCATTACCAAGTCAGCTTCGCGTGCGGCTGTTTTTTGTAGTAAATGTAGCCTGCACGGTGTAGTCATGTTGATTCACCAAACATTATTTGGTACCAGTGAATCAACATAAAACTTTTCTCTAATTAAAAACAAAACACCTTTGTAAGAATTAACCTAGTTAATTTTAAAACTTAATTTTAAATTTTTAATGCAGTCTTCAAAATTTGAAGCACATTTGAAAAGGGATTGCTATAAAATGTAACTCTCTATGCATTTGCAGTGAGACCAAATCTTCAGCCAGTAATTTCGTACACAAAGTCTTCCGAGTTTCATGCAGATAGTATGACGAATTAAGCCATTTGATAGCGGTAGCATTAAACACAATATTCATATGCATAACTATAGTTGTTAGAGTGTGCTGAGAGTTTTGCACCATCGGTGCTTTCATTATGTACAGTGTGATGTTCTATATACAGGTGTGCTTTAATCAGAAGAGTAGGTATTATAGAATATTGTAGGTGATATAATATTATTTTGATGATTGAGAGAACTTCTGCACCAAACTAATAAGAATTACTATCTTTTGAAGAAAGATAATAAAAAAATAAAAATGAAATAAAACGATCTCGGTAAATTCTGCAAGTATGGAGATCAAAGTTCACAATTTTGCAAGTGCTACAAAAATTTACTTGTACGCACTAGTTCAAGATCTGTACAAGGGTGGCAACTGCCAATCACTTAGTACTTGCACCCACAACCGTGGTCGGGACGACGGTCAACAGTCGAAATGAAATTTTAGTGGAAGTCAACAGTCAGAATAAATTTCAGAACGGTCAAAATTGGTAATGATTGTCCCCGATGACGTAATGGCGGTGAGTCAAGCACGAAATTCACCGTTTGGTCAATGGTCAATATCAAATTTTAGTGACGGTCAACGATTTTAGATGGTCAAGATCTTGACAGTGGTCACAGGTGCAAGTACTAAGGGATTGGCAGTTGCCACCCCTTGTCTGTAGAAGCTATATATGTTGCTCTCCTTGGCCTTTCAAGTACAGTGCTCCAACTGAAGAGAGCAATACTTTTGTTTTTGTATTTGTCACTACATAACTTCTAGATCATAAGTTTTTGGAATCTGGTGATGGTATATATGTGTAGGGTAACCACTTGTGGAGCTTCACTAGGTGGGCGGGTCTGATCACGTTCTTGCTTGGGGGCGTGGCTCGCTATTTACAAAGAACGGTAAGGAAAAACATTGGCATAAGATTAGACAAAGTACTGGAAGGTAAGAGTCCAGATTTTATAGGGAGTTAGAGGTTGCATTGATGAGCATATGTTCCAAACTAGAGCTCTTAACTCAGGAGTATATGCAAGAAATGCTTGCACAAAGCTAAAAAATGTGCAAAATTTAGTGCAAGAAAGTTAGGCATAGAAAACATTGCTTCCAGTGACGAGCCAGAAGAGGTGCGACACGAGTGCGCCTGGAAAACAGGTGCACGTGATCAATTCTGATTATGAAGTATTGCGGTCACATGATTGGAAGTGATACAGTCAGGATGGGTGGGAACTACATGCGCCTGTGCCGATGATCAGCCTCCGTATTGTCGGTATAGATGGCTTTTTCTATGTGAGTGCTTTAGTGGTTAGTTGGTTATGGGAGGGAGCTGCTTGTGTTAACGATTCTTGCTTTAAACGTTTGTCATCAATTAATAATTTTTTATCATTTTCACAAACAAAATAATTATCAATAAGAATAACAGCTGTATGGTATTTTCATTGTCTATGCTGTTCTTGGTTTATAGGCGTTTGAGTTTCTTGAGTCTGTTTCGTTCAAGTTTTTCTCTGAGAGGTTTTACTTTGTTCAGTGCATTCCTGTGTATTTTGTTCCATTCTGTGATCAAGTTTTGGCTCTTTGTGCTGATTGGCAGCATTTCTTTTATTTCCTCCTGGATTTGGTTGATTATTTGTTTGTGTTGCTTGATTATATTTGTATAGTGCCTTACGAGAAGTGCTGTAAGTTTCATTGTGGTTACTTTTTGGATTTTGTGCCATTCAGTTTCGACATCTGTATTTGAATGGTAAATATGTGGTTGGCACCATATGAATAGGCCCTTTGGTGGCTTTCTGGCTATCAGACAGTTTTCCATGAATTTCTTGTGGTGGTTAGCTTTAGTTAAGATTATAAAAGTTGTGTAAATTTGCTTACTTGTTTCCTCCAGTCGTCTAGTGAGTTCTTGGTGTGCTGCCCTGTGATCTGCAAACTCGTGACGTTCCATGCTTTCTTCTCTCTGACCATGGTGTTTCTCTGATACGTTGGATGTCTCTTGTTCTCCGTTTTTTCCTTCATCTTGAATGTCATGTTTTTGTTTAATATCTCTGTATTGTGTCACTTGATGTATAATGAAATTATCTGGTTGCATATCTTCTACACTTGGTGAAGCATCTGCCCAGTTTGGCATTTCTCCCAGTACCATGGATGATTCAATGGGCTTGATAATAATATTATTCTGTTCTTTCTCAGTTTGGCTATCATTTGTAGTTGTTGGTAAAGGGTCGCCAGGTGTGAGCGGTGGTGTACCAGGCTGATGCTCCTGTAGATTGTGAGGTCTGTTTAGCCTCTTTTGGCTGACCATCTCTTCGGTCTGGCTTTTAACTGGTATCATAATGTTTAAACTTTCCGGTTTAGAGCAATTTTGGACGGCTTCCTGTCCACCATTGGTAGCCGTTTTGCTCGACATATGAATTTTATTCTTGGACCTTCAGGCCTCCTGTTCTCCTTGGGTTGGATGTTCTTCAGTCTTCTGGTTCAGTCTTCCCGATCGGTGTGGTTGCTAGTGAAAGAGAATGGTTTTGTCTGCTCAGAGGGAATTATTATAATATTCTCATTATAGTTTGTTATTGGCTGATTTTGATATGTGTGTGGTTAAGCACATCCAGATTCCACGGTTTTGCAATTATTGTAATTAATTCAGGTTGCTGAATTTTGAATAACTAGTTTGGCTTGATTGTTAGAGGAATGGTGAAAGGTTTGGTTGGAAGGAGTGATAGTGGGACAATACATTTGGTATGCATAATATTTCACTTTGGATTCTGGTTCCTCAGTGGTACATGGTATTATTTTTCTGGCTGGGTTTCCTATCATTCTTTAATGTTTTAGTATTCGCTGGGCTTCATAATGTCATTCTTGAATAATTTTTTGTTTATAGCATCTCTGTGCATGGATTTCAGCTAGCTGTGGAATCAGATTGGTGAATGGCTTGGCTAGGTGTAACAGTTATAATGGCTGTATATAGTGAGAGAGATGTGGATAGTTTTGGTATATTTAGTCATTCTGGACGGTTAACTTTCGGAATTTAATTGGTTTTCAGTTTAAATTGGACTGGTTGAGGTTCATTTGAATCACAGTATCTCTTTCTTAGTTTTATGGGTTTACATGCATACATGCACTGATCTCTTACGAGTGATTGCATGGTTCAGTATATGGCAGTGGTGTTTGCTTAGGGCTAGAAGTTGATTTGTTTACTATTGAGTGGATCGTTAGAAAATGTGGGTTTGGTTAGGTAATTGTTCGTGAGTAGGTATCTGATTAAGAACTTTTTCATCTCACGGAAAGGAAGTGGGAGCTCACGTCACGCACATGCACCTAAAATTATTGAGCGTGGGCGAAACCTACCACAATCCACGTGCTGATCTACAGCGCTTTGCAGAGTTCTTGCACATCTCAAGCGCGAAGCAGAATTTGCCACGCCAGCCACGCCAGCATTTACCACTCATGTGAGCAAGACTGAGTTGCATATACGTAGCTAGTTTTAGTTTTCAAGTCAGTTTAAGAGTTGGTAGTGCCAAACTAAGCAACTGGTGCAACAGGCTCGTAGTACTCCACAGCAAGTGCTGTTGCAGATCCCAGCTAGAAATCAAGTCTCTTCATTAGTGCCCACAAGGAGTACGAGTAGACAGTCCGCCAGCAACACGGTAACTGTGCAAGTTCTATCTAATGCACCTCCAGCCATCACTCCAACTTTAACAGCACCTCTAAATAAGGCGACAATTGATCATGAAGTAAGTATTTTAGTTTCACTGTCAGTCACTGAGCTTTATTTAGAACTGATTTGTATGTTAAATTTATTCAGGGAAAGTATGCTCACAAAGTGAAAATCATCAATCCCAAAAGAAAGAGCGATGTAATACTCAGGCAAATACACAAGGGGTGGTCACTCCCATATGTACTGTACTTCCACCTGCGACCGGGGTCACAGAAAGGTCACGCGGTCACAGGAGATTTTCACTGCAGTCACAGGGTCACAAATAATTTTCTGGTCAGAAACTAGGTCACCAAATCTGACTCAAGTCAATTCACAATTTATAGCCTCTTTACTCTAAAAACTAGTGAAAAATACCGAGATAACAGACTGAGAAATTCAAAAACAAAGAAACAGCGAAATTACTGCATTATATAATATAGCCTCAGTCACGAATCTCTGTGCACGCACGATATGTTACTGCATGGGCACACGTGAGCACAACAGTCATGTCACGTGCAACACGTATCAGTGGCGGATCCAGGATTGTAGAAAGGGGTTATCTTATTAGAATGCGTGCAAAGCGCGCTAAAATTTTTGCACTAGCCACGCCCACTTCCGGTAAACCATGCCTATTTTACGTACATAGCTCTACCCATATCTAATTGTATGAACTTTGTACTTTACTATGCAAGCGGTGTTTCTAGCTCGTGCGTAGCTATTTTGGGAAGTATCTACACTTTCTGGGCTTATTTGCTGGCAGCCAATGCTTTTCAAGTAAGTATTATATACTTCTGAGAGTCCAGCAGTTGGTTTTCTCTTGATTATTGAGACTGAAATAAATTTTAGCCTTGTCTGAAAGGGGGTATCCATGGATACATTGGATATCCCCCTAAATCCGCCACTGCGTATACGTCATGATGTCAGCACAATTTTAATTTTTGCAGTGCAGCAAGAATGCGAACGGTCACCAGGTCACGCAATATTTTGAGGCAATTTTAGCAGGTCACAAATTGTGACCCCGGTCGCAGGTGGAAGTACAGTGCGTATGGGAGTGACCACCCCTTGATACATGATCTTGATAAACGACTTGAGTCAATGATCACACTACGTGCTAAACTGATTGAACAATTAAAGGAACAAGTTCCTGCTTTAATGTTTGATATTTCGAGGGACAAGCACACTCAAGGTTATCTCTCGTGTCAGATGAAGACCGAAATGCAATGTATGCAACATATCGTAGTGGACTGATAACTCCGTGGTGTGATGGTAGGAGTGAGCCTGCTGAAGATAGTGGACGAAGTAAACGTAAAAAAGAGGAGGCAAGCTCATACTGTCAAGAAAAGGAATCAGAAGTAGAGGAAGTATTCACAAATCTTACAAACATGCACAAGGATGTCTATACTACTCCTCAGTATGGGCTAGGATGGTCTGTTCTAATCTGCATGCAGATTTAGAAATACCACCTGATATCCCAGCCTTTTCTAATAAGACAACTCAACCAAAATCACGCCAGCAAGAATCGGTCTAGGCTTGCAAATATTATGCTCACAGTTAGGCTTAAAATGCAATTCTTTAATGCTTTAAGATTGTTCTTATTATGCTCACAATTATCCCAATTATGCTCACAATTATCCCAATTATGCTCAATAATTTCAATTTAGTATACTCAGATTACGCTCATCTTTCAAACATAGATCTGACTGCGTTGGTGATTTGAGTACACTCAAAAGGCTTCTAGCGCTATCACTACTTCCAGCACTTGATTCACTAGTAAACTCAGCTACACTCTCTTCGGACTCTTCCACTTCAATGTCATTGTTCACCGCGATGATTCACTACAGTCACTACACACGTGGTGGTGTGCACCATTTGGAAAAATAGTTGACCACACCCCTTTCGAGGGGAAAAGCAGCTTAAAATGCTTGCATAATGCTCAAGTAGAAAACAGTGCTAAAATGCTCAAAATTATGCTAGCATAATATTCGCAAGCCTAAATCGGTCTCAGATGCAGCTGTTGCTATTGTTAATGCCATCAAGAATGATGCCCCCAAAACTAGTGGATCTACTATCAGCACACCTGGTAATGCATCTAGTATATCTGTCATATCACCTGCTAAGTCAGTGGAACTTAGAATGAAAAAGTATGAGCAATTGCAATATCTATATCAATTGTTTGACAATGGAATAATTACAGAAGAGGAGTTTGCCGAACAGAAGAATAACATAATGACTGCTTTAAAGAAACTTTAGGTATATACAAGGACTTATAAGTTCAACAAGTAAAAAATACATTGGAAATGTAATAAGACAGGAATGGGGCTAAATCGTAAAAAGAACGCAAACAAGATGGAATGGCTGTTAAAGTGTGTGCAGAATTCTTCCTGTATGGGCTGCATTTAGCATTGAGTCTCTCATTTTGCCCACAGGAAGAATTCCTTACACACTTTAACAGCCATTCCATCTTGTTTGCATTCTTTTTACGATTTGTTACATTTCCAATGTTTTTTTTACTTGTTTGTTCTCATTTTTCCATAATTCTACAAATCACATTTGAGTTGGTATGTGTAGCTAGCTACTGGGTCTGGCAAGCCAGACTACTGAACGGNTATACTCTAACAGCCATTCCATCTTGTTTGCGTTCTTTTACGATTTAGCCATTCCTGTGTCTCATTACATTTCCAATGTTTTTTTTTTACTTGTAAAAACATAGGAAATGCCAAATCGTAAAAAAAGTGAGCAAACAAGATAGGAATGGTTGTTAGTTGAGTGAGCTAAGAGTTCATTCCTGTGTCCACTATGTCATTGAGCTAGGGATATGAATATTATTGAGACACATAAGGATAAACTCTAAGCTCACTCAACTGACAACCATTCCTACCTTGTTTGCTCACTTTTTATTACGATTTGGCCCTTCCTATGTTCTTATTACATTTCTAATGTTTTTTAATACTCTTTTTGCCATTCACTTGCTGTTTCTGTTATAAATACACAATCTACCGCTTATTTCCACTTTTGAACTGAGTTGAACCCTAATTTAAAGAGTGGGCAGGCTAAGATATCATTCGCCATACACATGCGCACTAATCACCCTTCTACCCCATGTGATTTAAGATGCTAGGCTCTCTCTATCCTTTTCTCTTATGCTTAATTTCCAGCCTGAGAGAGAGTGATTGAGATTGGGGGGAAGGGGGAAGGGAGAAGGGGGAGGGGTCAAGCCTGGAACAACCCAAAGGGCGGGAAGGACTTTGACGATTGACCCTTCGAGCTACTCTAGGGACATACCATATAGCGGGAAAGTTTCATGGGGGAAATTTTTTGCAAATTTCATGGTTTGGCAGCTTTCCGCAAAAATTTTCTCCCACAAAATTTGTAAGGTATGAGGTCGTCATGTAATGTTGAGACAAATCCACAATAATTTTCCCCGTGAATTTCTATTCAAGACGAAAACGCAAAAACATTCCCCCACGAAAATTTCCCGCTATACAGTATGCTCTCATTTCTAAATATACCAACAATCTTCGCCCTTTATTGGATCATACAAATACAAGACAGAGGGAAAAAAATATAGGTAAATCTGAATCCATCTCTCAGTGATCAGGGAAGCACCTTTGTCCAATCATTGCAAACCACCAGTTTCAGTCCCTTATATAGCTTCAGACTTATAGAGTGCTATGGAGAGAGAGAGAGAGAGAGAGAGAGAGAGAGAGAAAGAGAGAGAGGATTTTGGTGATTAGTGATCGAAGAATGGCTAGTTGGTAGGCAGTACTTCAAATGACCTGAATAGAAACATGGGTAAAGTTAACTGCTCTATCTAAAATCATCACACATATGAAGAAGTTTGTGATCATTTTTGCAAATTCATAGCTTGTCACACCTTTTGACATTGGAAAATGACCATAATTGTCTATGATTTGTATGTTTTTCTTGAATATTCTTTTCCATTATTGATATTTCAAATTTTGCAACTCATTCTAGAGTTGTTCAGTCTTTCTTCTCTGATGATGTTTTATATGATAGGTATTTGTCTTATTTTCCCGTGGCATTTTTCACTTGAAAGAGACAACTCCAGCCATTCACTCTACTGAAACTGAGCTGGCAGATCCAACAACCCTTTACCTATTTCTAGATTTTCTCCAATTAATGAAAAATTGCAAAAAGAGGTGATGTTGTTTAAAGCCTTAGCTTAGTTTTTGCGAATCATTGTGTTAAGAAAAAGTGAGTTTGTAGTGCGGCAAAATTGGATGAAAGTTCAGTTTGAAGGTTCTTGGTAGCATTACTAATGTACCGTGAGCAGTGATAGTCACACCTTGGTCCTGAGTTCTCACTAATTGGCACCTGCTGAATCAAAAGCTCTACTAATTTGCAGTTCAAGGAGGACATGAGCGTTTTGAGGGAAAACTTCTTCATATGCATGCACCACATTGCAAGATATATACACCGGAAGAGAGAGAGTGTGTGCGTTGAAGTATGTCACTCACAAGTTCCATACAAATTTTTCTGCTCCAAATAATAAATTCAGTTAGAATCAACTTTTTTCAATTCAATTAATGACACATGACCTTGTCCTTGTGATAGTTATATTTATAGCACTGTTAGTAAATAGTGTATTATGTGTATTTATGCACCCATTAAAACCAATAGTTAAAATAAAGATTCTTTGTTAAATCAACCCATTTTTTGTGTTATTTAAGATGATTAATGTTATAACTATAGAGCTTGTTAGGTTAACAGAAACTAATTTGAGATATAACTAATTCCCAGTACGGTAGTACTGGGTACACAGGAATGGCAAGGATGGCCCATTNTCAGCAGCAGACCCCACTCTCGGCTTCCTCTCAGCAGCAGATCCCACTGTCGGCCTCATCTCAGCAGCAGATCCCACTCTCGGCCTCGTCTCAGCAGCAGACGCCAATCTTCTCCTCCTCATCTCAGCAGCAGACCCCAATCTTCTCCTCCTCGTCTCAGCAGCAGACCCCACTGTCAGCCTCGTCTCAGCAGCAGACCCCACTCTTGGCTTCCTCTCAGCAGCAGACGCCAATCTTCTCCTCCTCGTCTCAGCAGCAGACCCCAATCTTCTCCTCCTCGTCTCAGCAGCAGACCCCACTGCCAGCCTCGTCTCAGCAGCAGACCTCACTCTCGGCCTCGTCTCAGCAGCAGACCCCACTGTCGGCCTCGTCTCAGCAGAAGACCACCCTACTCTGCTTGTCTCAGCAGCCTGAGGTATCAGTCCAGCAGCCAACACCTCCCCTTTCAGACATTTCAAATGTTTGTGCCAATTACTCAGGTATGAATACATCCAATCAAAAGTGAACTGACTTGCATGCCTAGCCTTACTCCCAGCTAAATTATGGATGCTTTAAAAATTAGTTTGCTTCAAGTAGCACCTATGACTGATCATAATGCTTTTATCTCCTACAGCTGCTTCAAAGAAGCTGAAAGAGGTGTTGACTTTAACTGTCACCCAACCTGCTCGTAAAAGCCGTAAGAGGCCAAAAACTAAGAGAATTGGTGGTAATAAACAAAAGAAGACCAGGTATGACAGTAGTGCTAGTATTGATGCAAACAAGTGCTCAGTATGCCAAGAGTGCTTTGCTAGTGGAGAAGAACGTAACTGGGTAGGTTGTGATTACTGCCCGAGATGGTTCCACAAGAAGTGTGTGAAAGCAAGCATCAGGAAAAAGTGGAGGTGTTTGATTGGTTCATGTGCCACTTCAAATTAAGACTCAATATTAATTTTGTTCGCTACTAGATAAGAATTCATTAACTATACATTATTGCTGTTGGTCACCCTTATTAAATTTTCATGTTCTTCCTGGACTCAATAATTATTATAGAGCCTGATTTGTTTCATGCTCACTTTTTGCAAATGTTATGTATTATTGTTAAACACATCTGCTGCAAACCAAGTTGCTGCTAAAATGTCTTGTTGAACTGATTCAAACTTGATAAATATCATTATGTTAATCATAATTATATCATATATTATATGCTCCAATCTGCTGAATTTAAAATTATTAATGTATTGTTGAACTGTCTGACTTCTGTTGACCACAAATTCTCAGCATGTCATAGCCTCCTCACTCATGACTGAGATTTTAATCCGACTCTGAACGTGCACGCCTACTGAAAGCGCCTTTTCTTTTTTTTTTTTTTTCTTTTTGTGTGTTTTCATGTATTTAGAGCAAAGCTAAAGTCAAAGCGTCCAGAAAACCAACTAAAAGACTGTCGTGCCATACCCACCTGTCACTGGACAGGCGGTTAATTCCTAGCCAAAGCTCGAAGGCTAGACAGTGGAGTTGACTACTTACTACTTGACTACCAAGGTAGTGTAAAACCGTTACGCATAAAATCAAGACATAAGTGCACTTGTNTTGTTTGATGATGGAATAATTACAGAAAAGGAGTTTGCCAAACAGAAGAATAACATAATGATTGCTTTAAAGAAACTTTAGGTATATATGAGGACTAATAATTGTAAATATTGCAATGTGAGATCCACCCTTCACAGTCTTGTGCTTTAATTGAAGCAAATGCTGTCATTGTTATAAGTTCAATTCCATGGTGTATTCTAGCTTCTTGATCTCACTTTCAACCTTTGAGAACATTTCTTCAATAGGGTTAAAATCTGGAGAGTATGGTGGTAGGAAGTGAACAATCGCTCCAACTTCTTCAATCATTGAGACTGTTTCTTGTATATGGTGTATGGAGCAATTGTCCATAATGACAACACTATGGGAATTTACACCGTTGAATGGTTGTAATTTTGGTAGAAGGTATTTCTGCACAAAATCATAAAACACATCCCCATCTGTTGTTCCCCTAACAATACTTACGTCAAGCAATCCTTCAATTGACATTATAGCCAATCCCGACACACGCTCTCCTCGAACAAGGAGGGACTGCTTCCTGAGAGGAATTCCACGCAAGCTATAGCCATATCTTCTCAGTACGTTTCTTTGATCAGCTCCAGTTTCATCAAGGAAGACTAGCATCTCGGGCTGATAAACTAATACATCTAAAATATATTGTTGACGAAGAAACTCGTCTTGTTGCACAGCAATTAGACCTAGCTTTTGGCGAGTAAAACCAAATGGTAGAGATGTCCACAGAGAATTGAAGAATATCCAATAGTTCTCGTTGAACTTCATGGAGGTAAATTCCTGGTTTAGATATAACTGTATTCAGAATTAGTAGCTGAGCTGGAGTTGTTAGCTTTCTGAAAGCTTTATCTTTTGGATATGGCTTTTTACTCACTTGAGAGAAAAGAGTCAATGTTCTGGACACTGTACTTTGATCGACACCAAGGTTTTGAGCTATCCTCAAGTGAGAGAATCCCAGTGCTTCTTTTTGCCATACCATTCTCCATCGTAAATCTTCAGAATAAGCACTACATCTGCCAGGTTCACAAGAAGCCATTTTGACCCTCAATTGATCAATTTTGAATTCCCGGGAACGTTTGCGCATGTGCTAATAACGATTCGCTGTACGCTTTACGCGGTACACGTGCAAGAAGTCTGCAAATTTCTGTATTGGAAGACCTGTAACACAAAAGTAGTGATGGGCACTTAATAGAATGTGACTTTGAAATTTAAGGTACAAATCAGTTATAACATACCAGATCCAGTGATGGTAATTTTACTGTACTACACAGATAAAAATGATGTGCAATTTCTGACCTCTTTAGTGTGCTAAATCAGTGCCGTGAGGATTCACAAGGACCACTGTTCAAGTTCATTGCACTACTAGTTATTAATAAATAATTGGTAATGGTCACTGCTAATGGAAATGGAAGCTAGTGTGGTGGATAATCGTTTCCTCACTCATGACCGCTTTTAGTGCAGCAGATAAAGAAAGCTCTCACGGAGGCTGGCATTGCACTGACTGCAAGGGATACTCAGGTCACAGTTTCTGGATAGGGGCGGCATCCTTGAGCTGCCAGTAGAGGGGTCACAGAGTCAACTATCAACGTTCTAGGCAGATAGAAGAGTGCCGCCTACCTCCTATATATTTGAACAAGTAAAAAAAAACATTGGAAATGTAATGAGACACAGGAATGGGGCTATAAATCGTAAAAAGAACGCAAACAAGATGGAATGGCTGTTAGAGTGTGTGTCTTGAATTCTTCCTGTATGGGCTGCATTTAACAATCTCCTTATTGAGTCTCTAATTTTGCCCACAGNAAGAAAGCAAACAAGATGGAATGGCTGTTTGAGTGTGTGCAGAATCATTCCTGTGTGGGCTGCATGCAGTACTCTCTTCCCATGTTGGGTCCCTCATGTTGCCCATAGGAATAATTCTTTACACACTCAAACAGCCATTCCATCTTGTTTGCTTTCTTTTTTACGATTGGCCATTCCTATATCTCTTTACATTTTCAATGTTTTTTTCACTTGTTTGTTCTCATTTTTTCATAATTCTACATCACAATTGAGTTTGTGTGTACATGGTAGTTACTTGTACACTATCAGCATGGATATAATAGCTTATGTTATAATCTATGCTATCAGTATAAAGTCATGGTGAAGCATCTCAGGAGGCTGGAGCTGTATCTTACAAAATTTACGTGCATTGTTCATCTTCTTAGAATGACAACTATGTAACAAAGTAGTCTATTCACCTCCTATTATTTAAGACTGAAAGGTACCAGTAACAGGTTACAGAGACTTCAGCACAACCAGAAATCTTCAGATAAAACAGGCAGGGCAGCAAATATTCGGATTCCAAATAACGCACACTTGTCTAACTGGAAAAGGGTCGTCAACTTGATTTCCAAGGTAGCTAATGAGTATAGAAATGAATGGCTACCATACGGAGAAGGCGCTTTTTGTCTTGTATCTAGCGACTCAGCTAGAGACGAATAACCAATACAGAAAGCACGTGAAGACAAAGAAACCAAGTTTATTCTTTCAAGAATCAGCTTCTGAAAGTGAGCGGTCTTCGAGAAAAGTCGTTCCAAGATAGAAGAAGAAGAAGAAGAAGAAGATGGAGAAAATTGGAGGTTTGGCATACTTTAGTTTGTTACTTTAGCGATGGTTTTAGGCTATGTTTTTAGGCTAAATAGAAAGAGAAAAGGCTAAATAGTAGTTTAAGAAGCCTTTTAGTGCCAAGTGCTCAGTTTTTGCAGAGTTATTTGCGTGAATATTTGTATTGTGCTAATGGGCCATCCGTGCCATTCCTATGTACCCAGTACTACCGTACTGGGAATACTTTCTGTCCTGACGTCTTACTGTCTTACTGTCCTACTGTCTTCCTGTCTCTGTCCTATTGTCTTATTGTCTCTGTACATGCCCTTCTGTCTTACTGTCTTTCTGTCTTGCTATATTAATTGCTGTCTCTGTCCCTTCTGTCCTTCTGTCCTTCAGTCCTATTGTCTTCTGTCCTTCTGTCTTGCTATCTTGCTGTCTCTGTCCTATTTTCTTACTGCATGTCTGTCCTTCAGTCCTATTGTCTTACTGCCTTGCTGTCTCTGTCTTCAGTCCTATTGTCTTACAGTCTTACTGTCTCTGTCCTTCAGTCCTACTGTCTTACTGTCTCTGTCCTTCAGTCCTGTTGTCTTATTGCCTTGCTGTCTCTGTCTTCAGTCCTATTGTCTTACAGTCTTACTGTCTTGCTGTCTTTGTCCTTCAGTCCTACTGTCTTACTGTCTTTCTGTCTCTGTCCTTCAGTCCTGTTGTCTTACTGTCTTGCTGTCTCTGTCCTTCAGTCCTATTGTCTTACAGTCTTACTGTCTTGCTGTCTTGCATGTCTTGCACTGTACAGCCCTGCCCACTATATACGTTACGTTAATTACACTGTTATTGATGACGTCATTTTAGTACCCGCTTAAATTTGCCATCAGCCTTTTAGCGCCTCTCATTGAGTAGCTAGATAAGATACAAGGCGAAAGCGCCTCCTCCATATGGCTGCGATTAATTTCTACACTCATGCATAATTCATTAGCTTCTGGAAAAAAAAAATCGTATTGACGACCCTTTCCACACACAAAAGTGTGCGTTATTTGGAATTAAATGTTGCCTGGAACTATTTTGTGATACCTGGATACTCTTGCTCTTCTTAAGAGATGAATCAGGACTTTGATTATCATTACATAGAAAAGCAAGTAAATGTTATGATATAGCTCCTGCCTCCAAATGACTGAGATGCGGAGATGTGTGTTTCACTTCAGCATCAAGCAGGCTACACAACTTACCAGCCTTACTCAGCAGCCCGCCGTTCAGTAGTCTGGCTTGCCAGACTACTAGCTCAGTAGCTAGCTACACATACCAACTCAAATGTGATTTGTAAAATTATGGAAAAATGAGAACAAACAAGTAAAAAAAAAAACATTGGAAATGTAATGAGACACAGGAATGGGGCTAAATCGTAAAAAGAACGCAAACAAGATGGAATGGCTGTTAGAGTGTGTAAGGAATTCTTCCTGTGGGCAAAATGAGAGAATCAATAAGGAGATTGCTAAATGCAGCCCATACAGGAAGAATTCAAGACACACACTCTAACAGCCATTCCATCTTGTTTGCATTCTTTTTACGATTTAGCCCCATTCTTGTGTCTCATTACATTTCCAATGTTTTTTACTTGTATAATATAGTGTGACTCTAGGTACATGTTTGCACCACTAGAAACAAACTGTGTGGCCACAATGGCCTAAGAAGCTACAGTATTGGCCAAAAAAAGGTTACATGAGCTTCACAACATAGTAGTTAATCTTCAAGAAACTCATAAGTATCACAAAGTATTCATGATGATGTCTCGTGATCTTTTTGAGATTGACGTGCGTGTTTTACTAAGTGTAGCCACATGAAGTAAATGAATTTTATTGGCTAAAATTTATTTGTGGTTTTACATGAACTTCATGAATTCTCATGAACTTCATGACATTCTCATAAACTTCACTGTGTTTGTGAGACTATATAAACAATAGATCCTGTAACTGGGAAGCAGTTTATCAGTGGCTGGTGTATTTTTGAGAAATCATTTCTCTCAGTCGGAGAAATGGTACTAAGTGAGTATGCTAAAATTAGGATCCTTACACTATGGAGGCAGAACTGTGGACCTACTGAAATTACCCAAATTCTAGAGAGGGAAGGAACAATGACAAGTCGGAAAACAGTCATTCTGTTTATTGCCAGGTAATTTTTTTAACTAACACATAACAGTAACAGAAAAAGTGTAATATTAAGCTACTTCACTGGTTTGCTTTATTTCAGGTACAAAAGGTTTTGTACAATTACACAATCATATATCCTTGTATCCTAGGTTACAGCCAGGGAATAAAAGTGATATTTCCCTGTTTGTGGTTAGGTATTTCCCTGCTCATGTACTTTTACAAGAAAAAAACATAATTTACTACTGGCATATTTGCATATGCAGTAGTATGGCGCATGCAACAATTTTACCTTGGTAACCATTTTTGGGTTGATTTACAGCTGTTTCTTTGTGTAGCAAATAATTTAAGAAAAGAAAAACATTACAGTGCTGCAGACTGCTTTACTCATGCAGTGCTAAGCTTTTTTCTTTGACTCAAGTGCTAGTTTATTTGGCACCACCCAGGAAACTCCTCCCACTCTGGGTAGTTAAGGCCTGGGTCAAAAATGTGCCTTAACTGAAGACTAATTAATATTCAGAACTCTAATAACTTCGCAATAAAGTGACGAATTGACTTGAAACCTTGCATGTGTATTTGTTAAAGTAAGAATAATTAATTGAAATTAAAATCAGGTCATGTGACATTTGCATATTTGTATAATTAGTGAAAATATGAATAATTAATTAGGCAGCTCGTTAAAGTTGTTGCTATGGCAACCAAAATTAAAATTATTAAAATTATAACCAGACCCGCTTATTCGCTTCAAAGTTATTCAAGGTTTTCCATATAATGCACACCTGCCGAGACCTCCTTCTCGGCCGTAATTCACAAACAGTGCAATATTTTTTCTCATAATTTTGATACGACAAAGTTTACCATAATTAGAATATTTTGTGTTATCATACTGTGGTATCGCGCCCTTACAACAAAAGTTCTTTGACATTGAACAGGGATATAAAAAACTCAGATACAAATAAGCATGCATGCATTTATAGTTTTACATGACGTCATAATATTCACATACAGGAAATACTCAACTAATTACAGTTATTACAAGTTTCCAGTTACTACACTTCCCCCTTCTTATTACTGTTTCTCACACAAAGTAAATAAGAAAGAAAACTATACAAAAACAAAAAAAACAATTATAGTCACTTACTAAATCTGTCTGGAGCCTGTCTAGCTCTAGATGATCTCCGTGGGGGAGGCGGAGCCATCAGGGTGGAGTCTTGAGGATTTTCCACTTCCTGATCCTCATCCTGCGGAGTGTTTGGAGGAGAGCCTGCGGACTCTAAACTGGGTCCTGGCATTTCCAATGAAACTTCCACACTCTGTTCCCTGCTCTCTCTCTTACGAATGTTGTCCACATGTCTCCTTACATTGGAACCACACTCTACCCGAATTACATACCACTCTGCTGGACAATCACCCCAGGAATCCACTTTGGTTTCTTGTTTGCAAAATTCTCAATAAACACTAAGTCATCAGCCTGAAAAGTACGCAATTGTTTTGAATTATCATGAAGCTCTTGTTGCTTCCTTTGCTTCTCTTGCACTTTTCCTTTAACATTTGGAAACAACAAATCAAAACGAGATCGTAATGTTCGGTTCATTAAGAGTTCACACGGTGGAACACCAGTTACTGCATGAGGTGTAATCCTATAGTCGAACAGAAATTTAGAGAGTTTTTCTTGCACATTCTCTCCTTTGATACGTTCGATCCCTCTCTTAACTGTCTGAACTGCACGTTCAGCTTGCCCGTTGCTGGATGGATGGTACGGAGCTGAATTGATCAATTTAATACCATTCCTGTNGTTGTGCAAACATCCAGCCCCACCCCCTTTCTGTAACGCTTTCTGGCACGATTAAAGGGTGTGTCCGAAATAATCAATAGTCGGCCCAAAAAATCACATCACGGACGGCAGCTCAAAACAACCTGTAAACTTGTGGTAGAGCTACCCAATCTGGAGATCAAAAAGTTCAGTTCTCTTGCTATTAATATTCCAAGAGAGGAGCTGATTGCAGGCAGCAGTGTCTTAAACGAAACCGTCATATCATTGAGGTCGAACAATCGATTATCAAACATTAATTGTTAGCGTTTTCACTGGTTTTAGGCACTTAGATGTGTAAGCAAGCAAGTTTGAGTGCATAATCATTAAAAGAAATTTACTGTTAACTTCTGTGTGTAATTTGATATTGCTGTATATAATATTCTGACAATTGTTTAATTGTTTAACAAGATCGCACCCTACAAGGCTATTAGAAAAATCTATATGGATGCTATTTAGAAATAAATGGACAACTGGCATAGTATCTGCTAAAACAAGTTGAAATTACATATAGAAGCTATTGATAAGCTTCTTTATATGTCTATACTATTAAGTATCGCTTACTTTCACAGCAATTGCTAAAATTCAGTAAAACAGTGAAATTGGCCATTTTATATTGGATCGCTCGACCTCAATGATATGACGGCTTTGTTTGAGACACTGCTACCTGCAATCAGCTCCTCTCTTGGAATATTAATAGTAAGAGAACTGAACTTTCTGATCTCCAGATTGGGTAGCTCTACCACAAGTTTACAGGTTGTTTTGAGCTGCCGTCCGTGATATGAATTTTTGGGCCGACTACTGATTATTTCGGACACACCCTTTAATCGTGCCAGAAAGCGTTACAGAAAGGGGGTGGGGCTGGATGTTTGCACAACCTGGAGTAGATTTTCACGAGCAGTCTAATGGTAATAGTCTCAAAGCAGCAACGCCCACAGGCAAGTCAGAATAGCGTCCGATAATTGATGGTGTCTGAGCATTGATCGCTTACTCTACAATATTTATTTTGTGTTACATTAGAGAGAAGTATCAAGATTCATCTATACTGGGCAATGAAGAACTGTGAGGGAAATCCAGATAAACATCGAGAACTCACACTGAACATCCCCAATCACTACCAAGTTAGTTGATTATAGTTTGTTCAGACCAAGTCGCTTCAGTATACATGTTCTTTCAAATATAGGGTATTCATACACACTGCCCGTCCACGTCATCTTGCCACACAGTTGAGTATACTCCCAGCAAAGATCAACTCACTAATCCAAGAGCCATTGTGAGTTTGACGGAGCATCTGAAGGTGACATACATATTTCGCAATGCAGAAGACTTTTGCAGGGTAAGATATGGTCAATATTGTGTCACAATTTCTAACACTAACCTGTGTACACTTGTTATTAGTGTCGCGATACATTCTGGGTTGAATCATTCAACCATCAGCTGCTGACCTATGTTCCGAAGTGGATTCACTTTTCAACTCCGACTTTCTTGATGAGGATGAACCTTGCCCTTCTTGACTGGGTAAGTTACACTTTATGTACAGCATTGAGCATTCACCTACTATAATATTATGTTGTTTGCAGAATGAGAATGTAGATAGGAAGTATACCAGCACGCGCAAAGTTTCAGATTTGCGCAGACCTGACTGCCGGACAGATATGAAGGTGTTGGTCAAGAAGAAGTTCACATTCGTAAATGCCCTCTGGAGTGATTATGTTACACGCAACAAAAGCAATCTGAGGTATGCACAAAAATGTAAATGTGTGTGTGTGTGTGTGTGTGTGTGTGTAAGTGAGTGAGTGAGTGAGTGAGTGAGTGAGTGAGTACAAAAACTATTATTACAGTGAATTAGATGATGGTGCTGAAGGTGACGACAGTGAATGGGGTGGTGGTGGCGGTGCTGATGATGGATTGCTGGTGCCTCTAGACTCCTCAGATGAGAGCAGCGATGAAGATTAGATCCTATGTGTGAGTGTATTTATTAATCTAAAGTTAGAGCTTCAAATGTTGACCTGTAGTCCCTGTACTCTCCATTCAGGCTAGGATACCTCCTCCTGATTTCCTATTCAAGATTTATCAAGAACATGTCATTAGACAAATGAAAAAAGCTAAGTTTTTTATCATTGTACTTATACCTTTATAAGACAAGCAGGAATTATGTCCCGTTTATCATGACGAACTGTTCTCATTTCTTTCCTTCGAAGGTACTCCTCATCTCCCCAGACGCCTAGCCTGTTCAAGAGCCTCCAGAACTTGGAGTACAGCCGGTGCCGCTTCTCATCATCTCCCTCATGGGGGCCACTGGATCCTTGAAGGAAGTCTGGAGGCATCTTGACCACACATGGAGAGCATAGGCAGTCTGGGCAGTGATTTTCCCCTCTGTACATGGGATAGTTTGGGCGGTGCTTGTAACCAGTCGGGTGACTGATGAACAAGGTAGGTACTGTTGCACAATATCTAAATAGAATAAATTATGTGTTTCACAGTGTACAATTTTTGTGTGTACCGTCTGCATTCAGGTCCTCATCATCACCATCTGGCTCTTGGGATGAGCTGTCAATGGGAGGACCTAGATCTGGCAAAGATCTATGAGAGGGCAGGGAGGGTGGATCTAAAGAGGAGCTACCAGCAACTGTAACAGTGATGTTACAACCTGGCGGATGGTTTTCTGCCAGGAACTGCTCAAGGCGAGACAGAAACTCAGCTGCCTCACTTTCAACTCTGACCTACGTATAATTTTTATGTTTACTATTGCTTTTTGTGGATTTGTTGTGCTCTTACTGTTATATCCCTGGAGCTATCTGTGGTTGGACTGCCAGATGGTAGAGATGCCATACTGATCTGATTTTTCACCATAGAGGTCAGAAAAATTTTGATACCACGTGTTTTAGATCGTATATGTGTGTTTGTGCGTCCGTGTTCAACCGTTTCTAGCATGTACTGTGTGATATACAGTCAAAAGTTGGAAGAGAGATTCAAATCGAGCCGCCATTTTTTTTTATTGCGCATGGCAAAGCACTTCTGGCCTGGCCCCCCCCATTTATACGCAGATCGAGGTCTGGAAACACGCGATCTAAATCGCATACATTAAGTACGCAAGGTTCTCGTTTAAGGCAACAACCGAAACGAAAAACATTCAAGTGTCATTACTGTGGAAAACCCAGCCATTTTAAGAGAAATTGCTTTGCCTTTGCTCAAGCTAAACAAAATGAAAGCAGAGTTGAAGTCAAAGAGAAAGCTAACAAGGCTGAGTCGCTGCAAAGAGACCGTCACAGTAGCAGTTCAAACACAGAAGGTGGCCTAATTGTTAGTCATGTTGATGCAGTGTGTCGTTCTGATTGCTGGATCATCGATTCAGGAGGTACAGGTCACATGTGTAACAATTACTTTGTGTTTGCAGAGTGCTCTAGTTTGGAGCAACCCTTGAAGGTATCACTTGGTGATGGGCACACACTTGAAGCAACAGGTCGTGGAACTGTCATCTTGCAAATGAAGCTACTCGATGGAACAACCAAGCCATGTAAGCTGAGGAATGTCCTGTATGTTCCCAATTTAGCCTACAATTTGTTAAGTGTATCAAGTACAGTGCGAGATGGGAAAACAGTCAAGTTCAAGAAAGACAACTGTCAGTTCGTAGATTCAAAAGGGAAAGTGATAGCTGCAGGATCAAGATTTGGTTATCTTTACTACCTTGATTGTCTCACTACTTGTGCTCAAACGTATGCTGCAAAAGACAGTCACAGGAACTCTGGCACAGACATTTGAGTGTGCAAAAATTGCAGAAGTTAGTTTATGAGATTCTTGTTGATGATTTTGACTATGATGTCTCAACAGAACTGAGTTTTTGTGAGCCTTGTGTCAAAGGCAGTCATCATTGAAGTCAATTTCCTGCCAGTAACAGTCAGGAGCCACTTGACATGGTGCATAGTGACATATGTGGCAAGATGAATGAGAAATCTCTAAGTATGAGGGGAATACTTCCTGACATTTATCGATGATTACTCCCGGTATGTCTGGGTGTACATTTTGAAACAGAAAGATGAAATTTTTGCACAATTTTGTGAATGGAAAGCTCTAGTAGAAAATTCAACAGGGAAGAAGCTTAAGCTTAGAGCATTGCGTACTGATAATGGTGGAGAATTTACTTCAACTGAATTTGACAAGTTCCTGAAGTCAGAAGGAGTGAGACATGAACTCACTGTACCGAAAAACCCTGAGCAGAATGGAGTAGCAGAGAGGATGAATTGCTCACTTGTTGAGAAAGTGAGATCAATGTTGGCTAATTCTAAGCTCCCACACAAATTCTGAGCTGAAGCTCTGTCAAGAGCTGTTTATCTCTGCAACCGAAGCCCTACTAAGTCTGTTAAACTGAGGACTCCATTTGAAGGTGAAAGACCGAGTGTCAAACACTTGAGAGTTTTTTGGTGTACAGCTTATGCATAAATACCAAAGGATGAGAGACATAAGCTTGATCCCAAAGGAAAGAAACGCATTTTTCTTGGGTATGGTCCAGATTACACTTGTACGACACAAAACGTGAACGAGTCATTGTGAACCGAGATGTTGCATTCAACGAGTCTAAATGTGGCATCGAGTGGAAAATCCTCAACCATTGCAGACCATTGATATTGAAGAGTTCAGTAATTGTAAGGAAGGACCAGTGGAAGATACAGTTGTACCAGCTACGAGACGCTCAACAAGAGAGAAAAAGCCGCCTGACTATTATGGGGAGTGGGCATCAACAGCCATAGAACCTACAACTGTAGAAGAAGAAATGACTAGTTCTGAGAAGAGCAAGTGGAAGGCTGCAATGCAAAAGGAAATAAATTCACTTCATTCTCATAATGTTTGGGACCTAGTTGAATTACCTGACAATCGCAAAGTTGTTGGCAGCAAGTGGGTGTTCAAAGGATCTGATGAAACAGTTGAACGCCACAAAAGCTCGTCTTGTGGCCCAAGGTTTTTAACAAAAGCATGGCCAAGACTATGATGAAACATTCTCACCTGTTGTTCGTTTTGAGTCACTTAGGACCATAATTGCCCTTGCTGTTCAGAATGGTCTTAATTTACACCAGATGGATGTAACAACTGCATTTCTAAACGGAGAGCTGCAAGATGTCAGCCAGAAGGCTTCATCAAGGAAGGAGAAGAGCATCTTGTGTGCAAGCTAAAACACAGCCTTTATGGATTGAAGCAGTCACCCAAATGATGGAAACATGTACTAGATGCTTACCTGAAGAGTATTGGTTTGACTCAAGCACCTGCCTGTATGTCAATGCAGATTGAGACATGTTCATTGCTGTGTATGTGGATGATATTGTACACAGATGAGAAGATGTCTCAAGTTAAGAAAGCTATTGGTTCACAATTTGAAGTGAAAGACTTGGGAGAGTTGCACTACTTTCTTGGTGTGAATGTAGTACAAAATCAGCATGTAGGAGTTGTGTGGATCGGTCAACTTATGTACATAGAAAACATTTTTCACAAGTTTGGTATGGAGAATGCTAAACCAATCAGTACTCCAGTTGATGTAGGCACTAAGTTAGTCAAGCTAACTGAAGACATAGATGCTGTTGATCAAAAACTTTACCAGGCTGCCATAGGAAGTCTATTATACTTGTCAACTGGAAGTCGGCCAGATATTACGTATGCAGTTAGCAATGTTGCAAATGTTGCAAATGCTCTGAACCTGGTAGAGAACATTAGACAGCTGTAAAGCGGATCATGTGATATCTTAGAGGCACTACTATCCTTGGTTTGTTGTACAACAAAGACTGTCAAAGAGAATGTGTTGGTTTTCGTGATGCCGATTGGGCTGGTGATGTTCAAGATCGAAGGTCAACATCAGGATACATCTTTCAGCTCAGTGTACGTGTAGCAGCTGTGAGTTGGAGATCCAAGAAACAAACATGTGTAGCTCTCTCCACTGCAGAGGTTGCACTTGCTAGTGCAACTCAAGAAGCTATCTGGCTAAGAAAACTCACTGCTGACTTGAAGAACAGTTCACCAAAAACAATGATTGTGTATGAGGACAATCAGTCAGCTATTTGTATGACTCAGAATCCACAGTGTCACGAAAGGTCAAAGCACACTGACATCAAATTTCATTATACCCGTGAGCAAGTCAACAGAGGTGCTATACAATTGATCTAATGTTCAACAAGCAACATGATAGCCGATATGTTGACAAAAGGACTTCATCGAAACCAGTTTGTCAAGCTTCGAAACATATACCAAAGCATTCCGCCTACAAGTGAGGAGTGTTGGTGTAATCCACTTTTGTCAGATTGCTTTAACTGTGTGACTTTCTAGTATTTGTGCATGCATTTATTTTTGTTGACTGTGGTAGTTAATCCTTGTGGTTTGTGTTTATTATTACGTAGTACTTTGAACTTAATGTCTCACAGTGGTTTTATCGCTGTTCTTTTGGTTATCATTAGTGTGCAGGTTTTTGCAAGTTTTCTTCTAGTTTATGCAAGCCCAGCTTGGAATAACTTGTTTATTTTGTGGCATAACCGGACAGTCCACTTGTACTATTTAAGCTGCTTTGTGTTCCTCATAATTTACTTGTCTTAAAACTTGAATCAGACTAATATTAAATTTTGCTTGGAATAATAACTCTACCAACAGTAGGTATAAATTGTTGCTCTCAGTGTGGCGCAGTGATATGTGATGCACAGGTGACCTGTGCAAATCCAATGACTATTAGTGCAGGTGCAGGTGCTGTGCCTTGTGGTTTTGATTGAGCTTTTGAGCTGTATGTGGCCAGGGTGCAGCTAGCTGAGGTTACAACTTAGGCTGACCTTAGGAGTCATGTGGCTTTGATAATAAGCAATCAGTTCATGTACTTTAGCAAGCAGCTGTGACGCTTACTCATGTAAGAACAGTGCTACTACTGACCATACCTAGCCTGGATTGACAGTGCTGCTAAATAGCATAGGCTATATCTGTGGAAAAGGCTTCTCTTTTTTTTTTTTTTTTTTTTTTGTTTGTTTATTTGACTTTCGTACTGCAACTGTATGCATGCTCCTGAAATGCTTTGCGCCATAGTTGTTATTACACACAGACTGAGTATAAGCAGAGTGTTAATGCAAACATTATAGCGTTATTAGTACAGCTTGAGCATTAGCTTTCCACATACCTGGTGACCGTGGGGTGGCTGTGGCGGTGGTGGCTTGCTCTTGCTCGAGCGTGGGCTGGCCAAGCGCCGAAGTCTGTGTGCCGTCATCGACTTCTTGGGAGTCTAGTGCTTGGTCTGACGGCATCTCGGGTTGATGGGCTTGGGCTTGGAGTTCAGCGCGGGCATGAGCTAGTATGAGTTGGAGAAGCTCGCTGAGAGCTGGCTCGTTGATGGTTGGGTTGTTCTGACTAGCGGCGTTGCTGTTATGAATGACGGCTGTGTCAGTGGTGGAGCTGGAGGCTCGAGTAGTTGCCCGTGTAGTAGCTCTAGTCGAGCGGCAGGGTGCTGTAGATTTTGAGGGGCTCCTTTTGTTCTTCTTCTGTTTAGGCATGGCAAACCAGTTGGGAGTACTTCAAAGAGTGACAGCTACCTATGCTAACTGTAGCTATTGCATTACTGCCAGCTCCATAAGTATGACCACATATTGTGCCAAGCTTCCAGGAAGTGGCCCCCTTGTAATGTTAACTCCATTTAAAGTCAGAGCTTTAAATGCCTTTTACTTAGGAGCATTTCTTGTTTCTATGGCTTTGGTAACTATAGTAACAAAGTTACGGCCTTTTTCAGTTAATTAGANAAGATAACTCCTCTTCATATTGATAATTATTGTAATTCTGTTTTGGAGTCTCTGCCGACCATTCCTGCTGATCTTAATGATCCCCTGTGCTCCTCACACGATCAAATGATCGACTCTCTTTGTCAGGACATCTTGCATAGTTGGTGTCTTCTGCTTGTAATTGTCTACCATCTAAACAAGGACGTCGCAGAACTGTTCCTGGCTGGAATGATGTCGCTAGACCATTGAGGAAGCAAGCTGCTTTTTGGAATAGAGTGTGGGTGGATGCTGGTTGTCCATCTGTGGGTGTGCTTGCCAGTACCAGGAAGCAGACTAAGAGTAGGTACAAATACTCTGTTAAACGACTCAAGAGGCAACAACAGCACATTATCCGTGAGAAGCTTGGCTCTGCCCTGTCTACTTCGAATTTCAGGGATTTCTGGAAGGAGGTTAAGTCACTCAATAGGTCAAACTCTTCCCACTCCACTCCCTCATGTATTGATAATGTCTCCAACCATTTTGCTTCCAAACTTCAAAATCTGTTAAACTCTGAGGACCCCTCTCCTTGTGATGATCTTTATAATTCTCTCAGTTCTGACATACCTGATACTGACTTATCAAGAATTGTTGTGTTGCTGATGCTCTGAGGCAGCTTAAACACCACAAGGCAGGTGGTTTGGGCATGTCCTCAAACCATCTTCTTCTTGCTGCTCCTGTTCTCTCAGATGTTCTTGCTTTACTGTTCAGTGTTGTTCTAAGACATGGATATATGCCTTCTTCTCTGAAGGATTGTACCATTTCCCCAGTAGTCAAAGGAACTAAATCTGCAGCAAGCTCTGACAATTATCATCCTATTGCCCTAGCCCCCCCCTACTTGAGCAAGGTCCTTGAATGGTCATTTCTAATCTCATTTGGAGAGCATCTTTGCACCTCTCACCTGCAGTTTGGCTTTAAGAGGGGCTCTTCCACGGACCTCTGCACAGGTACTTTGAAGAATGTTGTAGCTAGGTACTTTCATGGTGGTTCACAAGTCTTTGCATGTCTTCTTGGTGCCATTTGATCGGGTTAATCATGCCACCTTATTTCAACATCTCCTTGATCGTGATCTACCTAAGCCTCTGGTCAGATTCCTTCTCTCTTGGTACAAACAAGCTATACGAGTTAAATGGAATTCTTCTCTCTCTGCACCCTTCTCTGTGTCTAATGGTGTCAGACAAGGTGGAATACTCTCGCCTACTTTGTTTACTGTGTACATTGATGAACTTATTTCAAGGCTCGTACTTAGTGGTGCAGGTCATCACTATTATGTGGGTTATGCTGAGGATGTGGTTCTTCTTGCACCTTCTCCTAGTGCACTTCGTATCCAACTGAGGACTTTGCTAATGAATATAATCTCATTTTTAATGCTTCTGATTTGTATTTCTCAGTCTCCTGTTTCTAACTCACAGTCTGCTTTATTGAATTTCTCTGGTAGTCAACTTGCTTTAAACATTTGGGCCATGTTCTCAACTCTGCCCTTTCAGACTCTGATGACATTAATTCTACTAGGGGAATGCACGCATTGGTGGGCGAGCCGAAGCGAGATAGCTCTGGCTATAATATAGACTATAGACTATGCATGGTGTTACAAAAGCATGGTCGAAGATACCCGTTGGTATATAGATTACGCAATGGTCAATACACGCATGCGCAGAAAAGTTTAGAAGCACGTGTATAGTATCAAGATGTCAACCTCGGATGGTAATCTTGGGAGACTGGTGGCAAATGACAACACATCTTGTGGGAGGTTAATGACATGTCCACTATAACCTTCAGGTAGCCTGTAGACTGTGACATGATAGGCATGACAGCAGACACCAACATTTCTTCCATTTGAGTTAGATCCTATATAATGTGTATCATTCAAATAATGAATTAATTTATAATACAATAGGCTAACCTGTAATTGCGGAGGTACTAAACCAGGGTCCATGTTGTTGGCACAAGAGTATAACTTTGGAATCTTCTTGTCCATAGAGCATCTCCTACACTCAACAGAACCATTGGGCTGAGCTGATAGAGACAGGTTTGGAAAACATTCCAAACATGTACGTATCACAGGTGGGATGAGTAATTTCTGACATTGCCTTGTGAAACTTTCTCATGTTCTGGATCACAGCTAGTTGCCCGAATAATGCTGGTGTTAGATCAGTCTCTAACCTCCTTGCACGAGCCCGAGACCTCTCTCGCTCAAGCCTATGTTCAGTCTGAGAGGCTGTCTCTCCTGATCTTCTGTCTTCAGCACGAGACCTCTCTTGCTCAAGCCTACGTTCTCTCTGAGAGGCTGTCTCTCTTGATCTTCTGTCCTCAGCCCGGCTATCTCGCTCAAGCCTACGTTCTCTCTGAGAGGCTGTCTCTCCTGATCTTCTTTCCGTCCCTGTGTGGTAATGTTATATCCAATTAGGAGAATTTACGTACAACTTGACTATCTACTCAAGTCATGAATTCAAATATCGGGCAAAACTGACCTATCTCTCTCGTCGTCTCGCTCACCTGGCTTCTCTTTCCTCAAGCGTTTCTCGCTCCATATACTCCCTGTAGAGTTCTCTTTGACGTTAGCACTTCGAGATTTCTCCCGACCTAGTTTGTTTAATCAAATTATTCATCGCTCCCTTTCTTTTCTGTCACGATCTTGCCTCATAACAATTTCATTCGGTCAATTTTTCTTTTCAGTTGTGCTAGGTTTCATTCTCGGTATTATAAATCGTACTCTGATCAAGACCTTTCCATTAGGAACACTCTTTGACACCTTCGACTCTCTCCTGATTCTACTCAAGTTGATGAGGACTATGTTATCTCTTTGTGTTATAATTAATTAGTCTCTCCATTATAATTTTTTATCACTAGGTACATTCTGCGCCTTTTGGTGGCGTAATATAATATAATTACACAATAATAATAATAATAATAATAATAGGAACTTCCATCACACTTATCTGCTAGTGAATATGTTTCACCTGATGTTGACATTGCTAAATGATGGAAGAACCACGAAAGTGAACTACCAGCTTGGGCTGGGTATTGTACACTATTTCTATTGGTTCAACCATCTTGAGCTGCAGCTGGACGTGTGTTCTCACTTTTACAAAATCATTTTCTCATCAACAGAATCAATCATTGGAAGACTATTCCTTATACTTCAATATAACAACATGCAGAGTTTAATTGTTTAATCCTGCGCCGTGCATGTGAGAATAATGGGCAAAATAATGAGGATAATCGAGAAGAATGATAGGCAAAAAAAAAAGTTAACCACTAGTTGTGAAAAGGGCATAGTTCTGGCATATGGTGGTATTGTGATCCAGACTTTCACCAGAAACAAACTTTAATTTTTCAACATTTCAAGAGCTCTCTGGCTCTCTTTATCTGGTAGAAGAGAGCTACCTGAAGGGAGAGAAAGTAGCAAGGGAGCTCTCGAAACGTTGTAGACAAAAGTTTGTTTCTGGTGAAAGTTTGTCATTCAGGACCACAAAGCCTTAACTGTTTAAAATTTCCATTTTGACCATTGATCATCATGTAGCAGCGCTATCTATTAGTGCTGAGGAATGTTTCTGTGAGTGTTAGGCCTTGCCTGCATTTGTAATCTGTCAGTGAGAGCCTCTGAGCAAGTTTGCAGAGTTAACTTGGTTTTACTAGATCATAGACTTTTGTATTGTGTCTAGTCTGCCCATTCCTATTGTACGTCCTACTGTACGTATGATATTGTTGACAAATTATAATGCTCTCTGCAAGCAAAGAGTATTTCAGCACATGAGGGACAAAAGCTAGTAAGTCTTAGTCTAATCACACTTAAATAAATAAGGTCAGATGAACATTTTTGCATGTTTTGTTGTGGAGTATATTGAGAAGAGAAGAACCTCACTCAATGTGTCAGCACTGGATGTAGAAAGATACCAAAAGGGTACCAAATTGGAGAAAGTGCACCAAGATAATATTACAAGTAAAAAAAACACATTGGAAATGTAATGAGACACAGGAATGGCAAAATCGTAAAAAGAATGCAAACAAGATGGAATGGCTGTTAGAGTGTGTGCAGAATTCTTCCTTTACGGGCTGCATTTAACAATCTCCTTATTGAGTCTCTCATTTTGCCCACAGGAAGAATTCTTTACACACTCTAACAGCCATTCCATCTTGTTTGCGTTCTTTTTACGATTTTGCCATTCCTGTGTCTCATTACATTTCCAATGTGTTTTTTTACTTGTTTGTTCTCATTTTTCCATATTTCTACAAATTACATTTGAGTTGGTGTGGGTAGCTAGCTACTGAGCTAGTAGTCTGGCAAGCCAGACTCACTGAGCCAGCAGCTGAGCTGAGCTGGTACTTGAAGACGGTCACAACTTCTGTAGCCTGCTTGATACTGAAGTGAAACACACATCTCAGTCATTTGGAGGCAGGAGCTGTATCATAAGATTTACTTGTCTTTCTATATGTTAAGATAATGAAAGTCCTGATTCATCTCAGAAGAGCAACCAGGTATTAATAGTTCCAGGCAACTTCAGTGCATTTAATTCCAAATAACGCACACTTTTGTGTGTGGAAAGGGTCGTCAATTCGAATGTTCTAGAAGCTAATGAATTATGCATGAGTGTAGAAATTAATGGCGGCCATGTGGAAGAGGCGCTTTTCGCCTTGTATCTAGCTACTCAATGAGAGGCACTAAAAACCGATGGCAAAAGCGATTGTACCGGAAGAAACCAAGTTCATTCGTTCAAGAATCAGCTTCTAAAAGTGGATAGTCTCTGAGAAAAGTTGAGCCAAGATAGAAAAAGAAGAAGAAGAATAAGAAGAAGATGGAGAAAATTGGAGGTGTGGCATGTTTGTGTTTGTTACTTTAGCGATGTTTTTAGGCCATGTTTTTGGGCTCATTAGAAAGAGAAAGAGCTAAATAGTAGCTTTAGAAGCCTTTTAGTGCTAAGCGCTCAGTATTTGCAGAGTTATTCGCGTGAATATTTTGTATTGCGCTAATGGGCCATCCATGCCATTCCTGTGTACCCAGTACTACCGTACTGGGAATACTGAAACTGTAGAAAATAATTACTGAAAAATTTACTTCGAGGCAGTTAACCAACCATTAAAAGCAGATTTCAACAGAGGATATGCAATGCTACAGAAATTAGAAAAAGTTGTGACTAACCTTTAACTATCCGATTCTCCAAAAATTAAATAAGTGCTTCTTTTATTTTTTTCCAAGACTGCCAGTTGACCATTCTTTATACAGATCAAGAAGAAAATAATGTTTGAGATCTACAGTCTATAATAACACATAAGTTTGAGCAGTGTACAAAGAGAATTTTATTCTGAAGTAATCAAAGTTTGAAGCTTATTCTCGTTACAACTGCCATTAATGCAGTGAGTAAAAGGAGTTTTGGTGCACTTTGTAGGCTGAAGACATGGCTTTGTATTACCACATCTCAGCCCAGGTTAAACTGGTCAGGGGTGTAGCCAGGATTTTAGAAAGGGGAGAGCAATAAAAATGATGCGCGCGAAGCGCGGCGGAAATTTTGCACGACCAGAAACCACACCCACTTAATTAGCTAATTTTAGCCCCTCCCATTCATTAAATCGAGCAGTAGCACGCGCTCGCTAGATCGAACGCTCTCTAAAGCCTTGTAGCAGCAAAAAGAAAGCTTCTAATAGTTGTTCTGGATTGAATTCTGGCCAAAGATGACTACTTTACGTGTTGCTACTAAGTAAGTGCACAAAAAATTATTACAAGCTAAAAAATAGCGCATTTTAGACATAGACGTAAATTTCGCCAGACAAAAAAAGGGGGTGCAAATGCACCTTTAGCACCCCCTGGCTACGCCACTGCTGGTGCATGCATAAAAAGACAAAACTAATGCCTTGTCACTGTCTAGAGTTGCTGAGGAGTTTATAACTCATAATATTCAGTAATCCAGACACATAATATACCTAGTGCCAGATTTTAAGTTAGTAAATTCAGTATAATTTGCTTGGACAACTGAGAAATATATATAGCTAGTTTTGATTTGATTCTTGCTCGAATGCCTAAATAATTGCACTGCTGCATGCTCAAAAACTGGGGGGAGGGGGTGGGGGTTTGAGTTCAGAACCCCCCTGGTGTCTATACCCCAGAGTCATCTATCGATTTTCTGTAACTTGATTGACTGATCTGGAACTAATCTCAAAACAGCTTCTCAACTTTTACTAATCGCTTTGCAGCTTCATGAATGTACTTTGAATGAGTGATGGCTTCTTTGATCAACATTCTTGGATCTTTTGTTAAACAAAGATTTCACTAATACTTTGCTTGTACAATGTTTAGATATTGCTGTTTTTTTTAAGGACATTTTTAATAGAGACTCATGACTACAATTCTGTAAACACTCAACAAGGAAGCATTCATCTATACCATTATCAAAGTCAATTATTAAACTACTAAGTGGCATTTGAAAAAAATTCCTTATAGCATAAGTAATGTTGTATGTGATATTTGCTAAAGGAGATGTAAATATGTTCTTGAGGGACACATCACTATTTTCTTGAACTTTCCTTGCATATAGCTGGACATTCTGAGCAGTTCTTATGATTTAAGGGTGGTCGGTCATGCCCACGCACCGCGTTGCTAGGGAAATTTCCATCTTGCAAAAGACACAAAATATCAACTTTTCTGTCCAGATTTTTACACAAACAGGTAGCTATCTAGCTATACTGAGCACACTAGAAAAATTTTTTTCTGAATAGCAGCTTTTTCACCGACTTCCAGTTTTCTGCCTATCGCATCTATTTCAACACAAACTAGAACGATCGAAGAACCAAAAAGGAGGTATACCTATATACTTACTTTTAGCTGCTAAACACTTCTACGTATCGTTTTTCGCCACTTCTTGGGTGCTTCCACTGTCTTCGTTTGATAATTTTTCTACACACCCACTGATCTAACCAACCAGGGACGAATAAATGGAAAAAGAATACATACTTCTAAAGAGCTGATGTCAGGCAGTTTGTGTTCTAAATTTGGCACTCTTGCAGTGATCACGAAGAGAGATTTTAGAAAAAGCGATACATCAAAGAAGCTGCCCCTTTGAAGTGGATTGTCTTCCAACGCGGTTTATTCAGTATTGAACGCGAGTAGATAATAATTTGTACACGTGGCAGAGCAGAGTGAAGTCTTTTGTGATCGTGGTAGCTGCTACAGAACGGCCAGCTGAGGTGAAATATGGTTGGTGACAAGCAGAGAAAGGGTTGAGGTATTACTGGAGGTCAGACTGGTCTACTCCAAGCTGCTAACTTCACCTCAAAGTGACTGACTGTTTTCTCTCCAATTGAAGAGCATCGAGATGAAATGAGCCACACTGCTTTGTCGTTGGTTTCTCAAGATCCAAGGTTCAGTCATGCTGGTGATGCTTCCATTCTGCTGTGAAACTCTGGGACTAGCTCAAGTTCTGTTCTGAAAGGAAGGTAATTCAATATACAGGGCTGCCAAGATTTTCCGTGAGTCTTACTAATTTGATACTCACCTCAAGGTCTCACTGAAAGAGTCACGGAAACTATTTCTTGCTGCATTCTGTAAATATGCTTGCATTGTACTTGTAGCTACTTGTCTAATTATAAATGAATATGGACTTTGAACCGAAAAATTGAAACAAGCGGGACTGCATGAATATGGTTACATCAAGCAGTTACCTCGAGTTCTCAGGCGATGAGAGTGGACTCAGTGATAGTGAGTTAGTAGGAATTTCTAAGGCTAAAAAGGCAAAGAATTCTGGAGCTCATAAGTATAAAACTAAGTTTAGCAAAGATTGGACCAAGCAGTGGAAGTTCATTCCTCAAGATCCACATTCTTTTAGATGCACATTGTGCTTAAAGACCCTGAAATGTAGCCATATGGGAATTGCAGATGTAAAATCTCACATATCAGGAAAGAATCATCAGCAAATTGCAGCACAAATGGCAAAGTTACCTCAACTAAACTACTTCACTAAACCTGATCCATTGTCAGAAAAGGTCAGTAATAAGCTATAAGCCCAGTAACTTTTTCAGTGTTCCAATAATATTATTTCATCTTGTGTGCAGATTATGTGAAGTTCACAAATTTTATTGTAGAACATAATCTACCTTTAGCAGTGTCTGACCATCTAACACCACTTGTAAGAGATGTATTCAGTGATAGCCAAATTGCAAAGAAGTACGCCAGTCGGAGAACTAAATCAACTTCGATTCTCAACCTTGCTATAGCCCCCTTTTTCCGCGGTTAGTTAATTGTACATGACTAATATTATACATAATGATTATGTAGTTCGATTATCCAGATTCTCTGATTGAAGACATGAAAAAATGACTGATTAGTTTGTCAGTGGATGGATCTAACGATTCTGGACTGGAAAAACTAAATCCACTTACAGTAAGAATTTATGATATCAAGAGGAGGCAAGTAAGTACCCAGTTGCTTGAGATGCAACTGGAAGAGAATGTGGCACAGCTTCTGCAATATTTGACAAGATTGATTTTGTACTTACATCTCTGATCATTCCATGGGAACATTGCGTTGGATTTGGAGTAGACAATACTAGTGTAAATGTTGGACGGCACCACTCTATTAAAACCTTGGTTCAAGATAAAGTTAGTTCGTGCTATTTCATGGGGTGTCCTTGCCACCTAATTCACAATATTGCCAATCATGCTTCTGAAGCCTTCCACAATGTGTCTGGTATTGATATTGAAGATATCTGCATGGATGTATTTTACTGGTTCGACAAAAGTACAAAAAGAAAAGGTGTTTTAAATGAGTTTTGTGGGTTCTGTGATAGTAGTTATCACGAGATCATTCGATATGTCAGTGTGCGTTGGCTAAGCCTAGAACAAGCAGTTCAAAGAATCTTACTTTTGTACCAATCACTCCAGAGCTATTTTAAATCTGAAGATGAAAGCCAATCTAGATTTGCAAGATTGCTCCAGTTTTTTGATGATCCGATGTCAGAAGTTTACTTATTTTTCTATCAGGCAGTTTTTCCAATCCAAGGCTCAATCTCCTCTTGCAAAGAGAGTATGCGACCATTTTCTTGGTTGCCGATAAATCAGAGCTTTTCTAAAAAAGCTCCTGAGCAAGTTTGTTACTGTTAGAGCAATTAGAGAAGCAGAAGATATTACCGAATGTGATTTTACTGATTCTTCTAATCAGCTTTGTGATACTGACGTCACTATTGGAATAGTTACAAAGCAAACAATGAACAGACTTAGGGCGACATTGGAGAGAGTCAGGTCAGAAAATTTTACAGAGGAGTAAGGGCATTTTATGTCGACGCTGCTTGTCAAGCCCTGCAAAAATTGCCATTCTCTGATGAAGTTCTGAACAACTGTAAATTTCTCGACTTCCAAAAGAAAGAGAATTGTACTTTTTCATCAGTAGAGTATTTCTGTGGACGGTACCCCCATATTCTAACATTCAATCCTTCGGACCTTGATGAGCTTCAGGAAGAATTCCTGGATTACCAATTACTAACAAACAGAGACATACCTCAAACTATTTGGGATGAATCTATTGTCAAAGTTAGTGACCAAGTTGTATACCATAGAATAGATGTAATTTGGGGCTACATGTACACTATCTTCAATAATGATGGGTCCAAAAGATTTGAGAAATTATTCAGAGTAGCTAATGTTATTCTGACAATTCCACATAGTAATGCAGGAGAAGAGAGAGTTTTTAATATTGTAAAGCTTAATAAAACTCCTACTCGCTCTGCTTTGGATCTTATTACTGTAAAACTTGCCAACAATGATCCTTGTTACTCATGGGAGCCAACAAAACAATTATTAAAAACTTCAAAAACAGCAACTAATGAGTATAACAAACATTCTAACTAACAGTCTTTGTGTTATGTTTTTACATTGATGTACGTCATTTTAATTCAATTTCTTTCAAAAAATTAATTGCTTGTAATAATTATAAACATGCAATCACTTGAGTAAGGTGGGTTGGGCATAATTAGGATTGTACTCTACAAAATCTCAAGGAATTTGGATCGCAGCCCTGAATATAGTACTGCATGTACCATGATGAGTGAACTGATTTGAGAGTGTAGTGTACGGCCTATAGCTCAATGTGTCTTTACTATTACCATGAAATGTGCTTCTGCATGCATCTACTCTAAGTATGAATGTTTGAAGCGAGTTTTTTTTAGAAAATAACATTATGGAAAGGTATATACACTTGTGTATAACAAAAATAAAAATTACCAGGCTATAGCTGTTTAGGATAGTACGTACTCTTGACTTGTGCATGTTTGTCTCACTTCTTGTATCATTCTTCTTCTTTCAGTATGGTATCTGTACACCTTGAAGTAGCAGAGCACTTTTCATATGGAACAGAGATTCTACAGATAAGCTCAATCTTGTAAGCAAAATAAAATACTGTTTGTTTTTTCGTTGATCACAAGTCTGTTGTTTTTTTTTCTTTTCTTTTTTTACAGATTTTATAGTAGGAGTGACAACATCATACTTGTTACCTTGTGGTACACCACAATCTATATTGGCAGAAATTCACCCTTGTTCGGAGTCTTTTGGACCGTACTTTGTCTCCTCAACAGGGCAGTTCCTCGTCATTGAGTGATTTAGCATCCATCTGTTCCGTCTTAGGAAACCAGCTCATATACTATACTATCCGGCTCTGTTGCTGTATCGGAGTCGCCTTGATGGTCCACCTGAAAGCCAGCCACTTCATAGACACTTTATTTTCTGGGATTGATATAATATTTACATTAGCTCTATACTTCTGGAATACAAACCATTCAATTTTGATACTTACCCAATTACTGGTTATTGATGTGTATTGTAGTACTACTAAACTTTTTCTGTTACTTCCAGGCATCTTGAATACTTGCCACCGGGTGTCAGCCTCTTTTGAAGACCTCTTTCCCTTTGATGAGGGCTTGTTGTGTTGTAAAAAAAGCAACAAAAAAGTAACTAGCTGTCTAGTTGTAAGATCCCACGCAGAATCTTCATGCGCAATCATTCTATACTTCCGGTTGAGATTTGTGGTGATGTTGAACTACAAAATTATGACGCAATTCTTCCTGTCTTTGCATGTCTGACCACCCTTAAAGTACAATATTCTTCTCTACTGTTAATGTAATCTTTAAGATTAAGTCCTAATATATATATATATATATATATATATATATGCATTCCCAGTACGATAGTACTGGGTACATAGGAATGGCACGGATGGCCCATTAGCGCAATACAAATATTCACGCGAATAACTGCAAAAACTGAGCGCTTGGGACTAAAAGGCTTCTTAAGCTACTATTTAGCCTTTTCTCTTTCTATTGAGCCTAAAACATAGCCTTAAACCATCGCTAAAGCAACAAACTAAAGTATGCCAAACCTCCAATTTTCTCCATCTTCTTCTTCTTCTTCTTCTTCTTCTATCTTGGAACGACTTTTCTCGAAGACCACTCGCTTTCAGAAGCTGATTCTTGAACGAATATACTTGGTTTCTTTGTCTTCATGTGCTTTTTGTATCGGTTATTCGTCTCTCTAGAGGAGTCGCTAAATACAAGACGAAAAGCGCCTTCTCCATATGGCAGCCATTGATTTCTATACTCATTAATAATTCATTAGCTACCTTGGAAATCAATTTGACGACCCTTTTCCAGTTAGACAAGTGTGTGTTATTTGGAATCCGAATATTCGCTGCCCTGCCTGTTTTGATTTCTGGTTGTGCTGAAGTCTCTGTAACCAGTTACCGGTACCTTTCAGTCTTCAATAATAGGAGGTGAATAGACTACTTTGTTACATAGTTGTCATTATAATAAGATGAGCAAAGCAAGTAAATTTGTCAGATACAGCTCCAGCCTCCTGAGATGCTTCACCATGACTTTATACTGATAGCATAGATTATAACATAAGCTATAATATCCGTGCTGTTAGTGTACAAGTCACTACCATATACACACAAACTCAAATGTGAGTAGAATTATGAAAAAATGAGAACAAACAAGTGAAAAAAACATTCCCAGTACGGTAGTACTGGGTACACAGGAATGGCACGGATGGCCCATTAGCGCAATACAAATATTCACGCGAATAACTCTGCAAAAACTGAGCGCTTAGCACTAAATGGCTTCTAAAGCTACTATTTAGCTCTTTCTCTTTCTAATGAGCCCAAAAACACGGCCTAAAAACATCGCTAAAGTAACAAACACAAACATGCCAAACCTCCAATTTTCTCCATCTTCTTCTTCTTCTTTTTCTATCTAGGCTCAACTTTTCTCAGAGACTATTCACTTTTAGAAGCTCATTCTTGAACAAACGAACTTGGTTTCTTCCGGTACAGTCGCTTTTGCCATCGGTTTTTAGCGCCTCTCATTGAGTAGCTAGATACAAGGCGAAAAGCGCCTCCTCCATATGACCGCCATTAATTTCTACACTCATGCATAATTCAGGTTTCGTAACGTTTCGCCTACACGCATTTCGCCTATGTGTCAATTCGCCTACACTACCGGAAGTGGTTCAATTACGTAATCTACGTATAATGCATAAATTAAAAAACGCGTAGAGAATCTAAGAAAGCCTCTGGATTTCAAATGCGCGTGTTCTTTGCGTTCTATTTGTGCTTATAGCTTTGTAAAACAGAAACTGCGGTAGGGGAAACTTATATAGTACAACAGAGAGACACTCAGAACAGGTAATAATTCAACAGAATTGGAGTTCAGCACAGTTGTGAAGCAGAGATCATTCTGTTCCATGGTGTGTACAGACAGCTGAGGACAAGAGAACTCCAACAGTGTGTGTGTGTGTGTGTGTGTGGAATGAACAACACAAATATAAACAACAAGAAACATGGTGTGTATAGGACAAGAGAACTCCGACAGTGTGTGCAGTGTGTGTGGAATGAACAACACAAATACTAAACACAAAATTAATGTAAACAAACAGTGTATAAGTGTATGCGTACAGCATTCATAAGTCTGACAGAACCATAGAGGGGAGCAGTTGCTACAATTTTCAAGAGTCGCTTGTAGGTATCTTCTCTCTGATTGGGAAGCCGGCAAGCAGTACACCAATGGCACATGTATCCCATGGACACAGTTGTGGATGGTAAAGATCTGGTAGAAAACCCTTGGACATGTCTGCAAAGTTCCATCCACATACATGGTTTCTGCCTCCCAAATCAGCCTCAGTGGCAAAGACGGCAACTTTGTCATCATCGTCACCATCCTCTTTGAGGAGAAACTGGTCTCCAGTAGAGGTCTCAGCCCATTCACAACTGAAGTGGACTTCAGCACAAGTCGAGGAAGCTTTGCTTTCCTCTTGCGGTAGAGAGCAGACTTTAGAGTGGTATATGTCACATTGTGGGGAGACAGGCTGTCACTTCATCCGCATTGGGTAATTTAGACAGCCTAGCCAGATGCTGTGTGTACAGCTGGGGGATTGGCCTGATGCTGCTGCTAGCTGCATCCTTCATCTCAGAGACTACTTTGGTGGCTTGAACTTGTGCTTCACTGGGGGCATGATTAAATTTGGGTATTGCTTACACTCAGCAGCTCATCTGCTGGTCCAGTGGTCACTGTTCCTGGGCACTTAGAGTTGCGGCTCTGTGTGCACCTCCAGACTACTGTGCTATCTCTTCCTCGCCTGCTAATCATGTAGCTGTGCTCTGGCACCACGCTAATACGTACCAAAGAAAATTCAAATGCGCATGCCTTCCAAAATGCGTAGGCGATTTGTCACTGTCACTTCCGGTAGGCGTAACGCAACGTAGGCGAAATGCGTGTAGGCGAAACGTTACCAAACCATAATTCATTAGCTTCTAGAAAATTCGAATTGACGACCCTTTCCACACATAAAAGTGTGCGTTATTTAGAATTAAATGCACTGAAGTTGCCTTGAACTATTTTATGATACCTGGTTGCTCCAGATGAATCAGGACTTTGATTATCATAACATATAGAAAGACAAGTAAATCTTATGATACAGCTCCTGCCTCCAAATGACTGAGATGTGTGTTTCACTTCAGTATCAAGCAGGCTACACACCGTCTTGAACAAGTTGTGACTTCAAGTACCAGCTCAGCAGCCCGC
>CAXIPT010000001.1:10729480-10847191 GCA_964030475.1 Tethya wilhelma | reverse complement strand
AGAACGCAAACAAGATGGAATGGCTGGTTAAAGTGTGTAAGAAATTCTTCCTGTGGGCAAAATGAGAGACTCAATAAGGAGATTGTTAAATGCAGCCCATACAGGAAGAATTCTGCACACTTTAACCAGCCATTCCATCTTGTTTGCGTTCTTTTTACGATTTGGCCATTCCTGTGTCTCATTACATTTCCAATGTTTTTGTTTTTTTTACTTGTTAAAAATGTAATGAGACATAGGAATGGCCAAATCGTAAAAAAGAAAGCAAACATAATGGAATGGCTGTTTGAGTGTCTAAAGAATTATTCCTATGGGCAACGTGAGAGACCCACCATGGGAAGAGAGTACTACATGCAGCCCACACAGGAATGATTCTGCAAACACTCAAATAGCCATTTTCCCATCTTGTTTGCTTTCTTTTTTACGATTTGGCCATTCCTAAGTCTCATTACATTTTTAATGTTTTTTTTACTTGTACATATATGTATAGTCTCCGATTTTAGTACACTCTGATAGTTTATGAAATGACTGAACTACATGTTGTGCCTTCCCTGCACACATTGATTCGGAGGTAGCTAAGTCTTTCTAAACAACCTCTTTATCAATAGAACTCACAGAATTATCCCGGATTTCTTCTTCCTGGCTATTAATTGCTTGGCCTTCTCTGCTTTCTTCTGTAAGTTCACAAGATTAGACATGGAAGTGCAAACTTCCAAGTTGATGAGCAGAGCACAAACTACAGTGTTAAGTAGCTTATACAGCAAAATTCACAACCATAATTAATCCTAAACTCTGACCATTTTAGTACTCAAAACACTAGGATATAAATCTGCAGTTAGTATTCTAACATGCCTTGGAAAGTCACAAGTCAGTGAACAGTGCTTAACTGCCTAACAAAGAAGTTTTGTCTTATGTTGTTCAATGCACACTCTGATCACAGGGGTACCAATAATCTCATTAATGATTTAATGTATGCTCCAGCTCTGAAACATTGAAAAGGCAGAGTAAATTGCAAAGAACCACATGTCTTGATATATATGACAGTGGATAGCATACGTACTTTTGTGTTCTAGTTGTGAAGTGATAGAAAAATAGCTCATGTGGCACATCTGTGCAGAAATAGAGCATCTGTGAACCACAAACTGAAATGTGATTCGTAAGAAAACATTGAAAATGTAATTCACAGTACGGTAGTACTGGGTACACAGGAATGGCACGGATGGCCCATTAGCACAATACAAATATTCACGCAAATAACTCTGCAAAAACTGAGCGCCTAGCACTAAATGGCTTCTTAAGCTATTATTTAGCTCTTTCCCTTTCTAATGAGCCCAAAAACGTGGCCTAAAACCATCGCTAAAGTAACAAACTACAATTTGCCAAACCTCCAATTTTCTCCATTTTCTTCTTATTCTTCTTCTTCCTCTATCTTCTCACGCCATATCTCAAAGACCATTCACTTTTAGAAGTTGATTCTTGAACGGATGAAGTTGGTTTCTTTGTCTTCAATCGCTTTTGCCATCGGTTTTTAGCGCCTAGCTAGATACAAGGCGAAAAGCGCCTCCTCCATATGGCCGCCATTAATTTCTACACTCATGCATAATTCATTAGCTTCTAGAAAATTTGATTTGACGACCCTTTCCACACACAAAAGTGTGCGTTATTTGGAATTAAAATGCAAGTTGCGTGGAACTATTTTGTGATACCTGGATGCTCTTGCTCTTCAGGACTTTGATTATCATAACATATAGAAAGGCAAGTAAATCTTATGAGACAGCTCCTGCCTCTAAAAGACTGAGATGTGGAGATGTGTGTTTCACTTCAGTATCAAGCAGGCTACACAACTTACTCAGCAGCCCGCCGTTCACAAGCCAGGCTACCAACTCAAATTTGATTTGTAGAATTATGGAAAAATGAGAACAAACAAGTAAAAAAAAACATTGGAAATGTAATGAGACACAGGAATGGCTAAATCGTAAAAAGAACGCAAACAAGATGGAATGGCTGTTAGAGTGTGTAAGGAATTCTTCCTGTGGGCAAAATGAGAGACTCAATAAGGAGATTGCTAAATGCAGCCCATACAAGAAGAATTCCTTACACACTCTAATAGCCATTCCATCTTGTTTGCGTTCTTTTTACGATTTAGCCATTCCTGTGTCTCATTACATTTCCAATGTTTTTTTTTACTTGTAAAACACAGGGATAGTAAAAAGAAATAAACAAGATGGTATGGTGTGCAAAGAATTATTCCTTTGGGCAACATCGGGGACTCAACAAACTAAAATAATATTATTGTGCTAAGCCTACAATTTCTTTCATTTTCACACTGTATCACAGACAATTCACTTTTAAAAGCTTATTCTTGAATGAATGAACTTTTTATGTTAAGTTTGTGTGTGCATGGCAGTAACTTGTTGCAGTGAATCAGCTAAATTCTATCTGAGCTGAGTTGGCTCTCACTTTTGCCCGAATTACTCAGCGTAGTTAAGGACTGGATCAGCTCACTGTCAACTGCGTTTCACGAATTAGTGATTTTAGATGTAAAAACTACAATGAACTTAATTTGCATATAATTAAATGGCGACCGCATGTGATCGCTTCAGTTCAGTGCAATACTAAGTCAGGCAAGAAGCAATAGTAAGGCTTTACTTTTTGGTAACAAGCTACTAGACGGCAATAGTGACCGTGGATATGATCGTTAATGAGATGCAAAACTGGTAAATTTTTTAGTTCTGGTACTTCTAAGAATGATATTGAAAAAGTATACTATTGGATTTTAGTTAACCTAGGCCCTCAGAATGGCTATAGATAGTTGGTAAGTTCTCCTTTATTGCGTTGAAGTGCTATTACATTAGTGGGCGTGTCGCCTGCTATTACATCATTGAATAATAATTAACTTAATCAACTTTTGTGTTAACTTAAATCCCTAACATTTACTTCTATTTGCTTTGTATCTTCCTATCATCAGTCCTATTAGAAATATCCAGCTTTGTTATGTGTTGAATAATTGCTCAAAACTTACCTGACCAGGTCCTTAACTCTTTAGGGCCGGTAGACCGATTTATCCGCATGTGCGTATTCAACGATCGCGTAATCTGTGATTTTTCAATTTTTTTTTCTATGAGCTTTAGACTTGCTGAGCTGTTAGGTAAGGAAGTGCTCTACTAAAATACCAAGTAAGAGTCAGGTCTGATTAGTGGGAGGGGAGATATAAGCTTTAAAGTTCAAAGTTCGCTATCACGGCGAGATCGTGACTTTGGGTTTAAACTCACGTTTTTTTCTTAGTGCTATGCAGGAGAAGCTTGACGCTAGCTATAGAAATGCAGGAAGGCTATTCCTGCATGCAAGCGCTTTTGCAGTGCTGCTCTTCAAGTTATGCAGGTCATTTGGCAAACTTTGACCCCTTCCATTTTTGCAAGCTATTAAGCAACAAAGTTTATTTAAAAATCTAATTAAATATGCATAATAAATTTAGGCCCTAAACTAGTAGACAGGAATTAGAACAATCTACTTAGCTCTTTAACCTAAATAATATTCCCAGTACAGTAGTACTGGAATGGCACGGATGGCCCATTAGTGCAATACAAATATTCACGCGAATAACTCTGCAAAAACTGAGCGCTTAGCACTAAAAGGCTTCTTAAACTACTATTTAGCCTTTTCTCTTTCTATTGAGTCTAAAAACATAGCCTAAAACCATCGCTAAAGTATGCCAAACCTCCAATTTTCTCCATCTTCTTCTTCTATCTTGGAACGACTTTTCTCGAAGACTGCTGGCTGATTTTTGAATGAATAAACTTGGTTTCTTTGTCTTCACGTGCTTTTTGTATCGGTTATTCGTTTCTCTAGCTGGGTCGCTAGATACAAGACAAAAAGCGCCTTCTCCGTATGGCAGCCATTCATTTCTATACTCATTAATCATTCATTAGCTACCTTGGAAATCAATTTGATGACCCTTTTCCAGTTAGACAACTGTGCGCTATTTGGAATCTGAATAGTCGCTGCCCTGCCTGTTTTAGCTGAAGATTCGTGGTTGTGCTGAAGTCTCTGTATTAAACCAGTTACCAGTACCTTTCAGTCTTCAATAATAGGAGGTGAATAGACTATTTTGTTACATAGTTGTCATTACAAGAAGATGAGCAAAGCAAGTAAATTTCTAGCTCCAGCTTCCTGAGATGCTTCACCATTTTTTGGAAGAGAGTACTACATGCAGCCCACACAGGGGTTGATGGCAGAAGTAAGGGGGCCCATAGGACCCCAGTCTCTTGCTTGTGCTTAGGCTAGTCTACTAGGCTAGGGCTGAGGCCATGGCTAGGGCTAGGGGTAGTGCTAGGGCTGGGACAAGGGATAGCGGTCTAGTGCAATATATTATTATTGTTAGAAATTGTATTAAAGTAAGGATAAAAAGGGAAAGCTGGCAGGAACAGCCTGGTGGGATAGATAGGTAGTAAGCAGTGTAGGTAGTAAGATAGGTAGTAAGCAGTGCTGTGGACTGTATGGTCCATGGTTCGATGCATGATCTCTACTGACTTTTTAAGAATTTTTTTTGAAATATTTTCTAAGTTTGGATACATCTTTACTTCTGCCATCTACCCACACAGGAATGATTCTGCACACACTCAAACAGCCATTCTATCTTGTTTGCTTTCTTTTTTAAGATTTGGCCATTCCTATGTCTCATTACATTTTCAATGTTTTTTTCACTTGTAGATACTTTAGATAATATAGCCTTTGATTTCAGCAAAAGGTACAGTGCAAAAATGACTGTAACTGTCTAATAGTTTAATACAACTGCTGATTCTGCCAATCTTATACACAGTGCATACTATATAATAATAGCAAGTAAAAAAAAAATTAAAAATGTAATGAGACACAGGAATGGCTAAATCGTAAAAAAAAGCAAACAAGATGGAATGGCTGTGTGAGTGTGTGCAGATTTTTTCCTGTATAGACTGCATGTAACACTCTCTATTGTGCTCTCATTTTACCCGCAGAAAGAATTTCTTATGCACTCTAACAGCAATTCGAAGAAATTAGCTAGCACTACGACATTGGAATTACCCCTGGGTTCTGAATTGCCCCTCTTTACTTTACACTAAACACAAACTATATGCGATTTGTAGAAGTATGAAAAAATGAGAACAAACAACTAAAAAATGTAATGAGACACAGGAATGGCTAAATCGTGAAAAGAAAGCAATCAAGATTGTACTAAAGTAAAAAAAAACATTGGAAATGTAATGATACATAGGAATGGCCAAATCGTAAAAAAAAAGCAAACAAGATGGAATGGCTGGCAGAGTGTGTGCAGAATTCTTCCTGGGTGGGCTGCATGTAGTACTCTCTTCCAATGTTGAGTCCCNAAAAACAACAACAACAACAACAATTGTAGCATTATTAGCATCATTTCTATTGCATGATAACTCAAGCCGGCCGGTAACTGTTGAGTCAATGAACGTTTCGATTTCTTGAATCAAGAGTCCCCATGAGCAGTCTCAGCCTGATCACAGTGCTTCTCCTGGAACTGAGACTCACACCACTCTTGGCTGCCTTTATCTTCCTACCAGTGGGGATGTGGTGTAGAGGAGATAGGTTTATATGAGACCTGAGTATAGGCATAGATAAATGATACTCCGGAGTACTTACATGATATATGAGAGTCTAGAGCCTATAACTTGCTACTTAAAGAATTCAAGATGCTTATAACTTACAGCGTATTTGTAAAATGCTTGTGCCATGGAGAATTGAAGCCTTGAAACCACGATATGTGACCAGCATTTTGAGGGTGCGATGAGAATAATAAATAATGACAATGAACCTCCCACCCTCATGCTATTGATTTTTCAAGAATCACTGATGATAAACTAATGATCAACAAATGTAGGCCTAATTGTAATTGTAAAAGAGGAGCCATTGTGAATGCAATGATGACAATTATAATTAGCATAATGTAGAGATCTAGAGTCACATGCATGTCAAAGATGTCCTGAACCAGATGGTAATTTATATCACAGTAACATCTAGCAGTTCAGACAAAGTCACCACACAAAATGAGAGGAGAGAGGGTATTGTTAATTGATGTGCTTCTCACATACAAAAAACAGTATGCTTAGAAGGCAGGCAACAGAATGCAGTATAGAGGTGTGACAGTTACGTGCGTAGTAGGTAAGCCCAGAGCTGCAGATCTCAGTGTGTTTTGGTGTGGGATATGCGCATAGTCTCGCTAGCCAGACTCTCCGCAAAAAATGGGAGAGTCTGCGGAGAGGAGTGAGGAGTTTTGCGGAGAGTCTGGCTAGCGAGACTAATATGCGCATGCTCACAACTCAACCGAATATGCGAATATACGTAGGATACGCGTAGCCTCGTCCCCGGCCCCGCGGCCCCAGGCCCTCTGCGTGCTACTAGTATGGTGTTGATTAATTACGTTGACGATCTTTACCAGATGATTTTATTTAAGCACGCAGAGGCGTGTCAGATTCTATAGGCGTGCTTAAAAATTTCGAAAATGGTAAAGATCGTCAATTTAATAAATCAATATTAGCAGCACGCAGAAGGCCTGGGAATGAGGCATATTGGGGCCTATTTTCGCGCGCGCGTTAACATTCATTTAGCGGGGGTAAACTTTATTTTAGCGCGCGTAAACTTTCATTTAGCGCGCGTAAACTATTAATTAAGCGCGGGTAAACTTATTTTTACGATGAAGAAATTTTGCGCAATTTTGAAACAAACGGTTTGCCATGCCATAGATAATAGAGACTCAGGTACGTGAGTCTCTATTATCATATGGCATATTATCTATGGCGTGAGTCTCTATATTATCTACACGGTGCCTCCAGGCCTGGGTCCGTATACTAAGCTAAATATATTGTAGTCAATGGAACCGTGACTCAACGCATGCATGCTGGAGTGCCGGTAAATCCGGATACTATAAACAGGCAATTCAAAATCAGTAGGAAAGTATACGGACTACCGTGTCTCTATGCTATTAATTATATGGGTGGGGCTGCTCGATCCTCGAAAATAAAATCGCGAAAAGTCTGGCAATTGCCTTTCCGCGAAAATTTTATTCCTCAAATCGGTGCCATAGTGGGAGACAATTGTATCACATAGTTTCATGAGAATGATTGATTCAGAATTATAAATTCAGGAGATATACTGATAGTTCTCAGGAAGAGATTAAGATATTGATTTTATGCTTGCATGGATTTGTAGAGAAATTGTCCTAATGTAGGTCACTTTGACATGCAATATTATTTTGTCAAAAATGCATAATTATTGGAAGTTTTAAAATAAATTCATTATTCAATTTGTTGTGTGCTCAAGCAATTCACAAACCGACATGAAGTCTATATACTCCAACTACATACTGTTTTTGATAGCAGTGAGACCCTCAATTAACCAAATATTTTGTTCCACAACTTGTACTGATGACATGCATGTGCACCAAATTACTCATCAGGAATGAACTATACTAATGCATGCTATATTATAACAAGTGAAAAAAACATTGGAAATGTGATGAGACATAGGAATGGCCAAATCGTAAAAAAGAAAGCAAACAAGATGGAATAGCTGTTTGAGTGTGTGCAGAATCTTTCCTGTGTGGGCTGCATGTAGTACTCTCTTCCCATGATGGGTCCCTCATGTTGCCCATAGGAATAATTCTTTACACACTCAAACAGCTATTCCATCTTGTTTGCTTTCTTTTTTACGATTTGGCCATTCCTATGTCTCATTACATTTCCAATGTTTTTTTCACTNACATAGGAATGGCACGGATGGCCCATTAGTGCAATACAAATATTCACGCGAATAACTCTGCAAAAACTGAGCTAAAAGGCTTCTTAAACTACTATTTAGCCTTTTCTCTTTCTATTGAGCCTAAAAACATAGCCTAAAACCATCGCTAAAGTAACAAACTAAAGTATGCCAAACCTCCAATTTTCTCCATCTTCTTCTATCTTGGAACGAATTTTCTCGAAGACTGCTGGCTTTCAGAAGCTGATTTTTGAATGAATAAACTTGGTTGCTTTGTCTTCACGTGCTTTTTGTATCGGTTATTCGTTTCTCTAGCTGGGTCGCTAGATACAAGACAAAAAGCGCCTTCTCCGTATGGCAGCCATTCATTTCTATACTCATTAATAATTCATTAGCTACCTTGGAAATCAATTTGACGACCATTTTCCAGTTAGACAACTGTGCGTTATTTGGAATTTGAATAGTCACTGCCCTGCCTGTTTTAGCTGAAGATTTGTGGTTGTGCTGAAGTCTCTGTATTAAACCAGTTACCAGTACCTTTCAGTCTTCAATAATAGGAGGTGAATAGACTATTTTGTTACATAGTTGTCATAATTTCTACACTCATGCATAATTCATTAGCTTCTAGAAAATTCGAATTGACGACCCTTTCCACACACAAAAGTGTGCGTTATTTGGAATTAAATGCACAGAAGTTGTCTGGAACTATTTGGTGATACCTGGTTGCTCTTCTTAAAGGACTTTGATTATCATAACATAATATTATAGTAAATCTTATGATACAGCTCCTGCCTCCAAATGACTGAAATGTGTGTTTAACTTCAGTATCAAGCAGGCTACACAACTTACCAGTTCCACGGCAGCAGCCCACCGCTGGCTCAGTGAGTCTGGCTTGTCAGACTACTAACTACACACACCAACACAAATGTAATTAATTTTGTGACCGAATTTTGGAAAACCGACCACTTCGAGCAAAAGTTTTTTTGTAGTAATCGGCAGTTTTAGCGTAATACGCGACGCGCACGCGAAGAAATATTTTTGCACTAAATGGGACGGGCATACCTTGGCGAGCTGCAGACGTGATTTTACGGGAGAGGCTGCTTCTATTGCTGAGATATGAGCGTTTGAATGCAGCTATGTCAGCAATGGCTAGCTTCTCTCCCGTTAGTACACGGGATGTGTTGCCATGTTCATTGATTAATTATTCTGATAAAGTACATGATGCAGCTGCCGCTATGCATCTCATTATAATAATGCATATTTAATTTGCAACAAAAAAACAATACATTATTCATGAACTAAACACTTCTAGCAGAAAGAAATCTCTTGCAGATGATCAGAGGACAGCCTACAGTGTTGCAGAATTGCTGGGCTAAGCCAGGAGCTGTTTATCTGTGTATAATAATGAATGAATGTTGTGTACATTGTGTATACAAATTTGCAATGAAATCTGTGGGGGTTAGAAGCTAAGCGCTTATGATTATGGTTAGTAAGTATTAGCTAGACTATTTTCTACTGTTAGAATAGGTATAGATACATGCATTTATTATTGGCGCTTATAGTCTGCACCATTTATAGCCTAGTTATTCTAGTTACAGCCCACCCGCTATATTATTCTACTTAATAGACTTACTTACCTCGCTGGTGAATCCTCCTGGAAGGTTCCCTGGTCTTCTAAAAGGCTTCTAAAGTAAGTTTTAACTAGTGCTTCAACTAACTTCATGCATATTCTGATACTACATGAAAATTGTACCACAAACATAAATTCGTTGTAACATGGATAATATACGGATTTCGTGTACTCGCACTTAGCAACGTATTCGATTACAATTTTAGCGAGTAAAATTGGAATGAACGGTCATTATATTTGAGCTGATATCTCCAAAACTATAGCGCCTAACCGCTTTAAATTTGGAAAATAGCTAGCTGCAATGACGTAGATTACAATGCAATCGCTATCTCAATTCGCGGATTGCCCGAAGTGGTCGGTTTTCCAAAATTCGGTCACATTTGTAGAATTATGGAAAAATGAGAACAAACAAGTAAAAAAAACATTAGAAATGTAATGAGACACAGGAATGGCTAAATCGTAAAAAGAACGCAAACAAGATGGAATGGCTGTTAGAGTGTGTAAGGAATTCTTCCTGTGGGCAAAATGAGAGTCTCAGAATCAATTTGTTAAATGCAGCCCATATAGGAAAAATATAGGAATATTCTGCACACACTCTAACAGCCATTCCATCTTGTTTGCGTTCTTTTTACAATTTAGCCATTCCTGTGTCTCATTACATTTCTAATGTTTTTTTTACTTGTTTATTGTTGATTAGCTTGTGTAACTTGTCAGATATAATAAAGGTGCATCTGCATGGAAGCGGCAAGTTTAAGAAAAATTGCCCAAAAATCAATACTTAAATTTCATTGGTTGAAAATACATCATTGGAATGCAATTTGCGCTCCTATTCTCGCATTGATTCCAATGCACACATAAATTTTCTTTGTGAATCTGAACTAGAAAAGGTCACAAGTTATTAGCAAGATGTATTCTGCAGCCTCATGCCACTTTAGAGTCCATAATAAGCTAGAATGTTGGCAGATGGATCAAAAAGATGTCCAGAATTAAAATCCCCTCATTGACATAAAAATAAACAAGGTCACTGAAGGGAGAAAAATTAGTTACCCTCAAGAGTTAGAGGACAAACTTATAGCTTGGTTGCTCGAGAAACAAGAAGTTGACTGTGTTACCATAATTATTCACCCAAGTTATTCGAATGAAAGCAGTTTGATTGATCTGTTAAGTGAACCCTTACTTCAAAGCATCAGATGGCTCTGAGTGAGGAAATTCATGAACAAGAATAATAATGTTAAGAGCACATACCCTTATCAATCAAACACTTCCAAAAGACCTTGAAGACAAAATTAACAATATCTGCAAGAGGTTAATCAAATCATTGAGAACAGTGATTGGATTACATTTGTAGCATGGACCAAACTCCTGGACTTAGTTCCTAGCGGAGTAGTTGACAAGAAAAGCAATCCATGCATAACAGCCTCTGAAAAAAATTGCATTACTGCAGCTCTGTGCTCTACAGCTGCCAGAAGACTATTGCAACCCTTCTTTATCTTTAAAGGGAAGACATTGAGACCCCTAAAAGTGTGAAGATTCCAGATGGAGTTGTTTGCACCACCCAAGAAAGAGAAGGTGATGAGTGATCTCCTTCTGTGTCCAGTAAAACTGCGTTGCTTTCTTTGGACACATTTTCTGCTCACTTCACAAAAGAAGTCATTGATAAATTTGCAATAGTTATAAACTATTCCTGAATGGGGATGTACTTCTTTATTTCAACCACTCACCATAGTATTAACAAACATTCAACTCATAACTTTGACAGCTGTGGTGACAGCTTATAGTAGATGAGGCTAAAAAAAGTGTCACAACAACATTGTTGGAGTGAATAAAAACAGCCAATGATCTTGTTGAGAGAAAGCCAAATACTGTTAAGAAGTTATTTGAAGTAGCTGGAATCATTGCCAGTGAAGAAAGGATTCAGAGTGATATTAGAAGTGTTTGGGGAGGAGCGCATGGGTATGTTGAGCCAACTGACGATTTATTTTCAAGTTGTAATGATGATTCAGACACCAATGATACAAACACGGAAGATTCCGAATATTTGCTGCCCTGCCTGTTTTACCTGAAGATTTCTGGTTGTGCTGAAGTCTCTGTAACCAGTTACCAGTACCTTTCAGTCTTCAATAATAGGAGGTGAATACAGACTACTTTGTTACATAGTTGTCATTATAAGAAGATGAGCAAAGCAAGTAAATTTTGTAAGATACTCCTGAGATGCTTCACCATGACTTTATACTGACCTAAGCTATAATATCCATGCTAATGGTGTACAAGTAACTACCATATACACACAAACTCAAATGTGATGTAGAATTATGAAAAAATGAGAACAAACAAGTGAAAAAAACATTGAAAATGTAATGAGACATAGGAATGGCCAAATCGTAAAAAAGAAACCAAACAAGAATGAATGGCTGTTTGAGTGTGTAAAGAATTATTCCTATAGGCAACATGAGGGACCCAACGTGGGAAGAGAGTGCTACATGCAGCCCACACAGGAATGATTCTGCGCACACACACTCAAACAGCCATTCGTTCTTGTTTGCTTTCTTTTTTACGATTTGGCCATTCCTATGTCTCATTACATTTTCAATGTTTTTTTCACTTGTGAGATATAGGAATGGCCAAATCGTGAAAAACAAAGCAAACAAGATGGAATGGCTGTTTGAGTGTGTGCAGAATCATTTCTGTGTGGGCTGCATGTAGTACTCTCTTCCCATGTTGATAGGAATAATTCTTTACACACTCAAACAGCCATTCCATCTTGTTTAATTTCTTTGGCCATTCCTATGTCTCATTACATTTTCAATGTTTTTTTCACTTGTTTGTTCTCATTTTTTCATAATTCTACATCACATTTGAGTTTGTGTGTATATGGTAGCTACTTGTACACTATCAGCATGGATATTATAGCTTATGTTATAATCTATGCTATCAGTATAAAGTCATGGTGAGGAGGCTGGAGCTGTATCTTATCTTACAAAATTTACCTGCTTTGCTCATCTTCTTATAATGACACCTATGTAAAAAAGTAGTCTATTCACCTCCTATTATTGAAGACTGAAAGGTACTGGTAACTGGTTACGGAGATTTCAGCACAACCAGAAATCTTCAGGTTAAACAGGCAGGGCAGCGAATATTCGAATTCCAAATAACGCACACTTGTCTAACTGGAAAAGGGTCTGTCAACTTGATTTCCAGGGTAGCTAATCAATTATTGATGAGTATAATTGATGAATGGCTGCCATATGGAGAAGGCGCTTTTCGTCTTGTATCTAGGGACTCCCCTAGAGAGACGAATAACCGATACAAAAAGCACGTGAAGACAAAGAAACCAAGTTTATTCGTTCAAGAATCAGCTTCTGAAAGCGAGCGGTATTCGAGAAAAGTCGTTCCAAGATAGAAGAAGTAGAAGATGGAGAAAATTGGAGATACTTTAGTTTGTTACTTCAGCAATGGTTTTAGGCTATGCTCAATAGAAAGAGAAAAGACTAAATAGTAGCTTAAGAAGCCTTTTAGTGCCAAGCACTCAGATTTTGCAGAGTTATTCACGTGAATAGTTGTAATAGGCCATCCGTGCCATTCCTATGTACCCAGTACTACCGTACTGGGAAAAAGACTATAGTCTGAAAATTATCAACAAGGGAGTCTGTGAACACTGGAATACTGGAAGGACCTTTTGAACTTTTTTTTGATCATGCAACTACAATTATTTTACCATGCTCAACCACTTTTTTACTATGATGCTTTAAGAAAATTATAGCTAATAAAAAAATCTACATTTGTCTATAGTAATACGAAATCACAGAAAGAGTCCAAACAAATTGTACACGAGTTGATTATGCTGTGAGGTCAATTGTTGTTTAATTTCATCTAAAACAGATCAGTGCGATGGAAGTTAGCTGAATGCACTCGTGATGTGCATGATAGCAAACCTTGATTCAGGTAAGTTGGAGACAGGTGATGTGTATGACCGCCATTCCTTGAACACATAAGTTATAAGGAGATTTAGCATGTTTATCAAATCTTTTGCGACAGCCATGGCACACACTTATATTCCCAGTTCTGGAGCACAATCGAAACAAACCTTAAGATGGTGGCTGAGTGTACAATGGTGAAGGAGTAAATGGGAATCTAAAAACATTTATGTCTCCAGTAGTGCTCCATACTGACTATATTTCTCGAAAATTGAGTTCCTTGTCAGTTCCAAGTACTAGTCTTACAGCTTGACTTGGTCCAGTTTGACTAGTAGTATAGCTTGGTTGGCAACACTTGGTTGGCTTGTGGTGAAACTTGTGTTGGGAAATTCACTTCGGTTCAATGGAATCCACACAGTTTCAAGTTCTCTTTTGTGTTTCCGGTGTCTTTGTTACCAATACCACTAGGTAGATCAGAGAGAGCAAGCTGTGTTAAGCTTGGTACCCGTTTTGTCTTTTGGTAAAGGTTATATACAGAAATCCATTAGTGACCTAGCCTATTTAATTCAGCTACTGCCACATAGCTTTCCAGCTTGTACAATCATTGTCACAAGAATACCTGCCTTGTTTGCTCAGTGTAGTTAAGGATGCCTCAAAAGTTAAGAAAAGTTAAGGACCTAATTAAAAACAAACCCTTTCGTGTTTTAACTATACTCTTGCATTAGTAGACCAAACTTGGTGATCATCGTATTATTATTGTATTTGACGTAAATTATGAAAATGAAAGTCAAATAATGTTTGTGGGCATGGCAACATCACCAAATGCATACTTTTGAAATTGAGGATCACTAACACTCATTGCAGAACACTAATTTTTTGCTGACACATACATCTTAACTGTAAGATATCAGATCTGCCTGGAAATTTGGGTACCTACTGTTTTGTTCGTTCATAAGATATAAGCAATATGCATATATAATTATATTTAGAAACGTCCATATTTTGCTCCGTATCTACTAAACAATATTTCAGGGACCAAATTTCCAGGCAGATTCAATATTTTAAAAATAAATACAATATTCTTACAAAAAATGACTATCTAGAAAATAGTCCTAGTGATCCTCCTTTTTGCTTAAAGGTATATACAATGCAGCCATGCTCCTACCCCACCCCCAAACACTAAACTTTAAAATGTGCTGCACAACAGCTATTTAATTAATACCCATGTGTTTTGAGCAAAATATGTAATATTTTTATCAAAATACATTCCGTAAAACCTATATTTTTGCTCAGTTAAGGCATCCTTAACTACACTGAGTGGTGCAAGATACAAGGTGTGGTTGTTTCCCACTCTGACTTTTGACCATTCTGCTCTTGCTGTCATATCCTGGAGCACCAGAAATGGCATTAGGTTCCCGAACTCAGCTTTTGTTCCCACCTTCCTCATGTGTCTTTCCCTTTTTGATCCCTAGTCATCTGGAACCACTCACACTCTTGGTTCTCCAAATGACTGTAGTTGGCAATAAACTTGTATTTTCCTTGCCCAATCACAGCTTGCTCTATTTCTTTCTCTTGTGCATCGACAAGCTGCTTCAGGTGATTGATGGACATATGGAGCTCACTTTTTTTGTAGTCAACTTTTCTTTTGAGTATGCCATTCACTGACTCAGAAGCATTTGTAGTGAACGGTGAAGGTGAGTTTCTAAGTCCTGCTTCCCTTCGAACTGGCTTAAGCATCCCACTGATGTTCTCAACCTTATACTTGGAGAACCAATCAAAGAAACCTGCATTATTCCATTTTCAAGAAGTTCTCTCTCAGATACTATTTTCTTCAATTCCTCCAGCTTCTAAAGAATTCACCTTCATTTTTAGCATCAATGATGCCGTCAGAAAACACACCACTTACCAACATTCCGAAAATATTCTCGATGATCTCCACAACATCACTCTCAGGAAAGTTTCGATCTTGGAGTTCCCTTTCGATATTGCTGCGCATGTGGATGAAACAGAAGAGGTGAGTCGAAAACTGGAACTCATGGCTGAATGCATCAATCAAAGCAAATTTGCCATCAGTTCTGAACACTCGTATCTCCTCAAGGGATTTGTGCAACCCAATCAATGAGGAGGCGAAAAAAAGGAATGATGGAAAGTTCTTTTTATAGTGTATTAGTACCGGGCTGATAAACACTAGATGCTTTCTATATCGCCTGCTTTGTAGTAGTAGATTCTGATAGGTTATGGGGGTACACTCAAACTCACCAAGACAGATTGTTGGATCCAACTACAAGGTAACTTGGGATGTGGCACAAAACTGCTCCAAATCACTCAATTATGAATCAGTGCGTACCAAAATAGCTGGATCGGGTGCCATTTCTACATCTCTCACAAATAGATCCTCTGCTTTTGCCTTTTGCATGACAACCAGTAGTTGACCCTTCCCTGTAAAATGTAATTGCCTCTTAGCATTGGACAGTTGCATCTCATCTCGTGGCAGCTGTCCTGGTACAGAAGCTCCCATTACTCTGCCTACACTATGAGAAACAGACAAGACAACCTGCTTTGGTCCAACATGAGCCCCTTCTTTCTTGATGTACTCAGCCAAGTTTGGTGAAAAGGCTTGGCAGACTTGGAGTTTCCATGAGGTCGCACATAATAATTATGACACGTATGGTTCAAAGTTGGCTGGATTGTAGTATGTGAGCATAAACAAGTTATGGGGATTTCCCTGTTCATCTGTACGTTGAAGACATAATCCAGTCACAGAAGTAATTATAGTGCCGATTTGTGTAAACCTTACTAAGAGTACTACCAGAGCTTTTCATAAGCATTAGTTGAATTTGAAGGGTGGAAACTCATGCTAGTGCTGGTCTATATGGAGAAAATTTACGTAAAACATATGAGTTCAAATTGTGTGCCTTCTGTGACACTGCACCTTTCAGGCACCGCACATGCACATTATATTCACATGTAAAATAAATGTAGTTATATATAAATAAATAATACATGCAAGGTCATAATATTGTATTTGTTATAAACAATATGATACAACCAAAACCAGGATTTGTAGAATGTTTCTATGCAATCATCGGAGAGAGAACTTTTCCCACTTTGAGGCAAATACACTCCTGCCTATTTCAACGCTACCCTGATTGATATGAGAGAAACACTGTTGAGTACGTGATCCACTGTATGTCCAGAAACCAAAATTGTCCTTTTTGAACATCAGCAGGGTTTTACAAGCAATCTAGATTCAGTGCTGCTTGAAACTTTATCCAAAAGACGTTGCTTGCATATTCTGTTCGTTTTGATCTTGGGGTCAAGTAGGATTCGAATTATGTCTTCAGCTGCATATTTCTCTACAGGCACTTCATAAACCTAATTTTCAGTGCTGCTGTCAAAAAAAGTCAACTCACAATCCCAATAGTATTGCGTTATTATGTAATGTACAACAGTTACCTTGTTGAAAGGTGACTTCTGCTCTCTTGAGCTTCTCTACCTTCATCGTCCTCACATTCATCTTTAGACTCAATCATACCCTTATAGTATCAACAGTTGAATGACTATACCATACAGATCAACAGTATAAGTGTATGTACAGTCTGTTTAAAAATACCTGTAGTAGTCTACTTGTTTATTAATCTTTACTGGAGAATCACACTCTAGATCTTCATCTATTGTTATAGGATTGTCTCTAGCTGATCCTACTTGAAGAGGAGTATATTTCAGAATGCCCAGTCTCTCATATCAACGTGTTTAGCCTAGTTTCCTAACTTGAGATAGCTAGTTTGTAGTATAGGTTACGTAATTTCCTGTAGTTTGAGCTTAGACTTCCTGTCGGATCATCTGGAACAGTACTGTGCATGCCCAACCATTATTTACGAACAGGTCGGGTAAAAGTGTTTGAATAAAACGTGCCATTTTCCAACACCTTTTCTAGCTCGAAAAATTCTCTTGACAGTGTACGATGGCAACAGCGAAACTACTCTAAGCTTCAACCTCAAGGATTGCTCCATTGCCAAAGTGGACCCCTTGCAGTTGGCAACCAGCATACGCCCAATGACAATGTCAAAGACGGCAACAACGCCAATGCCAACAAAGGTGGCGATCAGACACAGATACTGGGCATCCTCCACCAGATCCAGGCTGACAGTTTTGTTCCCTGGTTGTTGTCTCCTCTTCACCAGTTTTGTACCATGGCTCAGTAAACATCTCCACGTTCTGCCTGTCCATATGGCCTGGTCAAGAGATGCTCTCAAGGGAAAGAACTCCCCGAGTACCAGCACAGCTGACTCAGGACTCCCTGGGAGCATGGAGCATCTCTCGACCAGGCCATATGGACAGGCAGAACGTGGAGATGTTTACTGAGCCATGGTACAAAACTGGTGAAGAGGAGACAACAACCAGGGAACAAAACTGTTCTCTGTCTCCAAGGAGAATGGGGAGTTTCTAAAACGAAATTTCAGCACCTCAATGGATAACCCCACACGGCGGCAACTTAGGGATAAGCATGTAGCCCCTCGTTTAGCACACCCAAAGCTGGACAACATCCTGAAACAAAACCTGTCCAGTCAGACAAAGTCTAGAGACAAACAAATGGCAAAGACCCAGGCACTGGTACTAGATGCTGTGGGGCCGCTGGCTTTTATCATTAAAGCTGCAGCCCAGACAGCAGCAGACTGCAGTAGATGCTGCACAGACAGCCTTAAAACTACTGGGAAACACCAGAGCTGGCCTCTCCATAAAGAGTGGAAGAAATGTCCTATCTGAACTCAACCCAAGGTTGAAGGACATGGTGGAAGAGGAGAACCTCTACAAGGAGGCTGCACCAAACCTTTTCGGCGAAGGCTTCTCAAAGAAGGCCAAACACAAGCCAGAAACAGCAAGAGACCAACAAGAACTCTAATTGGAATTGGGGCAAAGACTCCCAGTTTTTCGATGTTGCCGCTCCTATTCAGAGGCTACCTGGGGCGGTGGTTCATTCAGAGGCCTCAATAGAGGTTTTGCAAGACCAAGGCCCTACCCTCCAAGAGGGAACAGCTGGGGAACTCCCAGAGCAACCCCAACTAAAGAAGCACAGAACTTCAGAACAGCCAGATGGAACTCTTTGCCAGATCTACTACCCCTAGTTACAAGTATCTTAAAGAAAGAAAAAATTTTAAAAAACCTTACCCAGTCAACAATTGTGAAACAATTACTGGGGATGGGAATAGAGGACATAGCTCATCAACTAGCTCAGAGCCAACTCTCATTTGCAGGGCAAATATCGCACTTTGTTCGCAACTGGGAAGTGATAACACAAGATGCATGGGTGCTAAATGCAGTGAGAGGGTACAAACTAGAGCTCTCATCAACACCTTACCAATGCCTCCCACCAAAAGAATAAACCTTTGGCAAGGAGGAACGGATAGCACTGGATGCAGAAATAAACAAGAATTAGATGGAGCAGAATAAAGTCAATCTGTACAGTAGACGACAGAAGCCCAGGATTCTACTTTCAAATGTTCGTAGTTCCAAAAACAAATGGGGGCCACAGGCCCATCATAAACTTAAAGAAACTAAACAGCTTTGTGAAACCACAACACTTCAAAATGGACAGCATAAACATGCTGAGAGATATCTTAAAGGAAGGAGATTATATGACCAAGGTGGACGTGAAGGATGCATACTTCATGGTTCCAATATCGGAGAAGCAACGAAATCTAACCAGATACCAGAGGAACGGGAAGATATATCAGTTCAACTGCCTTCCCTTCGGGTTGTCGTCGGCCCCCTGGGTCTTTACCAAGATCATGAGGCCTATCCTAAGATCCATGGGTCTCATGTACATAGACGACATACTAATTGTGGCCAACTCAGAGAGTCAGGCCAGGGAACATACGGCAGCACTGATTTTCCTCCTGGAGAACCTAGGGATAGTTATAAACCATCAAAAATCTCAGATCTCTCCATCACAGGAAATAGAGTTCCTGGGATTCATTGTTAACTCGACAACGATGGAGCTAAAGCTCTGAGAGACAAGATGAAAAAAATCAGAGCAGAGATAAGGCAACTGCTGTCACAGACAGACCACAGTGCACTGGCCTTGTCCAGTTTTCTGGGGAAACTGAATCATGCCACTCAGGCAATAGCTCCGGCCCCACCAGTGGCGTATCCAGGATTTCAGTTATGGGGGTGCTGATAATGTGGGCGCGAAGCACCCGAAAATTTTGGGGTAGCCACACCTACTTTTGCATCACGTGAGCAAAATTATTAACAGTTATTCACGCAATCGCACCGGAGATGGCATCGTGTTTTGCAGTTTTTTCGGCTTTTTCTCCAATCTTATGCAAAATTTCAATCTTGAAAGTGAATTTAAAGTCTTATCAGCTTATATTTTATTTATTTCAAGCATAATTCATTGATATGCGCTCGTCTTGAGCACTGCTTTTACGCGAGATGACGTCATTATTTTCTGAGCCTGGGGGGTGCTCGAGCACCCTGAGGATACGCCACTAACCACTCTTCTTGTAGAGAGGATTCCCTGGAGAGAGGGAACCAGGATTACCAATCCCCACTTCGCATAGATGAAGCATGCAAGATGGAGCTAGCTTGGTGGGAGACCCACCTTTGAATTCGAGAATGGAATGGGCGGAGTCTCATAGCTCCACCCCAACCCTTATGATAGAAACGGATGCCTCCATGATCGGATGGGGAGCCGTTTGCAGGGGGAAGAGGACAGGGTGGCCGTGGTCCTCAGAAGAGAAAGCGATACACATCAACTGTCTAGAGCTGTTGGGTGCAAGCCTAACGGTAAAATGCTTTGCCAAGGGTCAAACCAATACCTCTACCCTGTTGAGGATGGACAATACAACGGCCATCTCTTACATCAACAAACTCGGGGGAACAGTCTCATCACATCTGAACCAACTGATTAGAGAGTTACGGCTATGTTGTATGAACAGGGCATTACATTGGAAGCAGTTTACCTAGCAGGGAAGCTCAATATGATAGCAGACGAGAAGTCATGCCTGATGAAGACTGGAGATTGTGCCCGGAAGTGTTCCAAATGATAGACAAATGCTTGGGATCGTTACAGGTGGACCTTTTTGCCTCAAGACTGTCAACTCAGCTACAGGAATATGTGAACTGGAGACCAGACCCAGGAGCAATAGCATGTGATGCTTTCAGCCTGGACTGGAGTCAGGTAAAAGGGTATGCAAACCTACCATGGAACCTGATAGGCAGAATTCTTGCACAGGTGTGAGCTCAGAGAGCTCAGATGGTCTTAGTGACCCCATTGTGTAGATCACGACCATGGTACCCAGTGGTCCTGAATATGTTAATCAGGACCCCGATCCTCCTACTGAACAGAATGGACTTGTTTCAACCGACACACAGATCCAACAAGCCAAACATTCATCCACGACTAGTCGTGTGGAGTATCTTAGGGATAGATACAGAGGCAAAAGCCTTTCAGAATACGCTTCTAAACTCCTCTTGGCCTCATGGAGACAGAGTCATATGACACAAAGTGGGCAAGCTGGTGTAGTGAACGGGATTGTGATCCCATTACAAGAGATGTGAGCGAGGTGGCACACCCACATAAAGAGGGGTATCAATACAGATCCCTCAATGCTTACCACTCAGCAATTGCATCAGTACATGAAAAGGTAGAGGGGCTGAGTATTGGACAACACCCTGTGACTGCTCAAGGGAGCCTTTAATGAACGACCTCCACAACCACGGTATTCACAGACATGGGATGTGGACAAAGTCATTTTATACATTGACAACTTAGGGGACAATAAAAATCTCAGCCTGAGTGAACTGACAATGAAGACCACAATGTTTTTGGCCCTAACCAGACCCTTGAGGTCTAGTGACCTCTCCAATCTGGACTTACAGTTCAGAAGATACATCCTAGCCAACAAAGTTGGCCAAACAATCGAAGGAAATGGCTTTTCCAGTTCCCTCACAACAAGCAACTATGCCCGGTAGAGACCATGAGAGAGCCACCAGAGACCTCAGGAGAGGTACGAGGCTACTGATCGCCACTATTAAGCCATACGAAGTGGTGAGCTCATCTACCATTGCAAGATGGTTAAAGACCATCGTGGGCATAGACACTGCAAACTTCAAGGCTCGGAGTGCAGCGGTGTCCCACAGCACAAATGACGTAGCCAAACATTACAAAAGTGGCTTGTACAAATAAGCGTGTACATCTTTGAAGGATAATAGAATTTCATGGCAATATAAGCATACAAAGCTTTGCTACTTTCATTAGGGTTTGCACTATTCATGTTCACAGAAACTGTAAATATCGAAGTCAATTGAGACAATACTGATACTATCAAGTATGAATGCTTCCAGCGATATCCTAAAGGCAGCAGACTGGAGTAACTGGTCAGTGTTTCAGAAATTTTACTATAGACCCATGAGGAACCCATTCTTCGGAAGGGCTGTCCTCAACAAGCTGCCAACCACTGCTAAATAGAGCTACAAAATCACGTTGATATGAGAGACTGAGCATTCTGAAATATAATAACAGAATGGCTCAGACCACACAGTGGTCGCCAGCTATTCTGGATTATGTGAAGAATGTGAAGTCGAACATATCAACATCCCCCACCCACTCCAAAAAAGAAAACCCCCCTAAAATATAAGAAAATCTTCATACCCGTACAAGCGAGTTTCTCACTATAAAAAAGACTGAGAGGTGTTGAAAAATGGCACCTTTTATTCGAACACTTTTACCCAACCTGTTCGTAAGTAATGGTCGGGCATGCACAGTACTAGTCTAAGCTCAAACTACAGGAAATTACATAACTACTTACTAGCTAAACATGTTGATATGTTCAACTTTACATTCTTCGTATAATCTAAAATAGCTGGCAACCACTGCGTAGTCTGAGCCATTCTGTTATTACAGTCCATTTTAGTGTTAATCTTTCTCACAAAAAAGGGCATCGAAGAGTACACACATGATGTAATTGTCGATTTGCACATGTGCAAGAGATTTTCCCTTGGAATTATTAGGTTCAAAGGTCATTCCAGTCAGTGTTACCAGATTGTGAACAAAGTTCATAACATTCTTCCTCTGGTTGAACTTTTTTATGAACATTGCAAAATCTGTAAACTTTTATGAACAGTGGTGAGGATTTGTGAACTTTTTTTGTGAACATTGTAAATTGTGAATGTTTTCTTCTCCGTAATATCCTCATGGCCCCTCTTTCATGCTATTTTTGACAATAATTACGTCATATTTGCTAAGAAACTGACCCTAATACTGCAATTATCCAAGTTTTGTTAATAAAGAAATTCTATAAGGTTTGCTAACGTTTCGTCTGCAGAATTTTGCCTACGTTACATTACGCCTACCGGAAGTCAGAGTATTAATTCTCCTACGTGTTTTGAAGTGGAGGCACATTAAAAACAGTGATGCGTGTGCCAATGCACAAAGACAAGGCCCTGGGCCTAAGGACTGGAAAAATAGAGTTACTAAGATCAAACAGCATTCTTACACTGTGAGGCTATTCGTGAAGAGAAGCCTTTCTGACTGCCAAACCACTGACAATCACAATCGTTGTGATCGTGATCACGGGGGATAAGAGCTAAGTTTTTGTAACAGTCCTCTTGTGTATAAGCTTGAAACTTGCTAGGTAGATGCAGGGATAGTGAGGCTGTGTAGTAATAGCATTGCTTTCAAAAGTTAGGCTACCAGGCTCTTGAAAAAAGATTTAGATGAAAGGCAAAACTCAATTTGTTAATACCAGTAGCGCACTTAGGCTAAGTTTTCTCCAAAGCCTTAGCTTGAAATTTGCAATAAGCCAGCAATAATCTATCAAAAGCCTGAAAGACAAGTTCTTGAGCTGTGTTTGTAAAGAAAAAAGAAAAAGGCGTAGCTAATGTTTTAATAGGCGTTTGTAGTATTGTGCGCATCACCTACATTACGTAATTGTATCACTTCCGGTAATGTAGGCAAATTGATATGTAGGCGTAGTATTCATTTACATTGCTGTAAATTAGTATTTCTGTATTTTCCCAATTCTATGAATATGTATCCTAAATCTACGAACAAAACCATTTCTTTTCATAAACAGTTAGAAATATTATCTGGCAACACTGATTCCAGTATTCCAGTCTAGTCCAGTCCAGTGTTTACAGACTCCCTATCAACAATGGTGATCTTCTGAAACTGTAAAGGACTTTTCAGACAAAAACGTTTCTTTTTATTAAGCCTCGGCACATGTGTAACACGTGCCGAGGATTACGGTAGTCGTTTTGTCTGTCTGTTCCATCTAAATCTCAAGAAAGGCAGCTCTAGCGACAAATTTGATAGTACTTACGTTCATAAATCTTGGCACAGAAAAGAACGATATAGAATCATTATAAGCCTGAACAAGCTTGGATATATGGTATATTAGTTAAACATTCTCATTAGAATGACTAAACTGAACTCAGGACCATGATTCTATTTCTTATGCTCTTTACTGTGCCAATCTTGTGGTGTGTACTTCACATTATAATAATAATATTCTATTATTAATAATAAACACCCCATCAGGAGGAGCACACAACATAATTATAGCCAATAGCCCAGGGTGCTGCCAAATTGGAAGGGAAGAAATGGTTTAGAGAACTCTCGGACAAGTGTATGACATTGTGTAAACGTTACCGTATCTTAGTGTTTTACTGAGATTGTTTGTATTGATAGGCAAGAGTACCAAGACGCATATATACTGGTCTATGAAGAATTGCAAGGGTGATGCTGACCAATTGCGTTTTGGTATCCTAAACACTGTACATCATTACAAGGTAATTTCAGCTGATTTTACTTGCTGGCTGCAATTGTCAAGTTTGGTTGTATACAAGAATTATTATTATACATGTAGGGTATACACATCCACTGTCACTCCACTTCGAATTTAAGAAACCCGGATATGTTTCTAGTAAATTGAAAATCACCAGTGCTAATGCTGCTGAAGCTTACGAGAAAAAGTTACTTGTCTTTCGTAATGCTGACTCATTTTGTAGGGTATGTGCTTGTGTTTTATTGCCACTGCCAATATGTATATACAAGTGATTGGTTACATTGATTGCCACTGCCAATATGTATAAGTGATTGGTTACACTGTTTTTAATTGAGATTGTTTTCCTTGCAGTGTCGAGACACGTTCCAGAGGAGGTAGGACACGGTTGACCTTTTATCGTTAAGGTCGTTAATAAGGTACCCTTAAAGGGGCGGGTACCGGTTCTGATTGCATTCCAGACACGTGATTATGCCTCGTGGTCGTCAAGGCTTGTGCTGGAGCGATGGCAAAAAGGATGAGCGATGTGAGTAATCCCAAGCGTTGTAGAGGGTCTCCTACTGGATTGAGTCCTATACAGAAGCAGAAAAGCCAAAGGACTGCCTCTGTTACCAAAAGGAAGCTCTCCTTTGCGACTCAGACTCCAGCCTAGTGGTCCATATTGGAAGAGAAATGTTTGGTAGAGTATTACTTGAACAGGGGATTCGAGGACTCGTGGCCAGCAACTAAACGTCTAGATTTCTGAGACACGTTCTGTGTTGAATCTTTCAATCACCAGCTACTAACTTGGAAGTTCTACCTTCAGAATGCGGATGAATTTGGCCATACTTGATTGGTTATACTATGACTAATATTATAAGCATAATTAAAAATTGCTTTCTTCTAGAATGAGAATAGTCAGCATTGCCACACTAGTGAACGGATGGTTCTGGACATGAGAAGACCAGATCGGCGAACTCCGACGAAGGTCCTAGTGAAGAAGGCTTACAAGTTTGCGGACATGATCTGGAACCTGTATGTTAGCAAGAACCTCCGTGACACTCGGTTATTGGATGTATCATAATCTTTTTTCTAAAAAGACACACTCTCTCTCTCTCACTCACACACACACACACAGACCTGTAGATGATTGCACAGAAGCATGTGCTGATGATGATTATGATGACAGCAATAATAATGACCACACATTGCCAACCAACATTCCTGACGATGATGACTTTGACAAAAGTGGTATGGCACTGGACTCGGAACCAAGAAGTTGATGTTGATGATCATGTAGAAGAGGTCGATGATGTAAGTGCATAAGTAATGAGGAATGTTTAGATTCAGTTTCATACACTACCATGCATTAGGAAAATCATGGACCTTCCTCTGCATATATGGTGCCTTCATGCTAAAGACGTCCAGTAGTGAGTATGCCAACAACTTTCTGTCAACTATTATTATAAGGTATTATTTGTTCATTGTAGGTATTCTGATGTATATAACTATTATTACAGTCATATTGGATAAATTACAATGTGAGTTTATGCAGTATATACTGCATCATACCTTGACTCAAAGTCTTTGTAAGGAACACCATATGGATTGGGGTATCTATCTCTCACTTCCTATTAATATTGAAACAGAGTATAATATTATTATTCATGTTTACTAACAATGCATGATCTTACATACCTCTATAACACAATCAGGTATGATATCCCTTGGATCATCTGCTGATGTTCGCAGAACTTTTCTTTCAAGGTACTCTGCATGATGCCATACCCCCAACTCGTTCAACACCCACCAGTACTTTCGGTATAGTGGGTATCGTTTGTGACAATTGAACTCACTCCGTGTTCTTGTACATCCTCGAAAAAAAGATGGTTTTAGTACAGCTACACAAGGAGAACATAATCAATTGGAACATCGACCAGGGCCATCATCAACAGGGCAATGCACATCATAACCAAAGACACGTCTGCCACCACGTCCAGTAACTCCACCACCACCACCATGTCCAGGAGCACCACGTCTACCACCACCACGTCTAGAAGCTCCACCACCCCCACTACCACCACGTCCTGAAGTTCCACCACCACCACGTCCAGGAGCACCACATCATGAAGCTCCACCACCACCATGTCCAGGAGCACCACGTCCCGAAGCTCCACCACCACCACGTCCAGGAGCACCACGTCCCAAAGCTCCACCACCAAGTCCATCTCCTCCAGCAGCACCATCACCACATCCACGAGCTCCTCTAGCACTAACACCACCACATCCAACAGTTCCTTTATCAACAACAATCCATCTAGGAGATCCTACACGAATGCATATACATAATATTGACATAGATGGATTCAGCATTGTGAACACGCTCATTTTACCTTCAATTCGGCGTCAATTGACACATCATAGTCTTCACAAAGGCAATACAATCTTGTAATGAAGACAGAAGGTCTTTCTCCAGAGAAATTTACGTGCATCTGTGTTATTATAATGTGTATTTTATACTACTTATGTTATTTTCCAGTGTTCATATATTACCTCTGTAGCAGAACAGCTGTCACTGCTGTCTGAAGTGGTATAATAATCCATGGCCACAAAAAATATAACTAGATTCAACCAGATAGCCAACGCTAGCGCTTCTGCTGAGCTGGTGTATAGACAGCACGTGTTTGCAGGTGTAAAAGAGCGCGCCATTTTGGTTGTATCAAGAGATTCTGATAGGCTTGTGTAAAGCGCCATGATTTTGAAATTGAATGTTGCCGCCAGAGGTCAAAGGTAGTGGCAGGGGATTTTACTATTTATACTCTGCATATCGGAAGTGTTATAAAACATATGCGCATTGCTCGATTTCATGTGATATACTCCACCTCCTCGTTTAAGTGATTACTTCAAACTCGGAGTGGTGAAGGAACAAGTAGGAGTGGATAAAACCAGTTCTGGCTCCCCTATTATTAATGTGGTATCAGATTCCGATTCTGACCCAGGAGAAGGATATTTGGCTAGCCACGCTTAAAGATATGCCCTTCAATCGATTAGAAAGAAAAGGCCGTTTGTGCCTAGCCCACCATCTCTCTCGGAATCTGACAAGCTTAAACCAACATATATGGCGACTACTGATGTACAGGAGTTGATAATGGAATGTGTCAAGAAGCCAGGTCCTGACAAGTCTGATACTGTAACAGTGTCTGCAAAAAATTTTGTCGAAATTTTTACATGTATCATTTGTAAGGAAATTTTTTCCGAAAAGATTACTCCGGTCATACCTCTGTGATGTAGGAATGTGCTTGTATGTATAGATTGTACAACGCAATAGCTGTCTGCACACTTCACATGCCCACATTGTAGGGAGGCATTGGAGGTTGTGGATTGTGTGCACAGGCACATCTTCGGCCATTGTTGGACCTCCTGAAGGGAATTTGAAATGTATTAATCAATTGTACATATGACCCTCTTGAAGGGAATTTGATCATGCTGTATCGATTTCCATTTAATCAGTCTTCCTTTATTCACGTGATCAGCCTTTGATTAGATCATCTAATTCATTCCTGATTCTAACTGATAGCCTGTATTTTTGTTATCAAATTTATTAAATTCACTGTAGGATCCTAGGAACATATGGTCACTATTATTAAAGTCTGCATGCCATCACCTCTTATATTTCAATAACTGAACGCTTAACACAGTAGTATTAAAGCTGCGCGTGTCACATCACCTTGTTGAATAATGTATTATAAAGAGGTATCAATATCATTACAACTAGATTTGTGTTGCGACGCCTGCTCCAAAGTTGTATAACTGACCTGAGTTAGCTTTAACCAAAGTGTGTATTAATACCAAAAAAAAAGTTCAAGATTTTCGAAAAAGTAACTTTTCCAAAAAGTGTTTGTTTTGAGCTAAAAAGTGTATTTAGATTTGACAAAAGTATTCCTTTTGAGTTTGATCAACATCACAAAACACAAAATTTACCTTCAATAAGTAAGTTTAACTCGCTGGTATCATTGTTGAACTAAAGGAAAATTTATTTTAAAGAACTTTAGTGTTTATACCAAAGAAAAACTTCAAAAAAGTAACTATTTCCAAAAAGTGTTTATTTTGTGCAAAAAAGTTTTTAGATCAGAAGAAAAAATTTTCGACAAAATTGCAACATCTCTAAACACAAAATTCACCATCAATAACTAAGTTCAACTCGTTGGTATCATTGTAGAATTAAAGGAAATTTTGTATTAAAGAACTTTAGCTTTAACCAAAGTGTGTTAATACCAAAAAATACTTCAAAATTTTCGAAAAAGTAACTTTTCCAAAAAGCTTTTTTTTTGTGCTAAAGTGTTTTTAGATCGAAAGAAACATTTTTTGCCAAATTTTTTTTTTGAGTTTGGTCAACATCTCTTAACTCAAAATTCAGCTTCAATAACTCGTTAATAACATTGTTGAACCAAAGGATAATTTATTTCAAAGAAGTTTAGCTTTGACTAAAGTGTGTTTTTATACCAAGGAAAAAGTTTAAGATTTTGGAAAACGTAAGTTTTTCCAAAAAGTGTTTATTTTTGTACTAAAAGTGTGTTTAGATCAAAGGAAACATTTTTCGACAAAAGTGTTTTTTTGAGTTTGATCAACATCTCTAAACGCAAAATTCACCGTCAATAACTAAGTTCAACTCGTTAGTATCATTGTAGAACCAAAGGAAAATTTGTATTAAAGAACTTTAGCTTTAACCAAAGTGTGTGTTAATACCAAAAAAATAATTCAAGATTTTCGAAAAAGTAACTTTTCCAAAAAGTGTTTTGTGCTAAAAAGCGTTTGTAGATCGAAAGAAACATTTTTCGACAAAAGTGGGTTTTTTTTGAGTTTGATCAACCTACATCTCTAAACACAAAATTCACTGTCAATAACTAAGTTCAACTCATTGGTATCGTGAAACCGAAGGAAAATTTATATTAAAGAATTTTCTCAGGTGCAGGATGCAGTAGATTTTGTTCGATTTTTATGCATATTTTAATGCTTTATATACATTGAACAAATAATTTGATGCCTGTCAATTTAATATTATTATAAAGCACAACAATTGATTAACTCATAACCGCAATCTCCGCCCACCCAGATGACTGTAAACAAAGGACACACCTCCAACACAAGAAATGCATTTTCCGCCAGACTTCAACTCGAGTTGGAAGGCTTTATTCATGGCAGTATTACGTAGTAAATGTTATAATCTCAGTATTTGTCTAAGGGTTTCCCATTTCTATGCTTAGAAATAATGTTACTGAGATTTTGACCATATCAGGACTCGATCGTGGCCTATACTTCTTGTGATATATATATATCCATTATTTAATGAAACTAGGTTAAGCCCTTCGACATATTGCCTAGAGAGACTATTTACTTGTTATAGTTCTGCCTTACGTTGCTGAAAATTGCTTTGTTAGTCGGCGCTTCTTGCAACTATAGTTCTCTTCTCTCTTCATGCGGCTACAGTGCAATAATTAGATTCAAGTTAGCTGACAGTCACGAACAAATTGACCTCTGACTTACGCTGGTTCATGAATATACGTAAAATTGTGCGCGTAAAGATATTAAAGAACCAATAAGGGTGCTTGATTCAATGAATTACATTAATAAAATTAATTTATAATAAAACTTTCCACATTCTTCTGCCATCAAAATAAAGTTTGGAATAATAGTCATTGATTGTCCCAGCACCAAGCTTTATTGTGGAAATGGCACATCTTGTAAGTTGCATTTCACATAGAATTTACCTGTGTACAATTTGAAAAGTACTGGTATAATAATACTTGGATAGTATTGATTCAGAAGTAGCATCTACATAATAAGACAGATTTTAGTTTGCATTTTGGTAGTGCTTTCTTTACACTTACAGTGCTTTCAGTATCAAGAAACATTTCCTATGAACCAATGTCAAATGCCTGTGATGTTGTAACAATTGATCACACAAAGGTTCAGCAGATGAAGCAGCATACATTTGTTCAATAAGCTGTGGAAGAGTTGGATATAGCATGCCAGTCTCATTTCACTTGTAGATGCTCTGATTAAGCAAGGTAAGCAAGGAGTTGCTCGAATAAAGGCACCATATGAAAAAAAAAAGAGAAGTGTGAATGTAGAGAATAAAAAATTTGCTGAAAATGTAGCTTTAATGACACTTGCTGAAGATGAGTCCAGTGTTCTCACCAGGCATACAAAGACATATCGGTCCGATATGGCTTCATTAGATTATGCGTATCGTCCGATACACTTTCATTGCACAAGAGGGCGGGGCTCAAACCTGTGCCTGTGGAGCTAATGTTAACCACTTGAGTAAATAATTGAATTAGCTGGTTCGTTGCCAAAAAATGGCAAAACGTGGGCCAGTGTCTGACTAGGCGCAGCGGAATAGATCTGCAGTGGAAATATGACTTTCCATGGATGATAACAGCTGATGATGAGAAAGGGATGCTGTGCAAGCTATGCTGTAAGCATTCTAGACGGCCCTAGAAATGTGCTGTTGGTAAGGCAGTTAGGACAGATATACCATGCTTTACCATTACTCGACAAGCTCTTGTGAAACACAGCCAAGCTGAGAGCCACACTGAGGCTGTTTCAATGAAAGCTACGCTCAGTTTATCACGAGTAGATGGTAGTACAGAGATGGCATTCCAGCGTGTTATGTCTGCTGAGAGAAAAGCATTAATTCCCAGTACGGTAGTACTGGGTACACAGGAATGGCACAGATGGCCCATTAGCGCAATACAAATATTCACGCGAATAACTCTGCAAAAACTGAGCGCTTGGCACTAAAAGGCTTTACATGATTCTATTTAGCTCATTCTCTTTCTAACAAGCCTAAAAACATGGCCTAAAACCATCGCTAAAGTACCAAACTAAAATATGTCAAACCTCCAATTTTCTCCATCTTCTTCTTCTTATTCTTCTATCTTGCGCCAATTTTTCTCTAAGAGTCCTCACTTTCAGAAGCTGATTCTTGAACAAATAAACTTGGTTTCTTTGTCTTCACCCGCTTTTGGTATCGTTCATTCGCCAATTTTTCTCTAAGAGTCCTCACTTTCAGAAGCTGATTCTTGAACGAATAAACTTGGTTTCTTTGTCTTCACCCGCTTTTGGTATCGTTCATTCGTCTCTCTAGCTTAGTCACTACATACAAGACAAATAGCGCCTTCACTGTATGGCTGCCATTAATTTCTTGTTAGTGATGAATTATTCATCAACCTAGTCTCGCCCCCAAACTCCACCCCTTCTCCACGTGAGCAAAATTTGATCCTGACCTTAGCGACCATTTCCATAGCAGCACTGGCGCTTTCAACCGTTGTTGTCTGCAGTGAAGTCTTTTGTTTCGTGACAAGTCTTACAAGTCAATTGCACTCGCGAACACAAGACATAACTTTACTGGAATCTGTTTCAGAATTAAAAAGCCGGTTTACCGGGTTAAACTCAGTTCCTACAAGGTTAGTTCCAATTATAATCAGTTAATAATTACTTTAACTGAACTTATTTTCATTTCTCTGCAGATAAAAATTACAATACATATCAGCACAGTTATTGTACTTTACGTATAGCTAGCCTCCCATCACTTTTGTGCCATCATCAATCTACTAAACTCGCCACACAATACTCCGGCACCATATAGTACTATACATACAAGGTATTGAGAAGACAGTACAATCTTTACCTATGTATTGCCATTAGATTGTTACTAAACATTGATTGCAGATAATTAAAATCAAGTTGTACTGTATTAACTTCAATATCAGGCTACAACCATCCTTGCCCGAGCAATTAATCACAACTCACACTACAGTTTACTACGTAAAATATACAAGGTACGTATTGAGAATCATTTTTGCCTATTGCCAGTACATTATTGTTAATGACTGCATGCAGGATTTATAATCATCAAGCTCTACCCTGTCTGTATGCTAAACACAACTCATATCAGCAGCTAAGTCAGGGTATAATAATATTATACTATACAAAGAGTGGGGCTCGCTTCGCTCGCCCACTCCTTGTTTGTGTATGTTTATAGGATCAGTTACTATAACTCAAACAATGAGAAAAGCTATTGTGTATATAACAATTATTCTTCTATGGTCAGTTGGCTTAGAACAACCTTTGCAGTTGAAGCAACACACAACAATCACATCAATAGCAATTGGAAACTCGAAGGGAAGCAATGCTGCATGTGTATATGCACTGCTTAGTGCTGCTTTGCTTTGGTCAGCTCAGCAATTTACCTCATGCTCACTACGTGACGTCACAAACGACCCTTTTCCGACTTCCGCCATTTTTGCAATCAGCTGGCAAAGAAACTCGTTATCTGGCTAGCTGTGTTTCGTGTACAGCGACAGAGAAGCAGACTCCTAGAAGCGAAAGTTCTCTCCTCGCTACGCTTCTTTAGTGAAAGATTGGCTGCTCTATCACACTTCTTTGTCGGATACCGACGCCACTGGTAAGCCTTGTCAGCAATCTCCAAACAGTCAGCTATATTTGTAGCGCCTGTGATTCTATCCTAGGCAAGCACTATCTAAGCTAGCTCTCTAGGCACGCTTTTCATAGCTTGTATTCTCCATAATTCAGAGAAAAAGTAGCGTTTTAGCTCGAGGTCGCATCACTTCCGGTGAACTCCCGTGACACACACACACACACACACACACACACACGGACAGACACACAAAACTTTGCTTATAATATGATAGCATACAATAAATACTATACTGAACCATTCAAAGTTATATTGTGAAGTATAGTATTATACTTGCTTAATTGCAAGATGCCTACAAAGGATGAAAAGAAACGGGCTCTGCGTAAAAAAAGGTATGTAGACAATATTGATAGGGAAAAGAAAACCAGCAAGAAATGCTATTTAAAGAATGCTGATAAACATAAAGCTGACATGCGCAACTACTCAAAATCTACTTACCTTCGTAATGCTAGAAGAAAAAAACCCATTTCAAATGAAAATTACAAACTAGACCCTGAAACTAAGAGAGCATACACTAGAAACAGTTATGCAAACAATCCTGAGCCCTTGAAAGCCTATTCTAGAGAGGCCTATGCTAAAAACCCTGAGGGGAAAAAACGAGCCTTGAGGGAAAACTACAAAAAAGACCCCAAAATAAAAAAGACAGCTTCTAAAAAAAATTACCAACAAAACCCTCAGGTCAAAAAAGCAGCTTCAAAGAAAAATTACTCCAAACAATCAGCTGCTAGAAAAATTGTGATGAAAGCCTACTACATTAGAAACAGGAAAGCTATTTGTGCACAAAAACAAGACAAATATGCCCTTTCTGAGCCTAAACGTGATGAATGTGATAGGCACAGGAAAAACCTGGCTGAGCTAATGCATCAGAACAAGCAAATCAGAGCTAAATTGATGAAAGCTTACAAACAAGTTTCGAATGTGACAAAAGTTTCAGTTAGAGCTGTTTGTGGTGTAGCAGCAAAGAAATTGTTCAGCATGCTGCTAGATTACCGTAGAGACTATACAAGTCTCTTACGTAACAAGTCTATCAAATCAATGAAAATAGAGAAGTTAGAAGATTTTGGTAATCGTTGCCACACTGCTATCACTGAGCCATACTTTTATGACTCAGCTTACTAACAGGTTAAGCGTAAACAAGCTCTGCCTGTAAATTCAAAAGGCCAGTGTGTTGTAGCTGAGATCACTGTTGTGCAAAAAAACAAAAACAAGAGTGATAATGACAAATAATCATCAGATGATGATGCTCAAAATAGAAAACAAACCAGAGAGATATGGCCATGCACCGAAGAGTGCAAGGCCATAACTGAGAGTGAAGTTGAATCAATTGTTTCACTCAGACAGTCGTTTGACAAACGAATTGATCAACTGAAAAAAGATATGTACACGTGTGATGATGGCTGTCCAAACACCCATCAAGAACAATTCTCTCACTATGATGAAGAGAATGACCAGCTGTATTTCGACACAATTAGTGGACATCCACTGTTGTGTTCAAATGATACAAATTGTCAGAGTAAGCTTGCGTCATGTGTCTACACATTTTCCAAGACTGGTTACTTTCCTGTACAATTTGTACAATTGCCTTCGCTACTTCAAAGGTTTGAGGAAGCACTCACACAAGGGGATCTAGAATACCTGTTGTGTGTGTCTAGCATTGGAGACAACTTTGAAGAACTTTTCAGTACCAAGGTTGATGAAGTCTATGAAATGTCTTCAGAGGATGAAGATGACCCAAGCATGGAAGGTCTAGAAACTAGCCTACTGCTGAATCATGCTCAACTCATAGCTGACTACGAGAAAGAGCTTGATGACCACGCTGAGCATGTTTGTTGTTCATGTGAACGACTCCACCAGAGAAAATCAGTATCTAGAGTGAAGCTTAGTGACAACCTAGGTACTGTGGTGTGGCCTTCACTGAAAGCCTACATCACAGAGAACAACCCAAATGCCACCAACGAGGTACTCTACATGTGTACCTATTGTAAGGCAATGATCAGAAAAGATCGGTTGCCGCCACGTTGCGTCCTCAATGGGTTGAGTGTTTTGCCTGTTCCTCCAGAACTGTCAAAACTAGACGTATTGAGCATGCAACTCATTCAACGTGCCAAGTGCTACCAGACAGTGGTAAGACTGGGCACGTACACGGGAAAAGTACCCATGTACAATTCCCTGAAAGCCTGCAAAGGTACAATGTTCTTTCTTCCTCTACCATTGAACAGAACAATGGACACCCTGGATCAGGTGATACAATCAGATTTACCTGATCCAGAGTTGTACGTGATTGTCAATGGTAGACCAACAAAAGATGGCGTTGTATGGCGAAACATGGTCAATGTTGATGCCATAAAAAAAGCTGTAGAAAAGCTTAGAGAAATCAACTGGCTCTACAAAGATGTAAAAGATTCCTCTGTAGACGAAGCTGCAAAAAAAGTCATTGAGGTAGTGAATCGTGCCAATAGCAAGGTGCTTGAGAAGGCTACCCAGGAGGACATAGCTTCTTTTCAGTCTTACACCATTAGAAACATGGAGAGTAAGATTCCCGTCCATTCAGACATAGACCAGTTTGTAGCTAAGAAAGTCAGAGAAGATCCTATTAGCAACAAACAGCAGCACCTGGATGTCATGTGCTTCCAGATCTGTTTCCCACTGGTGAGTTTGGGGAGTACCACCCCCGGCAGTCCAAGATAGGGTTCAGTGAGTACATCAAGTCTAAGCTACTCAACAAGGATGACCGCTTCAGGAAGAATCCGCAGTATGTGTTCTACCTGTTGTGGCAGAAGGAGATGCGTGAAGTGTCAGCAGGGGTATACAACCTCTTGAAGTCCACTCGCATAGAGAGGCTGAGTGTCAGTTCACTCTTACAGCAGGCTAGGAGTAGTGACGAACAACTCGAAGCCAACCTCTCAACCATGCTTCAGAGTGTGTACGAGGAACCAAGCAGTATTGGTTCAGACGACAGAGTGAGTTAAAGGCCATGATCCGAGAATTTGGTCTACTGACCTTATTTCTCACATTCAGTTGTGCCGAGTACGAAGCAACTGACATCGCTGAGTACCTTCGCAAGCTAAACAATGTGCCTGATAGCTACAGCATTTCAAGGCTTTGCACGGAGAATCCTATTTCTGTCAGTAGAAAATTTGACTCCAAGTTCAGGTCCTTTTTTCACAAAGTACTCTTGAATGGTGCTGTACTGGGAGATGTAACCCACTACTACTACAAGAAGGAGTACCAGGCTCGTGGTGCTCCCCACTACCATGTCCTTTTGTGGATTCACGGAGCACCCGTCATCAGTGAAGACGAACCAAAAGATGTGCTGACCTGGATTCAGGATAGGATCACTTGCCGAATTCCCGATAAAGAATCCAATCCTGAGTTGCACAGGTTGGTAACACGCTACCAGATGCACAAGTGTAGTGCCTACTGTAAGCGTAAACGCAAAGTTGGTTCAGTGTTCATCACTAGCTGTAAGTTTGGCTTCCCTCGTAAAGTAGCCTACACTGCCAAGCTGAATGAGGTCAATGAGTGTCTCAAATCAAAAAAGAAAATCTACGAGTTGCCAAGGTCTGAGATGGAGGTTAGAGTCAATGACTACAACCCCCTATTACTCTTACTTTGGAAGGCCAACATTGATATCCAATTTGTAGCTGAGTCCTCACTAGCACTAGCCCACTATGTCAGTGGGTATGTGACCAAAGCTGAGAGAAGCAACATCCAAGACATCTGGCAAGAGGTGAGCGAGGACAAGAGTATCTACTCCAGTTTGTGGTCCTTTGGCACCAGTTCTCTGCGTACCAGGGAGTGTGGGTTGTACGAAGCTGGTGATCTACGGCTCGGTAATCACCTGACAGAGAAGTCTGACCAGGCAGGGATGACAATGGTAAAAGGAAGTACAAGATGCTCAACAAGCCTCGACTTCCAAACCACAAGATCTTCAATCCCGAGAAAGAAGAACAAAGGGAAGCCTACTACTATTCTCTCTTGCTTCTGTTTGTTCCTTTCAGGGATGAGTGTGAGCTCATGGAAGATGGTGAATCAGCCGAGGAGGCCTTCAACAGGTTGGTCTCTGATGACAGCAGGGCTCACCACGAAAAGCTTCACAGGGCTCTTCAAGCACAGGCCAAGATCCAAGAGATCAATGAAGCCAGACATGCTGAGGAGAAAGACAATGGAAAAGATGAGCCTGAGAACAAGGAGGACAATGAGGACCCTCAACTGATGGGTGAGGCCAATTCAGCAATGAATGACCTCATCGACTTGAAAACAAATGATGACTCTGATGGGATCAGTCTCAAGGACAGAGTCAACATGCTAAATGTTGATCAGAGACGGATCTACGAGAATGTGAAGAGTCACCTCCTACACCTGAAACAACACGAAGCAGGAGGTTGCAACTGTGATCTCAAACCACTTCGAATGTTCATCAGTGGTGTAGGAGGTACCGGTAAGTCGTTTCTAATTGAGACGATCAAAGCTTTAGTGAATGACCTATGGCCGTCCAAAGACATCACGTGTGCCATCACAGCTCCAACTGGCTTAGCTGCTTTCAATGTGGGTGGTGTAACCATTCACCGACTCTTTAAGCTGCCCGTTAAACATGACAGCAAGACAGCTGGCTACTGGTCACTGCCAAAGTCATCTGTCAAAATAATGAGAGCGACACTACGTAGCGTCAAGTTGTTTGTGATTGACGAAGTGTCAATGGTTTCCAGCCTCAATTTGGCGTACATTCACCTCAGATTAGAGGAGCTCTTTGGGGGGAGTGAGTGGTTTAGTTCCATGAACATGCTGTTTGTTGGAGACATCCTCCAGTTACAGCCTGTCAATGGTAAACCAGTGTTCAGCAGCATCTCTCAATCAACCCTAGTCTACAAGCTTGGGTGTGTAGCTTCCATCAACATTTGGAACGAGTGTGTGCTCTATGATGAGCTCACTATCAACGAACGTCAGAAGGGTGACAGAGAGTATTCATTGATGCTAGACAGTGTCAGACGTGGCTGCCCAACTAATGAGTGTCTTACTGCACTCAAACAGCGAGTCATACAGATGCCTGTGTCGGACAAGTTTCTTGAGCTTCAGCAGTCTGGCNCTCACTTTTTTACGATTTGGCCATTTGTATGTTTTCGTTACATTTCTAATGTTTTTTGTTCTATTTTTTTCGAATAATTGTTTATAATATCAGTGGAATTTAGTCTTTAGCCTGAGAGAACTTGCCAACAGCTCTCAGTACAGGTACACTACCACCGAGGCTGAGTCACAGACATCACAGCCCATGCTGCCTGAGTGCCTTGCAGACAGCTGAAACTCTTCAATTCCAAGCTGAAAATATGATTTATGTCAATTTTATACGTGTGTCTTGTTTGCTAAAGATAACTTCCCTACTGAAGTACTGAACACAGAGAACGACAGAACAGCAGAGACCAGACAGCATTGCATGCTTGCAATAGATTCCAAATAACGCCCACTTTAATGTGGAAAGGGAAATAGCTTATGAATAATGCATAAGTTTAGAAATTAATGGCCGCCATATGGAGAAGGCGCTTTTCCCTTTGTATCTAGCGACTCAATGAGAGACACAAAAAACCGATGGCAAAAGCGATTGAAGACAAAGAAACCAAGTTTATTCGTTCAAGAATCAGCTTCTGAAAGTGAGCGGTCCCTGAGAAAACTCTTGCCAACATAGAAGAAGAAGATGAAGAAGAAGAAGATGGAGAAAATTGGAAGTTTGGCATATTTTAGTTTGGTACTTTAGCGATGGTTCTAGGCCATGTTTTTGGCTTCATTAGAAAGAGAAAGAGCTAAATAATAGCTTAAGAAGCCTTTTAAGGCCAAGCGCTCAGTTTTTGCAGAGTTATTCACGTGAATATTTGTATTGCGCTAATGGGCCATCCGTGCCATTCCTATGTACCCAGTACTATCGTACTGGGAATATCCCTATTGAGCTTAATGACATTCTAGACACAGGAATGAACTCGCTCCATCTGTGGACAACCATTCTAATCTTGTTTGCTCATTTTTTTACGATTTGGCCATTCCTATGTTTGCATTACATTTCTAATGTTTTTTGTACTTGTTTGTTCTATTTTTTGAATAATTGTTTACAATATCAGTGGAATTTAGTCTTTAATGATCCTGAGCTGAGAACTGACTTGCCAACAGTACAGTCATGCCTTTCAGACAGCTGAAATTCTGAACCCCAAGGCTGAACGTGATTTATGTCCATTATTTTTGTGTCTTGTTAGCTAAAGATAACTTCTCTACTGAAGAACTGAATACAGAGAACGACAGGAGAGGACAGAACTTGGGCACTGCATGCTGCAATAGATTCTAAATAACGCGCACTTTAATGTGGAAAGGGTTGTTAGGCTAGCTAGCTAATGAATAATGCATGATTTAGAAATTAATGGCCGCCATATGGAGAAGGCGCTTTTCGCCTTGTATCTAGTGACTCAATGAGAGACACAACAAACCGATGGCAAAAGCGACTATCCCCAAAGAAACCAAGTTTGTTCGTTCAAGAATCAGCTTCAAAAAGTGAATAGTCTCTGAGAAAAGTTGAGCCAATATAGAAGAAGAATAAGAAAGAAAAGATGGAGAAAATTGGAGGTTTGGCATATTCTAGTTTGGTACTTTAGCGAGGGTCTTAGGCCATGTTTTAGGGCTCATTAGAAAGAGAAAGAGCTAAATAGTAGCTTAAGAAGCCTTTTAGTGCCAAGCGCTCAGTTTTTGCAGAGTTATTCGCGTGAATATTTGTATTGCGCTAATGGGCCATCCGTGCCATTCCTGTGTACCCAGTACTACCATACTGGGAATTCGATGATCACCAAGTTTGGTCTACTAATGCAAGAGTATAGTTAAAACACGAAAGGGTTTGTTTTTAATTAGGTCCTTAACTTTTGAGTCATCCTTAACTACACTGAGTGGTCTTCAGACATGGTTGCAAGCTGGTTAGTATACACACTGAACCATGCTTCATTGCATTCCATTTGTCACAGATCCATCTTGAGCTGCTAGCCTGAATGGGCCACCATCAACTAGCATTCCTTCAGGTCATTGATCACTTCTTCTAGCTGACGACATTTCTTAGGAGACTTAGATACAAATTAACCAGCATTCCATCAATAGCATCGAAAAATGTCCCTTTTAGAGCATCTTTGATTGATCGATGAGCTAGACAAAACACCCATGGTAGTTTAGATTCAATGATCCCTTTCAAGCCACCTCTAGCAATATTAGCTGAAGCTCCATCTGTTCCAATTCCAATTAGCTTAGAACATTCTTGGTGGTCTATTGCCTGGATGCCCAAAAATTCTAAGTGAATCTTGAAGTGCATCAAACATTTTAGAAGCAGTTGTACTAGATGGACGCACAACAGTGAGGTAGCTCGTCTTTGTACACACTTTTTCATTTGCTGATCAAACCATACAACAAGTTCAAGTTCATTGTCTGCATTACCAGCATCAGTTGAGCTATGTAACAATACAGAAAAAAACTTGGGAGTTTTGGATCTCTAGAACCAACTCCNATGTTTGCTTCTAATGTTTTTTGTACTTGTTATTATTGTATTAGACATAATTTATGAAAGTGAAAGTCAAATAATGTTTGTGGGCGTGGCAACATCACCAAATGCATACTTTTGAAAATGAAAGCACCAAGGTGAATAAGCCTCGGCGCACTCACATGTATGCGTGACATACTGCAATTGACCTGTGGTTAACCTAGTTATATTTAAACCGCTGTTTTGGAATTCATTGAATATCTCTTTACAGCATGTGGCCACATGATCAATTACTAAAATTTTATTTTTAATACTGGTTGATTGATGCTTTTTATCCAGCTCTGGCTGCATACCTACTTCAAAAATGGCAAACTAATGTATAAAAGTACTTATCTATTACCTGCAAGACAAATTATCCAAGCATGGACCCGTCTGATCCTGGAAAAATTTGCTCAAAACTTGGAGGGTTCAAAGTTCAATTGATTTCCGAGCGTCTTTGGCTTTTTTTCTCCTTGGCTTTGCATGAGCAACATCCAAACAAAACTCAAAAATATATAGACTAACTATCCCTCTACTACCACAAGTAGCGCTAAGCTTCTAATCTCAGAGATCGTGACCCTTCGCACTTTTTGACCTCGTCCAGCCCCACCTACTTATCAGTTCCAACTTAAACTTGGTATTTTACTAGGGTGATACCTTACCTAAATGCACAGCAAGTTTAAAGTTAAATGCTAATTCGCATAGCATGCAGAGCACGCACTAATGTTGCGATGAGACGTCAATCATATTTCAAATGCATTAATTAAATGATGTCTGTAGGCGTCAGTAGTTAAAGAGATATACTTTTGATGCTCAGGGGCGTACCTTGCATAGGGCTGAGCGGGCTCGAGCCCCCCCTTTGCTTGCCAAGCGCACGGCGCACGGCGCACGCTAGCTCGCTAGCGCTAAATTAGAATACGCGTGTGCATGCTCAAAACTGCGCAACCTACATTTGCATGCATGGACAATAAATAAATAAGCTTACAGTCATACTCACTTTAATAATAATTTGGTAGTTTGACAGTCTTAGCCAAGGCTGATCAAGACTAAAGTAGATCGATCGACAAGGCCACATTGGCAAGGCCGAATGCACTGTGGTTCGGCGCGGCAATGCCCAACCCACTAATTCGTGAGTTCAAAGGTCAACCACGTGGTCATCTCAAAGTTTACCGCTAGACCAGATCTCCCACAGTCTCACTTCCTGCCCTGTTACAGCAGCACAGTTTACTATGGCTCTCTTGCGCTATCTGAAGAAAGTTTCTGGTTCTTCATCCAGGTAATGTTTTTTTAACTGACTGTAATAAAAATAACGTGCGCATAGCGCGCGCGCTAGATAGCTTGATGCAGCAACGCTGCAAGCTAAAAAGTGGAGTTTTTCTACAAGGTGTGAGTCTAGCGAATTTGACTCAAAATAGCTCTAGAAACGCTCTCAGAACACTCAAATTCTCAAAATTTCCTGGGGGGGCATGCCCCCAGACCCCCCTAGAAGGGCACGTTCCTTCGGAACGTGCAGAGGTGGGGCTTTCAGCCCCACCTTTACCAAAATCCTGCGTATGCCCATGATGCTTGTAGTACTTACTACTTGCACTTTAATGTTCAGCTCACGGTCGGAGCTAGCCGGTCAGCCGGAGTCAGATCAGCCAGGCTGATAGGCATTGATACAAAACACACAACTAACCTACTATGATAGATACTTCTACACAAAGCTATATTCAACTTGCAATCATTGAGTTACTTACCTGTACTATCCAAGCAGCAGGCTAAGCCAGCCTGCCAAACCGTCTCCAGTCTATGATTCAAGCATAGATTCAAGCTGTATAGTTTCTAGATAACGCACACTACACTGGGCGTGATCAATGGGTGCGGTTTTCAAGCTAAGTGCTCAGAGAAGCACAAAAGTCTCAAATCTCAGAAACTACAGCGTTTTGCAAGATTCTACACAACAGATATAATTTCGATTTATGAACGTAAGTACCTTTCATTTGGACCACAGAGCTCAGATAATCTAGTAACAGACAGACACACACACAAAACGACTACCGTAACCCTCTGCACGTGCTACGCACGTGCAGAGGCTTAATGAGGATCACTAGCACCAATTGCAGAACATTAATTTTTTGCTTACACATACATCTTAACTGTAAGATATCAGATCTGCCTGGAAATTTGGTTACCTACCGTTCGTTCGTAAGATATAAGCAATACGCATATATAATTAGGTGTGCAATATTTAGAAACGGCCATATATTGCTCTGTATCTACCAAACGATATTTCAGGGACCAAATTTCCAGGCAGATTTTATATCTTAATAATAAATACAATATTATTACAAAATATGACACTCTAGAAAATAGTCCTAGCGATCCTCATTTTTGCTTAAAGGTATTACAATCTGGCCATGCTCCTGTCCCACCCCTAATGGTCACATGACACCAAAACTTTAAAGTGTGGTGCATCGACAGCTAATTAACTAATACCAATTGTGTTTTGGGAAAAATATGTAATATTCGTATCAAAATACATTCCATAAAATCTGTATTTTTGCCCATTTTAAAAGTTAAGGCATCCTTAACTACACTTAGCAGTCTTTCAAATCTGCAGACAGGGCTAATTAAGTTTTTAGGATACTGTAGGCAATGGATAAATGCCAAATACATCCACGGTTGTGCCACGTTTACTGATTTACTTACACCCTGTGTTCTTTCTAAAGTAATGCAATGTGACCAGTTGGAAATGCTGGCAGCTCTTACTGCTTCAGTTAAAGAAGTGGAGAAGTTGGAATCAATACCGTTAGACCAATGGTCCGTTTATACTGTCACTGTTATGAAGGAAGTACAGAGCATCAATAAAGCACTTTGATGCAGCTAAGCAGTACTTTGAAAGCCACTACAATGAATATTGCTCAAAAATCACCAATAATATTAAGTCAATGTTGTCCTGGTCAGACCTTCATTGTTTAAGAGATATAAAGTTTGTCTTAAGGATGGCAGAAAGCACTATGATCCATTGGAAGCAGTAGATCGTCTTGTGGAAAGATTCACTCTCCCAGCTGGTGTTGAACTAAAAAAGAAATTCATTCAGAATGTCATGCTATTCTACAATATTCTTGCCAATATATCTCACTCTCAACTATGGACTACCAAGCGGTGTGGTGGCGTATCTTTCATGCTTCTGTTGCTGTTCAATGAACCAACATTTTAACTCTGGTGGAACTCCTGTTTTCCTTGTGTCAAATGGAAAGGTTGAAAGAGTGTCTTTACAGGTAAATGTTATTAAAACTAACAAGCAGACACTTCTCTCAAACTATACATCCTTCTCCTTTGCGAAACCTCTTATTCGGTGGATGGAGACTTGGGTGTGCTCAGAGTTGGGCGGTACATGTACATCCATACACCTTTCTGTGTGTGAAATGCATGTGCATTGTAAAAGACTGTCAATGGGATTTGTTGTTCATTTGTAAGTAGTCATCTGTTAGGGTTTTACCTGGTTGTACGTCTGTGACCTTGTGTCCCTTTGGTGAAGTCCTTTCCTTGAAGGAATGGTGTATTCAAACACCAAGTCTGCTAGAGTCCCTGGTCGTTCCTGTGCAAATGAGTGTAAGTTACTCACTACTCCTAAGTGTGTGGTCGTTGCAGTTCACTTTACCTCTGGTGCATCCCTTGGAGACTCTAAATCTTTCACAGAGTACACAGCAGAAAGCGGGGTCTCTTGTCCTGGGGACTGTGTGTGGCTATTCCTCCATACTCTGTGTTGTACTAGTCTTCTCAAGTATAGAAGTTGTTGCTCTCCTTTAGTTGTAAAAAGACTGCAGTTGTTGATTTATGTGTGTGTGTAAAGTGTGCTGCCCATTTTTATACCCTCTCTTGGCATTATGTCACCATTACTGAATGTTTTCTAAATTTAGTAACTTGCTACAACATGTAGCTGACAGTGTTCACTTTGTTGGTTGCTATTTTTGTTCCTTTTCAGGCATTACATCACCCTCTTCAATTTAGTGGTTATTGTGTAAATAAATAACTGCTGACACAATCATTGAGCCTCCCCTCAGTATAGAACTGTCCTGTCCTATTTGCATCAGTGCATGTTTGTAGGTTACCACTTTTGTTCCTCTTACATCACCATTACTTCATGGCTCAGATTTTGCTAAGAGGAACAAAAATGTGAACCCACAATGACATTGCACTTGTAACCACTAAATTGGGTGATGTAATGGCTGAAGAGGAGCAAAAGTAGTAACCCACAAACAGTAGAAACATGTTGGAAATTTTGTAATTGTTTAGCTGTGCTGTGGGAACACAAGTAAGTAAGCTTTTACCATGTGTGCGGTGCCAGGCCTATTTGTGTCATCTTTTTTGTCACCTTTGTTGTGCCCACCATTTACATGTGCATTATAAAAAGGGCTCAACTCTTCCATGAACATAAAACTGGCTTGTTTTGTATTGCTTATCATGGTATTATTTCTCTTTATCTCTCTATTATCTCTGACACACATGAGGCAGCAACCTACAGAGAAGGCTAGAGGGCAAAGTATGATGCTCATTTGTAGACTGGTCTTTGCTACAGCTTTTTTCAACTTTGCTGTTGATTCTCGGTGCTCCACAAGCTTCTCAAGGATGACATAAGTTCATGCATTGTATTAGTCAGAGCGCACTGAAACCTGGCATTTCTGATAAAACTTTATGTACTTTGAACTTGAGTAGTAAGGTAGCCTCAGTATTTTTCTTCCTACGAGAATGACATGCACGCATAAGCCCATTCTTTGGAACTTGCTGAATCTTGTGAGTCTGATCTGTGTACTTGTAGTGCACCCCATTATGTATTATTACGTAATTTGTATCTCGTGATCTTAAGTCTACCTCAGTAGTCTACCTCGTGTACTTGTGTTCTTTTTGGCTGATAAAAAGTTGTTGTCTGTCTTGTTCATCGGCGGCGATCGGCGCTAGAACCTGAATATAGTCAGTTTTAACACCTACTGGCAAGCTTTATAAGCTACCCTTTTGCCCTGGTTAACCACCAGGCGTCACAATTGGCGACCCTGCCAGGATCAATAGCGACCGTGATTGTTGACTGATGTCCCGCCGTGAAGTGAAGGGACTAGGACAAGAGAAGCTGAACTACGTGAACACTCAGTCGAGGTTACGCTCTGGGAAAAGCAGAGTCACGAACCCTCCACTGGCAATGATATCAGGAGATGAACTTGAACGTGTGAGTACTGTCCGGACTTAGAGTCAAGAGCAGACCATGGAGACTCTGAGAGCTGAGCTAGAGTGCCTTCGTTCCAATTTACGGGAGAAGGACAGCGAGTTGTGCAGGCTGAAGGAAGTAGCTACCAGTGCACAGACCGAGCTGGCTAAGTCTCAGGAGGTGGCTGCTGAGAGACTCAAGGAGATGGAGAAGTTTCAAAGGACTCAAGTTGAGCTTGTCAAAGCTCAAGAGACGTCAGCACAGAGAGTGGCCGACCTACAACAGGGACTCGAGCAAAGCGAGATGAGAGGTGAACTCCAGATGTTACGTGCCTTGGAGAGCCTTCGAGCTGAACACCAGAGAGTGTTGGAGAAGGAGGAGGTATCAAGGAGCAAGGAAGCTGAGCGTATGCAGGCCTGGATTGAGGACCTCAAGAAGAGTCACCATATGGAAAAGGAGCATTTACTGGCAAGGATCTCGGCATTGGAGGAGGTGGGTCATACTAGTAAAGTAACTACTAGTGTCGAGGGTGCAATTTCTAGTGGGGATTTGTCTGAAACTGATAGCGTGTTAAGCAAGCATGATGACCCCTTACCCAAGACTGGTGAGAGTGATGACCACTTACCCAAAACTAGTGAAACCGACGACCACTTACCAATTTCTGGTTCAGTAGCTGATGAGCCTGATGCCCCTCTACCTGATGACTCTATGCCTAGTACTGAGCATGTTGGTACAGAGCGTACCTCTAGTTATGCCATGGAGTTGGGAGCTAGTAGTGGCACTCTGTCTGCCACAGCACCTATATTCGTACCCAGTACTCCAACAGTAGTGACTACAGGGGGTGGCATAGTTACGTCTGTTCCTGTGATAACCACACCAAGGATTACCCCTACTACTCGAGCGACTGATGGTGATGTTGTCGAAACTGTTGCCCGACTACTGCAAGCACAAGCTGAGGTGATGGCAGCCCAAGCCAAGGCAGCTGTCATACAACATCTCCCACCCCTACCACGTTATACTGGAGAAGGCAATGATCTCAGTGATGATGGTTTTGTCAAATGGCTAGAGACGTTCCGAGAGAGAGCAAGGTTTGCTGCTTGGAGCCCAGAGGAACAGCTCTACCACTTCAAGTTATGTCTGGATAAGACGGCACTGGAGGTCTTCAGGATGCTACCGGATGAAGAGAAGAGCAGCATCGATAGGTCTATTCAAGCCCTCAAGAAGAGATTCCAGACTGGTGGAATAGAAGAACTTCGTGGCCTAGAGTTCCACCATCGTGCACAAGGAGATGATAGTATCGAGCAACTCGGCCTAAGTATCCAACAGTTAGGTCGAAAGGCATTTCCATCGATCACTGGTAAGGATTTTGATCGCTTACTCAAAGGTCGTTTCTACCAAGCCCTGCTTGTTAAGTGGCAGCGGAAGCTAGGCCCACCCAAAGCTGATGAGAGCTTTCATGACCTGTATGCCCGTGCAAGAATGCTTGAGGAGTACGAGAAGCAGTATAGTGCAGCGGCTGAGTCACAACATGGTGGTCAGCGTAAGAAGCAGAATTCTACAAACAAGAAGGTGAACAAGCCTGTTACTACTAGCGATGAGCGTCCTTCTACTGAACGTGATCAAGACAAACCGAAGTCTAACTCTGAGCAAAGGGAACGTCGGTGCTACCTGTGTAAGGAGGTTGGGCACCTTCGTCGAGATTGTCCTTTGAAGGTAGAAGCCCCAGGTCGTACCAAGTCTTCGAGTACTGGAATGGTGGCTACGGATCATGTCGATACCCACCTTAACCTGGAGGATCTTTCAGAGACTCAACTAGAGAGCCTTTTGGCTAAGAAGAGACTGGAACGTGAGAACTCGCTCCTTCAAAGTCAAGACAGCAGTGCCAATGCTGTGATCACAACCAATGGACAAGCCGAAGCTGTAGGTTCGCTACCAGTGGTGGCTATGGACATTGAAGGTGTGGCTGTATCTGCCACAGTAGATACTGGAGCCCAATCCACCATTATCTCTTGCACTACTCTACACAGTGTCGTGAAGCAGATGCGGCAGGACAATCGGAGTGTGCCGTCCCTTGAGTTACCAACAGCTCGTCTGTATGGCAAGGATGGACAGAGAGGAGGCCGAGAATTAGGTATCACCGCCCAAGTCTCCCTCACCTTTAAACTGAAGTCAAGATGTGTCACTGTTCCTGTTTTCGTGCAGCCTGATAGTGAGCAGCCGTGTTTGCTAGGCATGAATGCTATTCCTTTGCTTGGTATACAAGTGTTACATGAAGATGGTGAATCCCTACTATCTCAAGACCAAGAACTCTGTATACAAGAGGGAACTGAGTTGAAGACATCTACTGTGAATTTAGTTGGATCTGTTACCCTACCATCACAGAAAGGCAGAGTAGTCCATGCTAAGATCCACTCCCCCGAGATTTGTGCTCCTATGAAGGATGAGCTTTTGTTTGAACCTAACCGAGAAGTATTCCTTACTCTTGGACTGACTGCAGTGGAGTCGCTAGTTTCAGTGGAAGAGTTGGATATCATACTGCCGATTGAGAACCCACAAGGTCTTCCTGTTCACTTGGACTCTGGATTGGAGTTAGGTACTGTGAGATCGCTTGATACGTGTGTGCCTCCGGCCTGTGACTCTGTTGAAACCACTGAAGATGTCTCGAATACCAACTCGTCTGTGACAGCGATAACACCTTCGTCTGAACGTTTTCAGAAGTTACTTGAGGTTCTACGCCTACCTCTCGACAAGCTAACCACTGAAGAAGGAGAGCAGCTGAAAGCACTCATTCTTGAATTTAGTGATGTGTTTGCACTAAGTGACTATGAGCTTGGATGTACTAGTCTCGTCCAACACAGTATTAACACTGGAGAGAACCAACCCGTCCGCCAGCAACCGTACCGTACACCCGTGGTTCGACGAGAGAAGATGAATCAGATGATCACTGCCATGGAAGGGCAAGGTATAATTGAGCCATCTAGTAGCCCATGGGCTAGCCCTGTCGTTCTCGTCCCTAAGAAGGACGGTAGTCTTCGATTCTGCGTGGATTATCGCAGACTCAATTCTCTCACAGTGAAGGATGTGTACCCCCTCCCTCGAGTGGACGACATACTGGTCTCTCTTGGAGAAGCAAAGTATTTTACATCATTAGACCTTGCGTCAGGATACTGGCAGATTGAGCTGGATCAAGATGCTCGCCAGAAGAGTGCCTTTACAACCTACAATGGCCTGTTTGAATTCGTGCGAATGCCGTTTGGACTTTGTAATGCACCAGCGACATTTCAGAGGCTCATGCAACGAGTATTAGCAGGATTGGAGCACAAGTGTTGCTTTATTTATTTGGATGATATCTTAGTGGCATCCAAGACATTCGATGATCACCTCTGTCACCTGCGTCAAGTCTTCTTACGATTGCGAGAAGCTCTGTTGCGCCTCAAGCCTAAGAAGTGTGAACTGTTGAGGGATGAAGTCAACTTCCTCGGCCATGTGGTCTCAGCAGATGGTATTAAGCCTGATCCCTCCAAGACAGATAAGATTCGGACTTATCCTGTTCCCACCGATGTGACTGCTGTTAGACGTTTCTTAGGACTAGCTTCCTATTACCGTCGTTTTGTACCGAAATTTGCAGCTGTGGCAGCACCCCTTCACAAGCTCACTAAGAAGGATGTCCTGTTTGAGTGGACTACCGAGTGCCAGTCAGCCTTTGACAAGTTAAAGGATTCTTTGACGACTGCCCCAGTTTTGGCTTATCCTCGTTTTGGTCCGAGTCACAGTTTCATTTTGGAGACTGATGCAAGTAAAGTCGGTTTGGGTGCAGTACTATCCCAAGTTCAACAGGATGGAACCATTCACCCCGTGGCGTATGCCTCACGCTCAGTGGACAAACACGAACGCAACTATGGCATCTCCGAGTTGGAAACTCTTGGTCTCGTGTGGGCTGTTCGTTATTTTCGCCCATACCTGTTAGGCCATCCTTGCACTGTTTATACCGATCATGCTGCCTGTTTGTCCATTCTGAACACTCCACGACCCTCTGACAAGTTGGCTAGATGGGCTCTAACCATTCAAGAGATGGATCTCACAATTAAGCACAAGGCAGGACGCAAGAACACCAATGCTGATGCTCTTTCGAGGTGTCCAGCCGAATCTTCAACAGTACATGCGGAAGTTGTCGAGTCCGATCCTGATCCCAACTGTGGACTTCGCCCTGTTGCTGAGGAGCTGACTGAGAAGAGTACTGTCAATGCTCTGGGGACTGATGACTGCTCTGACTATGTGCCCATTGTCCTGGAACTGGATACGGTACGTGAACTGCAACGTGAAGATCCAGACATTGTGTTGATGCTAGACTACTTATGTCATGGTAGTCTACCGGACGATGAGAAGCAAGCCCGAAAGGTGGTGTTGGAGAGTAAGCTATTTGTGGAGATTGATGGTGTCCTCCACCGAGAAGATCCTGTTCATCCTGGTCGGCAATGTATTGTAGTACCGACCAGCGCTCGTGAAAAGCTATTGAGAGAAGCCCACCAAGGTCGCTTTGCTGGCCATCTGGCCGAGAGAAAAGTTTTTGATCGTTTGCGACGTCATGTCTGGTGGCGTGGGATGAGAAACGACATTCACAAGTTCTGCAGATCGTGTCTGGTGTGTATTTCGAGGAGAGGAGGCACTAAGATGGCAAGACCACCTCTGCAACCCATCCCTGTTGGTGGACCTTTCCATCGAGTTGCCGTTGATGTGCTGCAACTGCCACTTACAGTCTCAGGTAACCGCTATGTTGTTGTGTTCATGGACTATTTCACAAAATGGCCCGAAGCTTTTGCTGTGCCTGACCAAAAGATAGAGACGCTAGCCAAGTTGTTTGTGGAGCATATTGTGTGCAGACACGGCATCCCAGAAGAGTTGCTTTCTGATAGAGGAGCTAATTTCTTGTCCACTCTCATTCAAGAGATTTGCAAGCTGCTGGGAGTGAAGAAGATCAATACATCAGGATACCACCCTCAAACAGACGGTCTGGTGGAACNATAAACATAAAGCTGACATGCGCAACTACTCAAAATCTACTTATCTTCGTAATGCTAGAAGAAAGAAAAACATTTCAAATGAAAATTACAAACTAGACCCTGAAACTAAGAGAGCATACACTAGAAGCAGTTATGCAAACAATCCTGAGCCCTTGAAAGCCTATTCTAGAGAGGCCTATGCTAAAAACCCTGAGGGGAAAAAACGAGCCTTAAGGGAAAACTACAAAAAAGACCCCAAAATAAAAAAGACAGCTTCTAAAAAAATTACCAACAAAACCCTCAGGTCAAAAAAGCAGCTTCAAAGAAAAATTACTCCAAACAATCAGCTGCTAGAAAAATTGTGATAAAAGCCTACTACATTAGGAACAGGAAAGCTATTTGTGCACAAAAACGAGACAAATATGCCCTTTCTGAGCCTAAACGTGATGAATGTGAAAGGCACAGGAAAAACCTGGCTGAGCTAATGCATCNATTCATGAATAATGCATGAGTTTAGAAATTAATGGCGGCCATATGGAGAAGGTGCTTTCTGTCTTGTATCTAGTGACTGGACGAGAGACATGAAAAACCGATGGCAAAAGCGACTGAAGACAAAGATGCCAAGTTTATTCGTTCAAGAATCAGCTTCTGAAAGCGAGCGGTCTCTGAGAAAAGCCATGCCAACATAGAAGAATAAGAAGAAGAAGAAGAAGAAGAAGAAGAAGAAGATGGAGAAAATTGGAGGTTTGGCATAGTTTAGTTTGGTACTTTAGCGATGGTTTTAGGCCATGTTTTTAGGCTTGTTAGAAAGAGAATGAGCTAAATAACAGCTTGAGAAGCCTTTTAGTGCCAAGCACTCAGTTTTTGCGGAGTTATTCGCGTGAATATTTGTATTGCACTAATGGGGCATCCGTGCCATTCCTGTGTACCCAGTACTACCATACTGGGAATAAATCCTAGGGGGGTTTAGGGGCGTGCTCCCCCCTCCCCCTGAAAATTTTGGAAATTTGGTTAATTTTGGTCAATTCTGGTGCATTCTGAAACATCTTTCATGATTTGAAGCTATATTTTAATGTTTTAGTATTGTACCTAAATCTTAGTAGTTCTTTTTGCTTCAAAAAGGGGGTGCACCCCCCCCCCTCCAATACTCTCTACGGGCCTGTACGTATATGTGCAATAAACAATTAACTTCAAGAATTGTGTTTGTGCACTTATCCATGAATGTACATACCATGATTAGTGCTTGGCACTTCAGTCATGGCTATTTACTTTGTGTTACGAAGTACCTGCAGGTTAAATGTATCCTAAACTTGAACTATTATCAATGGTCAGCCATGTTGACCTATGTTAGTGCAAATTCAACATAGGCTGTGAGCTGGCCCTTTTACGGTTACAATAATGTTCACTGAAATGTTGTAAAATTCAGATTCTAAGCTTTCGTCCATAGTGTTGGACTAAACATCAGTGAGAACGACCATCGCTATATAAGTACAAAAAAATAGAATACCTTGAAGCGTACCATAACAAAAGAACAATAGTGTGAACTTCAAACACAATCAAGGCACAATAGAGCAAAAAAACAAGAAACATAGGGCTGTCTGGTCAACGTTATTGTTGTTGACGGTTTAAAGGTTAGAGTTCAGAGTACGATATTGTCCACAACACAAAGTCATGATAGCGATTAGATGTTTCCTTACTTCTTTAAGGTTATGGGATACAGTTTGCTCATGAATATTCATATGAATTTTTTGTATTTATTTTCCATCTATTGCTTGTGATATGAAAACTATTGGCAGTCAGCACAAATCTACACTGTATAACTACTATACGAAGCAAAAACAGACTTGATTCTAATGATGCATGCACAAAATACGATGGCAACAAAAACAGTGTATTCTGGGAAAATTTTTGTCGGCAAATCATGCCAGCAATAAGGCTCTGAACTGAGCTTTGTGCGCTTCTAACGATAGGTAAGTACCTTTCAGAGGGCGACACAGAGAGAAAATAGTTAAGAGATATAAAACAGAAGAGTCCTGCACTGCCATTGTTGGCTGAAGCTTGATAGACGCTCGAGTGGATGCCCAAGACGAAGCGCAACTTCAAAACTGTGAGTTGGATTCAAAATTTCTCTTCATCTCGCCCTGCCCATTCCTTCGAATAAAAATTGCCGACTAAGCTGCAGGCCAAATCGCGTGTTCAAAATCACTAGCTTGTACTGTGCTTGTACTTATTAGCATATTCATGAGCTAACTATAGCCCGTAACCTTAACACTTAGCGGACAGTTGTCACGAATTTGTGACATAATTATTCATACGTACCACTTCCGGAAGACGATTGTCACGTTTTCGTGACGCGTATAATTATAATACAAAGCTTAGCGTCTTAGGCTTTTTTGTCAGCTAGTTGAACAGAGTTACAAAATCGATGCTATGGTCATATAGTCTAGCTATTGCTGCACTAACATAGCAAGTACTAAGCCTCTACTAGCTAAGACCATGGAGAAAACGAGGAACTAAAGAAAAGTAAAGTAGTAAGTAAATATAATTAGCAAAAAGTTGTGCTTTTGGATTCTTGAGTTGTACGCTACATCTTCTTTGCATCTCCAACAATTGAAGATAGGAATATTAATTGACCAAAATTAACCAAATTTCCAAAATTTTCGGGGGGGGGGAGCACACCCCTAAACCCCCCTAGGATTTATTCCCAGTACGGTAGTACNGCAGCTAGAGAGAGTTCTAGAAAAGGTCAATGTTGTTACATAACTATTAATAACTAAGTCTACTAATTACACTAGGTCGGTCTATACTATAATTAGAACACTTCTTTTCAATGACAGCTTATGCTATACTTAGTCTATATGATATAAATAGATTTTAGCATCATTACATAATGGAAATTGTGGTTTGGCTGACCACAAGTACACGTGTACATCACTTCCCCAGTTACGGTTGATAGAATTTGCATTTTGCAACCTTCAATCAACTTGCAAAGCTCTGTACAAGCTGATTCTTGAATTATTTTGTTCGTGGTCAGTCGCTTTTGCCATTGTTCTTTTTATGCCTTTAATTGAGTAGCTATAGATACAAGGCGAAAATTGCCTTCTCCATATGGCCGCCATTAATTTCTACAGATAATTTACAAACTTCTGAGGAATTCAAAAGTGTGTATTATTTGGAATTCAAATGCAATTTGCATGGTAGTCTTGTGCCCTGAGCCAACCCTTTCCCGAAGAATAATAGGTCTGGTACACTTTGAACGATTTTGGGGATTTTGTTGACTTAGCTCCTCAGCTGATAACCGATTTAACTCTCATGTGTGAGTTTTGCATGTTGTCTAGGCAACAATGTAGCAGCAACGCGCAAGCAGCTGCTGTGTGCTCTAAATATGGAATCACTGAGTGGGCAGAGTCTGTGTGGCACATGATAGTCACATGGAAGCTCTCTAATTGGTGTGTCAAAATCCTGACATGCTGTGTTAACAAGACCCGAAAATCCTTCAAAGTGTACCAGCTAGACCCCCTTTTTCTTGCATGCGAGAATGGGGACTGGGCACAAGACTAGTTGCGTGGGACTTTTTTTGTGATACCTAGTTGCTCTTCTTAGGGGTAAATACTTTCTAATTATAATGTAGCAAGGCAAGTAAATCTTAGATACAGCTCCTGCCTTCAAATGACTGTTTTACTTCAAGACATGCAGCTTGCTGCATGCACACTCAAACTCAAATGCGATTTGTAGTTGGAAATGTAATGAGACACAGTGTGCAAAATTAGAGACTCAATATGAAAGAGGCAGCCCATAAAGCAAGAATTCTGCACACCCCATCATTCCATCTTGTTCTTATTATTGAGCCATTCCTATGTTTCCAGTGGCATAGCTAGAATGTAGACCCATTTGCCCTCTAGGGGGGTCTGGGGGCATGCCCCCCCAGGAAATTTTGAGATTTTAGATGCTGTTAGGTGCATTCTGGGGCCTTCTGAGGCATCAGTAAGGCATTTATAGATTTATAGCTATAGATGTTGCAAAAAATACTTTAATAATAATAAAAATTATTTATTGAAGTCCAAAATCTTGATGTTACAATAAAAATTTTAAAAATAAACAACTAAGTAAGTGTTACTCTTCGATTTTTATCACTGTCACCAAACTTGGTTACAACATTGTCAAGACTGATTTCATTTGAGATTGTTCTCTCAATAGAAAGAACTGCCAAGTCAGTTAACCTTTGCTCACCCATAGTTGATCTTAAGTAGCTTTTAACACTTTTGAGAGTTGAAAATGTTCTTTCGCATGTGGCAGTGCTTACAACCACCGTCATAGCAATTTGGAAAACTTTTAGGAGGATGGGAAATGCACCATCCAGAGATGATATTACTAACAAGACATCACTGACTGTTTCCACTTTCTTGCCTTCCAGAGTGCGCTTCAACAGTTTACATTCCATGTCCAACCCATCACTCGCTAGGGTGTATGCTCTAACCAATGGCAAAAGAGCAGACAAATTCAAAAAGTCTTTACACAGCGGACTGCATGCCTGGATTGATACCATGATGTCCAGATTTTCACTGTTAAAACGCCGCTGTAGTTCATACAAAAAAGCATCAAGGACAGGGTAATACAGGCTGACTTTAAAGCCTTCACTCGTACTTAGAGCTTCTCTAGATCCTGTTTATTCCATTACAAGAGCATCATTGTAACGCTTAGGAAGTCGGCTCTGTCTTGAAGACTGAGGAGCAACCTCATGTGCAGCCACAGACTTGGCATAAGTAAAGATCTTTTCCCATGCTTCATCAGATCTAAATTGCTTTAGCATCTCTATTGTAGCTGATACTAAATCACNCCATGAAAAGAACTTACTTTGTGCTGTCAAAGTTGGCTCAACACATTCTGGTTCTCTGGAAATCCTTTTCAAGTAAGTCAGTTAGGAAGTACGTAAGTACGTTAGAGAACAAAAATGGCACTATGGTGGCTTCCCACTGGCGCTCTCTACGAGTGCTAAGGAAAGTTTTTGTGAGTTTTGGGCCTTGCATGCAGTTGGTAATCTGTCAGTGAGAGCCTCTCAGCAACTTTGAAGGTTATTTTCTGCTTAACTAGATTTTTATAGTGACCAACATTTTGTATTGTGTCTATGGGACAGTCGGCCCATTCCTACTATACGTACTACCGTACGTATGATATATGTCTTGTATCATGGGAAGCCATACTTTCAAAGGTGCCAACAGGGAAACAATAGTTGTAGATAATTACTGACCGCACTCAACCGAATCTCTTCAACTGAATCTCTTCACAGGAAATATGCATATACTCAACATGACATTGTGGAAAAAAGCCAAGAACTATCCAGTGAAAAGAGACTAGCGCTTGAGATTCTTCATAAGACAACCAAAAGACAATGTTAATGTGTTTTTTTCTTAGAAGATAGTCTTTTGTACCTGTTTCAAGTTTAAACTTTTAGCGTGCAAGTTGTCACAATTTTCAGTGTCTTGATCGACCTTCTCCTAAAGTAAGCGCTTGAGCCTATACTAATACTCAAAACTAGAAAGGAAGTAGTGAGAACTTGAAGCGCCTCTATACAGCTTGGTTAGAACATGCCTACTGCATGCTCTGCTTCAATATTACTGAGTGTATTCCACATATGAGCCCTGGTAGGTATGTTCTAACATAATATAAAACTTTAAACATATTAGGAGTAACAAAACTTAATTTGACATAGTTCCTATTAGTATATAGCAATCACATCGGCAACCTATCTCATAGTGGTGGCTATAACAACTCACCCGAATCAACTATATTCCTGAAAATAGAAGGCCTTGAAAAGTCGTACCCATACCCATGGCCATCAGGTTGAGTGGATGGGCCTGACGTGTAGGAGGGTTCAACTAGTGGTGGCCGTGCAGCCTCGGTAGGTATATGTCATGCATGTCTGATACATGTATTCAACATGCAAACAACATACAGCAATCCACGGTCAAACTGGGTATAGTGACAACAGAGACTCAGAGAAGGTGTATGCACAACAGTAGGCAAATTATGGCATTACAAGCCTATGGTGCATGTTCAAACATCCTATCTGCATGGTACACAAATATTTGCTCTGACTCAGGCATTGAGGCTACTATGGCAGGAGAAAATACTAGCATAGCACAAAGTACATACATGTAAAAATTGAAGCACATGCTCCATATGCCATCCAAACAAGCCAGTAAGCTGAACAAAACTCTGCAAAAGCTCATGCAAGGAGTTGATGCAGATAAACAAGCTAGTGGACAGTGCAGTAATGATCAAGAGATGAATGCTACAGAATTGAAGATTTTTTGGGTTCATGACAAATTAACAGTTAACAAAGATGGAGATATCATTCTCAAAGGAACATGAATTGTCATACAAACTAATTTTCGTCAACATGCTCTAGTTTTGGCTGATGAAGGCCACCAAGGAATCATCAAAACTAAGCTATTATTGAGAGAGAAGATTAGGTTTCCGAAATTGATCATGAAGTCCATTGATTTAAGACTGTTTATAGAGAGTGACAAGAAAAAAGGCACAATAACAGCTAGCCTTCCATAGTAGTGAGTATGTTACAAGCCAACATGGCTTGTTCAAACATGGAAGCCAGTGAAGGGAAAGAAAGTGATAATGATGATGATGATGATGATGATGACATCATGCTGTATCACAGACAAAAACTCAAACCCAAATCCAAACCATTAAAAATTAAATTAGACAAGTGGAAGATACCCCAGGAGAAACTACAGACAAATAAATCAGTATGGATAGATTAAGATTATCATACGTACGGNAGTCACTACCTTTACCATGGCTATGTTCCACTCATATCTAGCACACTGAGAATGGGGAAGCCAATCAGATTGTAGTACTCTTGGCATCAATTTTCCTTCCAACCTTCCTGATCCTGTGCTAGTGATAAACATGATATCTCACCCTCTCCCTTGAGGAGTGAGGGAATTGTCTATTAATATTATTGTTATGACATTTACAATGCTTTTGTTTTGAAAATATGTTTTTGTTTTATATATACTCATGTACTTTGTGGTCAACCTCACAATCAATGTTGATGTGAGTGTGTACACATTGAGTTTTATAGAAATGATTAAATGCAAATGAGTAGTGTGTATTCACTTACATGACATTGTTCATTGATACAAGATTATACTACCCACATGTATAAGCCCAACTCACTACCTTTGATTGATACACATGTAGCATGTGTTCATTGTTTTCTGGCATATAATTATGGTAATAAGGGCATGTATATAGTGCTTTAATGCATATCTCTTAGCCTCATTAGCATTGAAGCTCTCTCAGGATCAGTGTATGCGTTAGTTTCAATTTCAGCTCTCAACAGTTTGTCTCTTTATGAGTGGTCTGAGCAGCGTTGTCTGTGCCTCAAGTCTCAAGTGCCCTTTCTCTCTCTTCAGATTATACGTAACACAAAAATTTTGAATTTGCAAATGTACAATATACATCTATACGTGTGGCTGGCAGAGAGAGCAAAACGCCTGGACTATATATTAATTACCATTCAAACTTTGAATGTATATATGGGATGTATCCATGCACCATGTACAAAGAGAAATTTTACCATGCAGTTACAACGAACATGTTGGACTCACCCAGGCTCTTGCGTAGGCTCCTCCTCCTTAATTGTTAAATAATTTTAATCTATCCATACTGATTTATTTGTCTGTAGGTTCTCCTGGGTATCTTCCACTTGTCTATTTTGATTTTGAACGTTTGGATTTAAGTTTGAGTTTTCATATGTGATGCTGCATGATGTCATCATCACCATCATCATCACTTTCTTTCCCTTCACTGGCTTCCATGTTTGAACAAATCTAGTGACATACTCACTACTATGGAAGGCTAGCTGTTATCATTGTGCCTTTTTTCTTGTCACTCTCTATGAACAGTCTTGAATCAAATCTGTTCAAGTTTTTTTTTCTGATGGACGTCATGATCAATTTTGGAAACCTAATTTTCTCTCTCAATAATAATTTAGTTTTGATGATTCCTTGGTGGCCTTCATCAGCCAAACCTAGAGCATGTTGATGAAAATTAGTTTGTATGACAATTTGAGTTCCTCTGAGAATGATATCACCATCTTTGTTGACTGTTAATTTGTCATGAACCCAATAAAAAATCTTCAATTTTATAGCATTCATCTGTTGATCATTACTGATCTCTGTCCACTAGCTTGTTTATCTGGATCAACTCCTTGAGCTTTTGCAGAGTTTTGTCCAGCTTACTGGCTTGTTTGAAAGACATATGCTAGATTTAGGCATTGAGTGAGAGGCAAGAAAGTGAACATAACTTTCTGATCATTTCTTATCATCATGTACTACTTCGGGACACGATGTCGAGAGAGAAAGATTGACTGTTTATTTTCACCTTTCGTGTGAACTGTGGTAGAGTAGTATATACTCCTGAAGACAGATCGAGGTTCCATCTCTCAGTGCATTTAGGTCGTCTGCAATGAGTGTTGTTGAGAATTAACTCAACAGGTTTGCAATCTGTACAGAGTGAAATGCACTCCAAAAAGGTAAGTGTGCAATCTTTTAACTAGATACCCAAACAATAGCAATTAAGTTCTTTTTGGTCTGTAAGTGTTGTTATGGCTGCTCAACAGGAGTGAGAGATCTGCTTATGTATATATATAAGCAATGATTCTTTGATCATTTTCAGAATAACTGCATGACAGTCTATAAATGGAGAGGCACCTGTAGTGCCATGGATCACTAGTCATGCAGTAACTTTTTGCTTCTCTGAAATGCTTGCTAGTGTTCTTCATCTTCTTCAAAGGTCTAGTGACATCACTAAATTCCCTCACAATGGCTGGGTTGCCATTCCGAGAAAGCTTCTCACTTATAAGTTGTTGATTTTGGAGGATGGGCGTCATGAATACCTTTAACTGCATGTAGCAAGATTTGACAAAACTCAATTTGTTTGCTGAAAACACTAATGTAAAGAAATTGAGTGAATCTTTGTGCAGCTCTCATTTTTCTCTCAAGAGGGCCAGTCCTATTGCTGACAAATTTCCGCAAAACTGCATCTCTTGCATGATCATGTTGCTTTGTCGTTGTTCTGAACACAACGACGTTACACTGATGTTTTTGGCTCCATGCAGGTAGCCTATAGTGGGAAGGTTTCACGGGTATAACTTTCACAGATGTCTCTCGTCAAATATTTTTGCACTTTAAATTTCGCACTTGAGTTGATAATCTCCATATGTATAATATGCGGGTTGTAGAGAATTTCACAGATATTTTGTAATCTGCGAAAATTAAACCCATATAGCTGTGAATTATTTTTGCTATACAGTATCTCACGGACTATACCTCACTTATGACATGCTGAAAAATTTACTGTCTGAATTAGTACCAATTAAAGTTCAGTCTCCAGGGGCAGAAGTAGGATTCTGAGAATATTGGTTTTGTAAATTAATATGCGCGAAGCAGGGTGAAATTTTTTGGAAACCATTCCCAATACTTAATGGACCATGCCCCCAAAGTGTTCTCGGTCATTTAGTTCAAAGTACACAGTTAATTGGCTGCGATTTCTCAGCGATGTAAGTATCCATGTATACCCTTCAAAAATGCTATAAATATTTGTTTCTATATATACTTATAAAGTGCAGCCAATTTCTGTATAATTTAGCTGAGCATGAGCACGAGCACAAAGTTTCTAACATAGTTGACACGTTTTGGGGGGGTTAATTGCAACCCCAGAACCCCTCCCTCTATATCCATGTCTGGTCTTTTGTATCTTCTTAAGCCATCGTGTGTAGCAAACACAATAGTGTAAATACATGCTCTCCGGAGCAAGGAAAAGCTGATGGTTGTTATAATAATCTTATGTGTGCTAGTTCCCCATACGTATGTGTCTTGAAGTTGTAATTGATGGTGTTCCCAATGAATGGGTGAGCTCCAGCCACCACTATGATACACAGGGTATTGTAGATGTGGACACTACTTCATTTGCATGGGACGAGCATGCCACATTATATAGTGAGCCCAACAGTATCCTTGCAATGACACAAACACATTCATATCACCTGTATACATTATTCATACCTTGTGGTAGACCACAAAGCAAGATTGTAAAATGTCTCTATTGTCATAGTCACTACCTTTACCATGGCTATGTTCCACTCATATCACACTGAGAATGGGTAGGCCAATCAGATTGTAGTACTCTTGGCATCAATTTTCCACCCAACCTTCCTGATCCTGTGCTAGTGATAAACATGATATCTCACCCTCTCCCTTGAGGAGTGAGGGAATTAGTCTATCAATTGTTACGACATTTTCAATGTTTTTGTTTGAAATATATGTGTTCATGTTTTTCCTTGCATATATGGCAAAAATGACATTTACAGTGCTCTAATGCATCTCTCTTAGCCTAGCTCAGAGTCACCAAGAATTAGCATTGAAGCTCTCTCAGGAGTGGTGTATACATCAGTTTCAATGTAAGCTCTAACAGTTTGTCTCTTTATCAGTGGTCTGAGCTGCGTTGTGTGCCTCAAGTCTCAAGTGCATGCCATTTCTCTCTCTTCAGATTATGTCAATCATGAATTTTGCAAAATATACATTATACATCTATACGTGTGGCCGGCAAAGAGAGCAAAACGCCTGGACTATGTAAATTACCATTCAAACTTTGAATGTATGGAATGTATCCATGCACCATGTACAAAGAGAAATTTTACCATGCAGTTGCAATGACCATGTTGGACTAACTCAGACTTATGCTTAGGCTCCTCCCCCTTAATTTTTAAATAATTTTAATCTATCCATACTGATCTATTTGTCTGTAGTTTCCCCTGGGGTATCTTCCACTTGTCTATTTTGATTTTGAACGTTTGGATTTAAGTTTGAGTTTTCATATGTGATGCTGCATGATGTCATCATCATCATCACTTTCTCTCTCTTCACTGGCTTCCATGTTTGAACAAATCTAGTGACATACTCACTACTATGGAAGGCTAGCTGTTATCATTGTGCCTTTTTTCTTGTCACTCTATAAACAGTCTTGAATCAAATCTGTTCAATTTTTTTTTGTGATCGACTTCATGATCAATTTTGGAAATCTAATTTTCTCTCTCAATAATAGTTTAGTTTTGATGATTCCTTGGTGGCCTTCATCAGCCAAAACTAGAGCATGTTGACGAAAATTAGTTTGTATGTCAATTTGAGTTCCTTTGAGAATGATATCATCATCTTTGTTGGCTGTAAATTGGTCATGAACCCAATAAAAAATCTTAAATTCCGTAGCATTCATCTGTTGATCATTACTGATCTCTGTCCACTAGTTTATTTATCTGGAACAACTCCTTGAGCTTTTGCAGAGTTTTGTCCAGCTTACTGGCTTGTTTGAAAGACATAGAGTGAGAGATCACAGAATATAGGTCACAGTCCAAATAGTGAGGCATCTGTAGTGAGCTGGCACTGCTTTGATTTGTCAAAATAGGCCATGACTGTGTCACTGGTCAATAACTCTTTGCCTCCCTGAAATGCTAGCTGCTTCCACTGAATCATGTGATGTGTCTATTTATGACTGTTATAGATACTATTGTATGTTGCTGGGGATGGCATATGGACCATGTGCTTCAATTTTTACATGTGTGTACTTTATGCTGTACTAGTATTTTCTACCATATAGTAGCCTCAATGCCTGAGTCAGAGCAAATATTTGTGTGCCAGATAGGATGTTTGAACACTATGGGCTTGTAATGTAATTTGCCTACTGTTGTGTGTACACCTTCTATGAGTCTCCACTCATTGTACTTAAGGCTGGTATTCATACTAAGGCACTAATTAAGGCTACCAAATATTCACCCATGTATTTTTTTGAAAATGCAGTAATGTTATGAAATTTTAATGATATTAGGATATTGTTATCACTATTCTATGATAACTCCATAACTTGTTTCCATGGTAACTATAACCACACTGCCACGCCCATTGTGCTAATTCCTTTTTTGTTCAGAAGAACTTGCTGCTACGAAATATTTGTTTTTTTGACCCAGAAATTTGACTACCAGTTCATATTTTGTCACTTTAAAAAATTCAGCTTGGAAAATTTGTCCTGCATTAACTACTCAGAAGAAATTACAATGCGAATGCTTAATTAGGTACAAAAATGTGCATTTTTTGGTAGTTTTTTCTAATTTACAGCCATACTGTTTTTACAGGACAAATTTTCCAGTTGGTAAATTGTTTGTTAATGAATTCTCTTTGAAATAGTACTAAAATTTTTTGGATAAAAACCTTTTTTCGTAGCGGCAAACTAAAAAAACTGCAATATTTTAGCCTCAAATTGAAATGGCCATATATGGAAAACAGATACGTTTCCATGGCAACTATTGAATATGTGTATTGATCCATGTATGCTGAATCTAAATATGCAATAAAATTATCCACAACAGAGCTTAGTATTAAATACTAGTCAAAACTCTGAACACATTTTTAGCAAATTCAGATCATGAAAAAACATGATACCTGCCTTAACTACACTGAGCATTGTCACTAAACCCAGTTTGACCGTGGATTGCTGTTGTTTGCATGTGTAATACACGTATGGGTCATTCCATGTCAAATCAACACACAAATTGCATGACCCTCATGGATTTTGCCGAAACTTGGTGAACAGGTACGTTACCTTAAGTGATTTACTGAGATAGAATTACAGCCCTCAAACTTGTATGGTTTCTCTGTTACAAGTGTCTAAAATTTCCAAATTTTTGCATATTTTTGACCGATCTGCTTACTTTGATCTATTGTAACTCAAATACGCTTCAGTTTTGAAATACGGGACTAAAATATTCTGAAAGCATATGAATTGTGCTTTCCAGTGATATGCTTGATTAAATTAATTGAATTAATTAAAATTAAACGCTACCATCGTTTAATTAAAACTTTGTGATTCAGAAAAAAGGATTCTTTAATTTTTTATAATTTTCTTCGGCAACTTCCTTCACTATATGGCTTCATGTTGTGTGAGTTTCGTCTTGGGACCGCAGTGGGATGGGGAGATATTAAATCGATTATTATCTAAGGTATGGTTAAACGCAGTTTAGGGTAGCCAGCAGAGCACTTTAACAAGGAAAAACACTATCTGACCCTATGAAAAGGCTTTGTAGTAATACATACAACTTTTTTAAGTAGTGTCAGTTACTCTAGTTGAGAAAATAAAATTATTGAAAGAGTTTTTTAATTAATTTAATTAAAATTAGCAATTCTGGGCACATAAGCAACAGAAATAATTGTACTACCATGATGGTAGTCAAACAAGGTCATTTTTTTACACCAAAGTTCAAAAATAAAGAGGGAAATTTCAACTGTACAAAGTATATTGTCTCACTCCAGAGCATATACTCTAGCGAAACCTTGACTCGCCATCATAACAACCTACCATAATTATGATTATTCATTTCCCCATCCACCTGTTGTGTTGTACAACTCAAACAACCCAATCTACAAGAAGCAGTATTTTAAAGACTAGTTTTACAGCTATATAGTTGTAGAATATTTAGTTGACACATATGCACAAGAAAAAAGTTTGATATTATCTTCACGTGCCTTCTTTTTATATACAATTCATTTTCGTAGAAGATTTTGAGTATATAAAACAAAAAAAAACACATTAGACAAGTTATTTGAATAAATATAAAGCCTTTTTAATCGTCTCAAATAGTGTTTTGCCTTGTTAAAGTGCTCTACTGGTTACCTTAAAGTGCTTTTTACCTTACCTTAGGTAATAATCGATTTAATATCTCCCCATCCCACTGCGGTCCCAAGACGAAACTCACACAACATGAAGCCATATAGTAAAGGAAGTTCACGAAGAAAAATAAAAAAAATTAAAGAATCCTTTTTTCCGAATCACAAAGTTTTAATTAAACGATGGTAGCGTTTAATTTTAATTAATTCAATTAATTTAATCAAGCATATCATTGGAAAGCACAATTCATATGCTTTCAGAATATTTTAGTCCCGTATTTCAAAACTGAAGCGTATTTGAGTTACAATAGATCAAATTAAGCAGATCGGTCAATAATATGCAAAAATTTGGAAACTTTAGACACTTATAACAGAGAAACCATACAAGTTTGAGGGCTGTAATTCTATTTTAGTAAATCACTTAAGGTAACGTACCTGTTCATAAAGTTTCGGCAAAATCCATGAGGGTCATGCAATTTGTGTGTTGATTTGACATGGAATGACCCGTATCAGACATGCATGACATATACCTATACCGAGGCTGCACGGCCACCACTGGTTGAACCCTAGCTCCTACACGTCAGGTCCATCCAATCAACCTGATGGCCAGATATGGGTACGAATCTTCAAGGCCATCTATTTTCAGGAATAGTTGATTCAGGTGAGTTGTTACAGCCACCACTATAATATGAAGGCACCAAGGTGCACAACCCTTGGTGCATAATATACATGTAAAATTCCAAGTACTTATAGTGTGATTGCAGTGGCGTAGCCAGCAGTGGGCCTAGTAGGGCAAGGCCCGACCAGATATTTTGCTACACTTACAGTTGCAATGTTCTGCTTGTTGGTTGACTGCACTGTCCTGAAGTCTGCCAGTAGTCCTGACATCGACAGTGACTAAAATAATTCAGTACCGTACAGGTTAACATTAAAAATTACCGTACATATAGTCAGCTAGTCTCGTCCCCAGACCCCACCCCTTCTTCCAGGAGAAAGAGGGTCTGGTATCTTTTGAGCGATTTCCCGGTTGTGCTGAGTCAGCAGTCTTAAAAACGCAATCAGATTGCAGCATTCGAGTTTTCACGTGAAAGTCATCCTTTCAATTGCATATCTCACAAGACTCGAAATGTCTCAGTACAGTGATCGGGGAACTTAGCATTGCGTGAATCTCTTACAACAGAACGTAGAAATCGCTTACAGAAGAGTTTTATTAGTAAAAAAGTAGATCGTGCTAATTGGGCTATAATTTAAAGCCAGGATGGATCTGGTAAGCAATCAGACATTGTAATCTAGTTGACCAGGCGGCTCTAGTGATTGCATGGTTCCCTACACACGCACACCAGATTTATAATAGAGCTAGCTCTGCTCCTAGCTTGTTTAGAGTACGTACACACACACTCGTCACATGACATCCAGTTTCACTGCTGATTCAGCACAACCGGGAAATCGCTCAAAAGATACCATGCAGACCCTCTTTCTCCTTGGAGAAGGGGCGGGGTCTGTGGACGAGACTAATAGTCAGCAGTTGCTACCTTTGTAAGGATCCCAGGCCATATATACTCTGCTATCTATGTTAAAATATGAACTCGCTCAGGCACGCCCCTCATGCTCACCCTCCAATATCGATCTACGCTATATGACTCGATGAGGCTCGCCCCTCATGCTCGCTCTCCAAAATTTCAACTGTATGGCCTTATGGGTGTGGCCTCGAAGCTTAGCGCTCGAACAGGCTGAAAAGCTTCATATCTCAGTAAGTACAAACTTTTGTAGAATTCTTTGTGTAATTCTCTTAGATAATCTCGATTATTTTACCTTGGTATGCCGCTTTTGAAGGCTGGAGCTGTTGTTCTTGAGATATTGTTGGAACACACACACACAGACAAAACGACTACCGTAACCCTAGGTGTGCACACATGTGCACCAAGGGTTAATGATATGTTGCCGATGTGATTGGTACTAATAGGAACTATAATATATGTTAAATGAAGTTTTGTTACTCCAAATATGTTTGAAGTTTTATATATTATGTTAGAACATGCCTATACCAGGGCTCATACATGAAATACACTCAGTAATATTGAGTGTATTTCAAAGTAGAGCATGCAGAAGCCATGCATGTTCTAACCAAGTTGTATCATGGCACTTCAAGTTCTAACTACTTTCTTTCTAGTTTGAGTATAGTATAGGCTCAAGCGCTTACTTTAGGAAAATTAAGGTCAAGACACTGAAAATTGCGACAACTTGCACACTAAAAATTTGAACTTGAAACAGGTACAAAAGACTATTTTCTAAAAAAAACACATTAGCATTGTCTTCTGGTTGTCTTGTGAAGAATCTCATGCACTAGAGTCTCTTTTCACTGGATAGTTCTTGGCTTTTTTTCACATGTTGTGTATATTCCACCAGATTTCCTGTGAAGGTTGAGTGCGGTCAGTATAAGTATACAACTAATGTTTTCATGTTGGCACCTTTGAAAGTATGGCTTCCCATATGATACAAGATGTTTTTGTTTCTTCCTGAGTACTATATGTTTGGAAACATTTGCATACTATGCCCTATATTGCGCATTTTGCCGTTATACTCGCATATTATTAAGTATACGTATTAATTAGCCCATGTATAATGCACAGATAAGATATAAGGTTTCGATCTGGTCATGTTCATTTGAGTAACAAGACAGTGCATGGGTTTGACATGTGAGATTACAGTGGGCTTATAGTATATATCCTTGCAATAACACACATGCACACACACACATACACACACACACACACACACACACACACACACACACATACTCTTATTTACACGCACAGACACACACACGTGGACATTTAATCACCTATTTAGCATTACACACATGTAATCGACCACAAAACTATGCTATATATTGAGAGTACATATTCTCTGAGGCCCTGCTGACATATTACAGTTGCTATAACTCTACCATGATGTGTTTAGTGACCTGATCACACTCAGAATGAATGCATAGGTCCTCTTGTACACATTTAGCATCCTTGAAGTATTGTTTTGCCTTCCAGATCCTTTAATTGTAGTTGTGACCCTTTCTCTTGTGAAGTAAGGGTGAGTGCTTGATGATACAAAACATATACAGGTATACCCTATAGTACATTTCCTCCATGTTTCCATGCTTCTATTTTTATATTCCGCAACAAGTTAAGGTTGTATTCTAGACGGTTTGTTGTGTTTGTACACAAGAGGTGGTAGTTTGTGAAGCCAACTCAGAGTATAAGGGAGGTAGGATACAAATACACCATTGCTGGGTTGGCATGCATATGTCTGATACGTGTCTGCAGTACCTCACAATGATCAATTATTATTTCAATAGTAAATAGCTGATCATCTTAACTCCCTAGCTTACAGCCCAGCAAATGCATGCCTGCACTCTTGAGTCCTCTGAAGCCAAGTCGTTTAGGTTTCTGCCTTTTCATTGTGCAATGCAATGTCTATATACAGAGTATTAATTGTTGCATTAAATTTTGTTTGCCACTAGATCATACAAACGTATCATTGTCATTGCAGTAAACATTATACATTCTGTTGTGTGTTTAGCAATCAAACAGAAACAGAAACAGGATGAGGAGCACCTCAAGGCATGCAATCGAGCAATGCAGGACAATGGTTCTGCTGACCAACTCATCGTTCAGGGAGTCCTGTTTGGATTCCCTCGCTCTGGGAAAAGCTCTCTTAAAGACCGTCTAGCTAGGAAGATACGTACTATCAGGGGGAGCACTGGAGCAGCTGAAAAGGTCGCTCACGTTGAGATCACAATGTGTCAAGTATCAGGACGAATATGGAAGGAACTGGACGATCCTAATTCAGAAATGGCTGCAATTGTTGGCAAAATTCAACCTCCTCCTCCTAGCTCACCTGCTACGCAAACAACCACAGCTAGTGACTCTCCACCAGTTAGAAGGAAACCTGTACCAGAAGAAAAGCGCTCCTTCTTTACTTCAATTGTTCAAAAAATCTTTAAGAAATCTCCGCGGCCTGTTGTTGTCACTGATCCTGAAATACAAGTAGAGGTCCCACGCTATGCCCGCTCACTGGAAGTGATCAGCTCTTCTCTTGAAAGCCTTACTCTAGAGGAGTTGAGCAGCTATATGGAGGAGACATGGACCCTCTACATGAGCGACACTGGCGGTCAACCAGAATTCCAAGAGCTCCTTCCTGTTCTAGTGTCTGGACCAGCTCTCTTCTTCCTGGTCTTGAGACTCGACAAAGACCTCTACAAAAAGTACACCATCGAATACCTCCATCCAGAAACTGGGAAGTGTGTGGTTCCTTTTGAAGCAAGTTATTCGATGGCCGAGATGATCCGGCAGTCTCTTGCCAGCGTTGCCTCTACAAGGATGCAAAGCCAGTTTGTGGACGATCTCACTCCAAAGATTCTGTTTGTAGGAACACACAAGGATCAACTGAAATCACCGCGGGAAGAGATAGCTAAAATTGACGCAGAACTGCAACAAATCGTCAAGACAACTGAGGCATTTCGAGAAGGAATGGTTGTTTTTGCTTCTGAGTCTCAACTCCTCCATGCTGTGGATAACACCAGTAAGGGTGATGGTGATTTCCAGAAGGTTCGAGCCACTGTTGAGAAGATTGCCCAGTCTCCTTTCTATCGCATTAGCACACCTTTCTCCTGGCTAATGCTGGGCATACTCCTGAATCGAAGTGAGAAGAGAGTGATGAGTTATGAGGAATGTCTCGAGATGGGAAAAGAGTGTGGAATCAAATCACCTGTTGATTTGGATCATGCCCTCTGGTTCTTACATCAACGTGTCGGTACCATACGTCATTTCCAATCAGTGCCCGCCCTTCAAGACGTCATCATCAAGGACCCTCAGTACATCTTTGACAAAGTCACTGAACTTATTGTGGACACCTTCACATTTGAAAAGGCTGCCACATTCAGTCATACCATTGATGATTTTCAAAAGAAAGGAATCTTTCCACTTTCTGCTTTTGAAAAAATTTCTACCGGTAATGATATCCTGTCGAGTTCAAAGTTCATTGCTCTCCTGGAACACCTTCATATCGTGGCTGCTCTCTATGAAGATGGTGCTGTCACTAAATATTTCCTCCCGTGTGCTCTGACCCATGCTGACCTACCTCCAGACTCAGAGGAAGGTACAGAGGTCCCTTCTTTGCTTGTTATCTTCAACAGCGGCTACTGTCCAAGAGGAGTGTTTGGCTCACTCGTGGTATGTCTGATGTCAGTCAAAGGAGAGTTTAACTGGAGGTTGGAGCAAGACAAGATCTATCGAAACCAGATCCAAATGGCAGTCGGTCCTTACGACTCCTTTCGCTTTCGTCTTCAATCACAGTACATCCGAATCGATCTCGTATCTTCATTTCATAAAAAACGTATGCAAACTCTTGGTCGAGTGTGTTGTCATGTCCGTCACTGTGTCCACGAGAGCATAGGCAAAGTCATTGAAGCTCTCAACTACTCTGTGAAAGCATATCCTGTTTTTGGATTTGAACTTGTAACTAAAAGTGATATTCATTTGGCCACGATAAATTTCGATAATGGTGTACCAGTTAACTTGAAGGACACAGTGACAGGAGAAAGAGTGGCTCTTCCAGATGGACACCAGTTCTGGTTTGATGAGGTATACACATACAGTTTCTCCTGCTTTATTTACTACATGCTTACATCTGTCATTTTTGCTATTTTCTCTTTTAGAATCAAAATCTTGCAACTTGTGGAGAGGGTTCTCATATATCAGAGACTATACCCATAGAGAAAGCCAATTCAACTAATCTTTCAGGTATATATTTTTTATCCCTATCTTTTTTTTTTCATGATCTTAATGATTCATAATCCAGCTGCTGCATGTATAATGGTTTTCATACATAGTGTTACACTGAGCTTATTCATTCCTTCCCTTTCTCCTAATCTAGCCTCCTCCTCCTCCTCTCTGACCTTCTCCAATGTGAGTGCTGCTCTCAAGACTCTCGCTGACTGGCACTCTCTGGGAGTGGCCTTGGGACTCCAGAAGTCTCAATTAGACATGATTGAAGGGGACTACCCTCACATTAGAAGGCGGAGAAATGAACTGATTAGTGTGTGGCTTGACAATGACCGAGGAGCCTCGTGGAGCAAGTTGTGTAGTGCTCTTGAGGACATTGATGAAAGATCATTAGCTGAGCAGATAAAGTCTCTACACTGTTAGCATTATTTTTTATATGGAATGTGCACTAACTAATTTCTTTGTTTCAAATAAAAAAAATTTAAAATGATCAAAAGGTATAATATTGTAATTGTTTTGAACTATATAAAAATGCATGCATATACATGCATGTAATTATAAGTATAACTCGTACTGGCGCCGGCACGCATGCATATTAATAAGGTCTATATAATAATTAGATTTAGGTTTATATCAGTTATGTAAAGTGTTAAAAGATACGTGTATATCACCATGCATGTGCATTATTATAATTTACATAATTAATGGGCTGGAGTTCTTTATATGATGTACATTGTATACGTATGGATCAATCCGGCATTGGATTGTATTACACAATGCATCTCATCATTATGATTGCTTTTGATGCATGCTGGGAAATTGCCTTAAAACTTTAAAAAATCAACAAAAAAAGACCCTACCATTATTACTGAAAAATCTTCAGCTCTGAAGCACAATTATGTACTATTTTAGATCAAGTTTAGGGGGTCAACTCATGCAGGGGGTCATGATCAAGTTAGGCCACTCTGCTTATGGTTCTCACCCTTTCAGTTATTTATTATGGCTGATGAACAAAGCTTTAATAAATAAAAGTGGTGTCAATTCTCTAAAAACTTATCAACTCTGCTTCTTGCAGGCTTTGCTGAGAACTTTCTAGGTACAAATAAAGTTGACTCAAAACCACTTGTTGCTTGCACTTTAAATTTATAGTGCAGGAGGGAATTTAGTCCAAAGCCTACGTATACATTGCCTTCCTAGATTCCCCCAAAATATTTGGCACAGTGGGCAATATCTGTACAATGCATCCACTATATATAGTTTAAATCTTTCTCAATCCATCAGATCTACTCATTAATGAACAGTTACTACTTGACCAGCTGGACATAGAATTTGCACTGCCAGCTGTTAAGATTGAATTGCAAGCGATAATAACATTAGTTGTTTACTTTGCCAATAATAAGAAGAGGCACTATCATGATGAACAGAACATTGACCAATCAGCAGTGCTTGTTATAAAGGAGAGTCGGTCACTTCCAGTAGAGTATTACACGTATTTACAAAACCAGGAAATGGTACCCTTGTGGGTATAACAAAGTGAAGACACTTGATGCAACCCATCATTTGGGGGTTCTTCTATTAATAACACACCTGTGCATCATAATTATAGCTGAGTGAATCACTTCTATACAATTAGTATTTTCTAACTGAGTTAGTTCCATGTTGGATGCCTTCACCAGGCACTTTGGTGAGTATAAGCAACTATAAAAATTAATGCTCTATCTGTGCTCAACACTCTCCTTAATTGGGTCAGCAGACATCACTGAATACAGGAATTCAACAACGGCTTTAGTTGAAAGTCTTTGCTCCTCTGTCCATTACTCCTGGACCAATTGTGCACACTCATGAAACAGCTCGATCCACCTCTCAAAGCTGTCTTCCACATTTATCAGTCTCTTCACCGGTGAAAAGGAGTAAAGGGGGCAGTGTCTGAACAGCAGCTGCCTGAGTTTGTGCTGTCAACATTTGTGTTTGAGCTTGCAATAACCTCAGGTCATTAATTCGATTAAGTCACCTTGGTTGTCTTGGATTGTCAAGCTTCTCCCAATTAACATTCCTTTGCTCAAGTAGTACTAGTGGTGGCATATGGCTCGCACCCAGTTGGTGAGATTGATCTGCATGGGTACAACCCATCACTCAGGGCTCTGTCTGTGCCTAGTACACTTTGGTGTTGATCGACATTTTTGTGGTCTAAACATCCATTGCCCATTGTGCTGAACCGGTTGGCCGCTAGTGCAATGGCCCTCCCCCTCTGGTGGAGAATTCGTGTTTTTTAAACATGGATTGTGTCTACTGCATTGTAGACCATACAGCCTTGTTGATGATTACTGCATTGTAATCGAAACTTTGGCAAGAATGGACTGGTGTTAAAATTTAAACTTTGAAATTTGTAGGTTCTTGCAAGAAGTGCAAGAAATTTGGCCAATTTCTTGCACTTTCTTGCAAAAAATGAAAAAACTTGCAAAAAAAACTTGCTTATTACTTGCAAGACTTTTTTGCCTGGGAAGTGTCACAAAATAGTCTATTCTCCTAAATGTTGAAGAATGAAAGAGAGAGCTCAGAAATATTTAGGTAAACCAGGCAGGCTGATATTTAGATTCCAAATAATGCACACTTACATCTGGAAAAGGGTCGTCAATTTGAATTATGCATGAGCATAAAATAGAATGGCTGCCATACGGAGAAGACGCTTTTCATCTAGCCACCCAACAAGATACACGGAAAACTGATACCAAAAGTGAGTGAAGACAAGGAAACTAAGTTTATTCATTTAAGAACCAGCTTCTAAAAGTGAATGGTCTTGGAGAAACATCGAGCCAACATAGAATAATAACCAGAAGAAGATGGAGAAACTTGGAGGTTTAGTTTGGTACCTTAGGGTAGTTTTAGGACTTGTTTTTAGGCTTGTTAGAAAGAGAATAAGCTAAATAGTAGCTTTTGAAGTCTTTTAGTGGCAAGCACTCAGTTTTTTGCGGAGTTATTCATGTGAATATTTGAATTGCGCTAATGGGCCATCCCTGCCATTCCTATGTACCCTGTACTACCATACTGGGAATACTCAGTGTAGTTAAGGCTGCCTCAACTTTTAATAATGTACAATTTGTAGTTTAGATATCTCTTCAGGAATTTATTATATTCACTAAAACTTTACATCCATTGATTGTTTGACCAATCACGGATAGAAAATATTTTCAAGTGTGAATGTCATGCGACCCGCAGGGGTGGGACAGGATGATGTCCTCTTTGTAGGACCTTAATGCAAAGATGCAGAGCTGGATATTTATTTTCACAATGTCATATTTTGTCAGAATATTGTATTTATCTTCAAGATTTTGAATCTGCTTGGAAACTTGGTCTTACAAACTTTATTGGTAGAAACAGAGAGAAATAGGCCTATTTCTAAATATTGCACACCTAATTATATATGCTATTGATTATTTCTCTCTATGGGTACCCCAGTTTCTGGGCAGATCTAATATTTTATGGTTAAGATGTACTAGATAAGGTGGGAGATTTGCCTCTTGAAATAACATTCAGCTCTGCATTCAGAAAAGTATGTATTTTTGTCTGTAGCCCCGCCCACAAGTGTTATTTCATTTTTATTTTCACAATTTATATCCAATACAATAAAAATACAATGTTTATTAAGTTTGGTCTTCCAGTCACCAAGTATAGTTAAAACACGAAGGGGTAAACCTTTAATTATGTCCTTAACTTCCTTAAAATTTGAGGCGTCCTTAACTACACTGAGTAATTATGTTACTATTAAGTTCATATCAGGATGCTTTCAAATTGTATATTGTCTCTATAGGTGTCACGACTTCTGTCCAGCTTATAGACGAATCGATGAACTTCATGCTCTTATCCCGTTAGGTACGCCATTTGTCGCATCTGCTGCTACAGTGACTCAGAGTATTCAAAGAGAAGTGATTGACACTCTCTAATTGTGAGTTTATAGGTACATCGTCCGACCGTCCCAACATATATTACGATGTTACTGAAATTGACAAAGATCTTACCTTGTGCCTCACTTCACAAAAGAACAATTGTCCACGTACGATCATCTGGATATGAGTGCACGTCCATATGCCCATTTTCTTGACAAACTTGGAGATGACTCATACTACCCCCCCAAAGATCTGCAAAAGTTTGTAGCAATTGATTGTTTGGAATGTTCCACTAAGTATACCAGCCAAGAACAAACATACTATTTTGTCAAGTCTCACTGATTTTGATGGAGTAGTCCGGGTTATGTTTGCCACAAAGGCTCTGAAAATGGGAGTGAATCTGAAAATGTAAACACTGTTATCCATTATGGTGCCCCTCAATCGATTGATGATTATTTTCAAGAAAGTGGAAGAGGAGGAAGAAGTGGAAAGTAAGCTCAATCAACAGTATTTTTGAAGATGAACTGAATGGCCGTTAAAGAGAGAGGCACGCATCCAATGTAAGAGACCATGATGTGGCCGCAGTTGGAAAATATTTGGAAAATGTCACTTTATGTCATTGAAAATGGTTGTTAGACCTTTTCGGACCATCATGGGCTCGATGTGGTGATGATTCTCTTACTTGTGATGTATGTACATGTGTCAACAAGGAGAAAATTGGTATGTCTATATTCCCAGTACGGTAGTACTGGGTACATAGGAATGGCACGGATGGTCCATTAGCGCTATACAAATATTCACGAGAATAACTCTGCAAAAACTGAGCACCTGGCTCTAAAAGGCTTCTTAAGCTACTATTTAGCTCTTTCTCTTTCTAATGAGCCCAAAAACATGGCCTAAAACCATCGCTAAAGTACCCAACTAAAGTATGCCAAACCTCTAATTTTCTCCATCTTCTTCTTCTTCTTCTTCTTCTATCTTCTCATGCCATATCTCAAAGACTGTATGTGCCTGACTAACTCTTACTGCTATTGTATTTGGTACTGGTTGTTAATTTCATTTGTTACACTGTTTAATTTTTGCTTTTCGTATAATTAGAACAAGCATTGTAAAAAATTGTAAAGATGTTAGTTTAAATCGGGTTGCATGAATCTGGTTGCATCCAACAGAGAAATCTCATTAACATTGGTCCTTTGAGCCAGATAGCAAGTTGAACTAGTTTTGCGATACGTTTCTCTCGTTGGAAAGCTTGTCTCATTCTTTTGTGGTTCCTTCTCTCGATCTTAGTTTGTCGACCCGATCACGTGCCGTCGGGTATGCTACACATCGAAAACAGTTATGACTGAACTGAACTTTCACAAGAAGAGAAGAGGTGTAACCTGTGCATCTCTGACGAAGCTAGGCACCAAGATAGCAGATTTGGAAGCGAGTAGGGAGAATCCCAACACCATTCACGTTGCCCAAGGACTGGCAACTAAGCTAAGCACCCTGGATGCTGATTTTAAGACACATCACCTTGCCATCATTGATCTTACTGATGGAGAAGAAGCTTTAGGCACTGAACAGCAGACCCTCGACGATCATGACGATGTCATTAGCGAACTATCAGTTCGTATTCAACAGTTAGTCTCCTCTCTCACCCCATCGTCAACTCATGATCTCGAGAAATCAGAGACCCGTCGTCTTGCAAGATTACAAGAAAAGCTAACCACCATCGAAGGGGCGATCAATGAAGTCACCACGGATGATGAAGATGGCGTATGCACTATTGAACAGTATGCCGAACAGGTCGCAGACTTGAAGACCGAGTTGAAAGACGTCCAAGCCTCGTGGAGTTGGCACCTGAAGACCCTCTACCAGCCATACAAGACATGGTTGAACAATCCATCTTTAGATGTTCCTTAGCTGTCAAGAAACGCCTACATCCCACAGTTGATACTCACGCTACCATTGCACCCAAGGCAGCGGGAGCCAAGCTCCCGAAGCTGGAGGTACCCACGTTCGATGGTGACATATTGAAATGGAGATCATTTTCGGATCAGTTCCAATCCTCCATTCATGACAGATCAGACCTCACACCCACTGAGAAGATGGTGTACCTGCAGAACACCCTCAAGGACAACACTGCCAAACGCACCATAGAAGGTCTGACCAAGTCTGGAGAGCATTATGAAGAGGCAATCAAATGCCTTCAAGCACGATACAATCGTCTCCAACTAATCCACCAGACTAATGTACGTCGAATCATAGATGCTCCAAGTCTCAAGGAAGGGAATGGAAAAGAGCTCCGTATCCTTCATGACACGGTAGTTCAGCACCTACGAGCTCTACAATCGTTGGAGTATGAACTTCCGCCACAATTCATCACGTCTCTTCTCGAATTAAAGCTCGATGCTAACACAATGTTTGAATGGCAATGCCACAGTAGGAGCATAATGATGTCCCAGACTGCAAGGAGCTGTTGGGCTTCTTAGATCTATGTGCTCAAGCCGCGGAGGTTTCTGTACAAGAAAAGAAACCATCTAAAGCAAGCTACTCCACTACCAAAACCAAGATGTTCCCGTCACTTGCAGTGAGCACTCGGAAGAGTGACGAAGGCTGTGTGGCATGCAAAGGTGAGAAACATCCTTTGTATTCTTGTTCTAAATTTAGATCTATGTCCCATGATGAAATGGTTTCCTTGTTGAAAGCAAATGACTGTTGCCTTAACTGCCTCTGTCCTGGGCATTTTGTCAAGGAATGTAAGTCGCTGCATCATTGTAAGCATTGCCAACGACCCCATCACTCTTTGTTGCATGTTGATAGTAAACCCTCTAAGCCCAGTGCCCAAGTCACATTTAACTCTACGGTGGCCCTCAGTAATCATGCATCAGTACAGATGCAATCAAATCTGTTGTTGATGACTTGTCAAGTTTTTGTAGAGGCACCTCATGGTGTAACAAAAGTTCGTGCACTCTTAGAATCGGGGTCATCTGCATCGTTCGTCACCGAGAGAGTTGCTCAATCTCTTCTACTTCGTCGCTATCCACAGGATGCAAAGATCTGTGGGATAACTGGTCTCTCGTCAGGTAACTCCACCCCGTTAGCTACAAGGTTCAAGATAGCATCCATACACTCTCCCTCCAAGAAGTTTGAAGTGAGTGCTATTGTTGTGCCTCACGTAACATGCCACTTGCCAGTCTCGCCAGTGTCTGTCCATAGTGAATGGGATCATATCAAGGGATTACGTTTTGCAGATCCAGATTTCAACAAACCTGGCAGGATAGATATGTTACTAGGAGTGGAGACCTTTGTAGATGTTGTGCGTCAGGGCCGGCGGAGAGGATGTCGTGACTCTCCGACTGCAATCGAGACAGAATTTGGTTGGGTTCTAGCTGGCAGCACTGGTCACTCTGAATCACATGCTATCACTTCTCATCATGTGTCCGTGCAAGCTGGAGATGAAGTCTTGCGCCGTTTTTGGGAGATCGAGGAGAGATTCATTGCCGACAGTACGATGTCCCCAGAAGAGCGTGCTGTCATGTCTCACTTCCGCAACAATCACTCAAGAGACCCTGATGGTAGATTTGTAGTACCCCTTCCTAAGCGATCCACTACTGGTGAACTAGGAGAGTCTCGGTCACAGGCAGTACATCGTTTAATCTCATTCGAGAAGTCAATGCAGGCCAAAGGTCAGGCTGAGGAAGTTTCTAAAGTCATGGACGAGTACTTCATATACCAACATGCCGAGCAAGTACCACAAGTTGATCTAGAGAAGTCACCAGATGAGGTATTTTACCTACCTGTTCAGGTTGTTCACAAGGATTCAAGCATGACCACTAAGTTGCGAGCAGTGTTCGATGCATCCGCAAAGTCGAGTACTGGACTGTCTCTGAATGACATCCTTTTAGTAGGGCCAACCGTTCACCCTCCACTGGTTGAAGTCTTGATACGTTTTCGGTTCCTTCAGAATCGCTTTAATTGCAGATGTCAGTCGTATGTACCGAGCGGTGCTTTTGTCCGCATCGGTTCGTTTGGCGAGATGGTCCTGAATTTCCTCTAATTGACTATTGTATGACTCGAATTACGTTTGGGGTGTCCTCGTCATCCTTCATCGCCAACATGTGTGTGAAGCAAAATGCAATAGACCACAGAATGGAGTTTCCCAATGCTGCAAAGGTAGTAGACAACTCCCTCTACGTAGACGATTGTCTTGCTGGTGCACATTCAGCTGATGAAGCAGTGAAGTTGCAGTGCGAGCTACAAAACTTGTTTGACAAAGGAGGCTTCTTGCTTCGTAAATGGAACGCAAGTGAACCCTCAGTCCTACGACATATTGCACCGGAATTACGAGATGCACGGTGTGCACTCTCTATCTCTGATCCCGACCAATATGCAAAAACCCTAGGGATTGAATGGAACTCAATTCTTGATCAATTTCGCTTAACGGTAGCAGACATTCCCACAGCTGTCAACATGACAAAAAGAAACCTAGTCTCCGACATCACCAAAACCTTTGATGTGCTAGGTTGGTATTCGCCCACGATCGTGAAAGCCAAGATGTTACTACAGCTACTTTGGTCAGAGAGAGTTGGATGGGATGATCTAGTGCCCGAGCCCATACTCGTCGAGTGGTCTCGTTGGAGGGATGAATTGCAGCTTCTCTCTAATCATCTCATTCCAAGATGTTATTTCCCTAAAGAAATGACCATCACGTCAATGCAACTACATGGCTACTCAGATGCCTCGGAGCGAGCATACTCCGGAGTTGTATATCTCAGGATGGAAGACTCAACTGGTGGTCTACACACTTCCTTGGTGATGGATAAGACTCGTGTGGCACCAATCAAGAGACAGACCATACCACGTCTGGAGCTCTGCGGAGCACTCGTGATGGCACAGATCTTGTCCCAATGTAGAGAAGTTCTTAGCATTCCATTGGATCGGACTTTTGCTTGGACGGATTCTACCATAGTACTCAACTGGTTGCAGGGAAATCCTCGTCGATTCAAGGTGTTTGTTGGCAACTGAGTTGCACAAATCATGGAGCTCATTCCCCCAGAACGTTGGAAGCATGTCGTGAGTGCTGAGAATCTGGCGGATGGTGCATCACATGGAATGTACCCCTCAGAAATCTTGAATTATGATCTTTGGTGGGAAGGACCGGGATGGCTGAAGCTCGATCAAGCTCACTGGCCCAAACTGCCAGGAGTGGTTCCTAACTCTCATTCTGAAGAAGCAAATGAGTTGTGTGCACTTGTTTGCACTACACAGCCTGAAGATCAACGGATCTTGTTACCTGTCGATCGATTCTCGTCTTTTAGTCGCTTAACAAGAGTGACAGCCTGGGTAAATCGGTTTGTTGCAAACTGTAGACAACAAAAGCTTTCTGGACCGCTAACCACCCAGGAGCTATGGCAAGCAACTTTGTACTGGATCAAGGTGATTCAAAGAGAATCATGGCCTAGAGAAATTGATGCCCTCAAGAATGGTTCGAGCATCCAGCAATCTAGTCAACTCTTGTGCCTCAACCCCTTCTTGGATCAGAACAACATTCTTCGTGTAGGAGGACGTCAAGAGAATTCGGAGCTCACATATGATAATCGACACCCGATCATTCTCTCTTCAAAGCATTCAATTGTGAAGTTACTTATTCACTCAGAGCACCTCCGACTACTGCATGGCGGTCACCTACTGGTGTCTGGATCTCTTTCTTGTCGATTCCACATTGTCGGTGGACACAAGGCAATCAGGTCAGTCACACGCAGCTGCGTCACCTGCAAGCGAAGATCAGCCAAACCAAGTCCTCAGAAGATGGGACAGTTTCCTAAAGAGCGTGTGACCCCTGACAATGTGTTTAACAGAGTTGGACTGGATTATGCAGGACCACTACACTTGAAATAAGGTTCAGTGCGCAAGCCAGTAATAGTGAAAGCATATGTCTGTATTTTTGTGTCACTATCTGTGAGAGCTGTGCACATAGAATTGGTTTCAGATCTTACCACTGAATCATTCTTAGCCTGTTTGAGAAGGTTCGTCGCACGTCGTGGCAAACCCATGCTATTGTGGAGCGATCATAGTTCCAACTTTGTCGGAGCCAAACGTGTTCTCAAAGAGTTGTACGAGTTCCTGAAACAAAGAGACACCAACGATGTCGTAGCAGATTTCTGCAGTACTCAAGGAATCACGTGGGATTTTATCCCAGAACACGCCCTACACTTTGGGGGGTTGTGGGAGTCTGCGGTGAAAAGTCTGAAGACATACCTCTATCGTGTCATTGGAAATTCAAAATTGAACTTTGAAGAAATTGCTACTGTACTCACTCAAATCGAGGCATGCTTAAATAGCAGGCCACTTGGAGTTATTCCCCACTACAATGATGAAGGAATTGAGGTTCTAACTCCAGGACATTTTCTAATCGGGCGTCCAATTGAGGCGATTCCTGATCCATCCTCCTCCTATCAGTCTGTCGCGGTCTTGCGACATTGGGATTTGTGTCAAGCGTTGGTACGTTACTTCTGGAAGAGGTGGCAGTCTGAGTGTCTAGTCTCTCTCAGGAAGTACTCAAAGTGGCGTCAACCATCCAGAAATCTTCAAGTCGGAGATATTGTTGTTTCAAGAGAAGATAATACTGCACCTTCCCAGTGGCCTACTGCTAGAGTTACTGCAACACATCAAGGACAAGATGGCCTAGTCAGAGTGGTTACTCTCAGAGACTGCCAGTGGTGTCTACAAGAGACCTGTAACAAAGGTGGCACTACTTCTACCTTGTAACTAACTGGAAACTGTAAGGAATTCTTCTTGTTAAATACATAGCTGACTCTCATTAGTTTAAATTAAATTTATGTGACTTGTTTTTTTCGTGGTTGTTATTACTTTGAAGACATTACTTCGTATGTCTTGGCCAGCGGTATGTATGTGCCTGACTAACTCTTACTGCTATTGTATTTGGTACTGGTTGTAATTTCATTCGTTACACTGTTTAATTTTTGCTTTTCGTATAATTAGAACAAGTCATTGTAAAGATGTTAGTTTAAATAAGGGTTGCATGAATCTGGTTGCATCCAACAGAGAAATCTCATTAACAAAGACCATTCACTTTTAGAAGCTGATTCTTGAACGAACAAACTTGGTTTCTTTGTCTTCAACTCGCTTTTGCCATCAGTTTTTTGTGCTTCTCTTTGAGTCGCTAGATACAAGGCGAAAAGCGCCTCTCCATATGGTGCAGCCATTAATTTCTAAACTCATGCATTATTCATAAGCTAGCTAGCCTACCGACCCTTTCCACATTCAAGTGGGCATTATTTGGAATCTATTGCAATCATGCAGTGCACCCAAGTTCTGTCCTAGATCCTATCCTCTCGTTCTCTGTGTTCAGTTCTTCAGTAGGGAAGTCAATGTAATTGACACAAATCATGTTGCCTGCTAGGAGGTTTAGATTTTCAGCTGTTTGAAAGGCCGCATCGACCCGGTGTCAAGGTGGGCGGTTGCCAGGCAAGTTCTCTGCCCAGCCTGAAGACTATATTCCACTGATATTATAAACAATTATTTAAAAAAATAGAACAAACAAGTACAAAAAACATTAAAAATGTAAATCAAACATAGGAATGGCCAAATCGTAAAAAAGTGAGCAAACAAGATAGGAATGGTTGTCAGATTGAGAGAGTTCATTCCTGTGTCTACAATGTCATTGCAAACAAGATAGGAATGGTTGTCAGATTGAGCGAGGAGTTCATTTCACTGTGTCACCTATATTCATATCCCTACTGAGCTCAATGCTCGCTTTTTTACGATTTGGCCATTCCTATGTTTGATTTACATTTCTAATGTTTTTTGTACTTTACACACATAATTACATAAACATTCATTCACATAAACATATACTGCGCACGCACTAAAATTAGTCATCATAATCTGAAATGTTAATATCGATCATCATCACATCATCATCTTTGTACTGTATTATGTTAAACTTTGAAAAATCCTTCTGTTTTCTCTTGATTCATTGAATTGGTGAATCTGTTCCAATTCCATAGAGGATTAAGCTGGATGTTTGGGTACATGAAGTGTTTCCTGTCTGACATCTCTTCCAATTGCATGCAACAGTTTATTTCTCTGAACAGCTGCTATCACCTTGACAATGCTATCTATACTTGAATAGGCAGATGTTGGAATTGACTCTGTCTTATTGCCATGGTAAGATTTTGGCTGGAAAATAGTGACGAGAGGTGTGCAATAAATGGAAAGGCTTTCGTATCTCACCATGGCAACACGTAATCAAGACGGAGTGGAAAATTTTATTAAATACATGGTAAGTCGATTCTCACATGAAAGTTTAGTTGCCATGGAAACAGATCTTCAATTAATTATTCATTAATTCAAAAACATTTAACGAGTGGTAAGTCACATGACCAAGATTTTGGTGCAAGTATGTTAAGCATCATGCAGAGTCTTTGTACGCACGACAACAGCACTTAGAGTAAGAAAGTTACAGCCAATACGCATATTTTTTCATTTTAATGAGGGTCCCATGCCTGAGCTAAGAGGGTTACTCAATTTTGTTACCCTTTTTTTAGAGTTAAGAAAATGCCAACACCTCCTTCTGAATGCTGTACATTTGCTAATCACCTCAGCTGACAGTAAACCCAAATTCAACTCCCAAAATAAAGGGGGTTGTAGACGCAATATATACACAGCTAGCTCTCCGACATATGTTGAATGGTAGAGCTGGGCTACAAGCTAGGCACTGAAGCTGGTTGTGAAAAATCCATGCATATACACTTATCTTCTTAGAAGAGCACACTTGAGATTATTGTGAAGTCCCTAACACCTAGCCTCCACCTCAAGGAGCTACTCTGATGCACATATATAGGCTCCAACGTTAACTGACCCAGAATCTCTGCGACAGTCCCAGATTTGTCCCAGGTCCCGGAAAACACTCCAAAATGTCCTGGATGTGGCATTGCAGCAGTAAGAACTGACAAAAATTGATCAAATGCACCACAAAAACAGCTGACTTTGATTTATACAAGTTACAAACTGTTCATGGTTGCTTATAAAAGGCTGTTTTAGCATTGGAAGGGTCGGGTTCAGTCTGCACGTAGCTACCTAGCGGTAAATTTTATTTGCACTATTTTTTTGGCGTGTTTAGGGTGTAGTCATCAAAAATTGTGGGTGTGGCTTCCACTTTGTCATTTGGTTCCGGAAAACTTTTGGAAAAAGTTGGAGCCTATGGATGCAATACACAGGAATTAGCCACTGTTCCCAGATACAGGAAGCATAGCATAAAGCTGAGATGACAGTTGACACTTGAGCAGTGATTGATTTGTTAGTGCGTTGACAACTTTCGAAAGCTCACCAATATTGTCAATAGGTCCTTTTTGGAAAATGAAAGGAATTTTTGTTTTGAAAATGTCAAACAAAAATAATGGTCAGTTTGTAGCTGGCACCTTCATCAAGAGATAAAACATCACACTCTGATAAAACCATTTGAGAGGATCTGGAAGAGTCATTGATAAATACATGGCTGGTAGGGTGGGGCGTCATAGTGCTAGTTGAGAACTTTGAACCCCAAACAAAAGGCATTTTCTGTTTCACTCATTTTACAGGCTCTACTAGGAAGAAAGTGACATCCTGTTTAGTCAACTGTTTTTCTCATCCATGACTCTTTGTTTACCAAGAGGAGCATTTCCTTTAGAAGTGGTTTCATTTAGGCGCCACTTTTTGTTGGCATCTACTTGTCTATGGCTTGCAAATCTCTTTTCTTTGTCATCAGGCATTTCTCTAGCTAGCTTTACATTCTCTGTAGAGTTCTCTTTGCCTTACAAAGTGTTTTTTTTTTTTTGTCTTCATTATCGATGACAGACTCTTGCAAGTTCACTGAAAATTAATCACATACTATATTCATAATTTGTAACACTGCGATCAATTCGTACAGCTGAGGACTATGCTATGATTCAAAATGACATTGACAGTCTCGCCTCCTGGACAGAACAGCATAAAACACAATCATATACATCACAGTGCCCGTTCTCAATCAATGGTACCAAGGTGGATGGTTACAAGTACCTAGGTGTATGGCTAACATACTAGCACAAAAATGTAGCATAAATGTTGCAAGGCTAGACAGATGGTGGGGATCCTCTATAGGAAGTGCTACAGGAATGCAAACCAAGAAACACTGCTCAAACTATACCTTTAGATGTGAACTCAAGTATACACTGCAATTGTATCAATTGTATCTCCTCACTTAAATGTTCCAACTGATACTTTTCAAAACTTTGCACTACGTGTTTGTTCCAAGAAATGAGAGGCAAACTACTATACTTTACTTTCATTCTAAGTCAAAGATTTATTTTTTAACATTTTGTAGGTCTATCACCAATCTCACAACAACGTATTGAACTTCTTGTCCACCTCAAGATCTCACAGTCATTCACTAAAGGTTCCATTTGCTAGGACCAAAGCATCCTTCAACTCTTCTGTGAGACATTATGCCCACTTTAATCACACATTGAAGACTGTCAATATGCAAATATTTCAAATTAATTAACTATCCACTACAAGGACATGCACTATCTTTGTCTTATGTATTATGTACTGTAAAGCATGTAAATATACTTGTGACCTGTCAAGGGAAAATGTGCTGGTTAGGAAATTATTGTTTTTGGAGTAAAATGCGGTTTTAGTTTAATTCATGTTTTGCGTGAAAAATTTTTTCTTGCACGGATGTGCTGCGTTACATCTCAGCATGCTCCATGCAAAATTTGAGGCATGGAGCTGCTTTTGTTGCAGAGATATAGCCAGTAGTCTCAGCCTCGTTCATTTTTACTTAGTTGCTAACACAGAGGACAGTTGCTATGCTGTGCAACAAACCGTAGCGAATATTTATGAGCAAGGCAGCTGCCACTAAACATGAATTTTTATTTGTTGTTCTCTTTGACTTATAAGCTGACTAATCTCAAAATTTTGCTACAGCACATAGACAGAAAAGTAAGCTAAAGCTGTGTACATGCTTGCAATTGTCTAGTCCAAGCACTTTCATTGCCTCTCCTTGTATGGCAATTACGTACAGGTTATTTTGAGGCTTATATTAGTTCTTGGAACTTACTGTACCTAGAATGTATCTCTTTACTGACAAGCGCTTACCTCCTTGAGTCGATTAGCTGTCTCCTGGGTCTCCTTTCCTACAGTACATTTCAAGTTGCTGGCCCCCCGGCCCCCTGGCTGTGTGCAGAGTGTAATGTGCAGTGTGATTCACTTGACTAAATGATTGGTGCACCGATTCCCGTGATCGCTATATGTGAGCAGAGCACAACAATCCAGCTGATCGATGAAAGTTTCGAAGAATTGATCCTCAAGTCTCTAAGACCCTGCTAGGTTTAATAAACACTCTACCGAACCTTGCTGATAAGTTTCCCCTTTTGTTTCAGCCACAACAGGTGAATCAAGGTGCTATCAGCCACTCTGTTAGTTCTAGCATAGATCACAGCAACCAGATGCACATGTCTAGCAATCAATTAAATGTTGGCCAAGGGACTGTCAATCCAGCTGAATCCAGTAAGCTTGTATCTATTCCCATTAAAGTTATCAACCCAGTGAAGAAACGAGATGGCAAGTCCTTTTTGAACTAGATGAGATAACAAATTTGAATTAGCTTCGTGGTGAGATACTTGAACAATTGGGCAAGGATGTGGTCAAGTTCGACCGAAAATTTGACGTTGGGTACTTTTTATGGGATCGCAGAGAATGTTTTGGAGCTGCAGATAATATAAATTCAGAACTACATCATCTCCATAAAAATGGTAAGAGCTTGTGGTGCAATGGGTATCACAAGGGTGAGTCTGTATCAACTATCTGTTTAGATTCAGACTCAGATGAAGATTTCCCACCAAAACCAAAGAAGCGCAAAGTTAATGTTAGTGCGTATGATGCCAAGGTACAAAGAGTTGATTCTTTGACAAATGAACTCCAGAATAAACATAAGGACAAATTCAACAGGGTCTCAAGTTGTGGGCTGAGTCTTTAGACAGTGGTAATCACAACAGCAAAGAAACACCACCTAATGGATCTATTTGGTATGGGGAAGTAAGAGAGAGTTCGAATGAATCTGTTGACCAGATGACATCAGCCTTCACCAATATGGCCAATTCAGTGGCTTTAGCATTTGTAACACCTACGAAAGTTATACCACACTGACAACTGTTATATCTGGTAGTCATCATTCAATGTCCCCTGGCCGAAGAATAGACTATCAAGATAAGTTGCTAAAACAAATTACCATGTTACATGACATGTATGAGAGAGGTGCCCTGACATTGTTTACCTAGCAACAACTTTATATACAACCGTTTTTCTAGGAAGCCACGAGTGGAGGCAGGGCTATTTGCAAGAGCTGTATATGGAAAACTACTTGAGCTATGGGTATCATATGCGCTACCTGGAAAGGCCTAGATATACGTGGAATAGCTAACTCAAAATTTGCAGACTTTCCTAAACAGCACGTTTTCCCATGACAGGTCACATTTTATGTTTGAATCTACTTGTATTAGCTTGAGCTATAAAAATTATCACAAAAACAACAGCCAGCAAAAACAACAGATAGCTGATATAGCAACATAGATGGAGGTATTTTCCAATTACACCCTGGTGCTATCTTCCTACTCCTCTGATTCCAAGTACATTCCCAATCAAATATCCTAACAACTATCAATAGATAAATTTAGCAAACACTTTAGATACACACCTTGTGTTATTCTAGATGTTGAGTATTGCAATTAAGTGCACAGTCTTCTTTGGTCCTTGACCAACCCTAAACTTTTTACCTTAGCCTTCACCAGCCGGGCAGTGTGGTATACGCCCGTTAACAACAAAAGTTCTTTGATATTCAACAAGGATAAAACATCAGATCTGACAACACAAAATAAGCATGCATGCATTTATAGTTTTACATGACGTCATAATATTCACTTACTGGAAATACTCAACTAATTACAGTTATTACAAGCTCCAGTTACTATATACACTTCCGCCTTCTTATTACTGTTTCTCACACAAAGTAGATAAGAAAGAAAAAACTATACAAAAACAAAAAAAAACAATTATAGTCACTTACTAAATCTGTCTGGAGCATGTCTTACTCTAGTTGATCTCCGTGGGGGAGGTGGAGCCAACAGGGTGGAGTCTTGAGAGTCTTCAATTTTCAGATCCTCATCCTGCGGAGTGTTTGGAGGAGAGACTGCAGACTCTAAACTGGGTCCTGGCATTACCAATGGAACTTCCACACTCTGTTCCCTGCTCTCTCTTTTACGAATGTTGTCCACATGTTTCCTTACATTGCTATACCCGAATTAATTATGATAACGGGCCACTCTGCAGGACAATCACACCAGGAATCCACTTTGGTTTCTTGTTTGCAAAATTCTCAATGAACATTAAGTCATTAGTCTGAAAAGTACACAATTGACCATGAAGCTCTTTTTGCTTCATTTGCTTCTCTTGCACTTTTCCTCTAACATTTGGAAACAACAAATCGAAACAAGGTCATAATGTTTGGTTCATTAAGAGTTCACATGGTGGAACACCAGTTATTACATGAGGTGTAATCCTATAGTCGAACAGAAATCTAGAGAGTTTTTCTTGCACATTCTCTCCTTTGATATGTTCGATCCCTCTCTTAACTATCTGAACTGCACGTTCAGCTTGCCCATTGCTGGTTGGATAGTAAGGAGCTGAATTCATCAATTTAATACCATTCCTGTCAGCAAATTCTTCTCTAGTGAATGACGAACCATTGTCTGTGACAATCGTTTGAGGCAAACCATGAATGGCAAAAACAGAACGAAGAACTTCAATAGTCTTCCCTGATGTTGTTGTTGACATGATGTGGACGTCAATCCACTTTAAATGCGAATCAACAATGATCAAAAACATGTCCCATGATGGTCTTGACTCCTGACAAGTCATACATTGTTTACAAGATTCTGTCTCGATTCATGTTCAGCCACCACACATAACTTCTTGCTAAAGCTTTCATTTTGCAGACTCCCAAGTGTGACTCATGTAGCTCTTGGGCGATCTTCCTTGTGGTGGCACAATCACTCTGGATCCCCACAAAACACATCCATTGAGAGTACTTAATTCATGTTGTCTTGACACATACGGTTTAAGATTGTCTGTAGTAGAAACTGGCCACCCAGATTTCACAAATTTTCTTACTTTAGATAGAATTGGGTCTCGTGATGTCCATATCTCAATGTTACTCACACTCACAGTTGTTCCAGCGAGATGCTCGATCAGATGAGTAAGATCACCTGGTATTCTGTCATTTGAAGTTGTCTCTGAACGTGGTAGTCGGCTGAGGGCATCAGCATTGCTTTTAATCGACCCTTAATTTATGGTGAATAGTAAGTGTATGTACTCAAGTAAGTGCCCATCTCTTAATACGAGATAATGTAATCAACACCATGGTGGAGCGAATCATACAAGAGGGCACAATTGAAGTGCCATACTGAGCATGTTCCTTAGTACTATTCCCAGTATGGTAGTACTGGGTACATAGGAATGGCACGGATGGCCTATTAGCGCAATACAAATATTCACGCTCATAACTCAGAATTATGAAAAAATGAGAACAAACAAGTGAAAAAAACATTGGAAATGTAATGAGACATAGGAATGGCCAAATCATAAAAAAGAAAGCAAACAAGAATGGCTGTTTGAGTGTGTAAAGAATTATTCCTATGGGCAACATGAGGGACTCAACATGGGAAGAGAGTACTAAATGCAGCCCACACAGGAATGATTCTGCACACACTCAAACAGCCATTCNGCTAAATAGTAGCTTAAGAAGCCTTTTAGAGCCAGGTGCTCAGTTTTCGCAGAGTTATTCTCGTGAATATTTGTATAGCGCTAATGGACCATCCGTGCCATTCCTATGTACCCAGTACTACCGTACTGGGAATATAGACATACCAATTTTCTCCTTGTTGACACATGTACATACATCACAAGTAAGAGAATCATCACCACATCGAGCCCATGATGGTCCGAAAAGGTCTAACAACCATTTTCAATGACATAAAGTGACATTTTCCAAATATTTTCCAACTGCGGCCACATCATGGTCTCTTACATTGGATGCGTGCCTCTCTCTTTAACGGCCATTCAGTTCATCTTCAAAAATACTGTTGATTGAGCTTACTTTCCACTTCTTCCTCCTCTTCCACTTTCTTGAAAATAATCATCAATCGATTGAGGGGCACCATAATGGATAACAGTGTTTACATTTTCAGATTCACTCCCATTTTCAGAGCCTTTGTGGCAAACATAACCCGGACTACTCCATCAAAATCAGTGAGACTTGACAAAATAGTATGTTTGTTCTTGGCTGGTATACTTAGTGGAACATTCCAAACAATCAATTGCTACAAACTTTTGCAGATCTTTGGGGGGGTAGTATGAGTCATCTCCAAGTTTGTCAAGAAAATGGGCATATGGACGTGCACTCATATCCAGATGATCGTACGTGGACAATTGTTCTTTTGTGAAGTGAGGCACAAGGTAAGATCTTTGTCAATTTCAGTAACATCGTAATATATGTTGGGACGGTCGGACGATGTACCTATAAACTCACAATTAGAGAGTGTCAATCACTTCTCTTTGAATACTCTGAGTCACTGTAGCAGCAGATGCGACAAATGGCGTACCTAACGGGATAAGAGCATGAAGTTCATCGATTCGTCTATAAGCTGGACAGAAGTCGTGACACCTATAGAGACAATATACAATTTGAAAGCATCCTGATATGAACTTAATAGTAACATAATTACTCAGTGTAGTTAAGGACGCCTCAAATTTTAAGGAAGTTAAGGACATAATTAAAGGTTTACCCCTTCGTGTTTTAACTATACTTGGTGACTGGAAGACCAAACTTAATAAACATTGTATTTTTATTGTATTGGATATAAATTGTGAAAATAAAAATGAAATAACACTTGTGGGCGGGGCTACAGACAAAAATACATACTTTTCTGAATGCAGAGCTGAATGTTATTTCAAGAGGCAAATCTCCCACCTTATCTAGTACATCTTAACCATAAAATATTAGATCTGCCCAGAAACTGGGGTACCCATAGAGAGAAATAATCAATAGCATATATAATTAGGTGTGCAATATTTAGAAATAGGCCTATTTCTCTCTGTTTCTACCAATAAAGTTTGTAAGACCAAGTTTCCAAGCAGATTCAAAATCTTGAAGATAAATACAATATTCTGACAAAATATGACATTGTGAAAATAAATATCCAGCTCTGCATCTTTGCATTAAGGTCCTACAAAGAGGACATCATCCTGTCCCACCCCTGCGGGTCGCATGACATTCACACTTGAAAATATTTTCTATCCGTGATTGGTCAAACAATCAATGGATGTAAAGTTTTAGTGAATATAATAAATTCCTGAAGAGATATCTAAACTACAAATTGTACATTATTAAAAGTTGAGGCAGCCTTAACTACACTGAGTATTCCCAGTATGGTAGTACAGGGTACATAGGAATGGCAGGGATGGCCCATTAGCGCAATTCAAATATTCACATGAATAACTCCGCAAAAAACTGAGTGCTTGCCACTAAAAGACTTCAAAAGCTACTATTTAGCTTATTCTCTTTCTAACAAGCCTAAAAACAAGTCCTAAAACTACCCTAAGGTACCAAACTAAACCTCCAAGTTTCTCCATCTTCTTCTGGTTATTATTCTATGTTGGCTCGATGTTTCTCCAAGACCATTCACTTTTAGAAGCTGGTTCTTAAATGAATAAACTTAGTTTCCTTGTCTTCACTCACTTTTGGTATCAGTTTTCCGTGTATCTTGTTGGGTGGCTAGATGAAAAGCGTCTTCTCCGTATGGCAGCCATTCTATTTTATGCTCATGCATAATTCAAATTGACGACCCTTTTCCAGATGTAAGTGTGCATTATTTGGAATCTAAATATCAGCCTGCCTGGTTTACCTAAATATTTCTGAGCTCTCTCTTTCATTCTTCAACATTTAGGAGAATAGACTATTTTGTGACACTTCCCAGGCAAAAAAGTCTTGCAAGTAATAAGCAAGTTTTTTTTGCAAGTTTTTTCATTTTTTGCAAGAAAGTGCAAGAAATTGGCCAAATTTCTTGCACTTCTTGCAAGAACCTACAAATTTCAAAGTTTAAATTTTAACACCAGTCCATTCTTGCCAAAGTTTCGATTACAATGCAGTAATCATCAACAAGGCTGTATGGTCTACAATGCAGTAGACACAATCCATGTTTAAAAAACACGAATTCTCCACCAGAGGGGGAGGGCCATTGCACTAGCGGCCAACCGGTTCAGCACAATGGGCAATGGATGTTGAGGTGAGTTACTGGGTTGAAATTGTTTCGTAGATATACCTGTGCTGCTAGTGCAATGGCCCTCCCCCTCTGGTGGAGCATTCGTGTTTTTAAACATGGATTGTGTCTACTGCATTTTAGACCATACAGCCTTGTTGATGATTACTGCTTTGTAATTGAAACTTTGGCAAGAATGGACTGGTGTTAAAATTTAAACTTTGAAATATGTACTTACCCAGTCAGTAACCCCAATTTTCTCAGAACCTACAAATAATGTCAGTGCAAGTGATTATAATGAAATACAAGAGATTTGTCCGATTTCTTTCAAATACTTGCAAAAACTTGCAATTCTTGCAAAATTTTGCATTGGTGTTATTTCGTAGTTGAGTAAAGCTAGTTAGATAACATAGCTACTACTCCAGCCTCCAGTGCTGAGATGCTTCACTTTACTGATAGCATACTGGTAGATTTATATATAAGCTTTATGCTGATATATAGTGTACAAGTAACCACACAAACTCAAAAGTGAGTCATAGAATTATGGGCAGAACAAACAAGTAAAAGAAAAAAAACGTTGGAAAGACATACAAATGGCCAAATCATAAAAAGAAAGCAAACAAGATAGAATGGCTGTTTGAGTGTGTAAAGAATTATTCCTATGGGCAACATGAGGGACACAATATGGAAAGAGAGTACTACATGCAGCCCACACAGGAAGAATTTTGCACACTCAAACAGCTATTCTATCCTGTTTGCTTTCTTTTTACGATTTAGTCATTCCTATGTCTCACAAGTACAAAAACATTAGAAATGTAATACAAACCTAAGAATGGCCAAATCGTAAAAAAAGTGAGCAAACAAGATTGTGAGATTGAGCAAGTTCATTTCGCTGTGTCACCTTATGTTCATATCCCTCAATGACACTGTAGACAGAGGAATGAACTTGCTCAATCTCACAACCATTCCTATCTTGTTTGCTCACTTTTTTACGATTTGGCCATTCCTATGTTTGCATTACATTTCTAATGTATTTTGTACTTGTTTGTTTGTTTCAGTAGAATTTAGTCTTTAGCCTGAGAGAACTTGTCAACAGCCCTCAGTAGAGGCACACTACCAACAGTCACAGACATGCCTTGCAGACAGCTGAAACTCTTCAATCCCAAGCTGAAAATGTGATTTATGTCAATTATATGTGTGTCTTGTTAGCTAAAAATATAACTTCCCTATTGAATTACTGAACACAGAGAACGAGAGGATAGCTAGGACAGAACTGCAAAACCAGAACTTGGTGCATTATGCTTGCAATAGATTCCAAATAACGCCGAATAATGTGAATATGGAAAGGGTCGTTAAACTAGCTAGCTAATGAATAATGCATGAGTTTAAAAATTAATGGCCGCCATATGGAGAAGACACTTTTCGTTTTGTATCTAGCAACTCGTTGAGAGACACAAAATACCGATGGCAAAAGCGATTGAAGACAAAGAAACCAAGTTTATTCGTCAGCTTCTGAAAGCAAGCAGTCTCTTAGAAAACTCTTGCCAACATAGAAGAATGAATAAGAAGAAGAAGAAGAAGAAGAAAATGGAGAAAATTGGAGCTTTGGCATATTTTAGTTTGGTATGATGGTTTTAGGCCATGTTTTTGGGCTCATTAGAAAGAGAAAGCTAAATAATAGCTTAAGAAGCCTTTTAGTGTCAAGCGCTCAGTTTTTGCAGTTATTTGCGTGAATATTTGTATTGCGCTAATGGGCAATCCATGCCATTCCTAGCTATGTACCTAGTACTACCGTACTGGGAATTGCATTTCCAATGTTGTTTTTTTTTATTATTTACTTACCACTTTGACAAGCCTCATCGATAGCCACACACACAACTCAACTTGTTACATTTGAGCATTCAATAGCATCTCTCCATCTACTAGATACAAGAGATTCTGGGGCATAAAATAAATGACTACATTCTTTGAGATCAGTACTGGTGGCTATGAACTGCTTATCTATATATCCCCTCAGCTGAAGATAATATTGCTGCTTTTACAGAACTTGATTGAAGACTTCTCACTTGATCAACTACGAGAGACAGTAGGCCTAGGGGAGAAATAACTATCACAAGACTGTTTTCTTTACCCAGTTTCTTATCAAACATGAATGGTAGCACTTCATAACAAGTTGACTTCCCATAACGTGTAGGTAACCACACAAAAACATCTATACCGTTCATAGCACTCACTATACAAGCCTTTTGCTCAGGTTTGAGAGGGCAACCAACCTTCTGAAGTCCGTGTATCAATATCTCCTCCAGTGAGGAGTGTTATTTGATTACATTCCGATCATGCATGTGCAAACAGTGTGTACCACGCCCTCTTCTTGCGGCCCTGGGCATGAGGCTAAGGAATGGCCAAATCGTAAAAAGTAAGCAAACAAGATATAGGAATGGGGTGGTGAGATCGAGTGAAAGTTCATTCCTGTGTCCACTATGTCATTGAGCTAGGGATATGGATATGAACACGCAAACTTCAAAAGAGCAAACAACCGGACATGGACTTAGACTGTAAGGTAAGGTGAGGCATTATGCAATAAATTTGCAAATGCTCTTTTGTCCAAACACATAGCTAGAGATATTACTGCAAGCATGTATTAAAGTTTAAACTACCTACCCACCTTGCGAAAGCTGATGTGAGATCAAATTCTGCCAGGTCAAAACTCTAACTGCGGTGCAATTTTTGCTGATGGGGCAATATTGATATTTTTAAAATTCACTATAGTAGAGCATCTTACAATCTTAACAGCAACACAACAAAAACGTAATAGTATGTGTACTGGTGACTCTTGATACCTTTTTTTAGACAACACAGCTGCATACAAGTAAGTAAAATTAACAATTTTGCTGTAGGTAGTAAGGCTCAGGCTGTAATACTGAAATAATTATTATGAAACCCTGCCCCACCCCCCCTTCAGCCTCACCACCTGCAATGAGCTTCCTATGTGCCTGTATTTAGCATGTGACTCAATAAACACAAGTCCACGTGTAGATCTACATATGTCAGATAGCTACATGTTGAAGATGCGAGGATTTAAGTTGGACTGTAACTAATGATCTTAGTCTAAGGAGTATTAAAACAATACTACTAGTGCTGTTCTATGGCTATATCAGGCAAAAGTACAGAGAACCCCCCCCCCCCCGTGGCTGCCACTTAAACACAGAAGCCAGTAGGACGGCGTATAGGATAGATGTAAGTTACATAATGTGTGCATAATAATTATGAGGGTTGCTTACCATCCATCAATCCTTAGGCTAGTTTGAAGTGACAGAGTCCAGAGCCACTTGGTTGTAAGTGTGCATCTTGGAGCATTCTGACAGCTTCAGGAGTACAAACACTCAGATGACCTAAACGAAGTTTAGTATAGAATTACTTCGTTCATGATTCAACAATGAACAAAGATATGTACCAGATAGAAAAAAGCAGGTGTTGAAGCTATATGTGGACCAGGAAAAATCCTGCAAATCTTAAGCAATACTTGCCAGCTCGTCACCCTGAAATAGAGAAAGAGATTNGCTGCTTTTACAGAACTTGATTGAAGACTTCTCACTTGATCAACTACGAGAGACAGTAGGCCTAGGGGAGAAATAACTATCACAAGACTGTTTTCTTTACCCAGTTTCTTATCAAACATGAATGGTAGCACTTCATAACAAGTTGACTTCCCATAACGTGTAGGTAACCACACAAAAACATCTATACCGTTCATAGCACTCACTATACAAGCCTTTTGCTCAGGTTTGAGAGGGCAACCAACCTTCTGAAGTCCGTGTATCAATATCTCCTCCAGTGAGGAGTGTTATTTGATTACATTCCGATCATGCATGTGCAAACAGTGTGTACCACGCCCTCTTCTTGCGGCCCTGGGCATGAGGCTAAGGAATGGCCAAATCGTAAAAAGTAAGCAAACAAGATATAGGAATGGGGTGGTGAGATCGAGTGAAAGTTCATTCCTGTGTCCACTATGTCATTGAGCTAGGGATATGGATATGAACACGCAAACTTCAAAAGAGCAAACAACCGGACATGGACTTAGACTGTAAGGTAAGGTGAGGCATTATGCAATAAATTTGCAAATGCTCTTTTGTCCAAACACATAGCTAGAGATATTACTGCAAGCATGTATTAAAGTTTAAACTACCTACCCACCTTGCGAAAGCTGATGTGAGATCAAATTCTGCCAGGTCAAAACTCTAACTGCGGTGCAATTTTTGCTGATGGGGCAATATTGATATTTTTAAAATTCACTATAGTAGAGCATCTTACAATCTTAACAGCAACACAACAAAAACGTAATAGTATGTGTACTGGTGACTCTTGATACCTTTTTTTAGACAACACAGCTGCATACAAGTAAGTAAAATTAACAATTTTGCTGTAGGTAGTAAGGCTCAGGCTGTAATACTGAAATAATTATTATGAAACCCTGCCCCACCCCCCCTTCAGCCTCACCACCTGCAATGAGCTTCCTATGTGCCTGTATTTAGCATGTGACTCAATAAACACAAGTCCACGTGTAGATCTACATATGTCAGATAGCTACATGTTGAAGATGCGAGGATTTAAGTTGGACTGTAACTAATGATCTTAGTCTAAGGAGTATTAAAACAATACTACTAGTGCTGTTCTATGGCTATATCAGGCAAAAGTACAGAGAACCCCCCCCCCCCGTGGCTGCCACTTAAACACAGAAGCCAGTAGGACGGCGTATAGGATAGATGTAAGTTACATAATGTGTGCATAATAATTATGAGGGTTGCTTACCATCCATCAATCCTTAGGCTAGTTTGAAGTGACAGAGTCCAGAGCCACTTGGTTGTAAGTGTGCATCTTGGAGCATTCTGACAGCTTCAGGAGTACAAACACTCAGATGACCTAAACGAAGTTTAGTATAGAATTACTTCGTTCATGATTCAACAATGAACAAAGATATGTACCAGATAGAAAAAAGCAGGTGTTGAAGCTATATGTGGACCAGGAAAAATCCTGCAAATCTTAAGCAATACTTGCCAGCTCGTCACCCTGAAATAGAGAAAGAGATTGAGCAGAAAGAATCTGATCAAAAGAAAGCAAAAGAAGAGTCGGAAACAAAAAAAACCCTCTCTAAAGCAAGCGACCCTTAAACAATTGTTCTAAAGGACAGTACATGTCCAATACAAGAATGTAACCATGAAACTGGCAATATTTGCAAATAGCCTGGTGGAAAATCTAGAATTCAAAGATTTGTTGAAAAGTTCAGACCCATGATACCCAATTCCAGGGAGAGCAAGACTTAACAAGGAGATAGAAATGGTTTTCATTAAATTAATCTCTTTCTTTCTCGATAGTGCAAGTAGAATCAGTATATGCTACGAAATGTACATGTGGTCAAAGAAAAGTTTTAGGTTAAATTGGAGGTTTTGTGTGGACGAGAATCACAATAAACATCCATAGGCTCAAATTTAGTAGCTTTAATTTCTAAAACAGATTTTTCTGCCATTACCACTCACTCCTAGCGAACAACTATCAGGCGGCTTACAGATGAACAAAAAAAAGTATGTTGAAAAAAAGCAAAATAAATGCTCATCAAGTCTGTAGAAGGCTTTTGTTCTATGTGTACACTTTTGACAACCACATTCTCTTACAAAATGTCTAACAGGTAATTTGCAAAACTGTTCCCACTCAGTCAAAAACTCAGTATAACACCCTACAAGCTCACATACCTCACTGCCTCTCTTCTCTCTACGAAAAAACGGATTTTATACAGCCCTGTTAAGTTCAAGTTTTCCTGTACAGACTCACTTTGAGCTCCCCTATGTGGCAGAGGGGTCAAAAGTCAGAGGTCAAAGTCAATCACACTCATCACATGCTTGGTTGGATACGCCCACCAAGCTTTGAAGTCACAGCTAGCACACACTCTCCACTAGCCATCCTGCAAACTTACTGCACATTTTCATGCACACAGCCATCCACAAGATACACCCATACAGTACAGTTTCCGGTCACTTGTATGAAGACAACTTCCGGTCACTAGATTTTGCAGGAAAATGATCTCCAGCACCTCCTGAACACTCTAATTTTCAATTGTATAATTTGATATAGTAGTCTTGGATTCACCCCTTCACGATACACTTATCAAATTTGCTCTAGCAAAATCCTTGCCCACTCAAAAAACTCTAACTTTAACATTGGTGTTATGGGCCATTTCAACACCAAGAAGGATCATTCCTGCCACACTGTCACCCTAGCTGTTCATCAAATAACAGGTTCCCACATTGCTACCAACATCTGCCAGATAATGGAAGACATCCTTTTAGAATGGGATATTGATCCTTGCAAGATATTGACAGACAACTGCAGTAACATTGTAGTTGCATTCAAGAAATAGCATGGGAAAAGATGACAAAAAGGAAAATGCAGACTTGCCATTCAATCCAGATGATGAGCAACAGTTCCTTGATTGCGAAGATGAACATGATGCAGAGTTCATTTCCTACAGCTGTATCATCTGCTTTTCGCATACCCTACAACTAGTTGTAAACAAGTTTAATGAGTTGAGATCTTTCAAGGATGCAATGCTCTTGTAAAGAAGTTCAACCAATCAACAAAAAGCCACCGAGAGATTGATAAAACTTTCTGGAAAGAAGCTGATTAAGGACTGCCCTGTAAGCTAGATAGAGTTCTACATTTTAATGTAATGGTGAACCGAATGCTAGAAGCGAAATATCAGCTCAAAGTCATTGCAGATGAGCAGGGGTGGGACACCCTCCTATACAGTGACTAGAGAAAACTGAAACATGTCACAAACCTCCTTCAACCGTTTGCCAAGTACACATACATCACTTCTTAGTGCTGATGAGTTTACTATCCTGTCCTGCATAGTTCATGCTCTAATGGATATGCGTATTCTTCTTGAAGAGGTGTGTGTGTGTGGCACATGCATGTGTGTGCATGAGAGGGTCTTTTTGTTTTCACAGATGAAGAAAATCCATGAGCACTTTGTGATTGCAAGAGTATTAAATAAGGAATTGGAACGGCGATTCAAGTGCTGACGGTCACAATGCAGTAATGTTAGCTGCTACTCTGCTTGATGGTTGTTATAGGCTAGTACTAAATCCACTCCAGTGTGACAGTGCACGGAACGTTTTGGTGAAGAAAGTATTGTAGCTATACAATTATGTTTTACTTTCACTTAATGTAGCTGAAGAATGGATCTGACAGCACCTCAAGTCAGTGTGGTAATTTGCCAATTCAAATTGGGGATGAAGACGAGGGACCTCCCACTCAGAAATGTTTCAAGCATCTTGACAAAGTTTTAGAAAGCTTCTGAAGCACCCCCAGGAAAAGCTAAGATTGAGTATTACTTTTCCAGTGTCATAGCTATGGGGCAAAATGAAGACCCAGTTGAGTTTTGAATCAATAATGCAGCAACGTTTCCATTGCTGAGTATTTTGGTTATTGATTTACAGCATCGTCTGCCCTAATTGAGCAGACTACACACTGGGAAGTTGACTTTAAGAAGACAAAACTAGCTGACAGCTCGTAACTTGGAACATGAAGCCCCTTAAAAAATTCTTTGAGTATTTCGAGCTATTAATAAACTAAAACTAAAAGAATGTTGGCTGTGATGTTGTAGAATACAAGCTTTCTTGTGTGATGTGCAAAAAAATTTTAAAACTATATGATAATGTGAAAAAATTACTAACCAAAACAACACCGCTATACGAGTTGATAGGCTTAAATCATTTAGACCTGATCACCAGCACATAACCAAGCTAGATCACATGTACAGCTTACATGTTTCATAACTTGATCACCAAGGTCAATGAAGGTGGTAAACAATGCTCTTCTATTAAGTGACCACTGAGGTCCAATATAACAACAGGCTTGCATGCTTCCTAGCGAGGTTGATCAAGGTAGTGTACAATGCCCAAAAAGACCAAACAAGCAACAAGATTACTTTCATGACCACTAGCCACTGAGCCAATGTACAGGCTGTATCAACACCATACTTAACTATACACTCAACCTTAAGTATATGTACTTGAAAGCTTGATTGAAACCAATTGTATCAGCATGAGTGTGGTAGTGTATTCAATAGCACATCCAGTGAGTGCAATAGGCTACTGTAGCAGTTGGGGCAGCAATATGATACCATAACATAATTTAAGGCATTACATAAATAATGACATACATGCAGATAACAATTTGCCTAAAAGCAGTTCTGAGTAATATCATAAAGTTAGTTATCTACATTAAACCAGTTATCCAGGGATAAAGCTCTGGGGGAGTAGAGAAATCCATACCAATAATGAGTAAATTGGACTACGTAGACAGGACATTACCAAGGTTGCAGTGACTCGGACCAGGCAAAATCGCACCTGCTTGGTTAGAGGTAAACACACCAGGAATGAAATACGTTAGCAAAATGACTACTGTCTAGTGGCCAAAATAGTGCCGATCTCCAGAGAGGGGCCAACAGTGATCCTGTAGCTTGGCAGTCTTGAGCATGGCTGATGGTCCTAGGGACAAGGTGGAGAGGCGGGATGAACCAACAGACCTCACCTAGCTAGGATGTAGTGGTTATCTACTGTGGATGTGCCAGGGCACCAGAACTTGCTATGGCTGTGCATTGGTGCTTGATCCAAAGCAGTCTACTGAATGGGGATCAAACTGTTTGTTGAACTGCCAGAAAAGGAAGCGATTAACATACAGTCATTAAGTCAGATGTAATCCACTCTTTCATTCATGTGCCGAGGTATGTCCTCATTCCATCTCGAGTTTGGTGCTATGTGACAAGCAAGTCTCGAAAATGTCGTCCTCAAGGTGTGCACAATGGCTACCTGAGTGGACAGTACGGATAACATTCTGAATGTTGGAGAACCATTTCACTGTGTGACCTGATAGCTTTGTAGCTACAGATCGTAGTACTGCATGTGTCCTTCTCTCTAAGTCAACAAGAGCACGCTTTGATGTTTGGTCCATTGGTTGAAGAGGATGTGGTTATCCCACATAGCCACCGTAACTGGTGTCAGAAGCATCTGAAACCACCACTCGAGTAGCACTAGAGGAAAACCAAATTGGACAAGTGGGAGATTGACAAAAGTCCAATTCCTCCGCATATAGCTAAATCTGTTAACTGTAATCTTTCGGACCAACTCTGTCTCACATTGATTATGTCATAAAGATACTCATTGAAATGATTTGGTCCACAATGCTAGTGAAAGTGCGTACTTGTACTCTGACTAGACTGATGATCTGTCTCAACTTGTCAAATTTAGTGTCAGGCACTCGAAAACATCGATCTGTTAATGAAATCTATTACAAAGCCAAGCCATTCACTGCTCTGTTGTGGTACCTAGTAAGTGTGATTTTGGAATGTTAACTACAAAAACCAGCCCGAGACAAATTGTCCAAGTACTAAGCCGCTTCGCTTTCGGCTAATGTAAATGATAGCTCTAAGCCCCAAAGATCCTCTTTTGTCTAACTAATGATCTGAGAAGATTAGTGAAAACAAAACAAGTAGTATATAATAACACGCTCTGTAACATGCCCTGCGAAATTGTAAGATGAGCCTTAAATTTGATCTGATGATACCAATAGAACTTCCTGTTGTCACTGCAATCCAAGAAAAAATAGGACCAATGTTCTTTGTGGACATTGACATGGTGGTATGTCAGACTTAGATCAAAGGTGAAGAAATGCTCCCCTTTGTTGAACAGGGATGAAATAAGATGAAGCCTTCATATTTAAATTTTTGTGTTAGAATATGCTGATTTATGTAGTGAGATCTATTACTAGCGTAAGCTTCCTTGGTTTGTACAACTTGAAGAGGGCTGCATACTTTGGGCATACTGTATAGCACAAAATATTGGCCGGAATAAAATTTGGCAGATTGTCAAAAATTTCATGAATGGCGGAAGCGCGCACATCAATACATGTTATTATATGCTAAACAAAAATGACTATTTCAGCTGGGACTTGAAGGTGCTATTGCACGTGTGCAAATTGGATTCCAGTGACGTATTTTCAACCAATGAAATTTCAGTATTGATTTTGGGATTGGCAATATTACGGTAAGGACTACCAATACTAAAGGTGCTATTGCACGGAGGTGCATGGTAAGTTTTTTTTGAAAAAATGGCCGCCAAATTTTTGTGCTATAATACAATGATCCTGCAATACATCAGAAATGCCTTTCTACCGCTATGAACCATATATAGCAGAGCTGTGATTCTCGTAATGCATCAGAGCAGGTATAGTGCAATGATTGGCAGGTGATAGGTATATCTGGAATTAAGTTATTATGTATCTATATATATATATACAGTAACTATTCAGAGTTTGTCTAAATTATTAATTTTAGGTCTTGTGTTTGGTGCACCCAGCAGTCAATACATAAACATTGACATGTATTTGTGCTGCTATTTGGTGGCTAGTTCAGAGGACAGTTTTTCCTAAAATGGCCCATATGCATGCAGCCACATGGAAACAAGGGCCCAATGAGACATTCTTTGAAAACTGAGGCAGTTGATTCAAGCTCTGGTATAGAGAAAGGGAAGGCCTGAGAAACATGCTGCTAGGAGTATTAGATGAACTTGTCACTATGGCTGGCCATTTTCTGAACTGGCTCTGAGGCTTTTTAGATTTAGCACTCTTTTGAAGAACATTCCTCTTCTTAGCAGCTCTAGCCTCAGCTTTAAACTAGTGTTTCTCATCATCAGAATCATCTGCCGATTCATCAGCCTCATACTCTTCCACCGTAGACCAACATTGCTCGGAGCGGTCTGCTATCTTTATTCATTTCAAGTTTGATTCCTTCAGTCTTGGCCTTGCCCAACTCGGGGGAATTTGCTGCACTTGAGTTGTCTCAAGCCTCTCCTTGACAGAAATGTTGAAAGTGAACTGTTTCTTGTGACCCTTCTTCTTCTGGGATGGACCAGCTGCATTCTCCTTGAACTTCTTCACCAGCCTCTCACTCACGGTGACACCTACTCAGTCTCTTGGACAAGTTCTCTCTTTAGGGAGGACATCTTTTCATCCATACCCTTATCTGTGTCCAACAGCTCCTTGAATTCCATACGTGATGTTGACTCCACTTCGAGGCATTTGTACTTGGATATAGAGAATAGCTTAACACTAAACTCAGAGAGGAAAAACAAAAAAGCTTGCTGGAGCAGAAGTTTAATGCAGAGAATGACATTACAGGCAAACCTTTTATACTTGTAGTATTACCTAGCAACCAAAACATGTGCAACATGCTGTTTACAACCAATGATGCCACTGCAGACACAATACATGTATTCGCAGCAAACAATGAGAGCTTCTTTTCTGTCTAATTCACTACATTCAAATTCATAATAAATTTTAGTATGCAACTTTAGGTATAAGTAATAAGCTTATGTTTGAACTTTAGTGGAGTTATAATTAGTTCGTATTGAGATGGTAAATGTGGTAATATATTGCACACATAATATCATTTTGGTAGGTACACTAAAAGCTGGACCATGTATACGTTTTAGATTACCAGAGGTCAATGCTACCATCTTCACGAAAGGGATGCCTAACGAAATCAATCTAGCTTCAAGCCATTCATCCAAGATAATATTGTGGAGGACCTTCACATAACTCTATCTAGCCCATTAGCTTTAGACAATAGAATTATTAGTGGCATGCTACCTCGACTCAAAGCCATGTAACAACTTTTAAACACACAGATTTTGCTAACAGTAGTAAACTGTTTTTACAGTAATTAGTTTTTCTAAAATAGTGAATTGAAACTGGCTTTCATATAATTATTTGTCTTTTTTCAATTCCACAACACTCTGTCTATACATTTCGAACTTCCCCTGCAGTTTCCTTCCTGCATGGCGTGACAATTGCTGTCATGCAATTGTTTTCATCTCATACTGCTTACATTGAACATAATCAGTATGATGTTGCATGACATCCGTAACAACTGTTGAACACTAGATGCATGATATCGATCCATCAGTACTCGTATTATCTGCAATACAATGACTTCGAGTTTGTGTGGCAACATGAGTGCCATCAATAGAGCTTTCATGCTGGAAGTTGGTGAACTATTATCATGACACGCAACAACCATTGTAAAACTTATAGATCTATGCCAATTGATTTCTAGGTAGTGCAACAGTAACAAGGCAGCTAAAGGTTCCTTTAGTGGTTCCTTCGGGTGTAATTACTATGTGTCTTGTTCCAACCTAGTCTCAGTAGTTCCTTGATAGATTCATCATGCAACTGTAAAGGGTGCCACAATTGTGTGCCTCAAATTTGGCTAGAGTGCATGCTATAATAATTATTAGTGAAAGAACAATAATTATACTGTGACAAACACAGTACAGGTCTGACACTTGCATGTAAAAAAAAATTAACAATAAAACATTAATCATCAAGAAGAAGTGTCTAATATGTTCCACACTTGGCTTATATCACAGTTACATAGACATCTACGACCAACAATAGCATGCTTAGCACAATAGTGTGCATGTTTGCAAGGTAAGCAAATAATATCAACTTTACTGTGACAGTGAACACATGATGGTCTGTACTCTAAGGCACTTGCAGGCACTGCGACTATTGGAAGTGTCACTTCAACACCATTCGTCTTGATAGTGCTAAGCTGGTTCAAGTTGTGAGTTACTTTACTTCCTGGGAACTGAGGAACATGTTCAAAATGAATTATTGTTACACGTTTTTCCATTCCAGCATAAAAAGCTATAAGTGGCGTTATAGGAGGTTGTAGATCACCGAATGTGGGTACATCATGGTCTTTACCATTCACAGCAAAAGTCACACTTGCATTATTTGCTATAATTCTGATTGTCATTTCAACAAGACTACCACTCATCCAGAATTCATCTAAACGTTTCATTTGCTCTATTCCTTTGTTGTACAACATCCCTTGGAAGGAACGATACAGGTAAAGGCTCTCGGAAGTATAGACATTTCCAATATCACTGATTTTAATTTTTTTGTGACTTGATACTTGTGTCACTCCAATGCATGTACTTGCTCCTTGATCAGTTTCAATAATGAAAGAGAAGCGATATGTCCCTGGAGATGAGCAAGTAATATTTAAAAAACACAATGAATTTCCAGATTCATTTTTCCTGCGATACAATGTTTTAAAATCACTTGAAAGACTGACATTGCCTAATTTATTTGTGGCATCAAAATAAACATCTTTGACTACTGGAGTAGACTTATCACTAACAGTTTTTAAGGATATTTTTGTTTCATTGAGTTCAGACGTAAATTTTGAGAGTCTAATATTTTTCTCATATGAAGCATAAAAACATACAACAGGTTGAACAGGCCCAGTAATTTCAGTGAAGGCAATACCTATGGACTTATCATTTCTGAATATCTCAAGGGATCCCACATCCATATCAATTTCAAACTCTAGAGTAATATATGCATTGTGCTGCCATCCAAGAGCGGTTAACATTTTATCCAACTGTTTTCCATCTTTATATAGTAGTCCTCGATATGAACGATACACTAGCAGTCCAGGATGGCGATACACATGCTTCATGGAGTCCTTCAAATACTCTTCTGATAATTTGAATGGATATCTTGCTACTCCAGCACATAGAGATGCACCAAAATCACATAAAATTTCAAATTTCCATCTGTGCTTTCCTTCGGTGATCTTTTTATTTAATAGTGCACAACTGTTTCCTTGCTGCATTCCACTGCGTGATAATTGCCGGCCATCTGATTCGATAGTCATACTTCCATATATATCTGTGAATGAAACCGACTCTGTGACGTCTGTCAGGGAGAGTTTCTTTAGCATAATACCACTGTCAAAATCTCCTGTGAAAAAACACGATGGTATAGTTATTAGGATGGATTCACGTTCATACAGTGATTGAATAAGCCTGCCATTTTTAGGATTGTGCCATGTGTATAATTATGGGAAATGGAGTTATAATGATGTTGATAGTATTGTTCTGTCAACAAATGACATCAATACTTGGTATACTTGTGTTCACAAGCCTTTCTGAAAATAGAGAGGTTTAGACACCTCTGTATTTTGAGCCATGGTTACAAAGGATATCTTCTCCTGTATTTAATCATAGGTATGTTTAAAAGAAGAGTAGGACAACAACATAGTATTTACAAAGGGTCCTGTTTACAGTAGAGACTAGAATTAGTGTCTTTGTGTCCGACAAGAGAATTATATACCTATAAACATTGTAAAAGAAAATTTCCCAGGTATTTTCCCCTCATGATCTTACATAATCTAAATTCAGGAGGATTTTCGGGGCTTTTGAACACACTGTCAGAGTAGACTGAAGCATAGATAGACTAGTAGAGGCTAACTTGGCACTTGATATAAACATAGATATAAATTACTCATTACTGTGGTCAGCCAAGGGCCATGGGCCACACATGTAGCTACTGTCATAGATAGTAGAGACCTTGTCTTATAATATCTATCATGTGGGCACTTCAATACTTATAATACGATTTATAATTTTACCTGATAATTTGTAGGTAACCTCTAGATCTGTATAATTTTGAAGTGAACGCTTCAAGATGATTCAGCAAAATACGAAATGTAAAAGCTATCAAAGCAGAAAGCTTTAATAGCTTTGCTTTGTCAGTGCTTTTAATATGTACGTAGCATGCCCTATACGGCCGCGCCACTCCCCCTCAAAACCCGGGAGGTAAGGGGTCGGTAGGCATAGGTTCTAGGCCAGGGAAGAGGTAAAGGTGAACCATGGTTTAGTACTCTTGATGATCTGCACGAGCCTTTATAATACTTCGTCTTGCTAGACTAGCCAGCCACTGAATTGGAGAAACAATGTCTACAGAGCACGTGCCATTAGCAGTTTCCTTCGTAACTTCAGGTAGCAGAGGAAATCGTTTGATATTTTACCATAAAGGGAGACAGCACCAGGAAGGTAAAATAATCTAATTATGTATTTGTTTATGTACTAGTCTATGAATCAGTAATTTCCTCATCCACAGGCGTTATGTTAGAAGATGTTACAAGGTAAGTTTATTTCAGGCTGTAGAGCTGGTAGCCTTGTCCCCAGCAAGGGGTGGTGATAACCATACCTGCTGACCTGCTGTACTAACACCCATGACCGGGATCAAGATGCGATCAAGGGGTCAAAGCAACAAAACTGGCCCCATCAAGGGTCAGGAAGCTCAATTACTTGCTTTTGATCAAGAGTCAAGCTCTGGACAGCATCTATTTAGTTGGGTCAAAGGTCAAATTCCGTATGATCATAGCCTTCCAAAATGGTGCAATCACGGGTCAAGGCCTAAAAATTGGATGGGTCAAAGTTTGATCCTGGTCATGGGTGTTAGTATAGCAGATATGGTTGTATCCACCCCTTGATCAGGCTTCCCTTTGACCAATGATCTGCTGGCTCTCTAGACACAGCAATTATTAAAACAGAACACACGAAATGCAGGAAAATATGCCTCATCTCACCTAGGTCCCTAGCTCCTTTCTATACATAGTACAGACTATAAACGTACAGTCCACACTGTTTTTGGTACTGAAATGTACCATTGTGTACCCTACTTCTATTGGCTTCCTTCTCCAGTTTACCTATCATTGTCATGTTGCAAGCTGGGAGATTATGGTTGTATGTTATACTTGTCTAACCAAACTTCACTAACCAATGTTATATCTACAGTGAACTACCTCCAACAACTTTAGCTGAAATTCTTGCTCCGAGTTCACTAATGGTGGATCAAAAGTTTGAGCTTACAGTTGATGAGTGGCGATTCATAGGCCATCCCTTTTCAATTCATAGTCAAGCCTTTTCTATTGCCTTCAGTATAATATTCGTTTTACAGGTTTGTTTAGTATTTAAGGAATTGGATTAGAGTTATAGTATACTTTGTGCGTCTCCCTTTAGTCTAATTGCTCGTCTGAGATTGTGCTGGCATATGACCATATCTCACATTTACTTGGATCTGCAATTGCCCATGAAGAAGAAAAGTAAGTTAATGCTTATGATCTGGATGAGATATGATAATAATACAGTATTTGATCAACACTCTAAGGTGTGGTTTTCTCAAGAAAGAAGTTGCTACTTTGATGCAGCTATTAGAAGAAGCTGACATTCCTGATCCTTCTGCTGGTCTGCTACCTTCTAACAATAATATGCACCCCCCTCAACAATGTTACCATAACATTTTTAGATATTCTTTTGGAACAAAGCTCATTGGCAAGAAGTTTACACTTTGTTATTTGCAGGTGAAAACTACCAATAAATCTTGTGAATGTTTTTTTAAATTATTATTTGTAATACTATTCAAGCCTTCAAGATGGACACACTAGCATTGATGTCAAGATAAATAACTGGGCTGAAGTGAGTACCCTTGTGCAACTAGGGCCGAGAGAAGTTGGAAGTTTATCAGTGCAACGTGAAAAGCTACATTTATTCAATATTTCTGACATTCATCAACAAGCAGTTCAACCACTTGTCAGGTATATAACTGATTGATTCTAGTGCATAAATGTTATAAATAAACAAGTATGCGATAGGCCCAACAGTTAACACATGGTGTTAGCTATATAGATTTGTTTAGCATCTAAAATAATAATAATAACAGTTACTGATGTAGTATATATGACTAGATATTCTATGATTGTAGCCTTTTAGTTTGTGTACAGTGATTACTATTCATTTTTGTGCTCTTAGGTCTTATTCTGCTTTGTTGCTTTATGAAGATTGCGAAACAATTATTGAATGCTTACCACCTTTTTCCAACCCATCTATGCATAGACTGCTGCGAGTTGTGTCACCAATGAAAAGGTAGACACACAAAAAGTAGATTGTTAGTTTTATAAATATTGTTATAAGTGTATATATGAATTACAGTTTGCAAGCAGTCTCCTTGGATGCTGACATACCTCTGCCACAAGTTCTACATCTGGCATCACATTTGGTGTACTGGAGTAAAGCAATTGCCATATATCCTCTCTCTGAGAGCAATGTATACATCACCAGCCCATCAGCTGACACTAGAATGTAATTTTTTTATGGATAAATAGAAGTTATAGTTTTCACTTTGTTTTTTCCCTTTCTTCAGCAATTCAGACCTTTCTGACAAGTTTCAGGATGTATTTCAGATGAAAGATCCCACCTTGGTTGATTTACTCTCCAACTTTTCATTGCCTATTTCTCTTGGAGACCTAAAGGACATGTTTGCTGATGATGTATGTCATTGTTGAGCTGTCATAATTATTTCTGCTAAGAGTTATTTCGTCAACAGTGATGTGGCCTGTTTGCTATTATAGTTTATGGATGTTCTTTCTATAGCCTCAAAGAATAATACAGATGGTCGTGTGGCTATTGCAGCACAAGCAGATTGTCCAGGTATTTTATTTACGTAAATAATAGCCGTTAAACAATTAAAAGCATGAAAGAATAATAATTGTTGAAGTGACTGGTTGTGAATACAAGTTCAACTGACTACATTTGGGATTGTTTTCCTTTTGAGTTTCACAAAGTGATTTGTTTGTGATACTTCTGTCTTTGAAGATACACTCACATTTTAACTTGTTTGTATTTGTTTTGATGATCATAGTTGCCATTTACTCCTAAAATTTAACTACCACAGTGTAAGCAATAAATTTAGATTTATCATCAAATAATATATACTTATTGCTATATAGTAGTGGTGCGATATCGGGAAATATCTAATGCCTAGGGCAATTTACGAGTGAAATTTCCCGGTATTTGTACCGTTACTATAGTGATAAGGGATTTATCGTATATACAATACACTGTGATTTAGACAGTTAGCTTGCCTACTATTATTCTTTCTATTCTTCTTACTATATTTTATGAGGGTGAAATTTTACTTACCAGCAGCAGCGCAGCAAATGACAGCTCTCTTGTCTGCATCTGGCTAGCTCACAAAAAAACATAGTCACGTGGGTAACACGACTGATACGGCTTTCTCACGTGGGTAACACGGCTGATATGGCAAAATATCAGTTAAGGTCACTAAGTCCTTCAATAATTGACCTTGCTCAGGTTTACAAGTTGACTGACAGGTAGACAAATAATTGGGTTTATGATAATCAAGTACTTTGACATGCTTTCGAAGAGAGTAATTGAGATTCTTAATTGGAGTGGATGATGCAGCTATGATGATGTAAATTGTAGACTGATATGAATGATATTTATTGTTTATGCCTACAGCTGCACACATATGTGTATATTGTTCCTCAAAAGAATGGTGGTGTGGAGGGCATCCAGAACTCACTGCATTCACTTTCTCAAGATTCCTTGCAGCATGCAAGTCAGTTCATTTAAAAAGGGTGCATGTAGATTGCATGGTTCTCTTGTATCTGTGAACCACTTCAGAGAGTTCCCATGCATGGAACAAACAAGCATTTAAACTACCACCCCTAGTTCTCAAAGCTAGGCAACTGGGTTGCTCAGCCTTGTGCCCTTAGCTGGCATTGGGAGATTATGTTAGGTTTGGTACAGATAATACCATTGTGATTCTGTGAATAATTATTATAATTATAGATAGCAGCATCATTGAGTCACTAAAGTGTCTTAAGCCAGATGAGAGGCAAAGTGTTTTAAATACTTCAGCAGCTACTGATAGTGAGGATTTAGAAGAGTTTGCAAGGTAGAATTTGACTCTCGCCATATTGTTATATTAGTACGCTTATTATAACACTCTTTGTGTTGAGTTCAGGCTCTCTAAGTACTTCCATGGTAACCAACATCTGGAAGGGATCATGCTCATCGAAAATATACCAAGATCACAGTTGTTAACGCTCATTGACAAGTTTAGTGAGGTTCTAGTAACATGTACTCTGCCAGAACAACATACTCTGTATGGCAATGTGCATGTATGTAAAACTTAGTAATTATGAGCTAGTTGTTTATATACCTGTACCTGTATAATTATCACTGGAAATAACTTTAATACTAAAAAACATGCATGCAGCTATAAAAATTAATTATTCTCTATGAAAAACTCACACTTTACTAAAAATGTAATTTAATAATAACATGTCTCTATCAAACTGACTACTTATTGTAGTACACCTCGAGTTCATTGGTGAGGTTTGTCTAGATGATCACTAGGTGTTTCGTAATCATTGGTCTTAGTTCCCTAGAATAATAATAATGCGACTTTAGTTATTAAAATACATTATATCCTTAAAACAAATTACATGTACTTACAGAAATATTGTACATGTACGTAGCCAAGTCATCATCAATATCCTTTCTTCGGGATATAGCTTTCTTTTTCTGAAAAACAATTACGCACACAGTTACTATAGCTGAAGCAATAGACTGTTGGTATGAGAAGTCTAGCTGTAATACCTTGGCTTTAGGAATTGGTGTCTTTGTCTGTACACTAGCTCCTCTCCTGCCAGTGCTAGCTAGTGCTAGACCAGGTGTTTGTTGTGAACCTTCACTCTGAGTTTTTCGTTGTGCCAATGCAGTGCCCATTAGTTCTGAATTCCTTTCATAAAAGAATCTCTCTTCATCTTCATCATCACTGTAGTTTCTACCAAACTGTTGCCTTTCCGTCTATAATACAAATTCCAACACTCAATACTATTCAGTAACGTTACTTACTACCTCTTGTCTTCGGCATAATTCATTTTCCAATGGAATGAGGTCTTCCATCACATTGAGATAGACATTCCTTTTCTCTGAGGTAGTATGACTGAACAGAGAAATAGAAATGATGTGTGTAATGATTGTAATACAAACTAGAGTTAAATTTCTATACTAACCTCGTTCGCTGCAACAACCTTTGGTTAGAAAGTGCACTGATTCTGGCTTGAGTGTACTCTCCTTGCATTGCCAAAGCTGCAGTTCTGTGAGCTACATGTGTGCCCACTACTGCCATGTCAATATCTGTCAATATGACACAAAACAAGTGACTCATGAATCTGAATTTGTTGATAATATTAATACCTTTCTCCGCAACATTTCTGTCTCGAGTAATTGGTTTCGCTTGTGTGATGACTCTAATATTCGTGGAGCCATCCTGACCAGTGTACTGTATTTGGAGCTGAAATGGGAGGCATTCTTTACCATCGACCTTCAGAGGCGGCACTGGTTGTGTTTCAGGAGAAGCAGATGCTAAAATTAAACACACCACACACAGACACACACACACACACACACACACACACATAAATAAATAGATTCATTAACCATGTTTGCCAAGCACTGACAATTTTATTCATAACTATTATTGTACCATAACAATGATGACTGGGCATCATAGAGGTGTTATTTTTAGTAACTAAATCATAATGATAGTGCAAAATATGGATAAGCTCACCTTTTTGTTCTGAACTCAACTTTGAGCTATTTTTCTTACTTCTCACACCATACTCATAAGTAAGCTCTGTAGTAGCTGTTACATTTCCAACAGGAATTGTCAACAAACTTTCCTTTGACTCCTCAGTGCGAAAGTATCTGTACAAAGTGCATTGAAACACTCTAAACAAGTTCCTACTGACTACAGTATGCCAGTATTGTCAACTAACAGTTCACGGTGCAACACAATTTTCGTGGTAACTTGTGTAGCAATGACTGGATTAGCAAGAATAGTGCTAAATTCTCGTGTGATGTTCAAAGGGTCAACAGTGGTTACCTATGAACAAACATACCATGGAGTTTTAGCATAGATTATATAATCTATGGTTTTAGTAAGAAAACAACAATATTATCATCAAAATATTGAAGTTTGAACACAGCTGTTCAGAAAAAGTATAATCTTATGAATCAAGATTACTTACTTGACCCCCAGTTTTGTCAGCTACTTGTCCCAACTCTAGAGCTTTACAATCTGTGCCCTTGATCCTTACTAGAGAGACAGTAACACTGTAAAATATCAAATGAAAAGTTATGATTATCCAGTTAGCATAACAATCATTTGCACATACCCATTTTCAACAGCTAAAGTACCCATATCTTCATAGAATGTCTGTGCTTCAGCTTGAGCCTCGTCAGTCTTCAAATCTGGAATACACCAACAACTAGATTAACACAACTAGCAACAGTAAGGACGAGGTCTTACCGTCTAGGTTTCCAACTCCTTTATTAGCAAGTCCATCAGTACAAATGACAACCTTTGTAATGAAGAACGTATCATAATTATTATGACATTCTTATCAACTGCGTAAAGCATCAAGTGAAGAAGTACAAAATAGCCTGCACAATGATGAAATTTAAGACCACTAGCTTGCTGAGCTGGTTGGTCAGGAACAGTAATAACAAGTTCCAGGATGATAACAAAACTTGTGCTGGATCTATGCAGTTACTAGTCAGGCCGACCTTGGGTATTGGACTAGCCACATAATTATACCATCATTATAGTCTCAGTCTGCAATATCTAGATGTTATCATCAAGTCTCTCTACAAATGTGCTAGCAGCTACACTGCTTTGCAATAGAAAAAAAATTGTTCACAGATAATTTATTTTCAGCTATAAGCAAAGCTGGTGTTCTTGAGATTATCTGGAAACAGACAGATTACCAGTGGCATGAGTCCACTGACAACAGTCCAAAATAGATACACTTAAAAGTCTCATTTCACATTAGGAGTCAGGTATACCGTATAAGGTAGGCTTCTAGAGATACCGTAGATCGGGAAATTTTCGCCATTAAAAATTTTTCGCCACGCGCGCGAGTGGCGAAAATTAAACGTGCGAAAATTGAAAACGTATGGCGATCCTTACCGAATCGGTCGAAGTGGCGAAAATTTAACTCGCGAAAATTAAATGAGCGAAAATTTATAGCAGCGAAAATTTCCCGATCTACGGTAGTCTAATTACTGGGGAGAGAGATATACCTTTGATCCAGGTACTCTTCCTGCCAAGGATATAGACAACAACAGAGCAGGGCCCAATGCAGTCTGGCCACCCTCTTCTAGTCTGCAGCATATCATCACACAAATTTGTATGAACATTGATGTGCATTCACAACTTTCTACGTACATGAACCACACAATACGTGACTTACTCAAACAGCTTTTCACTGAGAACTCTACGTGTGTCTTTAATTGAAGCAGGCAATGGTAATTCATCACCAATTTTCACAATAGCTTCAGAGTCAGACAGTTTGTCTCCAGCTATAGTAAAAGTTTGTTCATTTCTTCCATTCCCAATAATGGTTACCTAGAAGAACACATTAATATTATGATCAGATATCCAAAGGTATTATAATTAATTGTACCTCATCACTGAATGTTACAATGGCAACCTTCTGTGATGGCAATACAGTGGACAGTTGAGTCAGCTGGTGGTCAACAGCAGCTTGCACACTCTAAACAAGAATTCAGAAATAAAATAACGAATTGGCTTCCATTCATGCAATGAACCTGCAAACGAGACACATATGTGACATCTCTTCGTTGCCGTGGCATATACTGGTCTTCGTTGTCTACATTCAATGTTGAGAGCTTTTTAATACGATCATGTCCTTTCAGCTGAAACTTGCCAGGCACCTAGAGTAAGTGGATCTAGTAGTAAACCAGTAACATGTTTATATACATGTATGGGAATACTTACTTCAGTAGTGACACACATGCTCCCTGAGATATCGATACAGAAAACCACCAATGCATCCTCTACTCCCGTGGTGGCTCCTCCTGTTATCTTCTGACTCAAGGGAGCAGGAGCAGTGATGAATGTTGTGTCTTCTTTTGTGGGAATCTCCTCAGCGACAATATCCACTTCATTCTGAGTCCCACAAAACTCACACAACCAAACCTAAGGATATTAAAACAATCTAGTTGGACAGAAATTACTAAAACCATAAAATTAGGTATAAGGTATCCTGCATTACTCTGTACAGTCAAACACCACCATACTATAAAAAGAACCTTTTCTTCCTTATCTGGATTGCTAGGATCTGTCAGCTTTGAGAGATGAGATAAAATGGAGGTGCAGCTTGGATTACAGCATATAACTGCATCACCAGTGTGTACATTGCTTGGCTCAGTGAGAGTATTAAACTTTACAGCGAGCACATTAGTGTCAGCCCGTCGAGTTTGACGTCCCCTACTTCTTTCACTGCTATCCCTTGCTAAGAGTGATATAAATGAGAATGATAACTATCCCTATATATGTGGATATATTTTCTACCAACCACTTCTTTCCCATCGAACTCTTTGCTTTTTAAGTCTTTTTACTCTACCAGATGCCAGTTTGTTCTTTATAGCTCCCCTGAGAGGTGGAGGTGGTAGACCTGGGGGAGGAGGAGCTGGATGTAGAATAGGGAACAACTGAAGTACAGAATACATTTCTATGCAGCAATTTGAAACAAGTCTCACCTTCTGGCTTCTGGGCAGACACAACTGGCGTTGCTGCATCTTTCACCTTCACATACTCTACACTCTGGTTTTCAGTAGGGGCAGATTTTGAGGATGATTTAGGTTTATGACGAACTGGTTGTTCCAGCTCATCATCACTGTCATATACATCCTTCTTGGTAAAGTGTTCAACTTCAACATACTTTGAAGAATCTGCTTTACCAGGCTGTGGCAGGTCATCCTCATCACTACTATCACTAGAAGAAAGATACTTAGTTGTAGAACCAACATTCTCTTGTTCAGAGTTGATCTCTACACCTGAAGCCTATTGAGAATACAAAACAGGTCACAAAATGATGAATTGCAAGCATCTGACATTGCCTGTTCAAACCTGTTTGGAAGGTTTACTGACAACCGGAGGAACTATGGTTTGTACATCTTCTTCTCCTTCACTTTCACTACACATATAGGGCAAGTTGTGGGTAAATTATGAGTCATACACTTGGGTCTCTACATACCTCAGCCACATGCCTTCTTGCAGCTCAGTTTCTGACATGAACTCTTCATCTGAGTCATCGTAGACCCACACATGTGAGGAACCGTAGTCCATACTCGTGGAGAACAAACAAGAGGTATTGTACTATCACTGTCTCAGAGAGGGCTTGTTTTTATGTGCCTCCAAAAAGCAGACGTCATTCTCATGGAATAGGAAATCAGATATCTGGATTCGGACTCAGACAAACAACAGCTGGGGTGACTGATTCTATTTAGCGCCGCTGGTTAAAAATGGTGGATCTCTGAAAGTTGTTCGTTTCTAGTACTTTAAAGAGCGAAATTCTACCGTAGACTGTACATGTAGGTAAAGCCTAAAGTAAGTGTAGTTCCTAATAACAGATCTACAGCTCCTAAATACTGAGAGTATATAAAATTACAACACAATTTAAATCTTCAGTAGAAAGTGCGCCGGGATAGATCAAGTGTTTAGCTGTTTCTTCGTTCATAGTCAAAGATGGAGTTAAGAGTAGGAGGAAAGTACAGACTGGGGAGAAAGATAGGGAGTGGCTCTTTTGGGGATATTTATTTGGGTGAGTTTTGTGTACATATTTAATAAACTATTCCTAGTACAAATAAAGTTATGTAAGTATATGTATGTTAAACCTTTTGGGCCAGGTGCTTCAGTTCATTGAATTTTGAGTGTATGTGCCCCAAACTAGCTATCGATGTTTTGTGGTAGATTATGTAGCATTCTGTTGTTTGTGATGTCCCTTGTTTCCACTCATCTTTACAAGGAAATCACTATTTACATACTGTTATTAATACTGGTTGATTAACATTGTTTATTGCTTTGCTGTACACATTTGTGTCATGTGTGCTTACTCAGAAGAGTATTCCATTGTATTTTGTATATGTTTTGTTGTAACAACAATTGGGTTATTGAAATCTACCGTGTCCATTGGTGCAAAATCATGACTAGCCTTTCTTCAGTTATCACCTTATCCTAATTTGTGTTTCATGGTCGTACATGTACAGTAATGCTTTTCTGTGTGATAACTCAATTGTGTACATGTGTCCACCTCTCCCAAGAGTCGCTACTTAAAGTACGTAGTTCTGGCTACTTGACAACTGTTTAGTATCTATGAACGCAGATGTGGCATAGTGGTGAAGTTTTACAGTTTGTGTGTTAAATTTGCTGGGCAAAGAATACAGGCACTTTAGGGTGGTGCTGTCAAACTCAATGTACCCACTAAGGATATAAAATAGTAGATACTATTATGTCATTGGTAGTAGACACTGGAACCATTGACAAGGGTAGATTAATAAAAGTAAGGCTTATACCAACCATACTGAAGCATATTTCTAGTTCTGTGGTTACTTGTGATGTTTTTGCTTATCACCTGCTAAAGAATGTCATGCTGGTATAAACATGCATAGTAAATGTATACACATGTATCTTGGTTATAATTAAGGTAAGTACCACAAACCACAATCAAATGTTCCTTTGTCGTTTGTGGGCAGCATTGTATTCAGGTATTAGTTGTGTCTGGCGTGACTGTTCAAAGTCAGTCCATACAACCCACTTCTGCTCAGAATGCAGATATTGGTGTTGAACTGTGTGTAAACACACCTGTATTTTGATGTGCTTGCATCTTGGCTGGGCATGGAGCGATCTTTTTGCAGGTGATAAGGAACATGCCAAAATGTCATTTTGACATCTCTTAGTTAATCAAACAGATTATTGCCCTTTAAAGTTGGTTTCATCTTGACTGGACTTTAACAGACAAAACTGGACTTTAAGAGCTATGTAGGCTAATTTGTGTATACTGTCAGGAATACGCAGAGTACTTTGCTAGTGTCTTCCATCCATTGTAGTGATAATCTTTTGTGCCTTGTGAACTGTGTTTGCTATTATCAGTTATTGCTGGTCACACCCAATTAGAAAGTGTGCAAAAAAATATGCTTTAGCCACAAGTATGTTCTGTTTCTAAAAGTTTTGTAACAATAGTACTTGATAAAATGAAATGTTTCTCTGATATAAAAATCTGCCTGTTGAAGATCCATGGCAAGAAATAGTGCTTTCCCTGGTAAGGAATTATTACTGAAAAAGTATATAATAACTTATATAAGCAGTTAAAGAAGCTGTATCACTATGTAAGTGCTGTTTGTTACCAAAAATAAAGTGTTTGACAGTTTGTGATGTTTTTGTTGACAAATGCGCAATTCACATACGTACACTGAGCTTGTATCCGGATGTGGTACCCAGATCTTGATAAAAAACAAAACAAAATTGTCACAAAAGGTCATAGAATGCCATAAAACATCGTGAATTTTATTTTTAGTAACAAAACAGCACTTATTTAGTGACACAGTTCCTTTAGGATTAAGTCTGTCATGAAAATGTGTTTGTGTGAAGCATAGTCATTGAATGGGAGTCCCCAAAGCATTGTAGCCAAAGAATGTTGATTAGTACTCTACTATGTTCTTGCCATATAGTGAGGTTGAGTTTGTCTACTGCTGTGCTGAGATGGCATTCTCAAAGGAAGGGAATTCTTTTGTGGTGTTATGTACATGTATTGTCTATATGGTTCAGGTACCAACATTCAGACAAGAGAGGAAGTTGCAATCAAATTAGAATGTGTCAAAACTGTTCATCCTCAGTTACATATAGAGGCTAAGTTCTACAAGATGATGCAGTCTGGAGGTTAGTGTGACCAAAAGTACCTCTAGTTGTAGAACAAAGAACAAACGAAACATTTTAGGCTACCACACAGGTTTATTTACACTCACACACACACGCATGCACACACGCACACACACACACACACACACACACACGCACACACACGCACACACACACACA
>CAXIPT010000001.1:10659592-10729445 GCA_964030475.1 Tethya wilhelma | reverse complement strand
CACACACACACACACACACACACACACACACACACACACACACACACACACACACACACACACACACGTGTAGTTGGTGTCCCATCCATTAAATGGTGTGGTACAGAAGGAGATTACAATGTGTTGGTGATGGAATTACTTGGCCCCAGCTTGGAAGACTTGTTTAACTTTTGTACAAGAAAGTTCAGTCTCAAAACAGTTTTGCTTCTTGTAGACCAGTTGGTATGTGTATTTCATTTCATTCAAGTATGTTTTGATTGTTGTTGATCTGGTTGTTTTCATGGTTCATTAGTTGCTGCAGGAAGTGCTCAACATACTGTACATTGTGTGTACTTTGAACCAGTATCTGTTGCACTAAAGGTTCTCTTGTTTCCCACATGCAGATCAGCAGAATTGAGTACATTCATTCAAAGAATTTTATTCATCGAGATGTCAAGCCAGACAATTTTCTTATGGGTTTGGGAAAGAAGGGTAACTTGGTGTATATTATCGACTTTGGGTTGGCCAAGAAGTATCGTGATGCTCGTACTCATCAACATATTCCTTACCGAGAAAACAAGAATCTAACGGGAACAGCAAGATATGCATCCATCAACACTCACTTGGGAATAGGTATACTTAGTTTTCTGCATGTAGAAACACATGTATACTGTAGATACTTAGTTGGATGTGTCTGGAATTAAACTATTTGTTATCTTATATAATACTGATATCCTTTAGTGAATTTTCTAGTTTTTTGCTTGTATCATTCTTTAGAACAAAGTCGGCGTGATGATTTGGAATCACTTGGTTATATGTTGATGTACTTTAACCTGGGAAGTTTGCCATGGCAAGGCCTTAAGGCAGTAACCAAGAAACAAAAGTATGAACGAATAAGCGAGAAGAAACTTTCAACGCCAGTGGAAGTACTTTGCAGAGGTTACCCAAGTGAGTGCTGTCTAGTTCTCTGTTAGTTGACATACTTTAATTATTGCATATTTATTGTTGGATTAGGTGAATTTGCAACTTACTTGAACTTCTGTCGTTCCCTCAAGTTTGAGGACAAGCCAGACTATGCTTATCTGCGTCAGTTGTTTCGCAGTCTCTTTCACAAATTAGGTTATACGTATGACTATGTATTTGACTGGAACACAACCAGATTAGTAAGTAGCACTGACTCTATGTGTTTATGGAGGATGTATGTGTAATAATGTAATTGCATCTGCACATCTGTTTGGTTTTCAGTCATCAGGTGGTGGTAGCAGTGACCAACGTGGTGCATCACATGGTGCTGTTGGTGGTCTGCATACACCTGGTGGCTACTCACACCAGGTCAGTGCAGTAAACAAACACTTCACTACTAATGTACAATTTTGATACTTAAACTTAAAATAGCAGGCATATTTTACCAATGAAGGGTGTGTCCCACATGTGAGTAGCTGGTGCTGATGTTCATGCTAAACTTATGCTTGTGTATGTCTCAATATAAATATATTGCCCAACTCTATTGTATGCTTTAACATTTTTGTGTTGGGAAAGTTTTGGTTTTATCTCCCGGGCTAGAGAAGAGAACATGAATCCTAGTGACATACAATGTTCCTTTCGTGGCCATTTATTTTGTCACAGTCATGTAAAATAATTCACAAATGTATGTTTAAGCATAATTGGGGCGAGCCTGAGCGAGCCCCACATGGTCTTTGTAACTGGTAAAATTTCTGTTGGTTTGCTTGTACACGGTGGACACTTTCCGTATATTCAAATTATTCGAACGGTAATGCAGTCCAGATTACGTCACAGAAATATTGAAATTTGGAATTGCACAATATATACACGTACACGTGGCTGGCAGAGACTGTGTAGCTTGCTTAGAGAGAGGCATAGATCTTGAGAGCGAAAAAGAAAGGAGAGACTCGACGCAGAGACAACGCTGCGCAGACCACTCATAAAGAGCCGGACTGTCAGAGCTTAAATTGAAACCAAATTATAGACCACTCCTGAGGCCGAGAAGTGAGAGAGTGGCCTCGTCTAGAGCTGAAGCATCTGAGCAGATACTGCCATGGGGACACTACTCCTGAGAGATATCGTCTCTTGAAGCAGACCTAGAGAGACTACTACACCTCATGCAGGAGCAAATTTAATATTGAGCAACTATGACACCATGCTAGTCTAGCAAGGCCAAGCCTCGCACTTGCTCCGTCCATAGTGATGGCCAAATTGCTCTTCAACACTGAGAAAACTTCCTAGCTAATCAGCTAATTGACAATTTCACATTGACACTGACATTCTGACAGAGATATCGTCTTCTTCTCAATCAAGAAATGTTGCCTCATGAGCTCTTCTTTCATGACATTTATACCCGGTTTCTAGGTATAGATATATAAAACAGAATCAAAAACTTGATGTATAGCAACTGGAAAGGAGACTCTCAAGGTGTAGTACAGGGGCACCAAAGGGAAGCCACTCAACACAAATATGTGATGGAGAGTGCTTCATATCTACAACTGCCAGCACCCTGGAGATGCCTATTATACTTGACAGTTAACGACCTAGCTATATACTGGTTGGTCAAGAGTGAGACTGAAGAATTTGCAAGCATGCAAAGTCCCCTAGATATATACAGCTAGATATATACAGCTATATATACTATATACACCAAGTGTACGAGGTACCAAGCAGTACTGGTTGGTTTAGTTGTCTCATATAGCCACCATTGGAGTGACTGCTCTTGCTTGTTCTTCAACTCTGTTCTCCCGAATCTACGTCTTCAAACACCTCAAGGCTCCAGCAGTCATGAATCATGAGATGCAACATATATATAATTATAAGAACATGCACATACCCTTGAGACCACAGAGCTACTCATGCAGGCTCGCCCCCATGATGCTTTGCATCACCCTAGTAGTATGGTCAGTATATTTTGATGTGCTCAGTATGGCTTGAAATTAGGGTCATAGTCTGTCACTGATATGAACATTGACAACGGTACATTCACTGCTAGTTATATTATCTTGTTTTTTTTTGTAAAATTTACAGGCTGTTTCTGGTACTCCAGCTGTTACACGATCACTTCACCATCAAACATCGTCAGGAGCAAGTGAGTTTGAGCCTCTAAAATGCTGTGTGTATTTGCAATAGTCACAGTCCAGGGAAAGTGGAGAGAGCTAGTTAACCAAACCACAAGCTGACAGCCTGTATACATGTGTAGCTTGATAGCTGAGAAGGCTAACCATTGTCAGTGCTTCTCATGTGTACACATACATCACTTGATGACTTTTGTTTTCAGTTCCAATGACACGTACTCGTTCAAGAAATGACAAGGACAAAATTGCTACTAGTGGTGGCCAAGGCCACTGGGTGCCTGGTCATTCTTCTGGGGCAGCAGGGCGGGACTATCCTCATGTGGGTGGAAATGAAAGTAAACAAGGTCAGTCAAAGAGCTGTGTGTGCCTCCATCTGTGTGTCACTAGAGGTAAAGAAAGCTCTAGAGGTGCTTACTGTGGTTGGTGTACTCGTGTAATAGTGGCTGTAGATGGTTTGGTCAACATTTACTTGTACATAGCTGTCAGAATGCATCAAATTACTCGAACTTAATTTGATGTTAAAGAGTAGGATTCTTTATTAATATAACTCTTGTACATGTGCATAGTAGTTGCTTTGTCCATTCATCTGTCTTTGTTCTCAAGTGTATATCTCAAGGAATGAATGGAGACTGATACCGGCTTATACATAACTTTGCACATCTGTTATGGAAATAAATGTGTATGTTTCTAATTTTTTTGCAGTTTCAAATGAATTACCGTATAGCGGGAAATTTTCGTGAGGGAAAAATTTCGTTCTTTTCATTCCAGACAGCATGAAAACGAAAATTTTGCCCACGAAAATCTGTAATTTTTAAAACGTGGCCGCGGGGTCATGGGTCCAGAACGAAAATAAGACCACGAAAACTTGTTTTCAAGGCCTGAAACGAAATTTTAACTGCACGAAAATTTCCCGCTATACGGTATGCATAGCTCTAACTCAAGATAATCTTGAGTGCAAGACTTCTGAAAAGAAAAACACCTATGTAGCTATGCCTTTTGTTTGTGTCTACAGCTGACAAAAATTATAATTGAATATTGTGGTGTGCGTTATCTGGAATTAATTCCTACTTTATNCAATTGTTATCAACAACAAAATTCATGCACTTTAATAGTTTATGTTCACACCAAGAATACAGTTTCTCACAAATAATTATTGAGTATAGTGATTATTTGACCATAAAAATTTTGTAACAAAACAAAATTACGATAAATTAAGGCTATCAGTTTCACAACATTATGCACAAGTATAATTATAAATGTATTATTGAAAAGTTCATTACTGCACTATAATAATTATTATCTGACATCTGTTCAGGTACAAGAACAAAATCAATATTCTCTGTTTCGTGCATGTTCATTAATTTTGGTACAGGCTGATGTGTGTAAAACTGATTACATCATTTCTTGGAATAACCTGATTTCAGTCTAGTAGGAGGTGCATAGTCAGTGTTTTGTGCTGTAGCAGGATCCCTTTCACGATCTGGTCTTGAGCTCCGTTGACGCTGTGAATGAGAGGCAGACCTCTGAGTCCATTCTACATGAAACATAGATGATATTGTGCATGTGCCTAAAAATGATCACCTATAAAAATATTATTATTACAAAAATGTTGTTTCCTATAACCTAAAGTGCGCTTTCTCCTTTCGTATACAATGTAGTGCCGGGATTAAAGCCTATCTGGTTTTAAATGCCAGTAAAAAATTTTCAAATGTTCTATAAGAAATGTGTTGATGATAGTATTGACTGGCATGTATTATCAACATCGCAAATCTCACTATGTACCACGTGTTAACTTTTGGGGCGGGGCAATCTGCAACCAGATCAACTTTAGCCCCATGCATATGTTAACATAATCGTTTACTGTATTTCAAATCTACTTTTTCTTTAGTCATTCAATTTTGAATTTAGTATACACAGCACATCAAGGAGAGAAAGTGATCAATGTCAGTAGGGTACAATGAATCTACACATCTACACTTAAGCAGAGAGGTTGTAGATGGTAATACCAAAAGAGGGAGTGGCCTAGGTATGAGGCTAGCCTAGGTTTGGCTGTTAGCCAAACTAAACTGTTAGAGATTGCTTATTATTCCAGTTGGCCTTGTTCCCAAGGTCTTCCCTTGTGAATAGTTGATCCAAAATAAGGAGGGAGGAGAGCCTGGTATCAGGAGTCATGCGAGTGACATACTAAAATAAAGACTTCCGGCCAAATTGGGAGCAACTGCAAACAGGAAAAAAAGTACAAGAAGGCTAAAAGACTATTCACTTGTTCAAAATCATCCCTTATGAGCCTGGATTATTATTAATAGGCAATTAGTCAGGTGCCATTACTTTAGTTCAACACTACGGACCTGAACTAGCCTCATTTCCAGATGTGAGTGGTGGAGACTGACACTGCATGCCACACACATGCTCCAGTCAGTTTACATTTTCTAATTGCCAGTCTATGAGCTCTGAGAGCTACAGTAGAAGATGATGGGATAAAAACGACAAAAAGAGGATAGCAGTCTTCAAAGATTTCAACAAGGCAAAAAATAAATAGCAGTCTATCAAAATTGGTACTGATCTTTCTGTATGACCAAAAAGTGATGGTGACTAATATTGTTTAGGCGAGCTGTTTGTTCTGTGTACAATGAAACAGTAACCACATGCTACTAGTGTCTATGAACAGAAGATGACAAACAACAGCTGAGCTCATAGATATAGCATAGCAATGCTGATAAAGTAGGAATTAATTCCAGATATGATGGGTTTGAGTTTTTCGATGGTGATGATGAAGATGACCACAAACAACAAGGACCACCCATTTCACATTACAGATCAACATATCTTGAAGAAACATACCTCAAGTTACAGCAAAAATGGGAAAAATGCACAACTGAAAATATAGCACTACCTGCCTTCAGTGTCAGATGCTACAATTCAGAAGGCACACTTTCTCAAATCGAATTCATCAGCAATCAAGAACCCCGTGACACACGTAGTACACAAGAAGAGAGAGCCAGAAATGACACTACACAAGACAGTGTACGAGAGAGAGACACACATGGTGTACGAGAGAGAGAGTCACACGGTGTACGAGAGAGAGAGTGTACGAGAGAGAGAGACACATGGTGTACGAAAGAGAGAGTCACACGGTGTACGAGAGAGAGAGTCACATGGTGTACGAGAGAGAGAGACATAGTGTACGAGAGAGAGAATCACATGGTGTACGAGAGAGAGAGTCACATGGTGTATGAGAGAGAGAGTCACATGGTGTACGAGAGAGAGAGTCACATGGTTTACCACTGACAGACTCACATGGTGTACGAGAGAAAGAGACACATGGTGTACAAGACAAAGAGTCACACGGTGTACGAGAGAGAGAGTCACATGGTGTACGAGAGAGAGAGACACATGGTGTATGAGAGAGAGAGTCACATGGTGTACGAGAGAGAGAGTCACATGGTGTACGAGAGAGAGAGTTACATGGTTTACCGCTGACAGACTCACATGGTGTACGAGAGAAAGAGACACATGGTGTACAAGACAAAGAGTCACACGGTGTACGAGAGAGAGAGTCACATGGTGTATGAGAGAGAGAGACACATGGTGTATGAGAGAGAGAGTCACATGGTGTACGAGAGAGAGAGTCACATGGTGTACGAGAGAGAGAGACACATGGTTTACCTCTGACAGACTCACATGGTGTACGAGAGAAAGAGACACATGGTGTACGAGAGAGAGAGTCACATGGTGTACGACACATGGTTTACCATTGACAGACTCATATGGTGTACGAGAGAGAGAGAGACACATGGTTTACCACTGACAGACTCACATGATGTACGAGAGAGAGACACAAGACACAGAGAAATCTATGACACATAGAACTCAAGTACAAATAACAAATGGTAAAACTAGTCAGCAATTTGAAACTATGCTAGCAAAAACAGTGACAAAAATACTCCCTAAAGAGGATCTGAAGGACATTGGAGAATTTGACCAACTGCGAAAAGCATTTAAGCAACGTTGCAACCTATCAAGAAAAACTTTACACCGCTTCAAGAAACTTTCAGAATACTACAAAGCTAAACTCATCAAATGCCATTCACAATCTGACTGTTCTATCTCTGATTGCAAGATCATCGAGAAATTGTTAAAGCATGAGTGGAACACTATCATTTAATTTGCTTCAAGGATGTATTGAACAGGGAGTGTGTAACCACAACAAAGAAAATTTAGTATGCCCATATATGGATCATCGATTGCAATGCATATCGATTTATACACTGTACATGTGAAATACCTGGTTAATGTATTGAAGGCTACAATTTTAGCTGTTTCTCAAACACATGCAGGCATCAGCATCAATCATGACCTATAGTGAGGGCCGGGAGTATAAAACACACCGTGCTATCTATAGAATCGACGTAAATTTATTCATATACTGGTAGATGGCACATGACAGGTCATGCAGCTCAAGTTATCAAACTCTCCCTCCAATGACTATACAGGTAGACTGGCGAGCCATGGAGATTAACCTACAGGAAGATTCAGGCTTCCTGTACACTAGAACCTCTCTCCCAAGCCCTCCGTATCTGAGCTACTTAAACGAGGAGTTCGCGTTTATAATGACGCAATTATTTACCCGCGTTCACTTCCGGGGTACGGGGTATAAATAGAAAAATCCCCGGCCACCACCTTTGACCTTTTGCGCAGACGTAAAAAACTGTCGTCATGGCGCTTGCAGAGCTCCTTTTTTCTTTTAGCTACAACTACGCACTACGATGCTTACCTTCCACAAAACACTTGCTCAGTAGTAGTGGTTACCAAATTAAAACTACCTGTTATGTCATTTTGTAAACAATACAAAGAATTTTGTTTGTTCTGTGGTCTTAGTATTCTATGGCAGCCATTGATACTTCTTGTACAGCAAATACAGGCAGTAACACTGCCAATACAGACTCACACTATTTTTTTTACAAATTATTAACAACAAGAGCACATCTTTGTATAAAAAAATACACAATTCTTGTGCTAGTTTCTGCCAGGGCATCACTGAACACTGTACCAAGACAGCACACCATTCTAGTCACTCTCACTGAGGTCTCTTTGATTTTGTGAAGAGTAGAGCAATATTTGGCTGATTTCATGTCCTGCAAAAGTTTGGATTAGAAGGTAAACTGCTTGTTTATGCAAAATAGAAGTACTATGAATTGCTAATAACAGTGCTGTTGTTTTATCACTTACCGGGATCATGATGGTGAGTCAAGTAGGTACCTACAGACGCTGTAGAGAAGGAACACGAAGAGAGTACATGGTACACTGGTTGTGGTGGAGTTGGTGCTCTCTTCTATCTTTATTATCAAGTTGAATATCAGCTGATCTGTACAAAAATAGTCAGTCATGCATCAATAACATATATTATTTGCAAAAATTTGTATTGTATGAACTAAACATCAATAAGATGGATGTTTTCATGCTAACGGACTCGACAAAACGCCCAATTCAACATGGAAGTGGAGACTTCAACACCATTTCATCATAAGCCAAGCTCAAGTGTAAATGTGGGTCAAGAAAATTACATGTACCTGTGTTTGTACGACATGACTCCGCTATTATCACATGTATACACATATGTACAGTAAATAGACCACTTACTTGTCACAAAGTACAGGTGTAAACTTGTAATAACTTGAGCACGGATGAGACTCTGCTGCACCTGTCAGACTATGGACTGACCACGAAATCATAACGACAGTACACTAACACAGGGATCTTCACGGCAGACACAGCCACCATCGACATATCCTGACCCTCACTATTCGGCCATCAACACCACCTGTATATAATCCTACCACAGATATAAGAACTGTTACACTAAAATGTGTGCGTATTTTGTTTTCTAACTGTAAGTACTGACCTGAGCTTTAGAAATAGAACCACTAGATGGCTCAGAACCAATGGCCTGACTCCAAATACCAGACTAGCAGCTACAAGCAGCAGTGCAAGCTTCATTTTTTGAGACTTTGAGAAACTCTGGACGTCATTGACGGTCCATCAATCTTCAGACACGCAATAACGAGTCCTTTTCACTTTCACTCGAGAAGTTTATTCCCTGGCATGGTAAAAGAACGCTTCTTTCTCAAAATGCACGTAGTTTTCTTCAAAAACTGCAGCAATTGTTCATTTGTGGCGCTCTCTGTGTCGCTCTAAGTTTGTGCAGCTGTTTGGTTAGTAAAACTCAGTAAAACACAGTGTAAAACCCGTGCGAGTAAGTCCCTTGCTTAGTTACCAATTTTCTAAAGTAAAAAATTCTGACGCCATTTTCAGACGGCGCGAATTTCGTCCCCGGCCACGCCCTTTTATACGCGAACTCCTCGTTTAAGAACTACTTGGCTCTAGGTTTTATTGTGTATAACTGAGATTTTAATACAGGCACTTAAATTATAAAGCGCTTGAAAATGAAATAGAATTAAGGGACAGTGACATGTAAATCTTACTTATAAAGCTTATCGTGCACTTGCAACTCGATCGTTTCTTGATCAAACCGGTTAACCATAGATGGCAGTCTTTGACTTTACTTTAATAAAACGCCTATTCAAAAACATGCGTCCACGTGATAAATTTTTTTAAATATTCATAAGCAGCCTTTTACAACAATTTGACAAGGTAGTACAAATTGACAGCGGTGCGCTCCAAAATTATACTATAGCTACCTTAACTGTCCTGAGTAGACTTAGAAAATTTTCAAGGTCCATAGTCACTCAAAAAAAAAAGTTTTTATTCTCGACTGAGAGATAACTTTGTTTAAAAATACAAAGTTATTCACCTTTAGAATATGTTCCTGGTGTTTAACACTTAGAGGACGATTCTCACGATATCGTGACAAGCGGAAGTGATAAAATTTTTTACACTCATACGATTGTCACGTATTCGTGACACTAATAATTTAGCATGCGGACGATTGTCATGAATCCGTGACATGCAAAAAGAAAGACCCTTACCTAATGTTAATTACTATTATATGAACACAAGCTTACGCGGGTAATTCGAGTGCAGCTTCAGCTGTTCTGCAACAACTATACACTAGCGTTCTGCAATGGCTGCAAGGTTAGAAGCTGACCAGGTCATTGCCATGATGTCTGAAATTGATAGTAAAGATTGTGCAGATGATGATGATGAACAGCAGTACCAGGATTCAGACAGTGAGAGTGATACTACAATTGACAGCTATGAAAACAGTGATAGTAATGTAGCCTCGTTCCCAGGCTCCTCCCTCGCGAATATTTCCTACGAAAATAAGGAGGGAGAGAGCCTGGTATCAAATATCACGTGTGTGACGTAGAGGTGGACGCCAAGGTGGACGCGAGCTAAGTGGTATAAAATATTCACGTGCAATTTAACCGCTAACTCCCACGCATTATCTTTCTCACTGCAGGTATAATACTAGACCAGAAGAATAATCGTGATTGCCGTATAAAGTGTAATACAAACTTACTGCTAACTGTTTGAAGTGTCCCGAGTATTAAATATATGTTTATTTTTGATAAAATATTATTACCATTAATTTTTGTAAACATTGTTCTGCTTGGGTTTTAACATTAATGTTGACTTGGAAAGTATCATTATAATATTATACATATATAACTCTCTTAACAACAACAGATAAGTAAGCACAAATGTGAACATAATTATAAGTGATAATTATGAATTACTTATAATTTTAAGGAATCATACATTATTAATATGAAAATCAAATACTAAGGATTCATATAAATAGATCAGTCAGAGCATGTGGCATGAAATAACAAGATGGATCAATGTCGTGCAGTTACAAACTGGTAAGCAAAAGACACAAATGGTGTACTATAGACAATAAAACCATGGATATTTAGGGAGCTTATAATAATATATAATAATAGGTTAAAGAGAAAATACAGAGCTCATTCTGATGCAAGTGGACCTGACGTGAAAAGAGTTCGCTTTTCACATTTGAATGGGTGCATTAAGGAAGCCTTTCCTAATGTGAAAAACACGGAGGTACAGCAGGCATTAAAGGAAGCATTTCCTAAAGGGAGATATGGCAAAGACAAGGTAACCTGTATTATGGGTATTGAGGCTATGCCCATGGACACAACACTGGCTCCAGAGTCTTCACAACTTCCAGTATCCCACCACTCGAGCTTGGAAACATTACCTGATTATGAATCTCTGTTAAGAGCCGAGAGAGTTAAAACTGCAGAACTTGAACAGCATACACGAGATTTTGAAAGGCAAATAGAGCAGCTCAAGTCACAACAATCAGCATATGTTCACGAAGCAGATAGTCTTTCTCGTCAACGTGGCCTGTTGTCAAGAGGACTTGATTCAATAGAATCCTTTAATTCATTCTCTTTGGATGTTATTGCTGCTGAAATTAAGGATAAGGCACCTCATTTATGGGATCTGGTGTATCTACTCACAGTACAGATGACGAAGACTTCAACCCAAAAGAAATGAAGGCAATTACATCAATTTGTTCCATTATGAATGCTCGCTCTTCACACTGTAATGCTTGGCAGCTTTTAATGGGGATAATGCTGATGGCACGGGCAACTGATCGCAAGGTAGATGCATCTATTATAAACGAAAATTAATCATCATCATGAATCTATCAAATGACCATTAATCTATAATAATTTTATACTTTTAAGATCATGACAGTCCTCAATCATGCGGGTGTCTGTACATCATATTCAACAACCTGGAAATACCTCCTAAAGCTCACACATGAAGCTAATTATACAGAGTTGGTAAGCAAAAGTCATTGGATATGGATTTTAGACAACCTGAATTTCCACAGCATAATAAAGCATGAACGCCAAGGTATAAATGATTAGTTAAACTATGATTATTTTAAAATTTAGTTGTGCTGTGTTCTATAGACATGCATTCAGGCATGATCAACGTAACATCGAGGTTGGCAATACCAATAACAAACATGCCTCCATGGAAAGTTGATTGGGCTGATTCAACACCACAATGTGCCCGAAGNACTCTCGGTCTAACAGAGTATCTCAGCAATCAATAATACTACCTTCCATTTTACAGCAGTATGGTAATTTGACACTGTACCTGTAATTTTACGACAGATGTGATCATTGAGCTGGGTAGCTCATGTGCCGTCTCTGAGTGGACAAACAACATGGCTGAACAGGGCAGGGGGTTGCTTAGGTGCTCCATTATCTCGGGCAAGAATAGCTTAATGTCGTAAGGCCTTGTGGAGAACAATGTCACCTTTTTGAAGTCGAAGTTCACCATCCTCTTGTGGTTCAAAATCAAATGCAGCTTGTACTTTTGATTCCTATTGCGTGTATGTGTGTGAGATAGCATGTATCATTCTTTTTCTATGTGCACACAAACAGTAGACATACTTCTTGGGTCATGTCTTTGAGATAGATGGTTTGTGTACGGCTAACAGACGACGTTCTGTGGTAGTCCACTAGTTGATTGAGAGAATTGAACTTAACTACCCATAGGAAATATTTCCCGGCACCATCACGAAGTACTTTAAAGTGTTGTACTCCACCTCCAAATCTACACACAATAGTATGTAATTTAGGTGTGAAACAAGATGCACAACAGCAATAACATACTTGACAGAGAGTGAAAAATCTCCTGGAGTGCTTTCACTTTCCCTGATGAGGAATGCACCGTCACTTGGTTGTTTGGATAAAATTTCTTCTGCCTTTGCTCGTGTGATACGGCCATGATACCATCTGAGTACACACAATGAACAGTCACATGTATAACCATGACGTAACAAAATGGAAGTGTTGTATTATACAAATCAATAACACACTTGTAGTTAAAACCACACAATCTAGACTGCACTGATATACAGACCCTTATACACACCACGAGAAAGGCCCAAGCATCAATTCTAGTTTGGTTAATTTACACAGACAAGTTCCAAATTATTATTGTAAGCATGGTTAGTAGGTGAGGTGTGGCTTCGAAACCAAGTGCTCTGCAACAAAGTTAATAATACAAATCCAAACACTATTATCTTATTATTAGCTTGCAATACACTGTAGCTGAAGAGTTCTGTAACGCACTAAGGCACTTGGCAGCTCAACATAATTGACAGCAACCTCAGTATAAATTATATAATTTTATTATTATAAATGTCCAACTGTGTCTTGGCAAGTTTATGGAGAGTGTACTACTGTACACTCATACTCTATTTTGCTAGACCCTTTTCAACATGCACAGCTGTACAGAGGGAGACAAGGATTTCACTATATTAACTTATACATCTTTGATCTTGTTGCCAGAGCTAGATGTACTACTCTTGAGATTTAAAATCAGCAGTAGTAGGCCAATGATAGTGTAGTGTACATGATATAGAATCATGTGGGAAAAGCGCATAATTATGTTACTGTGATCTGTGTCTAGTCAGAGACTACTGTCTATTGTCTTGTATGGACAAGCGCAGAACTCTGGTTTGCTGGTGAACTGTTTGAGCTAGTTTGATTGCTTACACTGACTCAGTAAGAGCTCCAAATCATCTACCATTCAAAAGAACCAAGACAATGAAAGCACCAAGGTATAGAGACCTCGTGTTTCACCCAGTTATATACAAAGACTTATGGACAGAGCTCAGTAACACGATTCTCATAATAATTATGATTAATAGGGGACCTCTCACTACCTGCAGGGGAGCTACATCACTCTGAGATCTGAGGATATCTGTAGGTTGAGACAACAGAGATTCCCTCTACTATTTGAGCACATGTGCCCTGACAACTGTGACAGTTTCTGTCCAGATAAAACTAGCCAATAATGAAGGGGCAATATGCACTGTATCACATGATGTAAAGGCAATTTTAGATGTAATTAGGACTTCATCTGCTCTCTACGCCCCTGGTATTCACAAGCCTTCAGTAGTAGGGTTGAGATGGCCATCCAGAATTTAGTCAGAGGAGGTTGTACGAAAGTAAGTAGAGATGCTGAGTCAGCAATCCTTTTCTGCTCAGTCAGCAATTTTCTCTGAGTATCAAAATTTCTAACTCCCTCAGCATCCTAATTAGCAACCTCCTCTGATCCAAAGTACCATAAAGCTAGAAATTTTCGTGGAAAAGTGATCACCAAACTTTTCGCGATTTCATTTTTGAGGATCGAGCAGCCCCACCCATATATTGTTATATGATCCCGAAATTTCACGGGTAAAATTTTCGCGGATTGCTGACGATCTGTGAAAACAGCGAAATTTATACTCCTCGAAAATTTCTAGCTACATGTATACGATAGTATTCTGCTAGTTAGCTAAAGTAGATACAGTAGAACCTCAGCTATCCGGACCTCGTTTATCCGGAACCTCGATTATCCGGATCGAGCTGGAAGGCCAAAATTCAGTTAATTAGAACAAAATTTAATAGACTCCGCCCACTTTGCAAGCTTGACGCTTGCATGTGTCACCCAAAATTGGAGTGATTCAAGTCTAAATGAAGAAAAATACAATCTACCAGTCTTGTGACATGCTAAACAGTAAGAACAACTATTGTGGTTACTGCTAGTGCTGCTACAACCAGTATCAATTCATCATTTCGATTATCTGGACTTTTCTCTTATCCACCAGGCTTCTGGTACAAAAGTGTCTGGATAACCGAGGTTCTACTGTATACCATAATGCAATAAAACAGTAAGGCCTTTAACGAGAGTATGTAACACACATCTCGCACTGTAAATGTGCTCAGAAACATTGACTATACAAGCTGTAGAAAACTTACTCATGATCTTTCATCTGTATATAATTCTTAGGTATTAGTCCATCTTTGCCATCTTGTTCTGCTTTGAACCAGTGCTTATCTTCTTCTGTGTTCAGTACCTGCACCATCCAGAAATACAGGATCCAGTGGTTATGAATAGTGATAGGCATTACATAATTATATAGTGGAGTAAAGCCAGTGGAGTGATGGTCATTGCTAGCACAGATGTTTGTGTGCTTATCATGTGTCTGCTATACTGTACCATGATTCATTCCGTCTAACTCAGTCTGGTTATTCAACTACTAGGAAAACAACTGTAGAAAACAGGGCACACACTCATTTCAACCCAGAATTATACTATAACTACATTAGATTAAGTACCAAGTTTAGTCTTTGTGAAAGTATATCACTGTGCTTATGATAGAAGACATTAAGTAAAGTATTCAAGCATCTTTAAAGTCAATATGTTGCTGTTATCATTTGAAACAGATGTACAGTACACAAGCATACATTCCATAGCTATCAAACAACTTCACATTGAAAAAAAGATGACCTGGCACAAACAGCTTGCACATGTGCATGACAAACATCATAGTTTGAAGTCTTGCAAATTATACTTGACAGTAAAAATTACTTCAATTTATTCTCTACATGTTACACATCACCTTCATGAACAATACTACTGGAAACAAATAATTGGTAGAATTGTAGATTGTTACCCTAAATGTCTCGTTTGTTTTCACAGGAAATAACATACTTTTACCCATACATAGCAACACACGCACACCACACACACACACACATACATACACAGACACACACATACACACACACACACACACACACACACACACACACACAGAGCACACACACACACACACACGATACACACACGACACACACACACACACACAAGAGACAACACACACATGCACACACACACAGAGACACACACGCACACACACACACACACACACACACACACACACACACACACTCACTCACTCACACACTCACTCACTCACTCAAATGTAGGAAAATATCACATAGGAAGACTCCATTCATGTGACTGACATTGTTTACACACAAGGGGAACTCTTGCTTACATGTAATGGAGCATTACTCAATGAGGGAGACCAAACCACAAAACAACACTGGTATAAACTATAAGGATGTGACACAACACACTTACTATGCATGTGGAAGCTGAAATGTTGCTAATGTTCAGCTTTAATAAGTGTTCAGAAATTGTGTGATATTCATATGATTATCACCTAACTTACTATAAACCAAACCAGCAGTAGAGTACAAGTTTACCTTTAGAATTGATCCTTTCTTGAAGGACAGTTCATCATCAGCAGTAGCATGAAAGTCATGAAGAGCTATTGCCTCCATTGTCAGTGTATATTATTTCTCCAACCACGTCTATCTAACATACAAACACAAAATTATTAGTCTAACAACAACACGTTCACACTGTATTCAGTTGACAACTATCAAAGTTTCAAGACTAAATATCGTTTTATTTGTCATCTACAGCACATCTCACAAAATCAAACATTTCTACAATGTTTTGAACATACAATCTCACAATAGTTTACCTGTAAGTTCACAAAATTGTAATAGTAAGCTTTATTTGCTGAAATTCACAGAACTCCCAAAGCGGCCATTTTCAGTTCATGGCACACACAAGCACGTGAGCACGATTGCCGCGAATTATAAATTGTGTAATTATGACGTAATTAACTTAAAAAGGCGCGTAACATTGCCAAGTAACCAGTGCAAGCGCAGGTGTATAAAATTTGGTGATTGCTCTCAGTATAGTGTGACGCATCAGGGATTTGGTTCAAGCTGTCGTTTGCCAGAAGATTTGAACTGGAAAAGCATGGCAACGTTCAAAAGAGGAAGGAAAAGGTAGTTTATCGTGTTTTTTTTGTACCCCATATGCTATATAATGCCCATTTATAATTTTCCGTTTACCATAAATGGAGACTTTAGGCACTTAAATTATGTTCCCATAATATTTGCCATTAAGAGCAATCTGAAAGTGATTGTTGAACCTCTATAAATAAGCAAACAGTTAAAATTTATTGTGAAATTTAAATGTCTATGAATTTTTATTCATATGCATGACATAGTCCATGGAAAAGGAATGTCTGGTAACTGTTGGTCACTTTTTGTGTGCAATCACAGAATTTTGTGACAGTCAATCAGATTTCAGTATTTTATAATTTCAAATAATGAGGTAAAATTTGTGGCCAAATTTGAAACCAACCGATCAGATGGTTCTTGTCATATGTGAGACCATCGTGCTGTATTGCCATTGTCCAAGAGTGGTCCACATCTGGAAGTTTTGTAAGACTGAACTTTCACTGTTAGTGTGTAGAAGATGGCTCTTATGAGTACTTCAATACACTAAGAAGAAAACAGCTAAACTAAAGTCTTTGAGGCAGGCAAATTTTATTTCATGTGAAAGGATGCCCTTACGTCACGCTAATGAAATTCTGATTGCACATTGAAAGTGGCCTATAGTTGCCAGACGTTCCTTTACCCCCTCAGAGAATGTCTGGCTTACGAGACTAAATTTGTTGACCATTTATTGCACTTTACCAACAAAAATGTCTAGTGGGCCATAAATGGTATAGACTTATGTACCGCATTAGAAATGGAGGTCATGCATTAAATGCAGTTTTGTGAAGCACTTGATGCAGTTTGTTGATATTGTGCATTTACATAAAATGGGTAACTTCCATGTGGCAAACATAACTATCTCTACGAAATACTTCTAGTTTTGATGATGTCGATTGCACCCGTTCTATAGTAGAGAAAAGACTCAATGACCTACAGCTGCAAGATTATGCTTTAAATTTTCTAATTAAGGTGGCACTCCAAGTATAGTACCAAATGTGAGATTGTGCATTTTATATAAGCAGCGAAGCAACAGTTGGAATAATTTTTCTGGCACTTTGATAATTAGGAACGGTGCACATGAGCTAGAACTTTGCTGTCAAGTATCAAGAAACTATTCGAGTCAGCTTTCTTGAACCACTGAACTAAACAATGTTTGTTAAACTATACTCATACCTGCCAAAATTTTTATCACACCAAAACTTATCACGCATGTCAGTGTTTTTTTTGTGTTTTTTTCCTGGTGGCAAGGTAGAGTTTCAGTTTTTGATGGTGCTTTAGTGAGAAATTTTATAGTAACTCATGTTCTTGGCATGTCAATATTCAAGTCATGTGTTGTGTGCTCTTGAGAAAGTTTCAGGTCTGTCTAAATATATGCCTTGCTGTCTCAGCACATCAGAGCCACTTTGTGTCCTACTGACTCAAGCATTGATACCTACTAAAACTAATGCACCCATGGGTTACTAGAGGGATGATACCTTTTTTCAGTCGTAGATATAAACAGAGAACCAAGAAGATTTAAACATAATAATTGGCCCTTGTCAAACACAGAAGAGGCTGTATACCAACATTGAAATGCATACGGACACTAAGATTTAACGTGTTGTGTAACTAGGATAGACCTAATACACAAGTTTTCTACTGTCAGATTTAGGGCAGGAAACTAGAAATTCTGACTGGGGGAGACATAATATCTTAATTAATCAAAGAATCTAGCCTATAAAAATAGAACAGATAGCCTTGTTTAATGATCAACTGTTCAAAAAGATATGTATAATTATAATCATTGTATATAGTATAGTATAGATGGCTTGTAATCTACATACCTAAAATTGGAAACAAAGGTTATACATATTATTAGCCTCGTGCCCAGGCTCCTCCTTCACGAATATTTCCTTCGAAATCTTCCCTCCTTTTTTTCGTAGGAAATATTTGCGAGGGAGGAGCCTGGGAACGAGGCTAGCATATTATATGACAATATAGAGCTATACTCTCTAATAGCTTTTAGCCTAGTTAAGCCTCGCCACATGCGTAGCATGTGTAGAAGATTATGGTAGTCATTTTGTGTGTCTGTTTGTTATCTGAAGAATGGCTGGCTGCTCCAGAGTCAAAATGGAAGGTACTTATGTTCATAATTGATGTTACTTTGAAATTTGATGTGTAGAATCGTGCAAAATGCTGTAGTTTCTGAGATCTGAGACTCATGTGCTTCTCTGAGTGCTTAACTTTTAAACTGCCCCATTGATCACGCCCTTATCTAGAAATACAGTAGAGCTTGGATCGAGACTGGCTTAGCTGCTTGGACAGATAGGTAACTCAATGATTGCAAGGTGAATGTAGTGAGATAATACTTTGTGTAGAACTATGCATCATTACAGCTTATAGTTGTGTGCTGTTTGGTACCTGACTAATGTACATAGCATTGCAGATCATGCATGAGAGTAAGGCTGTTTACTAAACTGAGATGCAAGTGCGTTCCCACTTTTTGCTTGTGGAGGAGCTTCTTCGTACTGAATTCATGCACCCCTATTTTTTACTAGCTTCCTACACCTCTGAGATAAACAATAAACTGTGCTAGCCTAGCTGTCACCTCTGCTTGTGACTTCAGTGAACCTTGTTGTGTACTGAAGTCTCAGTACTGATTGTCTTTTTAATGCATACATATGCGGCTATCTTCGGTTGCATGCTACACTGACTCAGTCAGCATGTCATGAGAATACATATGATAATTATAGAACTGGCTTTACAAGGATGAGTACATTTTCCTACATGTATACATGTTCCTGTTAGTTAAACCAACACAAGTGTACGATCACTGTATAGTCACAAATTGTAAATATTGCTGACACAAGTTTGCGTTGACATGCATGTAGTATTAGAGTACGTCAGTAACAAGGATGAAAGGAAACCATGAATTACTTATGCTGTATGTTTTATTGTAAATATAGTCGTCTAGAGCAGATTTCAGATTCTTCTGAGGTCAGAAGAAGTCCTCGTCTTAGCCAGCGACATGAAAGAAGGGAAGACCCTATAAGTTCACTCACATCTATTACTCACTCTGCAACTCTAAGACCAAGCCTCAGAAGTTATAAGAAACACCATGAAGAGCCTTTGAGTATTTTGAATGAGAGTGGCCAAAGTGTCCCACTTTCTTTCGACACAGAAGACAGCAATCGTAAAGATGGAGCTGCTGACGTTCCAACACATTTGTTTGGTAAGTGAATACAATTACCATGTCATTAAGCCTCAGTGTGTGTGTAGCATGTGCAGAGGGTTACGGTAGTTGTTTTGTCTGTCTGTCTGTCTGTCCCATCGAAATCTCAAGAAAGACAGCTCTAGCGACAAAATTGATGGTACTTACGTTCATAATTCTGAGTGATCTTGTAAAAATATATTTTTTGCTGTCCGAAACACTGTAGTTTCTGAGATTTGAGGCTTTTGTGCTTCTTTGAGCACTTAGCTTCGAGGCCACGCCTACTAATTTGGTGTGTGTTATCTAGAATTTGTGTTGAATGGTGCAATGCTGCATGCATAGCTCTTTGCATCATGGCTGTTGGTTACTACTTAGTGTTGTTTGGCAAGACAGACAGGAGTTGGTCTGCTTTTTATGTAAACATATAGGGCATGCAAAGACTATACACCAGCTAGATCATTATAGCTTATGCATCAGTGGTTAGCTAGGCTCTTGAGGCCCAGCCGCTCAGTGCTAGACCTTTTGACACTGAGCAGCTGAGTATTCCAATGCATGTATAATCAGAGCTCCCCTGGTTCATAGTCTGTGACATGTGCTGCTTCACCACAGTTGTGTTAGCTATGCCGGCCACTAGATGGATCACAGCCTGTAGTATTGAAGTTTTCAGTGATACTGACTGAGTTATGACACGCTCTTTTACATTGTGTATGTATACTGTACTAGCTAGTTGAGTGCGCCGAGGCTTATGCACCATCGGTGCCTTCATTAAGTCAGAATTTTTTTCAAAAATGTAGGTCTTGATGAAAGTGACAGTGAATCTGCCAGTGCAGGTACTATAATAGCTAGTTTACTGTAATGACAAATTAGTTGTTGATTTTGGGGTCTGGTTAGTGTATAGAGCCTTCCTTGTCCCTTTGCATGGACAGAGAGGAGGAGGTCAAGCTCCCCTCTACACTACATCAAATAGTGGTATAATCTTATATTGTTTGTCATAGATGCCATTTCTGATGCTGGTCGACATGGTTCCACCCCAGTTCGGCAGTCTTTTGTAAAACCATATTCATGTAAGTTTGCTAGCCTTCTGTACGTAAGCTGCTCTTTTGTTTAGTTTTACTCTGTAAAAGTCGGGATGGCGTGGTGTATGTCCTCGTGTGAGGTTGAACAGTGGAAATTGTTGTCTTAGTAGTGGATAAACTTTCATGTCTTGTGAAACAAAGCCATGTACAAAACACAAGGTTAGTTTTTATTTCACCAGTCTCGTAAGAATAAACTAAATCTAGTTTAAGAATGCTGCCAGAAGCTAAACAGGTGTTTCATAATGAGATTCATTGTGTTGATAATACACACCACCAGTCAACACTTTTCTTATGGGACATACACCTGTACAGTTCAAAATTTTAAACATCATTGAAATGCACTTGTTCTCCTCATGCTTTTCCAGCTCCCTACACCTCACCTGTCAAAAGTTAGCTGAAATCGGAGAATGTTAAACCAGATGAACTTTAGTTGAGAAAAGCTGCTAGCCATGGCTGGCAAAAGTTTTACAAAATTTGTATCAGTTCCTTTCAAGTTGAAATATGCAAGCTGACATAACTACTCTGTAGACTCCACTATTATCACCTTCATTGCTATTGTTATACACAAATGAATGAATTTTTGTTTCTGTCATTCTTCCATGAGGATATGTACCAGGCCTCCTGATCATTTGTAACACCCAAAGAGAGAGTGGGGTGCATTTTTTATTGTAAGTCACTGTTCTGCACTACTATTTTCTTTTGTCAGCTTCTCCTGGGCTGTGTCCACGCCTTGTAGAGTTTGTGATGTCCGTGCTCTATAAGTGTGGTTCACTGCTCTATTTAGCTGCTACAGCAATCTTGTGTCTGGATGTAATTCTACTGCAGTGGTATGTTGCATGAGACTTGATTTATGAATACCATTTGAACTAATGTTGAGTGATACTATACTGTCTCAATGTGCAAGTGTAATTTACACTAATACTAGAGTGAATAAGGACTGTGTGTAAATCACTAATTCCCAAGTTGTGATTATTGTGATGTATGTTTTATTTCATTAGGTTTTTTCACTCAGGAGTATCAATGGTAAGTAACAGTAGGTTCTCTATGGAACTGTAGGCTATTCCACAGTTGTCAATATTTTGTTGTAGAGATCAATTGCTCGATTCTGGATTCTACCACTGGTATTGTTTGGTGTTGTCCTGTTCTTATTAGGTAATGTTATGATAGTTATTTCTTTATGTTGTGCTATTTACAATTCTGTATATAATTATATAGGGGGTAATCTAATACCTCCTCCTGTTCCTGAAGAACAACCAGAGTTCAATCCTGAGATCAACTATTCAGACTGGAGTGCACTACAGGCTGATCTGATGAAGCACATCTCTGCAAGTGTGGAAAAGGAGCTTTCTGCTTTCAAGGCAACTATAAGAACTGAAACAGAAAGGCGCATCAATCAACAAGTAGAATTGGTATGTGCTAAGTATGTACGTTATTGTCATGGTGTGAATTGGTCAGGGTCTTCTTAAACACTTTGATATCAGTATACATCATAGTTGTGATAGGTAAACAGTTTCATTGTATGTACATCTATATGTTCATGTTATTACGTGCCAGTTTCGACCAAAGTAAGTGATATAATGCACGATCATGCCATAAGCCCCTGGTGTGCATGCAGTTATGGTATTGGTTTAGTCTGTCTGTCTCTCTATTTGTTACACTAGAATATCCTGAACAACAACTCAGGTAAACTTCGCAGCGCTCATAAGCTCCTTACGATACACGTTGATGTTTTAGAGACAATCTCAATTACATTAGATTTAGCCTCGTTCCCAGGCTTTCCGTGGTGTGTATTTTATATTTCGCGAGTTGCAAAGTTAAGCCACGGAAGGCCTGGTAAAACTTCTCACGTGATACTTTCGAAAAATAACAGAGAGGTAGACGAGTGCTAGACAGGTCAATTAGTGAGCGTGGGTGGAAGGCATAATCAACGTGCAACACGTGCGTGTAGTCTGTTAGAGTATGAGCTAAGTTTTTTTTCTTGTGTAAGCAATGGAGTGAATTCTGAAGGTACAGCCGCTATCTCAAAGGCTAAGCACTTGGCTATACTTACCAAAGAACAGTTATTGTGTCATTCAAAAAGCTCAAATGGTGGGTATGAGTTAGCAAACTACCAGTCTAAGATTTCTTGCTTCTTTTTTGCGTGCTAATGGCCCTTTTTTATCAAAATCACTTTTGTTAGCAGATATTTCCCTATAGTAGCACTGCTAGAGACTCAGATATGACAAAAAGTTAGTTGTTGACAGTAACAAGTTCAGAAAACCTAGCTGCTTCTTTTTCTGGCAAAGACGCGTGTTAGTGTCGCCCACGCATTTCGTGAACAAGAATTTTGACATAAAGCACGTGAGAAGTTTTACCAGGCCTTCCCCTCCTTCTTCCTCGTGCATTTTTTTGGGGGGAAGACCTGGGTACGAGGCTACATTAGATTGGTATTCCAACTTTGACAACTCAAAGATGCTTAGAACGCTGCAAAACTAAGTTTTGTGGTGCTTGCATCAAGGCCACACCTATCGATTATTCCCATTGATTATACTGTGGCTGTGTGCTATTTAGAATTTTGTAGAAATGCTGTCCGGAAAGATTATTGTGTGGCCTAGTACAGTACTTGTATTTGTGTGTGCAGTGTTTACTTGTGTTTCTAATTGAGGATCTTGCTTTGTTGGTTAATTATTTGAGCTACACTGTAGTGTACACAGTAGAACCTCAACTATCTGCACGCTTCAGTGCACAGGCTATTTTTCAGTGTTCAAAAAATTGAATTTGTTTGGATACCTGAAACAATATACATATTCATACATTTCTAGCAGTAGCCATAGTAGTTTTTCTCGTGTCAGATTACAGCTAGATTATATTTTTCTTTGATTAAACTTCAATAATGGTGACCACATACAATGATTCAAGCTCAAAAAGAGGGCAGAGTCTGTTCAGATTTGTTCTAATTATCGAAATTTTGCCTTCCAGTTCTGTTTGGATAATCCAGAGTTCAGATAAGTGAGGTTCGGATAATCGAGGTTCTACTCTAGCCTGATTGCTTGCAATTGCACTAATGTGTCAGACTCTCTTGCATTCCTCTGAGTGAGCTCTGCCTGTTGATCAAATGATTGTGCTGATATTACTTTTAAGAGTGTACCAAGGGTTTAGAACCTTTAGTGTGTTTCATTGTGTTAACCTGAGTCTATGGTAGGTGGTATTAAATTGAACAGAGACAGGAGTGACCCACACAGTAAAAGACACAGGTGCACTTTGTTATTTAGCTCACATTCACTATTAGGCGCATATAGTCGTCTTACATTTTACCTTTGATAGCAGGTGCACTGTTTACAAAAGCTGGATGTTCACTAAGCATGGTAGCTATGGACCACGCTTTCCTTCAATGCTTGGCCTTCCATTTCACTTAAAAAAGTGGCTCCTTAGATGCTAACACACTCAATTTCTGCTTTGTGAGGTTATTTGTGTGGAAGCGTAGTCATATGGGGTTGCTACCATGTGCTTATTGGGATATTAGTGGAACATTGTATGCACTAAACAACAAGGTGCCTAATAATGAAGGCAAGACCACTGCAAAGTGGTATGTTTTTTGTGGCAATCTGAGCGTAAATTTTCACAAAAATTAGGAAATGTGTTATAGTAGTTACACAAGGCAAATTTAAATTCACAGAAAAATTTTCATGAATTGGCTAGGTGAACATGATCTATAACATGTATTTTTATTCAGGCAATATTGGAGAGTGAAACCAAATTGAAATCACTGATGACAGAGCAGATTGATGATGAATCTGAATCAAGACAGCAAAGTCTGATTCAAGTCAAGGACAAAATATGGAGTGAGGTGTGTTTTTTGCTGTGCAAGATACTTGTGTATTGTGTTGATAGATACCATCATGTAGGTTAACAGCACACTGGATTTGGAGTTTGCTCAACTGAAAAGTAATTTTGATGTCCAGTTGAAATCTTCACTTAGCAAGGTTGACGGTCTGAAGAGAGAGTGGATCAAAGAGGTGAAGTACTGTATAGTAGTTTGAAATTGCTGTAGTCCACTCGTAGACTAGTCCTAGTCACGCCTACCCACTCTGGATGTTCATGATTCTCTATTTCTCAGGTTGAGGATTTGCTCGAAGTTGGTCTTACTGATTCTACTGGTTCCGTTACTGATAAACTATTAAAGAAGCTGAAAAGTCTTGAAGAGCAAGCACAGCAACAGGTGAGTTTAGTGAACATTTGTAGCCCTTATAACATATTCTTTTAGCTTATAATTTTTATTGTGTTTCTCTTTCATAGTTGAAAAGTGTTGAGAGTTCTCTGTTGTCAGAAATTGCTTTGCTTAGAAACAACTTAGATCAACTTCAGAGGAGTCAGGAGGTATTTGATATTATGTTCCTGAATTGCCACTGTTGTTGTTGTTGTTGTTGTTTCTGTTATTGTGTATAGTAGTTTGTTTTCCAACCTTGTACACATTTAGTCTAGTTATGCTCTCTTAATTCATAGGCTACTACAGGTGATCTGTCAACTATAAAGTCACAGATGGAGAGGTATACACTATAGTTCATTTAGTAAGGTTGTGATGTCTATATAATTATTACAGGCAAAGTGAGGATGTTGGAAGTTTTAAAGAAAAGCAGAATAATGACCTTTCTGAGTTGAAGTTATTTCTATTGGTAACTTTAATGTGTTGTAAATGACATACATACTTATGTAGTCAGGTAACATTACACGTCATATAGAAATGTAGTAGTGCTACTTGGTACTTCTAGCTGTTTACGTGTACATGAGGCCTATATATCTCACCAAGACAAACTGTGCATACCGTATAGCTAGAAATTTCGAGGAGTATAAATTTTGCTGTTTTTGCGGATCGTTGGCGATCCACGAAAATTTTCCCCGTGAAATTTTCCGGATCGTATTGGCAATTAATTGGTGGGGCTGATTGATCCTCGAAAATTAAAGTGCGAAAAGTTTGACGATCACTTTTCCCCGAAAATTTTATTCCTCGAAAATTTCTAGCTCTACGGTATAGACTTGTCAAGCAACAGTTCAAGATAATTAGTACCTAAATTCTTTGTTAGAAATTCACAGAAGTGAATTTTATACTTGTACAGTGTAGTTATAAAATTATTGCTGTTGGAGCATTCATCCGTTTCCTAGTTCATGTGTCAATGCTACACTTAGTGTGACCTGATTAACAACTAAGGCGTTTATTTCACAGTATGTACTTTTATTCTTCAGAAAAGAATTAATGAACTTGAAAAGTCTGTAAACATGATGTCGGGATCTGTGGATAAAGGAATTGTGAGTCAATATTGTGTACACCGGTGTGTTTATGTGAGTTGATTTTCCCTATCATTCTCATAGGTGGAAGAAATCTTCGATGAAGAATGGAATAAAGTATGATACACAACAAAATTTTCATTTAGCATAGTATTGAGGTGGTTTGCATCAATCTACATGTAGATGTTGGCTAATGAGAGCAGCTCTCTGCATGTATGGTTGACTCAGGCTTATGCATCTGAAGGAAGCTTACAGGTATACAATTTCATAGTTGATAAATTTTTAGAGTTGCTGTTGAGTACAAAGATTAATCTCATGAACTTTAAACATGCTCGTTGCAAAATAGTGTGTGGGGCTGAGTAACATGGTGATGCTATGAAAATACACAAAAATTTAATGTATTAAAATTTTGCGATTTATGCATTACTAGAGTGAGGCCAGTAATAGCAAGGTGTAGATCATCCTTTTTGTCTTGCTGTTACAGTCAATAATGCATTCCATATCTGTCACTAGACCACTTGAGCTGATTCGTTTGTATGCACATGGTGCCTGCATGCCTCACACTTATTTAAGCCTTGGTGTGTGCATAGTGCAGAGGATTACAGTAGTTGCTTTATGTGTCTGTCAGTCTGTTACTGAATAATGGCAACTCCAAGGACAAAATGACAGTCATGAATCAAATTACTCTGCAATTTGATGGGGTAGAATCTTGCGAAACGCTGTAGTTTCTGAGATCTGAGGTTTTGTGCATCTCTGAGTGCTAATTTTCAAAACTGCACCCATCAACCATGCCCAATGTAGTTCGGCTGGCTTACTAGTTAGCTGGGAGAGTCTGGCTAGCGAGGCTAGCTTGGACACAAAACAGCAAACTAGCTAAGCTACCATGATGCATAGTTCTGCAAAGTATTAAATTAACTTGGAATTACTTACGGGACCTGTCAGTGAACCTCACTGCATTCATGGCAGTACCTGGACTGGCTGCATGGCTATAGCCAGCATTGGTCATGCAATGAGAGCATCAGTGTAACTGAACCCTCAGCATTCAATGAATTTCTAAACTGATTTTTAAGTATAACTAGACTGGACTGTGCTAGCCTGACACCTAGCTGGGCCTGGTTGAATAAGTCTCTGTACTAATGGTCATATGTGCAGAGCAAGTGTGAGGGGCTGGTGGATTTGCAAGACTAATGCATGTCAAATTGGTTATGCATGCTAGTTAATTGCGCCACAGCTTATATGCACCAGCGGCGCTTTCATTGTTACATGTAACTGGGTTACTATATTCATGGATATTGTAGCTGTACTAGTTGACTCAAAGTCACCCACCTACTGGAAGGTATTAATGCACACAATTTTCTTTTTGTGTATGTAGATTTTGAGAGATGAAATTACTACGTTGAAGAATCAAATCGCTGGTGAGTATAAAGGCATGATGCAAGTTTAAGTTACCATAAAAAAGGCAAATGCTATATTGCACTGGTCAGCTTTCTCAATGTAATATATTAATAGAGCAAATACAGGGATCATAATTTTCACATTGCCAAGTGTATGAACTCCAATTTTCCCAATCATATCTTGCTATTCTAGATGCATACAAATCCTCTGGTGGAGTTTCAAGAAATGTAAGTATATTGTTTGTTATAGTATATGTACCTTGCGTGGTGAAAACATTTGTTTGGTTCTGTATGGTACGTTAAACAAACACAGTCCTCTTCTAAACCTCTTGTATGGGATGTGTGGCTGTTCCCAATGTTTGTAATAGGATGTCCAGATACTAATTGACCGGGCTATGGCTAAGTATAGTGCTGACACAATAGGGAAGTTTGACTTTGCCTTAGAAAGTGCTGGAGGGACTGTCATTCTCAACAAGTGCTCCAACTCTTATACCCCAAGTTTGGCCACTGTGACTCTCTTTGGGTTCCCTCTGTGGCATGTCTCCAGCACTCCTAAAGTAATCATACAGGTAAGAATGTTTGTCTAAAGTTGTATATGTTGGTGAGACATTGTAGGTGACTGTAGTTATTTGATTCTAGCCACAAGTTCTTCCAGGCAACTGCTGGGCATTTGATGGATCAAAAGGTTATGCTACTATCAAGGTATGTGTTGTTTGGTTGTTAGACAGTTGCTTGAGTTTCTTTTCATGTCTATTATAGTTGAAGGATGAAGTAGTAGTCACTGGAGTTTCAGTGGATCACATACCAAAGGAATTGTCTCCTAATGGAACCCTTAGCACTGCTCCCAAAAATTTCACAGTCATTGTAAGCTGCATTGTGGAAGGATTATATATAATATTATGTCTTAGCTGTTCTAATCATGATTCTGTAGGGTATGAGTTCTCAAGATGACCAAGGCACTATATTGGGGGAGTTTATGTACCGTGAAAATGGACCAGCTGTCCAGGAGTTTGCAATCGAGGTATACATATTTTGTAATATCACAGAATTCTGAGGACTGTACTTTCACAAGTTATGTTGTACTCGTTGTGTACAATGTCATGTGTATTATCCCAATTGTAGCACTTAATTTTTTTTACTATGGATTCACAATATTTATTGTTTTAGGAAACAAAGCAGAAGATTACACACCAGTTCATACAGTTTCACTTCAATACTAATCATGGCAACCCAAACTACACTTGTGTGTATAGAGTTAGAGTTCATGGACACTACTAGTTGTACAATGTTAAGCTGCAAAGTAATAGTTTAGTTTCTTGTTTAATGTGTTATACATGGTATTCTTCTCTGTACAAGTACTGTACATGTTACTGCATATTGGATAATAAACTAGAGAAACAAATTTTGGGATGAGTTGCAAGTGATTACAGTCAGGCACAATAATATGTAGCAAATTTTATTGTACAGATGAGGGTGATTTCGAAGATAGTGGTGCTTTTCAACTCCAGCTAAAGATGAAATCTGTTTTAGGTCATCTTGCCTTCCGCACAGAGCATGCAGGGCATAGAGAGGAGGTGGAGCTAGCTAGCTAGGGATGTTGTGACGTCATAACGTCGACAATAAAGTCTAATTAATCCCCACCCAAGTTGGCCAGCGAAACGTAAATGGTAAACATGGTCAGTGTTCGTGATCGAAGGAACGTGTGCCCAAAAGAAATATCGTTTCTGCAGAAACATGTTTTGAAGCAAAGAACTAGAGCAAAGAAAGGTTAGAATTAAACTAGGTCTATGTGTCTAGATCCAACCATGCACATGCATACACCTTCACAAATTATTTGTTGTACATATCATGGATATTATAGCTCTCGGAACATATCACCATAGCTAGTTCCATTTGTATGGCAACAACCTTCACCCAAGGGGTGATCATAACCATACCTGCTGTACTACAATTAAAACACTCACAAATATGATCAAAATTTATAGAACTAAAGCATGCTGCCTGTAGCCAGTGACCTTTGACTGTTGATCAAAGTCAAGCATTCAAGCTCTCTTGACCCTTGATGGGGCCAATTTTTATTGCTTGAACCCTTGATCTCATCTTGATCCCTGTGTCACAGGTGTTAGTACAGTAGACGTGAAGGTGACCACCCTTCACTTAGTCTTGCTAGCCAGACTCTCTGCAAAAGACTCTCCCATTTTTTGTGGAGAATCTTGCTAGTGAGACTACCCTTGACTAGGTTGGTTTTATGTTTCTTCGTAGCAGGTTGAGCTAGTGATAGAGCTTAGTTCACAGCTTATGATTGTCAAAATTCTAGCCTCTTGCCAAGGTGTCTCTTGTGTTGCTATCCACATCAGTTGTGGAGTAGTTGGAGTAGCAGGACCACCTTGGGTTCTTTCACAGGTATTTTACGTGGCATAGGCTCCTCCTAGCACTGTAGCTAACTTAGTTAAACAATTTCCTATTAAACATAGTTACTAAACTATATTGTACTATTATAGGCAGCAAAGGTAATTTTTTTTCTGTCACTGAAAAGTACTGGAAGCATAAGCCAATGTACATCTATGTAAATTACCCGTGTTTGCAAGGAACACAAACATGTACATAGTGTGTGCAGGAGCACCATCTCTCTTCTATGATGGGAGGGTAATCCGAATGTAAAATTCATCAAATGGCAACAATTATTTCTGAATAAAGTGATAATCTACATAATTTTACTTCAGAAACATCTACTGTAAAAAATGAATCACCAAGCAGTCGACCTATCCCCAGCACAAGCAGCCCAAGTCGTGAATCAGAGCAGAAACCTGTGACTGAAAAAGTAGATCAATGTGATAGGTCACGAGATGTGGCAAAAGAAACTCCGGAGGATATCGCAAAACAGGTACACCTAATGAATTTGTATTAGGGTTATAGGCTGTATGCTATATTCAAAGCTGTAGTGTTCCAGGACTTTGCCAGGCCTTTGATATCTGGTCCTGTCTTGTACAGTAAGAATATTAACACATGTACGACATACTCTTCACTAGATTAAAGATCTTAAAATGAAGCTTGAGTCACTGAAGGAAAAGAAGCATAGCTTATTCCAACAGCTTAAAGCAGTACTACATGAAGAAGATGAGAAGAAGAGACTCAGAGAGGAGGAACACAAAGAGTATGTGATCATGTTGGCTCTTTATGTCATTGCCAAAATTATATTCTTTTCCCTTTTGTGATAAGTGTGCTTGAAAAAAGTGCAGTTATGGATCCTAGATTATCCCAGGTACGTGCATAATACATACAAGCCAAGTGCTCTTACTGTGCTAACTGATTTCTGTATATTTTAGGCTCCTCTAGGCATAAAGCGCCCTCTCCCTCTTTCTCCACCACTGGTGAACCCAGGAAACCAAAGCACTCCAGCCAAAAAAAGCCACAGGATGCCTCTATTGCCCACTCCAGATGCTGCAGGAAGTGGAGCAACTGTCGCTCCATTTGTTAGACAAGGTGAGTGGGACTGAGTACGCAAGTACATACTTCTCTGATTATCCTAATTGTTTTCCTCATTCCCATTGTAACTGTAGGTTCAGGTGGCAGTTTTCACCCTCCTGTTTCTGAGCCTTATCACGGTGGTGTAGTAAGACAGCATTATGGAGGTCAGGTACCATTTCAGACTGGCCATCGACCTCACCTTGAGCAGCAAAGATTTAACCAGATGCCACAGGAGCTACATACACAAGGTAACACAACCACTAGGATTAGGTTCAACTTGCTAACACAAGCTTGTCCAGTTTTATATTAGTGGGGGAAATATTAGCTGTATGATTTTTTTTGCTATTGCTACATGTGATTATTTTGTGATAGCTCTTTGCTCCTTAGGAGTGCCTCTAGTTCCCTATCAATATCCTCAGCCTGCAGCACCTATGCCATTCAATAACATTTCTCAGTCAAGGTACAGAGATCTCTATAGCTCGAATAATTATTGTACATAAGTAAGTACTAACTGATTTTGATCCCCTCAGCCCAATGACTTACCAGCCAGTTGTACAACAAGGGTTTGTGCAGCCTCATCTACCTGAGATGCCCATCCAGGGACAACCACACCCACATATGTTTGGTAGACCACACCCCCAGGTTGATCTCAAGTGGCAGCAAGGTCCAGCTCATTATTTACCTCAGGTAAAGAATTGCATTTGTGGACTGAATTCATGTATGGCAGTAATAGCACCCTTTCCTATTTCAGGTAGAATAAGTTATTCTGACATTATTACATGACATTGTAGGCCTAAGTCTGGTTTGGATGTTTTGGCTAGTACTGTATACTGCTATTCTTTACTCCAATACCTACGAGCTTAACAGTGCTTAGATAGTAATTTATACTCCAGATATTATTCAGTTCAGTGTTACTGTAGTTATGGAAACTATTATGATTTTATGATCCTATAGGGTGGCCCAATGCCTGGTAATCAACCATATCCAGATCATCAGCATACTAGTGCTGGATATGCACCCCACATCCAAGACCCAAGGCACCAGAAGCTAGTCCATGAACATCAAAGGTCTTCATTTGTGCTCAGTTCACCAAATTCATTGCAGTCACCGCCTGTTCAGGTACATATAGTGGGGAGGGGGGTTGCTAGTTCTAACAAAGATTGAGTGCACTGCATGTGGGAAGCAGCATACTAGATCATTATTGCAATGTGCAATCTACACTAACTATGTATTTATTGGATCGCATGCATGTAAATTGCATGGCTTAAACAAATAATACTGTGATATTCTTTCATAATCGACTGTGCAGGAAATGCAACCCAACATCATGAACTCCCCTTCTAGTCCTGGCCACACTACTCTACGAGATTGGGCAAAGAAATAGACACCAAGACATTCAACAAATGACTCGTATCAGTCATGTTATTAAGTGTTATTAGTGTAACAGTGAACATAACAAAATGTGGACTGTGACAACTATCCAATATAATCTACTCAGTTTCACCTACACTATCACTCAAGTTATATATAAATTTGGAGCCATTAACTTCCACAACAGTACGCACAATGCCGACCTCTTTCAACAGTTCAGGTTGCATGATTAGTCCTTCTTGAATTAGGTTGGTGCAACCTACTGTGGCTTGAAATGTAAGGGTGACTGGATCACCTTCCCAGCCAATGAACTGCATCATATGCGGTGAATCTTCTATTTTGAAGCACTTGCACAATGAGCGTTTTATACCAGAGACTGCAAGAATATCTACTGGCTCACTAGCACCAACAGTTACATGAACTCCGATGAATGAAGATGGCTCACTGATTTTATAAGGCCCTTCTTTCCCCATGTCCACTTTTGGCAGGTACTCTTGCATCCTAGGCAGTTGATCCTCCCGACCGAGAACATCCAGAATGTACTTCAAGACATCCAGGTCACGGCAGCTACACGTGTTGGTATAGATGAGAGGAATGAGGATGCCATCAATTGACTTGTATTCACTGAACTCGTCTGGATCATATACAGGTGCTCCATTCGGGGTTCGAACATTTTCCATGCAATGACGTAACTCAGCATATGTGTCAGAGCCCAGCTTCTCTGTGATCCTCATGATGAACTTGGAAAACAAAAGGTTATTGTTTTCTATCTTTTGAGGAGGAGGAATTGGAAACTCATGGTGGCTCTTCTTTTCTTTTTCCTTTTCTCTAGCTACAATAAACAGAGCAAAAACTGAATGACCCATTTTTTAACTAAATAATTTACCCACTATAACTTTAGCAATGACATCAATCACATCACACAAAGAACTGATGCTGTTTCTTTAGTATACAAAGACTGAACAGTACACATGAAAAAGAAAGAAGCACTTGAAACTGCTGAATTGCTCACATAAACAAATACAGGTGATATACAACACAAGTGCACCTTTGATGAAACCTTGCTAAATTTTAGCAAGCAGTTTCCAGTGACCAACCCCCATCTAAAACATGTATACCTACTGCACTCACCTTTGAGTTCTTCATCAGGATCAGGACCACCATACACCTTCTCAAGCTTGTCAGCAGTTTTCCCTTCAAGGATTTTGTATTTGAGCACCTCTGCCATATCTTGCCACCTAGGAGATGGATCCTCTCTCTTAAGCCAAAGCATCACCATGTCTCGAAGAGCTCTAGCAGGATCACAAGCATATTTCACTTCTATAGCCTCAAGAGTTTCACGACTGAATCCAAGATGAATGAAGATATCATACCAGTAGTAGAGCACATCCTCAGCCAGAATATCATACACTTCCCTAAATGTAAGGTTTTGTTCTAAGAAAAAAAAATATTTGTCAAAACAGTTCAAAAGTTATTGCAGTATTAAATGTTTAATACATTGTTTTATCCTAAATTAATTCCTACAACCAGGCTAGGATTAAAGGCTGTTGGACTAGGTGATGGTGACCATGGGTCCAGTTGGCACCAGGAGGAGAAGAGTAGGGTGTAGGCAAAATGATTACGCGGTGCCTTGAGGCCTGGGTCCGTATACTAAGCTAAATATATTGTAGTCAATGGAACTGTGACTCTACACATGCACGCTGGAGTGCTGGTAATTCTGGATACTATAAACAGGCAACACAAAATCAATAGGAAAGTATATGGACTACTGTGTCTTGAGACACTTTGAAATGATTAATTGTATGGCAGCAAACAATAAGTGATATCTTACCTCCATGCTTTTCAAACGCCATATTGTTCAGAGAAGAAGGCACTTAGGTGCTGTAGATCAGTTGAGAAGATAGTGAACACTCATGCTCATAATAAATGAGTCAGATCTACCACATACCACACACTCTAGGCTTACACATAAATATAAACACAGCCTCTTTCCTCAGAGGCGTAGCGAGACTGATGTGTATCAAAATATGCTTAAAACTAAGAATGTAAATAATGTTGGCTCACCATCGGTTGTCTTCAAAGTTTGTCTTTTCAGCAGGCCTGGTACATGGTCGATGAAAAACAATGACGTAATGATCTATTAGCTCCACCCCTACAAATCATACGGAAGATGGCGGCCAAGGCTGCAGACATTCAAGGGTCCGCAACAGTAGACTGGAATCCACTTGGTGATATATACGTTAAGTAAGTCAGGGTTTATCTTGAGTAGTCACTTAATGTAATTTTTAACTTTCCTCATGACTATGTGCGCTCATAATTATCGGGGAGGTCCTTCAGTGCACCACCTACATGTCCAAGTTACGTGTTTATATCCCAAGTAAGATTATATAGGCTTGCCCAGTTTGCAAATAATGTTCATTCCCATGATGCACAATTGTTTGGAGTATTGTCGTGTCTTTATAATTTAAGATTTAGCTGTGTGTGGTGGGCTTAATTTGGAATGTAGAGTTGTGAAAAGGATAATACAGAACCTGTGCTGTTTGATGATACAAGGGGTGGTCAGTCTCATGCACTGTACTTAAATCCATGACTGTGGTCATAATTAGTGACCACCTAAATTTGGCCATGACCTTGTGACCCCACCAACAATTCCTGGTGACTTTTGACTTTGATGACTGCTTGTGTATTGAGTGATTGACCTTTGTACCCTTGTGCAGACTAGGCAGGGAGATCCTAGAAGATGGCAGTTTAGACTGTTAGATCTGTTTTAATAGTGCAGTCTAAACAACTACAAAACATGCCCTGCATGCCTTGTGGATAGTATAAGTATCTCTGAATTGACTCTCTTGGTTTTGTGTACATGACCTCCTCTGTGACTGTGGAGCAATCAAATTTTGCTCTGTGACCCAGTGACCACATGCGAAAACCTCAGTGACCTTGCCGTGACCTCGGTCGCGAATCTAAGTACAGTGCCTATGGGATTGACTACCCTTTGTGATGTAATGTGAATGTTCTCTGTTCTTATTAGAAAGTATACCAACTACGATTTGAACTGGCAAGTGAATCTAGGTGAAAACCTAGTAGCCATTGCTCCATATGGAGGTCCTATTGGTAAGTATTTAGATCTATTTGCATGGCCTAACTTTTACAAATGATGTGTGCAGAGACTTCTCACACCCAATGTTGCTCTTGAGAAGTTGAAGTTGCATATGATATACTACGTATGTTGTGGATGATACAAAAGTTTTGATTTTCCAAACTATCCTACTATATAGTGGTGTAATTTTGGATAGTCCGAATTTTCGTATTTTTGTATATGCTGTTTAAAATTACAAAAAAAAGTTTTACAGCACATTGTTGACTATTTATACAAAATTTTGCACCAATGAAATATCCCGCTATATAGCTGTACTAGTTAGAAGTTGCAGTGTGGCATCCTGTAAATACATGAGACAGAGTTGTCTTCCCTCACCTATTGTACATGTACACTATTATCAACAATGGTGCACATTTGTCTTATTTTCATATGATTATGTTACAATATAGCTCTGTTTCCAAGGACTGCTGGAAGAAGGGGTAGTACCAATGCTGTTCTGACCATATACACCCAGGCTGGAGAACTGATTAAATCAATTCCTGTTAGTATAGTTTGTGTTAGGATGTGTTACATGGTGTATGTGCAATATTATCTACTAGTGTGTATATATTAGCCTTGTTCCCAAGCTCCCCACCCACCTTACACATAAGGAAAGGGGTGCCTGAGATCACCACTGTGTACATACTGTTGCTACTAAGTTAATAAGTACCTTAAATGAAGTTTGTTTACTTTGTCTCTCTGCAGTGGGAAGGCGGTCGAGTGATAGGTCTTGGCTGGACAAGTTCTGAAAACCTTGTTTGTGTTCTTGATGAAGGTACCATGGTTGTCTACAATCTTCATGGGGAGCGAGTATTTACAAGACCCATTGCTAGGGTAATTGATGATTACGACTGTATGGTGGGTAAATTTGATGAATTATTCTTTAAATCACCAAATTAAATTATACGTTGCCAAGTATGCAACACTGAATCCCCAAATATGTATTCGGCAATATTGTTAGAAATCGATGTGAATTTGCCATATATCATAATGCTCACCAAATTTACCCTCTATTACCATGTTTAAGGGGCTCTAGGAATTAGTGTTCACACTGCAGATATATTTTTGTTTTATAGGAGATTCGAGAAGACAGGGCTTTAGAGTGCAAGTTTTTTCATACACTTGAAGGGAGTGCTGGATTTGCAGTGATGACAAATAAGTACGAGTTCTTTGTTGTTGGAGATTCTGACCGACCAAAAGATGAAATTAGAGCTAATAAACTTGCTGGGTGTCCTAGTAAGTTTCATGTAAAGCTGTATACATGTGTAATTCATGCAGATTGATATAAAGGATGGTGCTTATGTTCAGTATCATATGTACGTCAATACAGACACAACGACAAGGCCTAGCTGCTGGGCAATCTTACCCCAAGGTAACCAGCTGTCTGTTGTTGTAGCCATTGAAGACAAGCTGTATCTGCTGGACACATTTGAAGCTGTGCCACAGGTAAAGGTGTACACAATAATTATTGTTTTTTTATAGCTATGCTCACTTCTTCATGTTATCACAATATCATCATTTGTTAGTCGGTGACCTGCAAGAAGGAGCCACCATTGTATTGGACCCAGATTGCTGTCTCTACAAATGGCCGTGCTGTTGCTCTTGTGGACAAGGAGGGCTTTATTTGGGGTGGCTCGAATGATTTCAAGGTATACATTACTGTGGATAACAGTTGCCCTTTGACAACAGTGCTCATTTATCTGAATTTAGACTTGTGAGACATCATTTGATCTACAAACAGGCTCCAAAATTCTTCAGATGGAATGGTAACTAGCTCTAGTAGTATGCATGAAATGATATCTCCTGTATTGTATATTCAGGGGTGGAAAGGACTTCTTTGTTATAGTGATGGACCAGCTAATGTTTGTGAAAGGAACTGGAAAGCACTGGTGCAAGTATCCTCTCAAACACATTGTTATATCCATGCATGCAATAGTTGTTCATGACCTTGGAAAATTGTGATAACTGCTACATATACAAGCACATGCAAAACATCAGGCCAATTATCAAAACTTACAGTCAATAATCATAGTCTTTTAGAGTCAAGAAGTCCTTAATGCACAACCAAGATATCCACTAAGGGAAATGTGTTTCTTACAACCTGAGATTGATGGTGTGAGAATTCTAACAGGAACTCAATGCGAATTCATGCACCGTGTCACTAGTGAGTGTCTTTAGTCAACCAATACAATGGATACTATGATATTTGAATATGTGCATCAATATTACAGGTAACTCTCTTGCTGTTCTACGTATTGGATCCATGGAAGTGGGAGCCTTGCTGAATGATGCCTATAAAGAATTTGAAGTATGTGTATGCTTGTGTATAGCATAATGAATATATTTACACCTCCAATAGCGACGCCTGATTGTGTTGGTTTGTCTAGGGAGATGAGAGCCACAAAGCAGATGAGTACATTCGATTCATTAAGGATAGGTTGCCTGATGCGGTGACTCAGTGCATCAAAGCTGCTGGTGAAGAGTTTGATCCTTTGATTCAACAAAGTTTGCTGAAAGTAAACTCAATATTATATGTAATACTGTAGGTTCTGTATTGTAAACTGCAATGAAAACTAAAAGTATCTAATGTATATAGTTGTTGTGAAAACACAAACATTCTTCAGTAGAGTGCTTTCGGCATAATTTGTTTTTTTTAGCCTGACTTGTATTCTATCTATAGTAACTTTGTACATTGTGCAGTCAGCAAACTTTGGCAAGGGCTTCCTGGGATCTGAAGTTCCTAGAGATGTGGTCAATGACTTTGTGGAGACATGTCAACAGTTGCGTGTCCTGAACTGTGTCAGAGATCAGAGCATAGGAATACCCATCACATTCAGACAGTATCCTTCAACTGAGTCATAACTTTATTATATTATATGACATTGTGCAACTTGTACTCTGTAGGAGTTACATATCATTAACTGTCTCTTAGATATTATCGACTCTCAACTGGAGTGCTTATTGACAGGTAAAGGAACCAAAGCATGCATGGTAGATTTAGTGTCTTTCAATAGTAATTTTTCTTGTTCAGATTAATCAACCGAGGGTTGTACCCATTGGCTATTGAAGTGTCTTCCTACTTGAAGCTCCCTCCTAATGATGGAGAAGTGAAGGTTTTGAGGCAGTGGGCACTAAGGAAGGTGATGAGCTTTTGAAGAGCATTTGTATCCAAACTGGTAGCTGTGCTAAATTTTCGTGTAGGTAAAGGACATGAATGATTCTGATGACAATATTGCAAGGGTTGTCATTGAAAAACTTCAACGCTCCGTAGCTGTTGTTCCATTTGCTGAGATTGCCAGGGCTGCCAGATCTAGTGGAAGAAATCGTCTAGCTGCACTGGTAATGCTATACTTTATTGTGTTGTGTTTGGAATACATTAATTACAATATTAATAATTTCTCAAGCTTTTGGATCATGAAGTTCATGCAAAAGACCAAGTTCCGTTGCTAATGGACATGAAGAAAGCTGATGTAGCCCTGGATAAGGCCATTGAAAGTGGAGACCCTCAGCTTGGTACGAGTGCTAGTTACTAAATTATAGATGCTGTTTCATTGATGATGGTATCACTGCATATAGTCTACAAGGTTTTAGAAGAATTGAAATACAAGCACTTCCACTCTCAAATGGACCGCTACTTGCATCTTTTCCACCACCGACCAGTGGCTGCAGCACTGTATAGGAAGGTATGTTAGTCTCCATATTGTAGTCATGGGTGTAAAGGAGTTAATGGATGCATGTACATGATTGATAGCTTTGCAAAGAGACTGACCAAGAGCAGCTTTTGAACCTTTATGTTCAAGAGAGTGACTTCCTAGAGGCTGGATGCTTACATTTTGCTCGGAGTTATTCAATGAAGGTAAGTACTATACCCTCATAGTGGGACTGTAGTCAACAGTTTCAGTGGGTTATTCATTTGTTTATAGACTCCAGAAGATGCTAAACTGTGTCTTTCAAGTTCTATGAAAGAGTTTAGAGATGGTCAGCATCTATTCCATCTTAAGGTACATGATTATTGTCCTAGTTGAGTGGCATTTCTATTTTTTAAGCTTTGTTACCTTAGGCTGCTGAAGAACAATCAAAGCTTTACACTGACCAATCAGAAATTGAAAAAAAGTGTGGTTTCAAAGTTCTTGGATTGTCACTGTTTAACACTGTCCTTGAGGTAAGTAGCACATTGTACTAGGTATGGTCTCATGTACATGTGCATTCCTTTCAGTGTGTCAAGAATCGTCAACTCAAGCTTGCTGAGCAGTTACGTAAGGATTTCAGGATGACTGACACACAGTAAGCAGAACTATGCATATAAATTACATCACTTGTGGATGTTTTCCAGGCTCTCCAACAGCAATGGTTTTATCAACAATTTCTGATAGGTAGAGAACCTAGGGATAGTGTAGCACAGACCAACAGTTAGAGTTTTCCAAATAGATTTAATGGAGCTTGTGTTTGTTAGCCTGTTCTCAGGTTCTTACCTTTGACCTTACACTTACGGTAAGGAAGGAGAGAGCCTGGTCAATATTATGATGTGAATGAATTAGGGGTAGACATGTCCTTTAACCCTGCAGCTGCAGGGAGTCTCAACTAACATTCATAGATTGATTCATGTGCCAAAACCATGAAAATAAAGCTACTAACTCTGGAGTTTGTATTACCTGGCGCTTGTAAAATGGCACTATCGCAGCAGAGGTGAAAGGTCATATCAACCTTTGCATCCTCTTGGACATTATTCACATGATATTTCCAACCAGGCTCTCTCCTTCCTTACCACAAGTGTAAGGTCAAAGGTGAGAGCCTGGGAATGAGGCAATGGGTTTGTAGCAGTGTAGTTATTAGCAACATTAGTCTCCCAGGGTAGGCATTCATTTATAATGCAAAACACAGAAGTTTGGTATCTACTAAGGTGTATAATTATAACAACTTTCTTTTGAAGAATTCAGCAAGACCGGTACAAGTGCATTAAATTATCGTTTATTTTTTGCTGCATTTTTCTTGTCAGATTTTGGTGGGCTAAGCTTCGTGGACTAGCTCACATTGGAGATTATGATGAACTGGAGAAATTTTCTAAGCAGAAGAAATCTCCAATTGGTTATGAGGTACATTGTTGCACACACACTTTGCAAAAAGGTGAACTAATACAGTGTGAATCTGTTGCAGCCTTTTGCAAAAGTGTGTCTTGCTAATGGAAATCGCAGAGAAGCTGCAAAGTACATAGCTAGATCATCACCTGAGGCTAAGTTTCAGCTATACATGGCAATCGAGTAAGTAACTGCGAGAGTATGTTGCATGCCTTCTAGTAGTGGTGTAATACTTTAACCCAATGGTATTGTATGTCCAGTGACTATCAAAGGGCTGCAGAAACTGCTTTTCAAAACAGAAGCATTGAAGAACTTGATGAGGTTCAACAGAAAGTAGTTCGCCATCCAGAGCTGCTAGAACAAGTACAATTATTAAAAGTGAAGTTGGGTCATAAGTGAAAGATTGTTTTAACTTGTAGTGTGTTGTGTTGAAATTTTTAATTATTCTGTAAGGTGTGTATCACAGGATTTTGTACAAACAAGGTAATACTGTGCCTAATAATGGTGTTCAAACTGCACTTTCACAATGTTTAAGTAGTGTACCAAGAGACTCAAGACTTGCATCTCCATTGATTTTTGCTGTTATTTGGAACAGTGCTTCGCAGAATGCATGAAAAGACAAAGAGCTCCTTTCATATGTATCACAATGTTTTCGAGCCACAGAAATGAAGAGAATATCAATGTCAGCAGTGCACAACTTCTCTCCACAGATTTTGCACACCCTGTGATTTCACCAGAATTAACATAATATTTATAGTAGTGTGTGGCACAGTATAATACCCTCCACCTTGCAAATGTCCTGAATGCAGTTGACCCCATTCTCACTCCACCTCTCACACCCATAAAGCTTATGAACAGCTTAGCACATCTTTCAAACACCCTCAAATGAGAATACTTCTCTAGCATTGATGGTAGCAAATTTGTGAAACTACCAAGGCATTCTTCATCTGAACACCTATAGGGGAAAATAAACTCAAACTGAACAATCTCATTGTATATTCATAGGATATTCATACTCACATGAGTTTGGCTCCAATAATTCTCAATGTATCCCTGACAACTGGTAATTTGATACCAACGTCAACTGCACTTGGTAAATATTCTACAACTCCAGGCCTTACTTGCTGCTCAAAATCCACACGTAAGCTCGGGTATGCATTAACTTCCAGTAAATAAGGATTTAGCTTCTTGTCTACAAGAACATCGAATCCCAGAATCTGCAAGCAATTGACACTATATTAAAACTGAAGTTCTGTTTGGTGATGAATATATAGTGTTGTGAGCTATCTGTATTGTGATTGACCTGAAATCCTTTAAAGGGAGTAGTCAGTGCGTTTTCTGCCATGTATGCTTTACCTTCAACCATCAGTTGTGGCAAAACTGCTACAATTGTTTTGGACACAAGCTCCCCAATTTTCTTCCAGAGTTCAACTGTGTCAATACCATTAGCTTCCAATTCACTGAGCACTGATGCCAGTATTTGCTTGTTGCCAATATCTCCTGTATCACTGTGAACGTATTCTTTGCTACGTTTGTTCAGTGAGTAATTTGTGAGGTGCATGAATGTTTCATGTAGGTTGGTGATGTTTGGGGGTTTATATGGGACTGTGCAAAATCGCCCCATGCCTGATTGGCTGAGATAGACTTCCATTGGATCCAACGAACAAACTAGCACATAGAGCCGGAGATCAAATTTGAACCCTTGGAGGAGAAGAGGTTTGGAGATGTATTCTTGGACAATAGATGGAACTCTAAGATGGCAAAGATCACGAGGATTTTGTATGAGAAAAATTCCCTCTCCTTGTGCACCTTCCCCAGGCTTGACTATGAAGGTAGTGGTCTTGCTCTTTGATAGAGCATAAGCTTCAAAGCTTTCCTGCTCCATTGGAAGCATCCAAGTACGGGGATAAAAATCATACTCATCTGGGAAATATTGCCGCATACGATTTATGTGTTTGGAGAGCTCATCTTTGTGTGCTATTGTGCTCATACCTATTCTCAAAATTATATAAGGTCAAATGCAATGAGAATGAAATTATGTAAAACAAACACACACTCTTATGTATAATATTGTGTTCTTGTCAATACCTGGCATTTTTGCAACATAGCTATTTTTTGGGAGTGGTGTTCCATCTTGATCTAAACCCCTCCAATAAATGTCACAAGATTTTTTTGCAGTACTATCTGTGCTTGTTACCTATAACATCAATATTGAAGTGTTAAAATAATTATACTGCATACACATTCATTACGTGATCAACCCATAATAGATATAATTACGTTTTTCCATTTTAATTCTTTCAAAGCTATCTTGAGAACTTCTTCAGCTGCGTGTGCCCTAAAAGTCTCTACAGTCAGGCAGTTCTTTCGCTTAGCCATTTGTGCTGCGCTGCATGCCGATGCTGTGTCACTCTGGAGCCCCGCCTACATTTCTCCAAATAACCGAAATTAAAAATTAATTTTGAACGCTGCATCGTGTATACAGCAGAGACTGCTGCTGTCATGCTGTGTGTCACTGTGTGTTTTCTAGTTGATGTCAGATAACCGATCAAGTTGTGTTATACTGCTTGAGTGGCAAAGAGGGGAATATACCGACAGACAACTTCATCAATAGGTGGTAGACTTCAATCAGCGTCGTTGTTGGTTTCGGTAAGTCAAGCTTCAAGTAGGATAGTAAATTTATTTTGTTCAGTGTGATAGACTATTCAAAAGCTATAGCCCCTTAGTATACTGTGTTACTGGATGAGCATAATTTACCAATTTTTCTCCATTGTTCTGAAACCGGTAGGATCCTAAATAATTATGCAATTTATGGTAGTGGTCGTCATCATGCACATCACTATAGGTCCAGGCCTGACAAGGTCGTAACAATGGAGTGGACTGGTGTTGATCAGCAAAGTAGACTTCAAAAACCTCTGATATTCAATCAAGAATTGCCGTATTATGATTGTATTGAAGAGGAAGCTCAGAAATTGTTTGAAACCATCAAAATCAACCTGAGTGTAAGTGTTCAAAAGAGTGAACTTTGGCCTGGTACACTTTACTGGACCAATCGACTTAACAGGTAGGTTGTTAAAATGTACACCTATTATAATTTCAACCATGTTGTGTGACGTCTGTATTATTTTATGAACAATTCTCTATATTATTTTTACCATTACCTCATCCACGCACTTTAGTTACCTAAGGGTGTATGGATATCATTTTTCAAAGAAAGATCACATTCATTTGGTACATTTGTTGTATGATTTGGTGACTATTCCTAACCTTGAATCTCCACTGGTTCATACTTGGTCGAGTTTGTTGGCTCAACTACTGAAGTGAGTAACTAATTTTAGTTTCCCACTGTAGCATCAGATACTATTGTGGCTGTTTGTTATCGGCATACTGTTATGCTTTCTAGGAAGAACAAACTCTTATCCCCAAAGGATGTTACTCTGCCTTGGAAACCACTGTACAACTTGGCTGAAAATGTGTTCCATTCAAAATTTAGTCAACTGGGAATGAAAATTTATCCCAAGTAATTACTTTTCTGTAGTCGGTAGTAGTTGCTAGTTGTTCTCTATTATTTGATAGGAACTTAAGTATGCGTGTAGAACATAATTTTATTCCTAATTTTGTAGCCAAACAACCAATGCAGTGTTGGTAATGATTGGCCAAGCTAGAAAGTAAGTGTCTTTTAAGTGTATTAACCTTGGTTTTGATAAAGTACTGCCACTAATCTAACTGTGCTGATCAGATACTTCCCTCCTGAGAGTACCCAAGAGATGCTAAATGAGTGGCGTCCTTTGCTGTGCCCTTTTGATCTCTCCATGGTGGATGCTTTTAGCTATCTTGCAGAGTTCCTGCCTACTATGTTGTATCAAGAACACCATAAGATGGGTTTTAAGTAAGTCAGTTAGGGCTGTATTGGTGAATGCTGACATGTACATTTACGTATATACACGTATACTTGTTCTTGCTCAATCATGCAAGAATTGTTTATTAATACAAAGTTTTTGCTCATATAGATTGTGGTTTGAAGAGTTTGCCCATCTCTGGCTGGGAATACACTCTCCAACTGCTGCTGAGGAAGTAAGGCCACATACATGGCTGTTGCCTAGCCTCATTCCTAGCCCCTCCCTCTTTAGAAATAAAAAGAGGGAGTTGGTGCCAATGCTGTGTGATTGTTTTCTTTAATTTTACAGTTTCTAGTTAAGCTGTTTGTTCGTCTTGCAAGACACAGCATTGGCTATATTGACTGGAACCCTTATCTTCCTCAGGTACTGTCCTTAGATCACTGTGTTTCTCATGGAAGTTTGAGAGTTGAAATATTTTATTTCAGATATTCTCTAGAATAATGAGGTGTTTTAACCTTCCTATTGGTGTAAAAGATCTTGTGGCTCAAACATTTAAGGAAGGCTTTGATCCTTCAAAGGCTGCTTGCTTCATTATCAGTGTACTGGTATGTATACACTTGAGTGTGCATGGTGCATTCTCTCAATGTAACATTCTTAATAATGAATTATTATTGTTAGGGAGGGCGTAGTGAAGGACAAAAGCATCTTGATCATCTTATGCTTGCAGTGGAGTCCAACTATCACCCTTCCAACATAGGAAAGCACACTGTAAGCAACTCCTCTTTTGTTTAGCTCACAAAATAGCCAATATTGTTTTTGACACAGCAAAAATTGCTTCAATTTCTCAAACACCTTTCTTCTGAGTTCATTTTGAGACTGAAAAGGTAATATTTACTGTCCCTGCATTGTATTACAGCTCAGTCTATCAATTTCTTGTCAATTTAGAGAAAGGAATACCAGACCAGTGTGGTACTCTACTGTTCCTGAAGATGCTAAACTAACTGAAGAGAATATTGATGAATTTATTCATTGTTTACTTCCTGCTGTGAGAATGGCTATGTTCAGCAAGTTTGGAACTCTTGATGCTGCTGTTACCTTCCATAACTTAGCACTGCTACGACCTGAGGTAGTTCTACCTGACCTGCTCACAAGGTACAATGTATAATTGGCAAGCAAGAACTTATACAGTGCAAATGTATACCGTAGATCAGGAAATTTTTGCCGTTAAAAATTTTCGCCACATGCACGAGTGGCGAAAATTAAACGCGCGAAAATTTAAAACGTATGGTGATCTTTAAAGTGGCGAAAATTAAACAAGCGAAATTTATAGCAGCGAAAATTTCCCGATCTACGGTATGTTTCAAGTCTGTACACTTGCATTGGACATTGTATATTTTGAGTTGTAAGGGGCCACTCTCTTTGATATTGCTATGGTGCTAAGAGGAAATTGTTGTGTTGAAATTACTGACTACCGTATAGCCGGAAATATTGACGGGGATTTTATTTGACGGTTTGACTGTCCAAAGTCCAAATTGTCAAATTTAAATCCGCCAATATTTTGGGTCCGTATATCAGTGTATTATGCGCACGTGCAAATCGTCAAATTTATATTCGTGAATATTTTTATTTTACGTTGTGTGGAGCAAACCGTCAAATTTTTTGACCGTCAATATTTCCGGCTATACGGTATGTTACAGTTTTAAGTTTCCCCCATATTTCTAGAGGTCAATCTGACCAACCTGCTATGTGACAAACTATAGCTGTTTCAAATCATTATACATCTAACAGCCATCACCTTATTCACAGAAGAGAGAGGGTAGTGGTTGTGCATGTAGCAACTAGTGTGTCTGTGACTGGTGGACCCAGAAGCTGTGGTACCTAGTATCCCATTATAGTAGCTACATAGGTTGTTTGTGTGTGGGTAGTAAGTGTCTGTTGGTCTAGGCAGCCTCACCCTCCTCTGGCTGCTTCCTAGTAGCAACAGCCCACAAACCTGAGTGCTGCACTAAACACAGACTACTAACTAGGTATAGTTAGTGGTGGTTTTCTCTTCCTGATTTATCTAACCCAATAGTGTACTGTGGTCAAGACAACAAAATTACCAACTCTGTCTAAGATTGTTAATTCTCTTGGGTGTTCTGCTTCACACAGCACATACACTGCACTAGAGACTCTGACTGAGCCCCACCAATTGACTGCTACTCTTCAGTGTGTCACCACTGTAAGCAGGACACTCTTGAGTGGAGGAGAAGGAAGGTAGGTGTGGTGTGAAGAACGTATTGATTTTTTACGCTTGGTTTGTTTGTTTCCAGGTATCCTGAGGGGAAGAAGCACCTGTTTTCACTCCTCACCCTTGCTCTACCTGGAATAGATCCTAATGACTTCAGGAAGACACTGGTTTGTTGTATTAGCTGTGGCAGGAACTAGTAAAGCAATGCCAATTCTTAGGCTTCTGGTTAAAGCCTGATTTCTGTCTCTCTAGGCTGTCTTAACTCTTCTAGTGATTGTCTAGTTACATACCAGCAGTAGAATTTGTGGATTTTAGATTTTTGTGGATCGCTTAGCAAAATTGAAATCCACTATAACTTCAGGTTGCATATGGCTCTGTCCTCATGGAAAGCTTAGCTATTGACTTTCCACATTTTTAGCTATGTAGTTCCAGCCATAACTAAATAAATGATACAGTAAAATAATTATGGTTTGTAAGTAGACAGTGTCTAAGATGAATATAATACATGTCCAACCAGTTAGGGGGAGTGTGTAGAGTAGTAGGTATAGTCTGAGTGTTGTGTTATTTGGATACCACCCATGTCAAACCTGTGTGTCTGCTCATTCAGTAATGAATTTAGTCTCAACCTAATTATTTGTCTTGTTTTCTCTCTAATTGGTTTATAGATATCTGGATTACTGATATCCTCTCTTATATCACTGGTCCCTCTTATAGACTGCAGTGTCTCTACTGACAATGCTTCTTTGTCTGAAGTGAGGACTATTGAATTAAGGACTTGCATGCTTTCTAATGGTTGTTGTCAACACTGTGCAGGAGGAGGCTGAGCTGTGTTCCCTCACTAGTCAGTTTGAGGACTTTATCCTGCAATTTCTTGACAGGTGAGTCAGAAATAAAAGAGCCACAGTTGTAGTTATTGAAATGCCACTATCTCAGTCAATATAGAGCGGCAGATCCACTCTGCCATTTCAATCATCACTAATTCCTTACCTATATCCTTCCAAGCTTAAGCTTCATTTCAAAAAGAGTGTACAATGTTTTTGTGCTCTTCTATGTAAATTTCTTGGATCTTTCCAGGTGCTTTGCCCTTGTTGAGCACACTCGCCTGGAACAAGTCACTGCCATGGACCGGATAGTGTCGGCCGTCAGCAGGACCAATCACGAGTCCATCATGGGCATGGGAATAGCAGGTACTGTGCACACTGTCCTGGCACAGTGCTCCCCTGAGCTCTTCAAGGTAGGAGGTCGTCTTACAGTGCATGTAGTGCATGGCGCAACTTACCCCTCTAATACCAACAATCATTGTGGATACATCTAGGTTGCTCTGGACAAACTCTATCGGTTTGCTACTTCACATGTCTTTGAGTCTGAAGTTGCTGGTCGGATGTGCTCAGACATGTGTGCAGCTGCTGCTAAGGTGCAATTCTGTAATTTGTATGTGTACATATAGTATGTAGCTTGTTAATGATAATAACTTACCTGTAATGTCAAGAGTCCCAACATAGTGGGAAGTGTTTTAGTATACATGTACATGTTCGTGGATTACTGATATGATGTGTGTCAAATTTTCTAGCTTTGAACACCATAAGTATTATACCAATGAGTAGTTTTCAATAATACATTGGTATTATATTGAAAATATGTGTGATAGTGCATACAACATTCTCCAGGTTGATGCTATTTCTACCTTAAAACTGTTTGTCCCTCACTGTATTCAAACCATTGAACGTGTACTGCAAGGTAACTTCAAACATAATTATTATGAGGATAAATTCATATGATGTTGTGTACTGTTGTGTAGACCCTGATCAATGTGAAGCAGAGCATCCTGACAATGACCTTGTGTGGTGTATCCAGTTGCTGTCACAGGTCTGTTGCTATGTTTCTTGTTGTCTTCATTGGTTGAGTCCTAATTGTTGTTGGGTTACAGATACTGCATGGCTTTGGTACTGCCATTATCCCTTACTCTGAAGATTTGATTGCTTGTCTTAAGAAGTGTGTTCATCTTAAGTCCAAGCCTGCTTCTCTCAGTGCTGCAAAGGTAACTGCTATCTTAAAACATGACTTATAGTCAAGGTCTTTATCCCTGGAATGTCTGTCCCTACTCTAGGCATTGTGCAATAGTCTACACTGTCTAACAATGACATACCCTTTTGAATCTCGGAGTATTCCTGGTGATTTCAGCAAGTCTCCATCTGAACACCTCTACATAAGAGTAAGCTTGCATTGCAAACATTTCTATTGACTTGTTTAATTTTGTCATCCCCACTGTAGGACTGGGCCATGCCAGCTGACATTCACAATCTTGGTTTGAAGTGGCATATCCCCAGTGAGCATGAGTTGCTGTTGGCTGACAGGCTTCTCTTGGAGTTCCTTCAGCCTGAAATAGACCGACTCCGGAACTTTATGAAGGGAACAGCTATGGACAGGTATCCTCAACACATAATATTGTGTGTACTATTATAGACTGTGGTGTTTACACTTGGCAGAGAAAGTTTGCAACAGAGTTTGAAACTAGTGATGTACATCATTTTGGGAGCTGCATACTACCTTCCCATGTGGACTGGAGAGCAAGTAGAAGGGTGGTAAGTCTAGTTCTCTCAGAAGCTGATGTCCAATGAGGGTCCACAGTGAGTAATGTCCTTGTAAATGTTTCCAGTCCTACCAGTGTTGTGAGCATGAAGAGAGAGCAGTATATTGTCACAAAAAATTGTAAGTTAAGTCTTCAGATCTCATGATGAAACAAGCTGTTGAAATTGTTACTACGTATTGTAGCCAAGCAGCCACCAGAAGAGTTCAGCAGATACAACCTTGCCACCTTTATCCATGAGCTCACTGGTATGGCTAAATTTAATTTAGTGGTAGCATTTCTTGATATGTTTTCATTCACCTCAGAGTTTATCCTTGACGCTTGTGAAGATGACACTAAAAGCATGTTCTCATTGGTTGAGGTATGTTTCTGTGCACTATTGTAATACACTATTATACACTGAGCTATTGCAGATTATTAGGGCTCTGCTTATTAATTTTGGTGCTACAAAAGCTGAGCTTGATGGCAAGTAAGTAATATGGCACATTTTCCCGCAACACATGTCCTATTCCACTTGTTGCTTATTGTTGTAAATACCTAGGTGGAAAGCATACAAGCACTCAAAATTGGCTCTGGAAGACAGGGTATGTGTACTTCATTACACTAGATCCTCCTCAGTGGTTACTAGGCAACATGTTCTATACTTAAAGCAACTTATGAAGGGTATTGTAATGTCTCTTTCAGTTACGTGGCAAGAAGCACCATGTGAGAGCTATGACCATTGCAAGAATTCACCTTCAACATGAGGTTAGTAGTCCAAAACCACTGCAGAGCTGCGTGCACATCAAAGTTCCCATGAATTCATAAGATTGATTCTTTACAATTGTAGCTTCGACTTCTTGAGCGCAGCATGTCAGTGCTCACCCCTCTTCACCATACTCTGATGAAGGACCTGTTCAAGATGTCTGTGTCTGCCTATGCCGAGGTACAGATTATAGTCTTGTGTGTGGCTTATACTGTGACAAGGTGTTGTTGAATAGGTTCGAATCAAAGCACAATCTGCTTTAATTTCTACAATGGATACCTACCTATATGCTGGGCGTACATTGTTACCAGAAGTCTATCCTTTACTAGAGAACAATGAGGCAGTCTCTCATGAACACTTCAAGGTATGGTGTGTGTCATCCACCAAGAATACCCCATGATGTTGTGGTTATTGCAGGGTGCACTCCATGTTATTCTTCTTTCTCCGATGACCAGTGTCTTTGTTCATGACTGGAAGTGTATGAAGGACACCCTCCCTGTGATTGTAAAGGTATAGGGGCTCCCACTCTTAGTATCTAGCTTCCAACATTTACCAGATGTGACTCCTTGTAACAGGCTGATCATTCTGAGAAACCTTCTGTACTCAATCTCATGAATAAACTGGTGAAGACTATTCTGGGAAAGTATGAGTACTTCTCTTTGAAGTTTGAAGTGAGCTATGATACACAAATGAACATTATGATTTTCACAGATGCTGGATTGTCTACCTTCCATGTATAAAACATACATGTGTTTGTGTTTTTAAAGGTAACCGAAGACTGCGTTCATTCTGCTGCTATGTTGCACACTGCACTCTCAGAGACTGAGAAATTGGAGGGGAAACAAAGAACAGAAAGATGCAATCAGGACTCCATCTGGTATGTTTTGTGTGTGTCACGAAATTATGCACATGACATACATGGCAAATTTTTATAGATTCTTTCAAATTTTAAACCATATTGTATTTTGTGTTGATTGTATTCTGGTTTCAGTAACTACACAGAGCTTGTTTCTACTCTGGTACACATGGTTGAACAAGAAAAGCTGTACGTTGACACTTTTACTGTTTCAATATCTTCATGTTGAACCTCCTTATACTAATACGCTAGACAATGGCGCCACTCTCAAATGGCTGTACAGTTTCTACTGATGTTGATTCGTCATGATTTCCCTATGCCTCTTGATGGCACTAGGCTCATGGTAAACTACCTCACTCATGACTCTCTGGCTATCAGGAAGGTCAGTTGACATAAAGTGTTGTTTTAGAGTTGATGTAAACATATTTTATGTTTGTAAGCAGATAGCCATCAGGAGCATGACCTACCTGNTATCAGCACTCAGAGCTTGAATTTTTCAAACTCCTGCCTAAGGTGCAGTACACATGTACATACTGTCCCATTTGGGTATATGTTTACATGTTATTATTTCTAATACTATAGCTGCTTCCTCTGATCACTGTGGAGGACGATGATGAGGTGGGCTTGCTGGTGAAGAAGGTGAGTGGACGTAATTGTGTACACTTTAATGTAATGATCCGAATCTTTTATAAAGTGGTAGTATATGAACACAACCTCATTTGCAGATGTGTGCTCAACTAGCTCATACTGAGCTCTCATCCTCCAATGCTCCTGTTGCTGTGGACAGTCTGAAAGAGGTAACTTAAGATCGCAATGTGTGTTGTCCTCAGTTTACTGCTTTCTTTGAAATGTTGTAGGCGATTGATTCTGGTCTTTGGAAGGTCAAAGTACACGTCTTGAAAATGCTGCAGGTAGCAACTACTAATGTGAATGTCTGCAGTGCACGTAGTGTACAGGTTTTATGATGCCACGTCATGTACAGGTGATAGTTTTTAAGAACTTGTTCTTCTTTCTGTCTCTCTCTGATGAAATTGCTGATCTCCTACTTCAACTGATGGAAGACTCACAAATGGAGGTAAAAGTGCACTGTGTATCATGGTCATAGATGATACTATTATAATATTGTACTAGTTGAATTGGTATGGTGAATACAAAAGGTATGTATCAATTATTTTGGTTGCTGTGTTCTCTCAACTACTGACTCCCACAGGTGCACATCAGAGACGTGTCATCTTACTGTGATATGTTCAGTTCATATCTAACAAGTGCTTGCACATGTAGCAAGGTCCCATTCTAGTTCTTACTAGCCTTGTAAATGAGGCCAACCTCACAACCTTTTTGTTTTGTGGTCTTGGAAACAGCATTTCCAGTGTGATTAGATAAAGCAACTCACTGGTGTGCTGGATTACATACATATGCTCTGGGGGAACTAAATTGTATTTGAAGTTAGCCACCATAGAAACCTTAGTTTCTTGGGGTGTAAACTTTGTGTCCGTTTTTCCTGATGTAGGGTCCTAGGTAATTTCATGACTAACCAGCTCAAAGTAATGTGGTAACCATCCTTGTTTTCTTGTTCAGGTTAGAAAACTGGCAGCATCCACCCTCAGTGGACTAGTAAGATGTGGCTACATAAATTGTATTAGCAAGCTCAAGGTAAACCATAACTGATGTTTCATAATAAATTAATGTACTGTTTCATATTTAAAATTAGCAGAATATATATTTTTCACTACCTCAGAGGATAGTGAATGGGTTTATTGTTTGGTTTGTATGGTGATGCTCTGGCAGTGTTCCAAGGTTATGCCACCTTGCTGTTTTGCCTTACTTTCATTAACTAGTTGTTTACTAACAAGTGGTAACTATATGGTAGTAATAATGTTATAAGTGCTAAAGTGACGAGTATCATGTTTGACAATATCTTTTGAAACACTTCATTACTTCTTCTTAGTAGTAGTGCCTACTTCACATTCTGCTGTCAAATCAACAAATATTTACATACAATTTGCATTCCTTTGGTCGGTACCAGGAACTCTTCAAGCAAAACTCAAGGTGTAAACTCCCCAAGAGAAGTGTAGCTGCACAGCATGGAGCTGGATATGAAGGTATGTGAGGAATGTGGGAGTCTGTTTGTTGCTGTGGTAACTCCCAGGACGTTGATTGATGAAGCCATGCTTTGCTCGAGTGTGACCACTATTGTGGCAGTGGTAGTGTGCCTCTCTTGTAGTGGCACACTCCCTCAACCCTCTGTGGGAGTCAGTGCATCCTCCTACTGCTAGTACCCACAGCATGCATTTGCATCAGTCTCTCTCCTGAGACCTAGCATGCTCTTTGAGCACCTCCACCCCTCTGTAACCTGTTACTGTTGAGTGCATAGAATGTAACTGGTCATGCATTTCATATAGCTTCTCTCATGAGACGTCATTCTGGAGTTCTTGGACTTGCTGCTTTGGTGGAGTCATGCCCTTACACTGTACCAGAGTGGTTACCAGAAGTACTGGATGAGATGGCCTTGCATCTCCATGACCCTGCCCCAATACAGGTAATACATGCTTATATATTTTGAGCCTACCTTTGGGCCAAGCTGTGGAACTGAACGTCAGTATTACATGTCAGTCTATGGGATTGATTTACACTGCTGAAATGTATCCAGTGGACTGTTCTGTAGGGTCCGTGTGCTCTAGTGCAGTATACGGTTACATGCACACGTAGGCTGGGTGTTGTTTATGCATGCACATCATTGTGAATAGTGATACAGTTCACATACCTTTCCACATTATACTAAAGAGCTTGGATTCCTATTAATACGCATGCAGTGATACTGGATTATGAGATTAGCCTTTGATGTGAGAAGGATTCTGTGTGCTGTCATTAGTATTGTTACACTTTTCCTGGTATCTAACCAGGTGTCTTAATTGTCCTTTGTTGTATCACTAGGACAACAACACTACCTCTTTTGAGTCTGTATTTTGACTGAGATCTATTGGCCCTCAACAGAAATGTGTGTGTTATTGTACTGCATGGCCTTGGAGAGGGGGAGGTGCTCCTGTTAGAACCTACTTCGTCTTTGCTTGATCCCTTGTAGATTAAACCCTGGTTGCCATATCCTGCTTCAGTTTCCTACATCACCCCTTGTTAGGTTCCTTGCTGCATGTGTATATCTACATTGTATGATGCTTCCTTTGACATTGCACAGTGTTGTATGAAGCATAGTCTGGATTCTATTTCAGGAACCAATTTACAAGTATGCTGGTAGATCAGTTCTCAATAGCTTATGATTCTCAAGAGCCTGTCACATGCATCTACATGGTAGCATGGGGCACACACACTATTGTGATGTCTCAATGGTTAAGAATTCAATCATTCCTTCGATGACGTCTTTGTCACGAAGTAGTTGATGAGTTGTTTACAGTGAAGGAAATTGAGCAAATTGAGATGATGTGCTCTTGATTCATTCTTGTTTGTTAAGTTGTTATGGAGATTCCAGAATGTACATACCATTGTGAACTATGATCTTATCGATTACAGATTATACCAAGATTATTGCATGTGTATATAAGTATTGGCCTTTTTTGAATTACATAATTATACACCCACTGCCTGAAGCCTGGTGAATGGGTAGGTCTGTGATTTTCGCAAACAATTACTGTTAGCTATGTGTCTAGAGCACAGATGCTTCTGTGTACATAAATGCTCCATGCATCCACACACACACACACACACACACACACACACACACACTGATGTGATTTTAGGCACTCACTACATCAAGTCTGACCTAATTATGGTAGACCTCTGAAGAAGTTGCTCTAGCTATTGATGGTAGAGTCTATCCCCAACTAGTGTACTACACATAACACCTATGCTAACTCAGCACACTAGCATACAAGAGTTCAATATAATAATAATAAATAATTGTACTATATAGTATACTAGTTGGACTGTCACTCATACACTCACACACACACACACACACACACACACACACACACACACACACACACAGACAGACAGACACACACAGTCATGCTCTAATCAGATGTAGAGACAGAGTTTTTACTAAGTTTCTTTGAGAGAGAGAGAGAGAGTCAGTTCAATGACAGTGTGTTGAATGTGGACTGTAGGATTACTACTCTTGTCCTGTAGTACTTGGTCAACGGCCTTGGCTTGTTTTAATTCCTGTTGGCTGAAGCTATGGTTGTTGTCTGGGTGTTGGTTCTGTTCACCATAAATAGGCAAGCTTTCTTTTAGATCACAGCTAATGTTTTTGCCTGCAACCACATCCTGAGTACTTTTCTGTGGAAAAACAAGTGCCCACATGTCTGAAAGTAGTCATTTCTCCCCTTTTAGTGTACAGTTCTTGATATGCCCAGCCTCTGTTGGTCTTTGAGCTTCTTTTTATCCTTGAGTAGTCTATGGTCATGAAGTAGTGATATTAAAGTCTGGTATTTGCCTGGTCAGTCTGAAGGAACCCAATGGCACATTAGTCAGCTAAGGTTTCAGTCATGTTTACACTATAGATGTACATAAATATGTTGTTTGTTTGACTCATGTGATCATGAACTTCTATTTTAGTATGAAAGAAACCCGTGCCAATTATTACCATTAGTATTATGGTTCTGCTTCCTCTCCAAATTCTAATGTTGCTATTCTTGTGCACAAACACAACACTGTTTGTAATAGCCAAGTATTAATGGTGTTGTTTTGGTTTCACTCTCCCTTGAGTTGTGTAAAAGGGAAGGAAAAGATAGCTGTTTCAAAAGCTTTCTGTCAAAATATTTATCAGGATGTATTTTCAATACTAAGATACTCATATCAGATGCTGAGTAGTTCTGTTTGCCTGCTACAGGAACATTTCCCCATTCTTCCTGTCAAATATTGTGGCTGTGCACATTTTTGATAAAGATTTGCACCAATCATGTGGTTCCCTGGAAATCACTCTCTTTTGCCTCAGTGTATTATACTGCTTCCTGCATGGAACATGTGGGCTGAGGAATGTACCCTAAGGGTATCATTAGGTGGCTTCAAGTCACACTCTTGGTGCATGACATTTTGACACATGCAATATTTGCTGAGTGTCACCATTGTGTGTATGCAAACACTTGCACATATGTCAGGGTTGCATAACATGATTCACTAATGTGGTGTATGTATATTATTTCTATCCATGTTTTCCTGACATTTTACAATACACTACATCAACAGGGCACAGTGAAGATGGCAATGTCAGAGTTTCGTCGCACTCATCATGACAGCTGGAGTATACATAAACAAAAATTCACTGATGACCAGTTGGCGGTTTTGACTGACTTGCTTGTTTCACCATCCTATTATGCTTAGCTAGCACATCTAATATAGCTGTTGTTAATAACTCCATAAGATTTTAATGTCTCAATAAAACTAATTTTAGTCAAGACTCACCACGTACATTTTTAACTTGTATGTGAGTGATAATGAAACTGTTTTTTGATAATATTAAATAAAATGAGCAGTATTAGCACCTGCAATATGCACCCACACGAACAAAAGATGAACATGAAATAAACAACAAAAAAAAAGATAAACACATATGTAATACAAACAAACCAGAGTCTGGGGAGTGGTGATGAGTGTAAAGTAGTGTGCGTGCAGTGTTAGAATGAAATAGCACTTAGCCTTGAACCTCTCGATGTTAGACTACCACTGCTTGATGATATGGAGTTAGTTCTTGACCTTGATCTCAGTTCAGCCACACTAGGATGAGGTGATGGAATTGGGGATGTTGAAAAGTTTATTGCTTCTGTTGCTGCATAAAATTTATCGGCAAATTCTTGAAGTTGTTGACCGGCTTTGACTCGTGTTCCTTTTAATCTTTCATTTTCTTCTTCTAATTTTAAAACTTTAGCCTCCAGGGTTAATCTTTGCACTTGTTCCTTTAAAGAAAAAAACAATAAAAACATGTAAGTATTTGCAATAATTATGACATTGTATTGAAAAACCACAGTTTGGCAAGCTGACATCCAATATCATCTACTGTACTGCAGTTATATATGGTTGTATGTAATAACCTGATAGAAAGACTTGCAGCCTCTATATGCCAAGGTATGTGCATGGCTATAAGGCCAGCCAGGTATAAGGAAGTGATGGCCCATGCAGCAGAAATTTACAGCATGCAGTACCTATTCCTGATACATTATTACAGTCTTAATACTTACATGTTTCAATTGAGTATCCATTGATTTTAGCTTCTGTTCTAGTACCATCATCTTTTGTACAAGTAGCTGTGTTTGTTCTCTACAAGGAAAAATGTAAAATTAGTATTAAAAAACTACATTGTAAGTTAATCATAGGAAAAATAATATGCAAGTGAACTAGATTTACCCAATATTGAAAGGACTGGACTCTCTTCTCGATCTCTTCAATGAATCTGATCCACACTGTATAGTCAAATAAATATGCACTATAACACTACAGCATACACAACCATATAATTTATAACACATGCACAAAAGTAGTTATAAGACAGTGATGCTTTACGTACATGCATGCACCTACCCTTTTCATGGCAACAGCTATTCCAGGTGCTGCAAAAGCAACTGGGCTTCCAATCCCAGAATCAATGGACTCGGTTCTGATGTGTTCCGTAGATCGAGATATAACTGAAGACCGAAATCGGTCCATGTCAGTCGAGTAGGAAAATGTTGAGTTTCTTCTTTCCATGGGTGGACTTCTCGCCTCAACTGTAGTTGGCATCATAAAGTATAGCTATTGTTAACCAAAAACGGCAATGTCTCGTGGTTGATTACTTGGTGAGCGCTGGGGTTATCATCGCTTTTATATGCAGTGAGAACTGCTTCCGCCGGAAAAGGCAATAACCATCGTACATCCGGGCGGCGCCGCCTGACAGCACCACATGCACACACAAAAAAATTAATCATGATCATGAATTGACATTACAGTGATTAAACAAGCATCTACAATATAAACAATAACAACAATCAGGTTCCCTTTATGAATTGGTTTCAACATTATTGTGGAGTCTCTTGTTAAACGCCTCGTCTTCTTTGTCTGAAGCTGTCTGAGTAAGAAATCTCCTCAAAGTCGGGCACTGAGACACTTCAGGAGACATTGCCAAGACACCCTGCATGTACACAGGGGGAAAGGGTGAATCAGTGAGAGAGATGGATGGTGTTAGCCTCACTGTGGGGCTATGAGCAGATGAAGAACGTTACGTAAATCTGATAGCATAATGATTCCAAGTTATTGTATGGAAATTTCTGCAATGGTAGCTATCGTAGAACCTATTGGCTATAATCCCTGGCACCTCCCTCACTTTCTTCCTTGTTTTCACAGGGCAAGCAGGAGGAGGAGCCTGAGAACTAAGCTAGTATTCAGGAACTCAATCTTCATGCTATTAGGAATAGGATGAGTCACATTTCCATAGAATTCTAACTTCCTAAACCACTTCAAAGACAAGGGGGTAATCACAATTACTAGTGTGATACACTATTATTGAATTTTGAGAGCAGGAAAACAGGAAGAATTCAATTCCAGGAATTATTAGGATCTGGTTATCCTTACACTTGTACCCACTCCAATAGTCATAACTATATTTTATGTATTTGTCTACCTGTAAATATAATTGTAGATCCCTCATTCTCTGTTGTGCAACAGCTTTGGTTTGACTTCGACCAAAGAAAATTTTTTTCGGTAAAGGTGGAAATTTGGCAGAAGAAAAGGCAGACTTTAGTTCTTGATGAAGACTGTGGAAATCACTGTATCTGCATGAAAGAATAGAACCCTTGTGTGCAATTTGCTAGAGGGCACTCTCAGAAATTGAGACATCAAACCTATAGCTAGCTAATAATTATATAAAGCATTCCTCAAGTAGTTCTATCATTTCAAAAACCTCGAGAATGATGTTTATACGACAATGTTAGCCTGGCAGTCACTGTGATGAGCGTAACTAACCACACTGACAACAAACACTTATCAGCTGTACAAGGAATACTTGTAGCAAAGAGCCCACAGTAACAACAACTGGCAAGGAGTAGACGTAAATCAACTCAATGGAAACAACTATGACGTAGCCAAACATTACAAAAGTGACTTGTACAAATAAGCGTGTACATCTTTGAGGGATAATAGAATTTCATGGCAATATAAGCATACAAAAGCTTTGCTACTTTCACCAGGGTTTGCACTATTTATGTTCACAGAAACTGTAAATATCGAAGTCAATTGAGACAATACTGATACTATCAAGTATGAATGCTTGTGGGTGTAAACAGCAAATGTAAAAATTAATCAATAGATACTTCAAAACAGGTCAATCAATGATGTGTTGTTGAAGCACAAGTATAGAAGGAAAGAGTCAGTTGGCTTCCTATTCATCTGGGACCATTTTCACACATATCCTTGGAAAACAGGCACACCAACTATTGAGGCATTAAAGAGCCAAATTGTTCACCCCATTATGGTAGACCTACAGACAATAGGATGCTGCTTTGAGAGTGATCAATCTTGTCATCATTATCTGACCCCAGACACACAAAAATGATGGATACTACACAATTATTCCTGCCTTTACCTAGTGGGGTTTACCCCTTTAAGTTACACCATGGGTATTGGTTACACCAAGAATGTACACACAAAACAACTGTATGGGGAAATTGCAAACCACACGATGAAACTACATGCATCAACATAAACTTTCAGGATATTTTTTGTCTTAAAAGATATCATGATGTAATACCATGCATGTTCTATTGCAGAATATTTTGTAATCACTCTGAAAAGTCTCTAGGGAACAGTGGGAATACTGAGTCAAGAAGATTCCACTAGCATAAAGGAAGTGCACAACCAGAGATAATATACAGTCTATGGCACAAGAAACATCTTGTGCAATGCAACCCAACTTTATCTATGTGCTATATACAGACTTAACATTAGACATGAGTGGAGTTGAGTTGATACATACCTTCTATAAATCATACATACAGATTCATTCAACTTGACTTCCACCTCATAGACCTGCATGTGTGTAGAGTAGGCACAGTGAACAAGAAGGGGGAAACAGTGCGAGGAATACACAGTACAAACAAATCTTACATAGAACTTGGTGCCAAAATGTCGCTTGTCAAAGCTCTTTACAGTGGCTTCCAGTGGGCTGAGGTCCATGGTCTCCTCTTGTCTGAAGGTTAAAGAAAATGTGCATGACATTATTCAACAAGCCATGGTTGCACAGTGTGAATCACACAGCCAAGGATACTATAACATCCATGGCACAGCTAAAGAAAAGCACACTCAAACATCAACAAAACACATTATACCCAAACCCTGTTCACTAGAAGTATTCAAGAAACACCTGCCTTTGCTTTTCTCTTTGTTTGATATCTCTTCTGACAAGAGCTTTTAAGTAGCCCTGTCCATCACTGCTGCACAGAAATCTTGCATGGATTTCTCTCTCCATTTTCTGGAAAACGTACTCTTGAGCCTCATTGAAAACATCTGTAAGGAATCAAACAAACAACAGAGATGAATAAAACGTGACAATATGACAGTAAATACAATCACCATCTTTGAAAATAACAAGCAACATTAACAAACATGAGAACGCAGTCAAGATGGGAGTCTCATAATTGCGTGGGATAATAGGAGTATGTTCGTTATACCCATAATTAGAGGACACGCAGTGCAACAAGGGCATGTTGAGCTGGTGCCAACAATTTTCATTAAGACTTCTTAGATCTCCAATTCTAGCACAATCTACAGTTGGCCATGGGCTGCAACTACTTAGAATTATCTTGTAGCAGGTCATTCTACCACAGCAACTAAAATAGCTGCATAGTTGTCCTCAACCTTGGCAGCTTCAGTACCAGAACAGAACAGTCACACTGTGTAATGTATACAACTGATTCACTAACTACATAATTATATGGAAACATTTCTGTAGTTTGATGAAATATTCAGATTGACTGCATGTAATGCTGATACTAGACTATATTCCTACACTGCGCAATTGAAATAAACTTTCTCTGACAATATTTAAAGCAGAATTATTGTCATGATGTACGAGCACCATTGAACAGAAGCAATGAATATAATTTAAACAGTATAATAGTATTATTATCAAGAAGTTTCCCCGGTGTAACCCCATTTTCTCTCCAATACACATTTGGTAATGATGCATTGGAAAAGAGTGTGCTCATTGTGCTTATGGCGATAATCGTAGGAGTATCCCTGGAGAGCTCTGTGTACAGCTATAAAAGCCCTCTTGTTTGTGAATACTGGACTGCAAGTATATTATAGAACTTTGGTATTGTCAGACTATAGCAATCAAGTTGGTTATCGTTAGCTCAGACTAAACTGCAAGAATAGAAGCAGAAAACTACTCACAAATCAAGCTTGGCAGTATGGACCAAACTGGTAAGGTTTCATTCATCTAGTCATACTTACAATACAGTTTAGATCATCCCTGCTTAATGCCAAGGGCATTATAGAACATGATGTACATGTTACTCAGCATATGATCTGCACAATTAATCCAGGTATAAGAGAAACTGTGGACCATGAAAATAGCAGAGGAGGCTCTTTCTACTTCATTAGCATAGGAACAATCTATGTCCTATTGTATTTCCAACTGTTGAGTGAAGGACACACTGTGCTTACAGGTACTACATATATACATGTATACTAGTAACAAGAACACATTCATGATTATCATCATGTTACTTAGGAATCTACAGCTCTTGGAGGATGCTTGCATTCATCGCTATAATTCTTCTTACGGCATTCAACATCTACCAATATCTTCTCAAGGAGTTAAAGGAGATGGCAGAAGAATTGAAGCAGAACAAAGGGGAAATTATAAAATGGATATTGAGAAAAATAAAGCAGAAGTGGAGAGCTCTTATTCAACTAACACGGGGTTTTACAAAAGAATTCATTGTACCTGCTCTCTACCTACTAACCTTGCATATCCTTAAAAACCTCAAACCAACTGTTAAGAAGATTGGAACATATTTAGCTACAACATTTAGAGCAGTTGGTGTGTACTTCAGAACAGTGTTCCCAGGTGCAGTCAGAAGAATGGTGAATGACTTTACTGATGGATTTAGCAAACACTTGTTTGCTCTCTGGGTAGATCTTAAGAACATACTCCACATAAGACAACTGGCAGGTGGGCTTGTACAGGGAATATGGTACATTGCCACTCATATGCTAAACAATGCTGGAGAACAATTAAAGCTCACTCTAGCAATCATTGGGAGAAAGAATCTTTAAAAAGAAGTATAAAGAAACTATGACAGTACGCCTTGAACGCACTCTGGGAGTGGGTTAAATCTGACTGGAGGAAATTAAAACTGTTACTATGGAAATATTTGTCTCCAAGATGGAATACATGGCTTACAAATTTTTGGCAATTCATATGTGATGAGCTTCATGAGCATCCTGAAATACGAGACAGGCTGGAAAGAATGTGGAATGGTGTTAGACACCGCATTATCCATGCTACAATCTTAATATTAATATCAAGTAAGTGTACACAAGTTTGTATATTCACCAACTGTGATTACTTTACATTTTGTCTACATGCATCTTAGGTTATTTTCTACCATCAAGCGATGAAATGAAAGCACTGTCTCAACCAAACAATGGTAACTGTCATAATTAACATGAAAATAAATGGGGAAACAATTTAAACTACCTTTTATATCCTGTACAGAATCTGAATGCCACAACATGAGCCTAGAAACAGATATTCACTTGGTGCTAACTCCAGCGATCCCAGATAACATGTGGAAAGCAATTTGCACCAATTTGGGACTAGACATCAAACTACTGTCAGACATTGAAGAAAGCAATGCAGAAGATTCAGTCAAGAAAGAAACTTGCTTGAATATATTTTCTCACCAAGCAACAGCCTGCTGGGAAACAGTTGTACTGGCAGTATGCAATCCTCCATTCCATAATCAACAGCTTTCAAGTGATATTGCTGCACACAAAAATGTGTCATGGACTCTACTCAAACAGCAGTGTGGAAGCACACTCTAGTCACTTGCACCAACAATATATAATTATAAGAGCTTATTTACAAAAGAATATTATGTATTGTTGTTTTTTAATAAGTCACAACTGTTTGCCTCAATCTTTGATATGCTTACATGCATGCATGTTTATATGTAAGAAGCTGTAAACCACTCAGTCTGGTTGGGGAAAACATCCCTCTATATGAGAGTCAGAGGAGGCATGACAACACTGCTCTTTGCTGAGCTGGCAAGTCTGTCAATTGCATTCCTATCATGTGATCACAATACATCATATGGAGAGCTGATCATGTGCACCTGTTTGTTACTCAGCAAAGATGTTACTGTATTAAACTCCACTTGAGCTGAATTGGCACTCATGTTTGTGTGAATGTCATACCTCCCCTAGGAGAGTCTTTCATGGACACATGGCATACTCCACAGCTTTCAACTTGATAATAAAAGCAATTTTAGCCTTTGAAGTAACAGTGTACATAGTCTCAATCATAAATACATGAAGGTGCTACCATAATTATATTGCCTAATAATATTGATTTTTGCAAGTACAGTGTAACGTCTAAGGCAACCACTATTGGGGAATTTTTATAGAGGGATGGTCTTATCTCAGGTGTCTTCCAACTCTCCAGAACAACACTATTGAGTATTGACCTTAAATAATGACTATTACGGTAGATCTCAATAATTACAAATGTACAACACTATGTATCTCAAGATCTGGTTCAAAACTCGTCAAGTGTACTTTGTCGAGGTATAAATAAGCTTGAATATTAGTAATTTTACAGGGTAGGCATTAAGCTAGCCAGAAATGCAGAATTAAGACTAGCCTCATTCCAGCATAACACTTGCTTGGTTATTATTGGGCGCACAGTGCCTGTTGTGTAAGTTGGTGTGGCTGGCCGTTGCACAAGGTCATTTAGCATTGCTGCACATCAATTAGGACCAAATTTTGTGGTCATTTGACAGGATGGAGAGGTGGTCGCAAATTAGGGGGTTATTTTGTATGAAAAAAGCAAAGAATCATTCCGGACCAGAGTAAGTGGTTGCTATATAGAAGGTGGCCACAAATCAAGGGTGATTGCTGAGAGGGGTTCCACTGTAGCAGTACAGTTTATTTGATGCATGAAAGCCGTGAAAGTCGAGTGTTGCAAAATAAAGTGGCAGTATATAGCATTACCTTCTGAAAATCAGACATATGGTTCAACAAATATGCTAACAGATACACCACCCTATAACCCAGGAGAGCAAAGAGCCCTGATGCTTCACTACTAGAGCCATTTGCTTGGCAAACAGGAGGAAAACATTGGTCTGATACCTGAACTTGTTCAAAAGGGTATACATATGATGAATGGTAGCTGAAGTGTAGATTCTGACAGTGAAGGTTGAGAATTAAGGTATGAAGGCCATTAGGGAACACACAAGTGCAAAGTAATTTGGACTGACCATACCCATGACAGTTCACCACAAAAGACTCACCTTGGCTGACACTGTTCTGTTGCATGTTGGCAACAATTCTATCTTCAATACTTCTTGGAAGGCACACAGGAATCTCAGCATAGTATCCAATATACTTGAGCACTGAAAGAACCAATAACAGAGTCAAGGAAAGAGTACAAGAGCAGGTAGGAGAGGAGTTAGGTACACTTACTTATATGATGTGCAAATAGCTTAATGTCATCACTAGCACCATCAAAATACTTGAAGTGTTCAACATCCAACCAGAATACCATGAACTCAATACTGCTATCTTCAATACAGAAATTCATCAGCTGCATAAATGGAAACATAGAACATACACATAAAAACATTGAGTATATCTACAGAAAAGCCTTCTCTTCTACTCACAATCATGTGGATTAACGAGATAATATCTGGACAAACATTACGTCGTCAATTGAAGAATATGGTACACTTGCTAAATTAGTACAAATGATCTACCTTGTAAGCAGCATACAACATAACCACTTGAGTTGTAAGCCAAGCCCAAATTTTTTAACACAAAAATGCACATTGAATGAACACATGTTTAGTTAAAGACACATGAATAACTACACTAATGAAACCGTAACAAATAGTTGTCACTTTTACCAAAGACACTCCCAGTTCATCGTAGAGAATAGCTTTGAGAGAGGAGAGGCTAAGCTTGCTGGTGGATGTGGTGCTTTCACTAAGAGCAGTAGGCAGGGAGAAAGAGGGTCGAAGAAGAGTATGGAATCTGGGCAAATACAAACAATAACTCATTATGTGTGAACTGATACAATATAGTTTGACTAATGTCATCACACTTGACCGATTGAGTCAAGAAAAAGTCTTCAAATTTATAATAATCACACTGCTGGGTAAGTAAACAACATGTGTAAATCATAGAGCAACCAGCAGTGGCTAGTGATATCAACTTCTAAAGAACACACCTCAGGGTTTCTCCATTTTCTTCTTAATTTAGATAGTATAATAAAATAAGTAAAATAAGGGATGGGGAGTACTAAGCAGATTGGGAATGAAGCTAAGATACAACCAGTAATTGAAACCTCGATCCCTAACCATACCTTACAGTGGGTAGATCAGTAACAGCCTGAGAGAGGCTCTCAAGCCTAGGAGGAAGGGTGTGAGGTCCATTAGATGAGGAGAGCTGGAGAGAGACAAAGATCACTTGTTGGATGCATTCCAAATGTATGATACTACACATTTTGATCAAGTTAGCTCAATGGTGCAACCTAAGTATCCCAACAAGCAAACTAATAGCATTACACACTGTATTCCACAGAGACATCTCAACTATGCATTGCCATTTAGGTCGATTATGAATATTAAACACACAGCAGTATGCACTACAAAGTAAACCATAATTTAACCCATTGTACCTTTATGGTAAAGAGAGTTATGTGTAGTTATTGCAAACACAACTTATGTACTAACAAGGATATTTTCTTCATGGACCACAATTTGGAGGTAAAATAGCAGAGATCTTATTCTATTGTTAGTTGTGGACGGTCCCAGTAAGATACCTTCTTATCATGGACCAAAGGCAACTACAAAGTCTAAAACAATAAATCAGTTGACTGATTGTTATGGTGGGTTACAAGAAAATCCTACCTCAATCTATATAGCATTTTCTAAAAGAAAAATACAGTGAGATAATTGCATGCATAAGCATACACAAGACAACAGAACTTTTCCACACTATCTTGAATAGACCAGTGGGTTACAGGTTGGCTAAAGCATCAAAAATGTTTTCATTAAACTTTGAAATGGGACATCAGTATGAACAATAGGACAATGAACATGCAGTGCCAATACACAACAAAATTAATGTGATGCACACAGAAAAAAGAACTACCTACAACTAATGTTTCTTTTTCTGCCTCCAAGACAGACCATAAAGGGGAATAGACATAAATAATTGTACTGGCCTCATGCACTGTGTTGGCACAACACATATTCTACTACCAACGATACACGTGTACACACATAACACAATATGCGTGATCATGTGCACACACTATCGATGTCACACACACACACACACACACACACACACACACACACACACACCACATGATATATCAAATAAAACACTTAAGAGATGAATTTCATACACTAGTTACTTTACAAACCCTGTGATTCTCAGAGCCTTGCTTTGCCTGGGACATAGAAGCTCTTGGGCTCCATGCAACATCAAACACTGGAGTGATACACTCAGCACAGCAAGGCTCGCCACCAGCAGCATACACCTTACCTAGCACCTTTGAATGAAATTAGCAAAAGACGTAAACACATTGATATAAATATGTATGTGAAGATCACATCAGTAGCACTAAGGCGGTTTCTAATTACAATATTACGACTATCATAAAGTGCTAGCAATACCTTTTGGCATACATGGCATTTGAGACAATTCTCATGGAAATCTTTGTTTAAAACCCAAACATGGCTGTGGATGATCTTTTCCTTACACACATGACAAGTAGGCGAGCACTGATAGCACAGAGGAGAACCATCATCTTGCACAAGAAACTGACATGTAGGATCCATGGTTTTGCCACACACACCACATGCAAAACATCCATTATGATACGCATTCCCTTCAAAGAGAACAACTAAATCGGAAGGCTCAAACTGCTGACTACAGGCTAAGCATAGCAGGGGCATTGTACTAGGATCAAGAGTTAAAGATGCTGGCCCCATTTCAATGCTACCAGTACGACTGTGACTTCTAGAATTACTTCTAGAAATTGTGATGTCATCCAGCTGTTCATTTGTGATATCTTGGTCTTGATGCAATGGTTTCAGGGCAACAACACTGTTGTCATTTAATCCAGGTGCAGAAACCTTCTTTTTAGATTGTAGCTCAGGCTTGTATGAATTGACTGGGGCACTATTAGAGCGGGTCTTTTCCAATGCACTGTATTTCTGCGGTGTCATGTGTCCACCTGTACTGATACATCTTACTCGATTAAACGATACTAGCGCAGTATCATCTTGCCAGTAAGCTCCAAGTGATGTAGCTGAAATCATGATTCAACAGCTGAACGCTGTACTTCTTGATTAACACGATCAATAGAACTGTAGCTAGTTAGTTTACCTCTAGCTCTCGATCTTGATGTCATGTCGTGCAAATTTTTGACTTTGACGACCTTGTATTCTATGAGGTTGACGTCATTTTGCAGCTGCAAATAAATGTAGCAATCCCGCGCTCGCTTGCAGTTTATGTACGCAAGAGCTGAGGGCCAGTTGATAGAGTTTTCCTTCCTCTACCCTATATTCTACATCCAACTGCAAGTTGTTACAACACTTACCATGCTTCAGGACCAAATTGTGTGTGACAATGATATCCAAAATGATGTGGACGAGGTAAGCAATATTTAGAGTAGTCAGTGCACAGTCTGTACTGAGCTATATCCAAACCATCTCATATAGTCTCCTTTATTGTTGCAGGAATCATTTTTCCAAGACATTGATTCACTGCAAAGCCATGGCATTGTAAGTAAAATGTGTACTCTACAAAACGACTTCAGTTATTTCCATAATTTTTTTCTTATCAGAATGTTGCAGACATAAAAAAACTGAAAACAGCTGGAATATGCACAGTGAAGGTATTGTAATTACTTAGTTGTAGTAAACATGTTATATTATTGTCAAATGTTTCATAATGATATCACAGGGTATTCAAATGACTACGAGGAAAAAACTGTGTGCTATAAAGGGGATTTCAGAGGCAAAGGTTGACAAGATAAAGGTGTGTTCACATTGACAGTCACTACATAATAGCAGCTGCTGTTCTCATGAAATGCCTGTAACCATTGCTGTTTGATGATGTAGCCCGTAGAACCATTATTTTAATGTCTAGTAGAGAAACCATACAAACCCTTTCTACTGTCCCTCTATGGGGCAACTGCATTCATGTGATTCCACATACCATGCTCTCTCCCTATTCCTGGGGAGAGAGCCTGAGGGCAAGGCTAGCAAATCAGACCTGATATTTGTGTGTACAAATTTTCTTCACTGGTACATATCATTCCATCTGTATAATGAATGTTGTCTTTCCAGGAGGCTGCTTCCAAGCTGAATGTGAGTGTTCAAGTAGGCCCTCATTTGATAGCTGGTGGCATTTGAATTTCTCTTCATTCAGGAAGGAGGTTTTCAAACGGCATTGGAGTACAGTGATAAAAGAAAAATGGTGTTTAAAGTCTCCACTGGAAGTACAGAGCTTGAGTGAGTTTAGAATAGAGCAAAATTCTGCTGGTTTCACTCCCTGAGGGTAGAGGCTGTGATTGGGGTTAGTATAATTTGAAAACTCTTGAACTGAGAAGAGTGCATGGAGTGCACTGCACAAAACATTGCATGACATTGTATGAGTCTGGCTATATGTATCAGAGAGTGTACCTACATAACTATACTTTGGAATCAGCCAACCTAAGATCTTGCCGCTACACTAGTGCTCTCCATACTGTGGCATGTTATCATGGCAAGGACAGAAATGTAGGCTATAGGAGAAGAATTAGATTGGCTTCCCACACACTCTATAGTGACATTATGTTGTCCTTTTTTTCTTTCATGTTCTAATTTTGTGAACAGCAAGTTACTAGGAGGTAAGTATTGTCTGTTCATCAGTAAAATCTTTCCAGTGTTAACTCAGTACTGCTCATACAGGTGGTATTGAGAGCATGGCAATAACGGAGGTGTTTGGAGGTAATTTTTGCTGAAAACAATGTTATTGTATTATTCTACTCTGGGTACTACACAGAATTTCGAACTGGAAAAACACAGCTTTCTCATACATTGTGTGGTATGTCCCCAATGTTGGACTGCTGCATGTTTGTATGTGCTTCATAGCTTGAACTTACGATCACTGTTGCAGTAACCACACAGCTACCTGGAAACAATGGCTACACTGGAGGGAAGGTGGTGTACATTGACACTGAGGTATGTTGTAAATATGTGGCTTGTTGATCGCTATTATGTAGTGTATTATTGTTTTGTTTTGCTGTTCTTTTGCAGAATACATTGTATCCTAAATAACATGTTGCACAACATCAGGGTACTAAACATCATATTGATAATATTTTTCTTTGACTCGATCTCGACAGTCGCCCAGATCGATTGAAGGACATTGCTGATCGCTATAATCTAGATCACAGTGCAATGCTTGACAATGTTCTCTATGCTAGAGCTTACACCAGTAAGATCTTTAGCCATCTTGAGCCTTCAACAGTGACACACTTCAATTATTAACAGGTGAACATCAGATGGAGTTGTTGGATTGTGTTGCAGCGAAATTTCATGAAGAACCAGGAGTATTCAAACTACTTGTAAGCTCTGTGTGTGTGCGTGCGTGCTGTGTGTGTTTATGTTTGTGTGTGTGTGTGTGTGTGTGTGTGTGTGTGTGTGTGTGTGTGTGT
>CAXIPT010000001.1:10636588-10658369 GCA_964030475.1 Tethya wilhelma | reverse complement strand
TGTGTGTGTGTGTGTGTGTGTGTGTGTGTGTGTGTGTGTGTGTGTGTGTATGCATGCGCATTTATGTACTTGTGTGTGTGTGTGTGTGTGTGTGTGCATGCGCATATGCTGCATTTGATGTTATAAATTAAATAATTAACCTCTAATGTATATAATCTCTGATATCTATTGCGTGAGTAGATAAAGTCATCACAGAATTAATGAAAGGGCACCAAAGTGCCTAACCCTTGTTGCGATAGCAATATGCAGTACATGATCGATGATGCATGGTCACAATGACACATGCTGGGTTAATCTGCTAACTACTAGCTACCATGCAGTAGTCATGAATCGTGAGCTTGAGGACACCAAACATACAGTGATAGGCTACATAGAAAATCTACAACCAATATGGTCACTAGTGATGAGCTGATTAGCTATCTTCGTTTGCAAGATATAGCTCGATCTGAAACAGTGATGTGACTAAACCAGATCACCTTTCATGGACAACTGAGTTTTAACAAAAAAAGTCTTGTAGTCAATTCTAAATAACGCACACTAACAAATAGGTGTGATTTGCAGGTGTGGCCACGAAGCTTAGCGCTCAGAGAGGCTGAAAAGCTTCAGGTCTCAGGAACTACAGGTTTTTGTAAAATGCTACGTGTAATTTTTTAGATAATCTCGATTATTTTACCTTGGTATGCTACTTTTGAAGACTGGAGCTGCCGTTCTTGAGATATAGTTGGAACACACACACACACACACACACACACACACACACACACACACAAAACGACTACCATAACCCTTGCTGCGCATGCGCACCAAGGGTTAATGATGTCCTGTCACTGAACGCATGAATTTTCAGAGCTACAGTCCAGTGGTTAAGCCAACAGCCAATGGACAATTGATATGCAAATGCACAAAATTACATTTTGGAATCACTAGGCACTCCTGAAACACGCTCACAACCCTGACAGACACACAAGCTAAACTTACTGAGTTGATCAGCATGAAAGTTTGTCTGTGTAAACAATAGTAACTATTGACAGTTTCATGCAAGGATTAGTGTTAACTGTTTAGCTAGGGTCAGCAGTATGTTTGACCACAATTTTTGGATGGTCAAAGTTTGCAAGTAGTGTGTCATAATCTGCAATTTAGCCATAGTTAACATTCGATCATTGTTGTGTCTATACATCAACCTAGTCTATCGAGCTAGATCCTTATCTATCTTTCTACCCCTGATCTGTCAACTCTTTCTCCTGCTGATCTGTCCTTTCTAGTTCTTAGACTAAATATCAACTGTGCTTACTTTATTTATTAATTATGTCCTTCAATGAACAATTATAATGATGGGAGCTGGTCAGGTAATGTAAATGTCTTTTATTTTCAGTGGTGGTTCACGCCAAGGAGATAATTTAGGTGCTGACAGTCCTAACTGGCGGGATCGTGCTTCAACACCAAATCAACAAAAACTGATTCAAGTCTCCTCTGTTCACCAATCATGCACTGATTTTCTCCAAAAAGGTTGCTATGTTTTATGTAATTTTGTGTATCTTTTACCCATGAAATAATTTTGCAGGTTGGGAGGAGGTGTTATCAAGAAAAGCAAGTGAGTTAGAACCTATTAATATGTGCACATAGTTTTGAGGTACTTTTGTGAAATTCTAGACTACATAATAATAGACACGGTGCATGCGACATTAATTTTCTATTTCCTTTAGATGGAGAAGTAAAAGTATACAGGGCTGAAAGTACAGAGTCACCAAGTAAGAATCCCAGCACTGTTTATATATGCCATGCATTGATACCATTGTTACACTCATTTAGAAACAAGTCCCCTCAACATTGATGAATGGATTCAGAACAGATTGGCCCCTACTGAAGCACTAGCTAGTTCTTGATAACGTGAACAATTTATTATGTTGATAAGCCATAGATTGATCAGAAAACATCCTGTGTTATTGTTGCCAGATTGTACGATTCAAGAAAAGGTAAACGTGCGCATGCGCAATAGTCCGTTGCAGCTGTATATTTGCTCCTACCGTAGCAACGACGACCTTTGGTTGAACGTCTGATGATCATGAGAGTTTTAACAGAAGACGTAACTTGTATGCACGGTCAATGGAAAGATGGTATATGCCTTTGTGACCCTGGATACATCAGTGAGCTTCCTAGTCCTTTTCTTTTCCCGTTATACTGTGAAAAAAAGGAGCTCTATGATGTACATGTACAGGATAGTGTAGGCAGGATTGATTTCCTACACTACATCACTATGGCTGTATCTTCACTTCATATTTTAAATTATTATTATTATTATTATTAATACTTCTATCACTGAATGAATTTTAACCTTAATAACTTTCAGTTTGTTGTCGGTCTTACTGCATGCAGTCTTGTTGCATTTTCATCTCTTCTGTACATCATGTGGAGTACTAACAGACTTAATCAGATCACAGAAGTCACAGCAAACCAACTGATGGAATATCAAACTCTTGGCAAGGAACACAACCTACATCGGATTCCATTGTTACACACAGAACTGTGGGCTCTTCCAGATGCATACATTTGCATTAATGAACACAAAGCAATTTTAAAAAGCAAAGGTAGGTCAGAATTCTAAGCAATATCTTTAATACATATTGGTCAAACAAAACTCTAGCAAAAATGCATCATGCCAAAGTATTGTACCAATACCAACCTCAAGACAAAGATGAACTGCATTTGCACTATGTTGGTGACGTGATCACTGATGTGGTGGAACTGGAACAAGGATGGTGTAAGGTGGGTTTGACCAGCTCAACTTCAATGAATCTGCCTCTAAATAATACACTATTGAATTTTTGATAATTTTAGGGAAAACTCAATGGCAAAACAGGATTCTTTCCACTAGCATATACCAAACTATATGATCCAACATGTCCAGAGTCACCAGTTGGAAGTGCATCAAGTGCTGAATGAGCCTGAATCCTAACACCAACTATACCCTATAACACTTATGCCCATACAACCAAAACGTTAAAATCACATGAATGACACGATCTTTATTTTTTATAGTTAGACATTCTATCATCATGACTGTCAAGGTGATCTTTATTAATTAGAGATGACAAGGAATCTCCTAGAGAAGGGTTAATATCCACGATAACTACATGATTGGGATGATGGTGGTATAAAGTACTGGATTCTTCAGTGCTATGCGTTACTTCCTTTGTACTTGCTGCTTTACTGTGAGTTTCTGCATGTCAACAATGTAATTAAACTTGACACTCAGTCAAACCACATACACCTATAATGCTGAAGCAGTTACCTTCATTTAATCCGTATGTTTGTAACTTCTTCTTAAGCGATTCTCTTTTCTAAAAATATTGTTATAGCATACTTATAAAGTCACCAAAGTTTAGAGAACACAGAAAATCTCGATGAATAGTATTAGCCATCTTACTTCTGACTTTAATTTCTTCTGAATTTCTTTTTCCCTGACTGCTTTCTTTGCCAATGCAACTTTCTTGCGCTGACTTTTTCTTTTTCTAAAACCTGTCAAGTATTCCCTGTATATTATTATATAACATACAGTACATGACTAGACTGTCAGATGTCATGACTTACAGTAGTTGTTAATAAAAACAAATCTCTAAGGCTGTGAGCAAACAATCTTATAAGGCAATAAGCAATAGATATTTTGCTTGAATTTACAGTTTGCACTATGACTATGTAATTCCGAGTAAAGCGAGGCTATGTTTGGATTCAATTGAGATTTTTCGTGGACAATGTAGTGGTGGTGGTGGTGGTGGTGGCTAAACTTTGTGGCGTATCTTGGCTGTGTTTCAGGATTTCTCACAAAAGTAAGTAAGACACATTGTCTCAACATGAACTACTCTTAGGCCAACTTGGGTGGTTAAACTGTAGCTTTAAATTGTTGAAAAACGACCTTTTGACTTTTTGGGCCAAGTTAAATAGTAGGATTTTACTAGCTGAGACGATCTTTGCCCTGGTGCCCAGACTTGCGACTATCTTTGCCGGGAATGTGACCTTTGAAGCATAGCGAGGATTGCTAGTGTAGCCCTAGTTGTTTGACTTCAGAGCTGAAGACTTTGAGTTGAAGTCATTACATACCACTGATACCAGAGAGTGGCCTGGTGACTTGACCGTCATCAAGATGTCGGTCAATGGTCAAAATGAGATATGCTCAAGATCAAATTTAGTGCGACAGTCAACCAACAGTCATAATGGAAACTTTTTAATTTTAGATGGTCAAAATCTTGACCATGGTCGTAGCTCTAAGTACAGAACGTGCGAGTTGCTACCTTCTGACATACTGTTTAGCAACTTTGTAATATCTTGCTGTCTTATTTAAATTGGATATGGACTCATGACAAAGGCTAGGTAACGTAGTGACCACCAAGGAGGCCCATTCATTGAGTCTTGGATTTGTTGAATCTCTACCTTGTTCCACCATTGAAAATTTTATAACAGCTATAAATATGATAGCACTGTCAACAATGCATGGCTAAATTTATTTGACCTGTGTATTCTTAGGATTGTAAAAATGAAAACAATAATTAGTGTACATATGCAATCACCTTCGTGCATTCTCATCAAATGTTATATGCCTTTTGATGCTCTTCAATCTATTTTTGCTCTCCTGCTTGGTTGATTCATCCATCACATCTCTGTTGCTCGGATTTTCAATCTATTTTCGTTTAAATAGAACAATATTACTGTTTATGTTGGCGCCGCGGCGCGGCTAAATAGAGGTCAGGGGTCGTATGAAAATGGCTGAAGTGAGTTTGTTAGAATCTCTCTCTCTCTCTCTCTCTCTCTCTCTCTCTCTCTCTCTCTCTCTCTCTCTCTCTCTCTCTTTCTCCCCACATAGACTGCAAATCATCTGTGTTCTATGTGTGTTCTATGAATGTACCTGTACCTATCTAATCAAGTTACCGGCCCCTTCATTTTGTAAACAGCTATTTGCCATGATGGTTAGGGAATACTTACCTATTGGGACATTTCACTGCTTTAATATTTTTTATGATTTATTTTAGTGACTGTTGAAAGTATCCCCAGATATATTCACAGTTGTTCCTTCTTAAGTGACCCTGTGGGTGTGGCTGCTTTAGAAGAATATTAAATGATTCATGTATTAAGTAGGATGAAAAGTGTAAACATTTAGGTTGTATGAAATTGCCCAATACTATTGCTCTTTGTTGATTTGTTAGGAGTTGCAAACGTTTGTGAAGAAGCTATTGCCAACGTGAGTTTTTAATATAGTTTTTTTGTGTACATTCATTTTCAAGCTGCATATATTACTATTGATACAGTGTTGAAGGACTTGAGTGCATTGTTATCTCAGACAGAGATGGCGTAACACTTGTAGAAGGTGACTACAAAGACTGTGCCCTTTTTTATGTTGAATGTGTTCCAGCATTTTTTTCCCTTTTTTTAGCTCGTTCAAGTACTGTGCCCTCAGCTGCAATGAAACCACCTTTTCTGGGAATATTCTCTATAGCAAGTGAACAGGTACATGCAAGAAAGTTGTTATTTAAGTTATTTCACTGTAACTGAAGATACCCTTGCTAATCCTTTGCTAGGCAAGCAAACTTGGTGTTGGCAAGAACAAGAGTGTTATCTCCTACTATTCTGGCCATCAAGTTGTCCAGTTCAACTACTTTCCTCTTGTGATTACATTTGTTGCCAAGTCTGATGCTAATACAGGTTGGTGGAGTCATAGATTATTACTGGGTCTGTGGAAATCATGCTCCAACTTTTCCAAGCACTGTCCATCCACAATTTCTATCAAGTGTCCAATTTCCATTACCATAATCAGGTATAACATATTGGCAAGCAATTATGTTGGCCAATTTTAGCCTTCAAACCACCCAGAAGAGCAAGTGTAGCCTTGTTCCCTGGCTTTGTTCTCCCGTATTTAATTCTTAAACTTGTGGAAAAAATTAAACTGCGTAGGGTAGGCCTGGGTATGAGGCTACAGCAAATGTACAACCCTTGGTAGCTAAAGAAAATTGTGATATTATACAGTGAGTTGTTACTTTTCAGCCATTTGAAGGCATTTATACTGTACGTGTTCTGTGGCCACTCCCTTCGTTATGTAAACATGTAGCTCATAATTTAGATTTAAGTAAACATTGAAAAATCTCGCTAGTTCACTAGTTCACACACATGTATAGCCAGTCATGATCACATGCATAAAATCCACTCTAGTTGGGCATAGCCTTTAAGGTAAACACAAAGAAGTGAATTTTGCCCAGCATAATTTATTATTCTATACCCAAAATGTGTTATTTAAGCAGTTAAATCAACTTTGATTGTGTTAATGGTTGTTTTTGATTGACACCTGTTTCTTCATTAGAAGATGATTATATTTGTTCTAATAGTAAAAAAGCAAATATTGAAAATGAGTTAAAACTTCTTCTGTAGTGATTGGACTGTCAACATTGTTATACGTAGAAGTTAACAAGAGACCCTGAAAGACAAAGAAATTTGTTCAAAAATCAGCTTCTGATTGAGGTCTCTGATAATAGTTGAGCCAACATAGGAAATATTAAAGGAACTGTGTCACAATATAAGCACTGTTTTGTTACCAAAAATAAAATGTGTGACGTTTTGTGACATTTTTTGTTGACAAATGCGCAATATACGTACATACACGGGGCTAATACCCGGGCGTGGTACCCAGATTGCGCAAGAAGCAAAACAAAAAACGTCACAAATGGTCATAGAACATCATAAAATGTCACACATTTTATTTTTAGTAACAAAACACCGCTTATATAGTGACACAGTTCCTTTAAATGTACTTCAATGATGGTTTTAGGTTTGTTAGAAAGAGAATGAGCAGAAGAGTTGTTTTAAATATAGTGCAAAGTGCTCAGGCTTTATGAAGTCCTTCTTGTGTACTGACCATTCATGCCATTCCTGTGTAACCAGTACTGCCTTTGTGGTAATGACAAATAATATTAAGCATACAACACAGAGTTCCTTTGTTGATTGTTTATACAGTGTGTGTACAACTGTGGGGATTCTGGCTCCTAATTGAGTATAAGTTACATTCAATGTGACTGTCTGTATCTTATTTCAACCTGTTTGGAATTTTTTGTTTTCTATAATGAAGAACTGTGGGAGTAACTTGTCATAATCATGTGATCCAAACTCATGATGTTGACCACCACATGGATGTTCTGTATACAGTCAAGCCCAGTGGCATGTCTAGGATTTAGCTCATGGGGGTGCTAGTATAATGTGGGTGGAAATTTTGGGGTAGCCATGCCCATGTGACCAAAATTGCACAGTTCGATCGCACAATCGAGGATCGCTATGCTACCATATTTTGCTATTTTTTGGCCTTCTTTTCTTTCCTTTTAGCGTGATTTTGAAGCATTGCTAGCTTGGATTTTACTCGTTTCATTGATTAATTCATTGAATAGCACTACTCTGGAGTGCTACTTCTAAGAGATGACGTCATTATCTGGTGAGCCAGGGGGGTGCTCGAGCACCCGGAGCACCCCCTTAAACATGCCACTGAAGCCAGTCTTAACTCAGGGGTTTCTTACAATATCTTCAGAACATCTGATTAATATTATAGCCTTTTAGTTTGAATATAAGTGTCAAAAATTTGCCTTTATTGACAGTAGGTCTGACCACTTCTCACTGCTTGGTTCAGTGCTGTACTACTTACATGCAACTCTTACATAACGACCCTTCAGATAATCAATATCTGCAACATTCCTTATAAATGTTGCACACCAATGTGTATACTATGCATGGATTCTAAAGAGTTCTCAATACTGCTGCATGTCATTTGGGACCCAATAATTATGAGGTTTTTAAGTACTGTAACACATGAAAATCTTTTAGGTCCAAAGTAAACGACTCGAAGTGGTTACATATCAAGGGTGGTTATATTACTATCTTCCCGAGTACCACTTGCACACTCTCTGTGGGTGATGCAATGCAATGCAGAAACTTAACGCAAAATAGGGCCTTTTCTGAGTCACACAATCTGCGTGAAGCGTCATGCAAAGAAAAAATTGAAATGAACATAACTTATCAAGCCCAGGCTGCAATCCACATTATGATTTGTTGTTTTCATTCTTTCAGGTTTAATATATGCATTGGAAGAAGATATGCGTGATGCAGTTAGCGACTTGAAGTCCACAGTGAATGTACCATGAATTTTTATTTCAGTGATTGTTGATAAATGCTTGACACCTGTTGCTACAAAGTTAATCATGTATTTGTTGTTTTTTGTGGCTGTTTTTGATGTATATAATTATTATATAATATACTTCAGTAACTCTGCTTAGGAATCAATATGAACAGCACAGCAATGCACGCATTTTTTTTTAATAATCGCGCGTCATTACTGGTGTGATCTGTGGTCTTATGGGTGTGGACAGGACACCCCTGGAAATTTGTGAAGAATTTTGGTGGTCTCTCAGAGCAGACTCGCTTGGAGTAATTTTTCTTCGTGATCTATTGGGTGATTGCAGTGGGCTTATTCTACAGTAATGGCAGACAAATCAGGTAAACTAGCATGATGTACTGTTTTGTGTCTAAGATCTGTTTTGTATATATGTGTAAATGCTTTTGTAAACTCTCCAACTGTTCTGCTATCTCTGTCGACCTTCTTTGTATGTGCCAAATTTAATACTTAATTATATCAGATAATGTAGGCTTTAATATTATCATAAAAGCTGATCTATGGGTTTATCCACAGACTAAATTAATATTATGTCCCATAGGTCTAGATCTACCAACACAAGGCACAGATATATTTGATATACTGTACAAAGTAGTGTAAAATATGTTTGGGCTAGTGGAATTTTGATCACCATCAAATGTACATACTACAAAACTCTCAGATATACTTAAAGCTAGTATTTTGCTATAATAGTCAGGCTGAAATGCATAGTGAGTGTACACCACAATCTTTGAAATGCACAACTATAGGTACTAGGTATCGATTGTATCATAGATGGCTGTCAGTCATTTTTTAGTTGAGCCACAGTTAACTAGCTTTCTTGGCTAAACCAGCACGTCAGATGAGTATTCAAATACAGGTCTTAAACATGTATGTTATCATTCGCTTTCCCATGGTAATCAATCACTGTACTTTAATGAGGGTACTGTGTGTATCTGGTACTTTCTTTGTGACACAATGGTATGGATCCATGTGACTAGATGTTTGCACTCTACAATCTTGTAATTTAGAAAGTTAAGTTTTACTGCCAGTAGTATTGTGCTGTTCAATGATTACACTGTACTTTGGCTCTTGGAATGTCACTTTGGACCAAGTTCCATAAAATATGAGTCCCAAATGTCATTCATAGTTGTAACAATTCATAGGTATGTGTTCCCAAAAGGCAATGCTATACACTAAGAACTATTACAATATTAACAGCACTTTCCCCTCCCATATATCATATAGCTGAAGCAGGTGCTCCTTATTCTCCCCAGCCTCAACAGGATCCTTATCCCCAGCAACCGGCCTACCCCCAGCAGCAAGCACCATACCCTGACCAGCAAGCTGCTTACCCTCCACAGGCAGGACCATACCCTGACCAGCAAGCTGCNAAGTGGTCTTATGGACTGAGCTGCATTGGGATCGTAGTCAGCTTCATAATTGCTGGAGTTGTGATTGCACTTTACTTGACTGTGCTACAAGATGGCCAGTCCCAGACAACGGATGGCAGGTTTGGCTGAGCCAATTTTTATTGACATAATTTTGCCAAATCAACTGACTTCATCCGCAAATATAAAGTAATGAAAATATGACTGTACTAATGTTTTGTCACCATGACATAATAGTTTTATTCATGCAGTTCCATATCTTTAATAATAATTATTGATTTATAACACAACATAACACCATTGGATCATGTACTGTTATTTTTAAACTTAATTATGCATAAAAAATATTACCCAATTTGTTCAGAACAAAGAGCTGTATTGATATTGCGTTGTATCTGTGATTATAATATATACTAATATAATATTTTGTAGAATTATATATACCAGTACATATATTAATTTTAAGTAGCTGTTCTTAATTAGTAAGAAATTGGCCAGATGTCCCATAGACACAATACAAACCATTTTAACCTATAGCTAGTGGCATGCAAGCATGGAATGAGCGATGCTTGAACATGAGCAAGTGATCTACATGATTGAAGTCTTGCATGCACATCAGAATTGGCCTCGTGTTATTCCTTTGATCTTACACTCTCTTGCACTGTGAATGTAGGGTCAAAGGGGAGCCTAGGCTATGCATGTAGGGATGAGGCTCGCACATATGTGAAAGAAAATACGCTTGGCTTAATTGGTTGTTGACAGAGTACTAATTCTCTTTAGTTTTGCCCCTAGCCAGTTATATACTGTTATTACTGCTCCGGCAGGGCTCCATCGATCCTCTTTTGTCAGTTAATAGTTATTCTAGATCTCATGGCCACTCGATCAGGGCATCGATCATGCATGTATTAATCAGCTAGCTTTTCTATTATCAAAATCTGAGTTGGCAGTTCTAGATGCTTTTAGGTACTGCTCAGTGCCTTCAGGCAGATCTTCCAATTGCCTTTTATATTCTCAGCTAGTTTAGCTTCAAGGAAGTAGCTAACCTCGTCTGCCTCCACCCACCCAGTAACCCAGACAATTGTTGCTAGGCAAAACACACATGCACACACACACACACACACACACACACACACACACACACACACAAACAAGCTCTTCCATTAAACCATGCTAAAATTATGCACAAAACTTAATGGCGATATCTCTCCATTGCAACGACGTATCCCTTCCTTAAAATCAATATAATTTTGTCATTATAATTTGGTTACCATGGCAACAGTCTACATTTATAATTATTAAAGTTTGATTTGGTGACCTGGGCCTTATGATGGCACAGTGTCCTCTCTTACATACCAGAGCCTGCTGTCATCTGTCTTTTTGGCAGCAGCCAGGATTCTAATATATGGTGGAGCTGATCCTAGCTTAGGATTTTGATGAGCTACCACCAGTCCTGGGTGAGGTGCTCACCACCGATATTCCAAATTTCACCAGGCCATGCATGGTAGCATCAAAGTCCAGACTGGTCCAACGTAGACCCAAGTATCTACATACTCCTTCACAAAAAGCTCATTGTGGTGTAAGTGGTGCGTGTCACTTGATCATGACTCAGCTGACTGTTTGAGCACATCACTAATTAAGAGGGAGAACCAGAGACTCAGCCTTCAGTCCTGCCCCCAGTCAAGCTGCAGCGGCTGAGCCAGTGCAAGTTCAAATAAGTATGATAGGGATTGTTTTAATTTGTCATGCATGCCTGATATGTGCTGGAAGCCATCTGAAGTCCAAGTGCCCAAAACAGGACATGGGTTGAGGAGCATAGCCAAGGACACTTGCTAGTGATTATGGCCCGAACGGAAGACTTTTGCTTAGGCCTGTTCAGTGTTGAGTTACCCAGCTGGCCTAGTGGATATAACTTATGTAGAATGCTATAGCTGTGTACATAATAGCTTAGGGAGAGTATCCAACTGCCCTTGTTACAACTGTTTGACTGGTTCACGACCTTTATAGTGTTATTCATGCATACAGCATGGCTTCATTTTAGCAGGAAGGCTGTTCTTATGCAGAACATAATGATCATGAACCCATCAAACAGTTGTAACAAATGCCCCCTTTGCTGTGGTGTATGCAAATGTTAGACACTACTTGGTTTGAGTAAAGTACTAGTTGAGAGGGACAGCTGCAAACTTAGATACCTATGCATAGGTGTCCAACTAACCTAGTTAGATACCTATGAATAAATTCATGAGTACAACCGGGACAAACCTCAATTTCATTGGCTACTTAGTAGTATCTAAACTTGTTAGCCAGTATTTCTATGTGTTTTAGAAACCCTCAGGCTATACTCATAGAACCCTTGCTGTGGTCGGAATTCTATATAGCAGCCTTCATCACGTAGAAACTTCCAAAACATTGTCTAAATTTTATATAGTTCACTGTCATACCTTAGAATTTATAATCATCTTCTCGTGTGAGCTGTCAGCAAGTGATACCTATAATACATCAAGGCCAACTAGGACCATATGACAAAGAATTCAGAGGTCTCTAGCAGCCACTCCCACCAGCATGTACATAATGCATACTTCCCAATTGCAGCTCTATCTTTATCAGTGTAGGTTGCATACATAATGCGAAATTGCAACCTCTTACTGAAGCAAACTATATAATATACATGCTGTGAAGCTAATTAATAACCAACAATAAAGACTTCATTAAAAAAAGCAATATACATATAAGGGCCGTTAGAGTGCATGGAGACATACCCTGATACCTCCCTATATTCTTGGCCTCTGCGACAATATAAAAGCACATGATGGGTACACCCCGAATTCACACCCCCTATGCCACAAGAGCTAAGTGGCTGGAAGCATGGAAAGAAGCCCACCAAGACAGATAAATATGCTGAGATAAAGGTAGAGGGCTTCCATATTGGTTTCAACTGCCGGTATGCAAACCAGACATGCAACTCTGCTTTAGTCCAGAGAGACCTTGAAATCACTTCAACAGAGATTTCAAGGCCTCCCTGGACTAACAGGAATCTTCGATGACGAATGTCCAAGACTTTCACAGTCGCAAAAGCCATGATATACTTCCTAATCCTTGAAATTTCCTTCCGAAGGTGACCAATGGTTGACTCTGTGAGCAAAGAATCAGGCAGGGGCTTCCTAGCAGCAATCGCAAATGGATCATAAAGATTGTCACTTTTATGGAGTCCAGACTGCCCTCTAACGTGGAGCATATGCCATCAGTGTTTTTAAAGACACAAGGCTATTGGCTGAGAGGAGCCAATTATGTATTCACGTGCATGGCCACATGGTTGTAGCTGCTGCTTAGCTAGCTAGCGCTTTGGAAATCACACCTTTTTGCTACTTCAAGCCAAGGGATTCCCCACAGTCTCCTATACTACAGTATATGCATTGGGTCAACATTGAAGAACACAACGACCTTTGTACAGCTACTTCTGACATTGCTAACCCTCCAAGAGGCCTAGAATAGCCAAAGGCAAGAACGCAACTTACACTGTAAAGACAGAGCTACAATTGAAAAGTACGCATGTCGGCATAGAGCTGGAATGAATTCCTTGATAAATACACCAGGCATAGAGAAAGTACCAGTCAATCAAAAGAGTCAAGGAAGAAAGACAATAAGTTCCATGTGTGAATGAGTTATCTGTATTGCCACCTCTAAAATATACTTGAGCTTGATCAAAAATTAATCACTTTCTTGAAAGCTGTTCAGATCAAAGGTAGTGTATTGAACATCATGTGGTACGTGATGTAGCTCTGGCTTTGATACAAAGCCAATCCTTCCCAAGCACAATACTTTGATATGTCTAGAAGTTGGGTTCAGTTTATTCATAGGCAAATAGGCTACTTGGAACAACCTCCAGTTCCAAGGGAATCTATGACGAATGTCAACTTGATTTCCTAAGTGATGTGCNCCCCCCCCCCCCCCCTGTATGTATGTATCAGTTGGAAAACAGACAATTATGACTGCAAAAGGGTCCAAGTCAATCCCTATTCAAGGATTGATTGACAAGAGAAACATCACTCTCACCATCTCTGTTTACTCGAGCAGCAAGAACATTCCTACCCATGCAGATAACATATTCTGGGAAGAAAAAAGCATCTCAACCCTGCAAATCTGTTTTTCCAAAGAATTTCAGTGTAAATCAAAACCCCAGTCTAATGAGGAGGAAACTTTGAAGCTATTGATGAGATAATCAACCCTTATGTGGTTTAAAACTAAAAAAAGCTCAACTTGTCAGACAAACACAAAGCACTAGTCATTTGGGTAAAGGCCAAATGACCAACAACATTAAGTCTAAATTACAATCTTTGTCTAGAGAATAGTTTCTGTGCCAGCAAATATGACCCATTTCTTCAGAGCAGCAAAGAATTTGACGAAAAAAGAATTCTGTTTCTTAATATATAGATGCAGCAAAACCTCTCAACAGTTGTGAAGCCTTTTTACATGCATAGTGGCTTGTCAACATTTTCTCTACTGCTGAAGGACGTGATATAGTAGTGAATGGCTGGGAGAAATCTGGAATTCTAGGCCTTTTTTGTGGCTTAATATTAACTAACTTTCTGCCAGGAATCCATTTGAAGATATCTACCGTCAGTGACTGAAGCTGAACATACTATGAGTATCTAGTGTGTATGGTAGTTGGCTGTTACCACAGGCGCAGCCCGAGGGAAGACATACAACAGCACAAAAGAGTACAAAACCATACACACTAGATACTCATAGTATACATGACTTGTACCATAGTGGTCACTATATAAACTCAGCTGATGTACCATAGTGTACAACCACTTGTACCCTGGCTTACTATAGAGTTACTACTGGTGGGTAGCTAGTGTACATGCGATAGGTGGTACCTTTGAAGTGTGATCTAACTATGGTACAAATTATGTGTATTGAGAAAAAATTAATAATATCAATGTAGGATAACAAATTTAGTTATAATTTGTACCTGCTAAATGGACATCAAGAAGAAATTGACAATATTTATATCTGTTAATAATAAATTTAGCCTTAATTAGCCAGCAAGATCACATTGGGGAGCTGCAAAGCTTGCCTCAATGGAGAAGTCTGCTTGTACCTTGCAGTATAGCGGGAATTTTCAAATTTTCGGGATTTTTGCAGTCATGATCTGATTTCAAAAAAATAACTGCAAAATTTTAAACACATGCACTTGTAGTAATACTTCCAGCTGTCATGATCAACGTTCAGCAAAAATTTGAATATTAAAAACTGATTTGCTAAAATGACTAATACCATGAAAATTTGGACCAGTTAAAATTTTCTTGCCATCCCCCAGTTGACCAATTCTAATGCAAGGCCGGGGGTAGAGGTATTTTAGCTTGACCCAAACTTTCGCTAGTGCCTGCATCTGACCAATCCAGCTCCACTTATACTGGTTTGCCAGTTCTGCACTTGCTCCCTCAGATGTTAACCTGTTTTTAATATAGCTTCGGGTTGGTTCTAGCAAACCAATATGTATTGGTTATTTGGCAGAATGACCAGATCTAGAGGAGGGCAAGCATGGTCAAGCTGAAATAACATGAGCTTGCTATATTACCCTATATTTTAGGCTAGTATGCTACTGAGCATTATGTCATATCAGCTACACCTCTTTTTGATCCAGCCCAACTGGCAAAAAGAAAGATTACTACTTGACTATGATGAAAAAATTTGATTTATGCATGTGCACATAACACTATGACATACAATTATGTTAATTAAAATTATGATACACAACTGATATTTGTTCTTGATCTCCCATCAGAACATTGCAGTAGTTGAGATACACTTGCAAATCCATGTCCCTGAATGGATCTGTCTTGGATGGATCTTCATGATGGAGGAAGCCTCTAGTAAACCTACTACTACATCCTGGAAAGGCAGGTGTCTAGCTAGTAGAAGGCCCTGCATCAGTTTCCTGGCAAGCCACTGTTTACACTACCCATAGCAAGACCATATTGTATTTGTCTACTCTTAGGGCTAGGATTTACATATCCTACATAGGATGGATCAAGCGATTTGGAGCCGACCGTTCCTGGTGTGAGTCCTTGCTCTCACTGGTTCTGTTCGAGAGCCACCATGTCCTTGATGGTACGATCACCAAGTTCATGCTGAATTTGGTGTAACTAGACTGCTGAGAGGCAACTCTTTATTGCCTGGTGGGCCAGGCCGTGATCAGGCAGTTAAGAAGCAAAATAATGACATAATAAGCTTTCACATAATTATAAGATCTGGGATACAAGCACATATTTGGAACAACCAGTGGTAAAGCACTTAGAGTCAATTTGGAGACTGTTTCACGTAGAACTAAACAGACCTGCCCAATTTGCGTCTGTCCAATCGGGCTTGCAGGAGTAGGAGAGAGAGCAGCACAGGTGGGAATGGTGTAGTATATGAGCTTGGGCAATTGGCCAGAACTGGTCAGAGAAAGCTGCTGTATTGCGGATTCGTTTAAAGTATACTGCCATTACTTTGAACAATTAATAACTAAGCCTAAACAATCAACAGAAAGTACTAAACTCTCTTACAGAAGTGGCAGATGCTAAAACCTGGCATTGCTTCATCTTTTTTCAGTCAGTCTTCTTGCATGTTTTAACGGGTTCAAGGTTCAATTTAATTGCTTTTCCAAACCCAACTTACTCGTTACCCATGACTGAGCAGTAATTTATTTACTGTATGCACAATACAGTATTGCTGCAATGTTACATTGTAGCTTGTATAATTTTCTTTCTCTTGGAAACAACATTCAAATTAGCCAGTCATCTTAGAAACAATATGCAAATTAGATAGAAACAATATGCAAATTAGTTCCAGTTAACGTTGTTGAGTAAAGCTGCATTCGTACTACAATAATAGCCTAGGGGAGGGAAAATATGACTCATATTTTCCCTTGTAGCCCTGAGATAGGGAAAATATCCTAGTTTAACCCCAGCTGTTACTGTACTAGGACTATGGCAAGTGGGATACATGTATAATTAAAGTAACTTGCACTATGAGCTCCTAAGGATCTAGAGTTGTCACATTTACCTCTCAACTATATCCTGGAAGCATCTCCGACTGAGACCTCACTCATAAAAGTGGACTCTTATGTTGAGATTCTCTCATGGCTTTGATATTGTGGAAGGCCTTGCTATGCAACAATTCAAATTATAAGTGTGGCTTTCCATGAGTCTTAACATGTTCTTGAGAAGACAGTTGTATTTGCTACCAAAGAGACCGAAAGAATAAAAAACTATCACATATTTGATGGCATTGTGCCACTCTCGACGTTGCTGATTAGATATTCTTTGTTTATGCTATTGTAAGTAAAGTTTTATCTCCTTTGTATCCTTGAGTTGCTTACGTAGTCTCAAGGTATATGTATGATCAATCTATGACTCTTTGATACATCATATGCATAAGTTTTAGCCTGTTGCAAAACTGTACCATTGTACATGTTCACTGAAATGAGAATTGTGGAGAAAAGACAAATTCCACTGAGGCATTGTTGAAAATGAAACACAATTCATGGTATTAACAACATTTGTGAGCATACCCAAATGTTGTGATTTTGAATTGCAAGAAAGTGCCTCACTAGCATTCTGTTGTTGTGCTTTGCTTGATCTTTCGTAAACTCATATTGCTTCAATACTTTTATGACCTGTCCTGGAATACCTTCATTGTACCATAGATAATATATAACACTTCACGTGGATTGGAAACACCTCCGTATACCAAAAATTCATGCTCTGCAAACACCGTTCTGGTGGGTATGGCGGAAAATTTACTAAACTCTGTACGCTATGCACGAGGGTCTTTTGAATTTGTATATAGCAACAATACTTAACAACTGTTCTTCCTGGATTCTTGTGAAGTTTGTCATTATGGCTGAAGCAGTGGATGTTTCTAGTAGTAGTGATACGGAATGAGTGATGTTGACAGTGATGTGGAATTGCATGGTTGAAAAGCAAGTACAATTTGAAGAAGATGGAATTAATGTCATTGAACATGTAAGACTATAATTCACATAAGTTACAGAAAAGATTAAAATTATTACTATAGCTCTTTGATATCTTGTTACAAGGTACCACAGGAACAGAGTGACCAAACTGTTCACCATAAATGTTCAGAATCTGATAGTGCCATGAGTCAATTTGTGATGTGGATTTCTGGGAGAAAAATATATGACTATCTTCATTGACACCCTACAAGAAAAAAGAAATTCTTTCTAGATTTGGGTGCCCATGTTGTCAGCATTATAGATGCGTCGATCTTGAGTAAAAACCAGTCAACAGTGAATATTCTAATGAATGTATTCACTATGCTGGAGTCCTGCATAAGGAAAGCAGACAAGTACAATCTACCCAGATCTAGATTATCTGAACAGAGTTACACACCACATGATTTGCAATGATGGATGTATATGTATGGTGGAATGGATTGACTCAGCTTAGTTTATTAGATGAATTCCTTGTAACATGGCGTACAAGATGATCTAAAACATCTGTCGGATCAACTGATTTCTATGGGTCGACAAGCTGTACTTGATGCAAGTGATACTCAGGACAGTTAAGGACTGGGTCCAGCTAATTAAGTGGTAAAATTAGTTATATCTACTAAACTATGGGTAATACCAGTGTGAAAACACATGTATAGATTTACACACTTACTCCAAACATGCTCATAAAATCTGCAGGTAACGTGACTAATACTTTACTAATAATTTGAAATTGAAATTTGAAATTTTCAATTTCTCAGGAATAATTAATAATGCAGACAGTTTTTAAGGTTGCCATGGCAACCAAATTTTGTCACAAACTGTGTGGTATCCTGATCTGGCCGGTTTTTGGTTATAGTGTTTATCGTGGTCGAGATAGAGCCAATAAAGTGTCTTCGGCTGATGTGCTTTATTTAGAAAATGAGACGTAATTTTATGCAGCTGCAGTTCATGGCTAGAAATTGTAGTACTAACAGTGACATGCAGCTGTGCTACATAAAAAGTACAAGCCTAATTTAATATGCAAAATTTTGTATTAAATTGCAGAGCAAGCAAAACTTCACTCACTTTAGCTCAGTTTGGCGGAACGGGTGCCAGAGTTCAAGGTCCATTGATTGAGGAAGTCATAAGTTCAACTCTTGCTGTTTAATAATTTAGGGCGCAAATTTGCAAAACTAGTGAAAAATCGAAATGCTGGATAAAAAGATATAGGTACTTCCTGTTCTAAAGTACAGAAGCAATACTGTGTGATCGCGTTTTTGATATGCTCGACATTTGGCCATTTGGCCGAGAAACCGTCAGCCTCCTGGACTTGAAAAGCTTGCTATAAGTTACCCAAAAGGTTGAATTAATAGTATTTAGGGCGCAAATTTTTCTAGAGTGTCTTGTTAGCTTACAATCTAAAGACTAAAATGCATTCAGTATCACTTTTAGTACTTAGCTACTGAGCAGCTGCCTGATGCATGTAGGCTCATCAATAATTCATATTCTACTACATTTCTAGCCATGTTTTGCACAAAAACCAGTCATGAGACGATTTCAGTGAGAAAAGTTGGTTGCCATAGCAATGGTAGAAACCATCTGCCTAATTAATTATTCATGAGAAGTTAATTATGCAAAAACAACAGGTCATGTGACAAAATTAATTACATTTACATACTCTAATTAAAAAATACTATGTATATTTCTATTTCACAAGTAAAAAAAACATTGGTGAGACACACGAATGGGGCTAAATCGTAAAAAGAATGCAAACAAGATGGAATGGCTGTTAGAGTGTGTATCTGAAATTCTTCCTGTACAGGCTGTATTTAGCAATCTCCTTATTGAGTCTCTCATTTTACACACTCTAACAGCCATTCCGTCTTGTTTGCGTTCTTTTTACGATTTAGCCCCATATTCCTGTGTCTCATTACATTTCCAATGTTTTTTTTTACTTGTTTGTTCTCATTTTCCCGTAATTTTACAAATCACATTTGAGTTGGTATGTGTAGCTAGCTACTGAGCTAGTAGTCTGGCAAGCCAGATTACTGAACGGCGGGCTGCTAAGTAAGCTGGTAAGTTGTGTAGCCTGCTTGATACTGAAGTGAAACACACATCTCCACATCTCAGTCAGTTGGAGGCAGGAACTGTATCATCAGATTTACTTGCCTTTCTATATGTTAAGATAATAAAAGTCCTGATTCATCTCTTAAGAAGAGCAGGTATCACAAAATAGTTCCAGGCAACATTTAATTCCAAATATCGCACACTTTTGTGTGTGGAAAGGGTCGTCAATACAAATTTTCCAGAAGCTAATGAATTCAGTTTTTAGCGCCTCTAGATACAAGGCAAAAAGCGCCTCCTCCATATGGCCGCCATTAATTTCTACACTCAATGGCAAAAGCGACTGTCCCGGAAGAAACCAAGTTGATTCGTTCAAGAATCAGCTTCTAAAAGTGAATAGTCTCTGAGAAAAGTTGAGCCAGGATAGAAGAAGAAGAAGAAGATGGAGAAAATTGGAGGTTTGACATATGTGTGTTTGTTACTTTAGAGATGGTTTTAGGCCATGTTTTTGGGCTCATTAGAAAGAGAAAGAGCTAAATAGTAGCTTAAGAAGCCTTTTAGTGCTAAGCGCTCAGTTTTTGCAGAGTTATTCGCGTGAATATTTGTATTGCGCTAATGGGCCATCTGTGCCATTCCTGTGTACCCAGTACTACCGTACTGGGAATATCATGAAAGTTAACAATCTCTTTAAATAATTATAAACTAAGTGGAGTTCTACATGTGTTCTATCATGTGGTGTTTGTTGAATCAAGATGATACAGCTGATGATGAAGACTCATCAGAAGAGGCAACACCCCACTCTGAGAGTACCACTGACTCAGGTACGTTAAGGAATGGTTACGAAATTGAGCCATTTTGTTTAATTAGATAGAGCATGCTCTGCGCGCGCCGCGTTAAAAAAGGGAAATTCCCTCATGGTTTAATTACTAATCACGCCATTTTCAACCTCGTGGTATGAAAGAAAGTTTCAAAGGCGCTTCTACTGAGAGATCGACTCCTTCTATATAATATCATGTCCGCTATCGGCCACAGATGAACTACTCCCAAGGCGACAAACTACTATGGCTAGGATATAACTTTGGTAAGTCACTAAAATGGTAGCTCGAGTTTTTAGATATTCTAGCTTGACTTAGGCCATCATACACGAAGCAACTTGGTTGCTAGCAACACGTTGCTGGCAGCTTGGTTGCCTAGTAAAGGCCACCATACACGAGGCAACATTGAAGCAATTTAGTTGCTAACAACACGTTGCTGGCAACCAAGTTGCCTCATGTAAATTGCTAGCAATCTGGAATTGCCTAAAGTTGAACAATAGTCAACTTCGGGCAACTTGTTGCTAGCAACCTAGTTGCCTCTATGTGTATTGTGGCTTTTAGTATAGGATAGACTACACCCAAGAGTAGATTATGTGTCTATGTATACCTCCCCAGTTGCGTCTTGTGCTAATCCAATCACGGAGGTTACATTAGGCGTATAATCTAGGAGTGGGTGAAATTTTGACCCCTGCGCATTTTACTTCCTGTAGAAATAGTTCCCACTTACTGTAGAATATGCCTCTATGTAATCTACACTTTTTAACCAATCAGATTAATTACAGATGATGTAATGTAGTATAATTAGGTATAGTTGTTTCCAGGTTCAACAAATGTTTTATTAACAGTTTAGTCAGTCAGATAATCCATATAATAACCCTACATTGTACAATTTGTCTAAATTTTTTTCAGGATACCAGTTCCAATATTTTAATAGCCTCTCGGATATTCCTTTTAATCGATATAGAAGTGATAATTGTTCACCATTATCAGCTCCTATTATATTTTGTTCCTCTTTGGCAATTTGCTCTTTTAGGTCACTATCTGTTGGAGACTACATTACTATTGAACATTGATACAATAGCCATAGGCATGTAATAATTTCTGTTATTGTGTTACAGACTCTATTCCTGTTATTAACAAGTACAAAAAACATTGGAAATGTAATGAGACACAGGAATGGCTAAATCGTAAAAAGAATGCGAACAAGATGGAATGGCTGTTGAGTGTGTGCAGAATTCTTCCCGTATGGGCTGCATTTAACAATCTCCTTATTGAGTCTCTTATTTTGCCCACAGGAAGAATTCCTTACACACTCTTAACAGCCATTCCATCTTGTTTGCGTTCTTTTTACGATTTA
>CAXIPT010000001.1:10494334-10636286 GCA_964030475.1 Tethya wilhelma | reverse complement strand
ATCTCGTCGGCAGCGTAGATTGTAAAGAACAGTACGCTTGCATGTTGGACCTTCAGGCCTCCTGTTCTCCTTGGGTTGGATGTTCTTCAGTCTTCTGGTTCAGTCTTCCCGAACATGTTTCGACCAGTAGTCTTCATCAGCAGGAAGTAATGACTGTGAAGCTCGTGTGATTTCCTTCTTTTCTATTTAGTAGAGCGTGTTTAATGCGCATACGTGCATGTGCGACACGTGCATTTCTATGGTTGCATTAGTGTACGCTCTTAGCATCTCGATATAAAGATTATAAGTGTGATTGCTAGTGAAAGAGAATGGTTTTGTCTGCTTAGAGAGAATTATTATTCTCATCATAGTTTGTTATGGGCTGATTTTGGTATGTGTGTGGTTGAGCACATCCAGATTCCACGGTTTTGCAATTATTATAATTAATTTAGGTTGCTGAGTTTTGAATAACTAGTTTGGCTTGATTGTTAGAGGAATGGTGAAAGGTTTGGTTGGAAGGAGTGATAGTGAGAAAATACGTTTGGTATGTATAATATTTCACTTTGGATTCTGGTTCCTTGATCAGTGGTACATGGTATTATTTTTTTGGCTGGGTTTCCTATCACTCTTTAATGTTTTAGTATTTCCTGGTTTTCGCTGGGCTTCATGTCATTCTTGAATAATTTTTTTGCTTATAGCATCTCTGTGCATGAAAGTGAAAAACCATTGCAACAATTCCATGACAATAGTCAAAATTATGCCTAATATATGTTATTTCTAATCCTTCAAGAGTTTCTTGACTTAAAGTCAGCTTTCCCCTATGTTTCTTTGGAACATGACTTGTTGACTTGGCTTCTTTCCAAATACCGTATAGCGGGAAATTTTCGTGGGGGAAAATTTTTCCGTTTTCGTCTTGAATAGAAATTCGCGGGGAAAATTTTCGTGGATTGCGTCTCAACTATACGTGACGACCACATACCTTACGAATTTCGTGGGGGAAAATTTTCGCGGAAAGCTGCCAAACAGCGAAATTCACAAAAATTTTCCCCCACGAAAATTTCCCGCTATACGGTACTTTAGAAAAAACCACTGCATGTGTATGTGTGTGTGTGTGTGTGAGTGGGGAGGGGAAAGAGGATGTGTGTGTGTGTGAGCAGGGAGGGGAAAGAGGATGTGTATGTGTGTGCATGAGTGGGGAGGGGGACGGGGGATGTGTGTGTGCGCGTATTGGGTTGTGTTTGGTTACGCTAATAATCTAGTATTCATATGAATAATGATGACACTTTGGAGACGAGAAGATTTATTTGACTAATGCAATTGTTCTTTGATTGTTTAAATTCAAAGAACACCATTGAACACATTCGAAATAGAAAAAAAACATACAAAAGACCAGATAATTGACGATTCAAAGTTAGCCATGTGCATTTGTTAAGTGCGCATGCCGCACTCTCCAATACAGTGATTCACCACTCAAATTTGATGCCCAGTACAAAGAGAGGGTCTGATCATGAAAACCAACATCTGTGTTGCTACCTGGTGGTTAGCAATAATATCATCTCTCTCAGTGGTATCACCTATACATAGTATTGGGGTGCCCTAAACGTTTGCGTGTAAATATTAATATTAAGTTGCAAACGTGTACATACTCAACTGTAAGCACATCCAAATCATGATTGACAATACTCAGATTAGTAAATTGAATGATCTCTCCAGAATTCTTGGATCTTCCTTAATCTTCATCTCATCCATCAACAGAGTGAACTTCTGCTGATTTGGGGTAACATCTTCATCAATGAGTGTCTTTCGTGAGTGTTGTATGAAAATTTGCACTCCGTCATCAGCTGTACATCAATGGGTGTAGTCTTGAAGTGTTCTTTCAGATTGTCGAGACAAGTATCCATCAGAAAGAAAACAATAGGCACTGGTTGACGAGTACTTCAAGGCAAGAGCAAACGAATGATTAGAGGATGCCATCTCATTTGACGCCTTTCCATAAGAGTATTGAATTTTCTTTGCTTAAAGACACGTTGAAATGAATTTGTACCTTGTCAGTAACATCAGTTACAAGTGACTGCATGTCCTTTGAATCAACATCTGAAAGTTTAGATCTGATAGCACCATTTTCCAAAAGTTTCCTTGCTTTCTGCTGTAAGGTTACAAATCCCATACACCCATAGTATAACTAATACATGCACCCAGCAAATTCAAATGGCCAGGCCGGATATATAGATGGTTGTGTCAAGGTATGATCTGGTATAGTTTACTTGTGCTCTGCTTGTACCAACACAGAAAATTATCTGGCTGAGTGGCTGGCTAGTCCTCAAAGACAGACTCTTAATTTTATCTCAAACATTCATTGGTTCCTCAGACTCCTAAGCCCCGTTTACACGCACCCTCTAATGCGCATTAAATCCAATGCAACTTTTGCCCTAATGTGCTTCCATGCAGCTAATGTGCATATTAGGCTAATCCACATCCAGAGGTGGTTTAAAACAGTTTGAAAGCAGTTTAGACTAAACCGGTTCAACACTCCAAACCAAATTGAGAAGTTGCTAGCTAGTAAAATAATATTAATTGGGTAGCTATCAGTTGTAAAATTTTATAGAAACATGCTGAAGTAGTGCCATAAATTTTTACCTGAATTGAGGCACCAATCCAAGAGTGATAGAACCACTTGAGGAAGAAAAGGAAAGCTATTTCTACACCAAACCTGTTTGGACTTTCATTTTTGCCTACTGTGGCTCCAAAAGAGAGTATTTTCACTCGCTAAAATTTTCACTCTAATTAATGCCCACCAATTAAGTTGCGCTATAATGCACATCTGTTTAAACAGACTTAAAGGTATGTGTAAATGGGGCTCTAGACAACTGTGCAAATGTTGGCTATCAATTTTCCTCTAATGTTGAAATAAGAATCTTGAAGCTTGCATAACTGCTAGTTCTTGTCAGGCTACAGGCTACTATGTGTATTGCACAAATTACTGTATAAGTACATGGCACGAGCTCAATAGTGACCTGTGCTACTTGATATGAATTTTGCCGGGTTGCCGTTACATGTCCTCTAGATCTGAGTCCCGTCTTGATACTACATGTAAATTAGTAATGGCTCTTTAATTTGCTAGGAATCATATCATAAGCATGTAACAACTATTATTGGGCTTCAAATCTTTCCAACTCTCCCTTTCCCAGTATGAGCAATATTTATATGAAGGCAATCAAATAAGTGAGATGACCAAGAATAAAGCACAATGAGGGACAAATTCACCCTTGAACGTTTCCTATGCTTTGGAGGAATCACAAAACCTTGGTGTCGAAATTCATCATGATGCCCATATATCAATGGCCCAAAAAGTGTTTAATTTATTAGGGCTTGAAGGAGTAGGAACTTCACTTCTCTTGCTCCGATTCTACCCAAGAATGCATTCCTTAGTTTCTGCTTGTTCATTCAAGGTTCATCAAAACGTTAATTTTCTCTTTGGGCTTGCATCATGATAGTAAAAGCATTGGGAACAGAAGTCACCTACATGTATACCATAACTTTTCAGCTGTCATATGCAGTAAATGTATGTACGAAAGTTGTATACCATGTACATACACATGACGGTCTTGCCAGTTAGATACAATGCACTAACTTCCAGAATGCCTGTAGACCAAATCCAGGTTCTCTTTTCCTTTGCCTACAAACACTTCAGCCAAGTGGAGAGAAGACTGGAGTTTAGGCTTCAGTAGAGTATTGAAAATCTGAGCAAATGTCAGTGATGGTGGATGCACAGAGCCATATGGCATAAGTGTAAGACTTGCACAAGAAAAGGACAGTTCTGAGACTGATTTTAGACAGTCAACTAAGTTGTGTATGCAAAGTAGTGGAGCTATTCCTAGTCTATCGAGCTAGACCCTCTTCTCACTGCTGCCTAACGCCAGGGAGAGAAAGAGGGTCTAGCACAGGTCATTTTTAATTGCCTACATCACGGCCGTTTTTGACCAATGAGCGTGAGCTTTCAAAATCAGAAAAGCAATTATAACGTAGGACGCTACACGTCGTGCGGTTTGTACGATAAGTGCCTTTATGAATATCGTTAACGAAGCATGGCGCTAGTCAAGAAGTGGAACGTTCTGACAAAGGAGGACTTGGCGGTTGCAGTCGACAGTTCGCTCACTGTGTTAGGGTTTTCAGAGTGTAAACCAGAGCAGAAAGAAGCAGCAGTGTACTTACTGTCTGGTAGTGATGTTTTTGTTAGCGTCTCTACTGGCTTTGGCAAGTCATTGATATTCCAATTATTGCCCATCTGTGCAAAGATCCTGCTGGAACGAGTAGAGGGAGCAAGGAAGCGAGATATGACACTGAATCCAGCTGTGTTAGTTATTTCACCACTCATTTCATTGATAACTGATCAAGTTTCTAAGTTGAAATCTAAAAACATTCAAGCTGTGGACTTGTCTTCTGAAGGCTGTAAGAGAAAAGTGGAAGAACAGGCCACTCATATATACACAAGTCCAGAGGGTTTGCTGAGATACCACATGGAATTATCTTTTGCAGTGCTCTTCATTTACTCAACGTATTGTGGCAGTAGCAGTTGATGAGGCCCATTGTATTGCAANCGCACTGCTTTGAATTTGAAATGGCGAACGGGCGCCATTTTGTTGAATGTCGCGAAATTAATGCCCGGCCACGCCCTTTATACTCCGCCTCTTCGTTTAAATATGACACAGCATCTCATGTCTTTACCACTACTATCTAATGATATTCACTGCTAAGAACATCTTCCATCAAGATTTCATCACCATAGATTAATTTCGCAAATTTTGTGACATGGAGCAACAAAAGTAGGCAAGTAGTCAAGAAAGGTATTTTTAAGCAGATAATTCCACTGTCCCTTAAGACAACCATATGCATGTTAATAAAATATTTTCTGCTGAGTCGACTAGCTACCATTGTTAGGAACTGGATCTCGTCCATTGATCTGGTTGGTGAGTAACCATTTAGTACAACAAAGAGCATCAGAACTACTCTTGAAATTGTCCATTAGTTAAATTCTGTCTCCTTTGCAGGCTATCTAGCCTTCTCCTTCTTTATATTGCATTGTCTTCTACTTACAAACAATTTATAAATGCCTAGTTACGACGAAACACACATGAACACTGAACATCAATCCTTGAAACTGTTATTGAGGAACCAGTGGCAATGCGCATGCTAATAAGCAGCTGGACACATACAATACAAGATTGATTATTCATGCTATTGTCTGATCATTTGTAGATCACCAAACTTGGCTTTCAGCCTTTCACTTACTAGCTTCTTGGGCATGGTTAATATCCCAATTAAAACACTACCTAAAAGCACTTTACACAAAACATATATAAGAAGTGCTTTTGTACTACCACTTGTTAAAGCAAATTTAAAGGTGGTTGATTAACTATAACTGCTTTTAACTCTGTGTAAGTGGGGCTTATATCCCGCACTAGTTGCCAGAAGCATCGGATGACAGCAAAGGATTGAGAGACTTATCTGTGTCCATGATTGTGCCACCACTCCAGATCTGAGTGCATGTAGCCCAGAGGAGGTAGGACACACTTGACCTTTCGGTAATGAGGTCGCTAATTAGAAATTGCAGACTGGCTTACAGGAAGATTTTTGAAGATTTTAAGTGTGATATTCAAACACAGCATCCTTGAGATCACTTTATTTTTTTTCTTTTTGGACTCTCAGGGAGGAGTAATGCAAGCATATTGAAAAGTTAAGTATGCATCTGCAGCAAGAGGTCATTAACGTACCCACATATAATGATTTGGAAATGGATCCTGAAGAAGATGTCAAGGTGTGTCCTTAGTACAGTGCTAATTGTTAGCAGTTCGGCTATACATTAATTATCACTGATTGTGTTTATAATAGGTTGTGTCTGCTCACAATCCCTCAAACTATCGACTACTTCCAACTGCACTAAGAAGCATAGGTCTTGCACTCTTCAACAGAACATGTGTGGTTACAGCTATGTTGAAGAATACTGATTTGAGGAGTAAGATTGTGGAAGATGAAGTTAACAAGGAATGCGTCCATCTCTGTGAGAAAAAGAATTTTTGTTCCATCTTGAATTTTTGTTCCATTTTACGAAAAGTAAAACCAGACGATTTGGTAAGATTCGATTGGAACAAATTAATAGCGGAATGGAATAAAGAATCACCGATCAATGCCTATATGCATGGCAGGTGCAATACTGCTCAAAAACAGGAACATACACATGTCAGCAATTCAACAGTTGGTTGGTCTATTATTGTTTCATGGCAACGTCAACAAACAGGTACATGTTATGAGCTAGCTGGGATGATGAATATTTTTATGTGCTATTTACATTGTAATTATTATTTTGCCGGATAACTTTCAGACACAAAATCGGCTACATCATCTTCAACTCACTGTATCTCCTACATCAACTCTCAATAAAATGACAGAGTTTGGAAACAACTTTGAAGATAAAATCATGTCATGGGTTGAAGCAAGTTCAAAGTTGCTGGACAGTGGTGTTGATCACTGTCTCAGTCTTGAAGGTACATGCCATACTGAACAAGCTATATACATGGATGCGCATTAAGATTTAATTACGTATAACCATATTGTACAGCTGCAGTTAACATTCACATTTTTGTTGTAATTATGCATTTAGATGGTGATACTATTCAGATTGTGGGAGATAATGTAGATATCCACCAATATGCATTACGCCAGACTATGGAGTATCGGGATCAAGACCATCACTGGTTCCACATTATTGCAGTGAGAGACCGTGTTGTCGCTGACAAGTTATCAATTTCTGATCCTACAACAGACATTAGGAACCTGCCACTACATACATTCTTACCCTCAGTGAATGATTGCCAACAGTTGCACAGAGATTTTCTTGTACTAGTGGGACGAGTACTGGTTAAGAACTTAACTGCTTTCATGTCTCTAACTGACCTAGTACCAGAACATATTCCTCACAAGTACTTGTCAATCATGGCTAAAAGATCAGATATTGTAAGTGAATGTCGGAAAATGTAGCGCAGTGTTGTATTATTACAATGTAATAATGAAAGCACCACTGAGTGGCGCACAAGCCTCGGCACCCTGGCTAGCACACATACACATACACTGTGTAAAAGAGTGTATTATACCTACATGTATGGCCCAGGTGTATCAACAAAACTAATCTACCTATCATAGTACAGTACTGAGGCCCAAGTTAGCCTATAGTCCCCAGGCTCCTCAGCTTAGTAGCCAGTCAGGCGTGTAGTGAAGCTCACTGATACAAACAACACATCTAAGCTCAGTACTAGATCATATAATTTATGACACAGTTCTAAACTTCAGCCTCCTCATCTGCTCATCATTGCAGCAACACTGCCAACAGTAAGAACAGTACTAGATCATACATTCACAGTTCTACAAAGTGTTATTTCACTTGAGTTACTTACCTGACAAAGCAGCTATCTGATTTTCTATGCAAGCTCAACTGTATTTCTAGATAACGCACATCACATGGGGCGTGATCGATGGGCACGGTTTCGAAGCCTAAGCGCTCAGAGATGCACAAAAGCCTCAGATCTCAGAAACTACAGCATTTCGCAAGATCCTACACGACAAATTTCAAGATAATTTTGATTCATGAACATAAGTACCTTCCATTTGGACTCTACAGCTGCCGTTCTTCAGATAACTTAGTAACAGACGGACACACACACACACACACACAAAACGACTACCATAACCCTCTGCACGTGCTACGCACGTGCCGAGGCTTAATTATGCATTCAATCTCACGATGATAATTACCATTACTAAGTGTTATATTTCAGTGGGCTGTTATCTTATCCATATAGATGCCACTTGGTGTGCTGACCAAATCAGAGAGATCAAATGAAGACATGGTGGATATTTTACACCATGTGCATAGATATGTGCCTACATCTTCTGATAAGAAGAAAGTCCTTAGAGTACCACTTGCAGGAGATGAATTGACACGAGAGAAATCTAGTCATGCTCAAGATGCCAAATTGCAGTCATCAGACCCACTGCATAGGCTCTTAGGAATTGTCCCCAAGGTCGAAGACTGGCACACAAGATCTGTCTTCTACCAGGTTATGCTCAACAAATTGTATGATAATGCCTCATTAGGAGACAAGGGAACTTTCGACAGCTCCAAGTGATAATCAACAGACAAAACATAACTTCAAAGGTGAAAGATGACCCACGAGCAGTTGAAGAGTTCCTGGAAGTAACTCTTGATGGCCATGTCATTGCTGCAGCACTTGAGTATTTCGGAATGGAAACCATTGAATCAATGCCAACAAGGAACATAGACATATCAAAAATCTCCTCCCTGCCACCTGCACAACAGAAATCTGCATTTTTTAATGCAACTTCTCGTATCATCGATGAGTTTGGTTTACATCATACACACTCTGCTGTCCCAGATCTAGAGACTGCAACAACTATACCATGCTCTGTTGCGGAACCACCATTCACATTGATGGACATGAAAGAAGGTGAAGACCATGTGCGTAACTATGCTTCTTGTATTCTTGGTATGGGGTTACTTGCTCGTAATTTCCACGATGCTTCCTGTGAAGGCGATGGAGAGCGTTCTTTGCGGTGTTGGAAAGTTTTTCTGCTTCATTTTAAATCTGATGGTAGAGTAAAGTATTCAATAGAAGCACTTAACCTACTTGCCCAGGTAAATGGCCTGCTTCCTGAACAAATGGCACACCAGATCACTTGGAACCGTACCTGCAATCCAAAAGGAGGAGTGGGCAACAACATACCACTTGACTTACACCTTGAACATTTGAACCGAGTTTTTAAGGATAACATAAATTCCTTCAGGTCAAATATATGTGAACAGAGTGGGGGAAGAAGTTCCAGGGCAATTGGGCCAATTAAGGAGCTTGTTGACAGATATGATTCTATGACTCACATTAAGATACCAAGTGGCAAACATTCAACTCCCAGTTTAACGAAAGATCTTAATGCAATTATCAAAGTCCTTAATGAAGAAAAAGTATTCCGTCACATATCAGGCTGTTTCCACAATTGTTTCAAAGACTTTAATGCTGATCCATTTTTAAAACTAAAACAAGATCACACTAAATTACATGCCTGGATTCGTTCAATTATAAAAAAAATAGCTGTTGACAAAGACATAAGAACGATGAATGAACAAGTAGCCATAACATGATATTTGTCACAAACCTAAAATAATTAATTATTTTAATACATCATCATAATAACTCTTGATAAACACCACATATTAAAATTCTCATCTAAGTCTTGTTGTGAGTGTATGGTATGACAGTTCTCAACAATACTGTCTATTAGTGAAAGTGGTAATCCAGTAGCTAGATCCGACCCTATATACAAGGGTATATTATCTTGAGGCAACAAAGTTGTTCTTAATTCTTCTAATCTATTTCTTAACAAATAATGTTGCTCTGGTGTAACAAAACGTCGTTCAGCTTCCATTGTTTCTTCCACACGAATCATGACAATGATCAAGAGGATGATTGGAACGTTTACAGCAATTGTCACAATAGCAGCTAATCATAGCTTCAGATCTTGAAACAAGTTTGTTCGAATCAAAGGCTCTAATCAGTTGTTCACGACGACACATTTCAGAGTCTGCTTTGGAGTATGCCTTCATTTCTTTACTTACATAACCTACTAAGCATCCTGGATAAATGTACAAAACAGCATTACTTGGTTTGCCATCTCTTCCTGCTCTTCCACATTCTTACACATATTCTTTAATTCCTGATGAGGGTCCATAGTGGATAATCACTCGTACGTCAGGTACATCAACTCCCATACCAAAAGCAATGGTTGAAAATACCACACGACACTTTCCAGTAGGAGTACAGAATGATTTTAGTATAGTCTCTTTGTCTTCTTCGTCAACACGGGCATGGAACATTGCAAAAATTCGATTGATAGTAATGGATTTGGCTCCAATAGGTTCGTCCTTGTAATTCTACCAAAAAGAACTTGTAAAGTTGCACACATGCAGTAATTGATCGACAAAATACAAGCACCTTTGCTAATTGACATCTCTCTTTCCTTAAATTGTCTAATAGCCATTGAAATGTTATGGTAACATCTTTCTTGACATTAACAACAGAATAGTGAATATTTATACGATCGGGAACCTTGGAAACAACCTTTGGGTTGTACATACACAGACTTTGTTGAATGACTGATCGAGTTGTAGTTGTTGTTGTAGCTGTTAGAGCGATAAAAGGGGTACCCGATGGTAGAAATGCACGGAGTTGAGCAACATTTGAATATGCACGTCGAAACTCATAACCCCTGTACAGAATAAACATAGTACATGCATGGTCACATGGACAGTAAATAAAGCCTGGGCAGCTCATACACAGCTCTGGTCTGTCATGGTATTGTAATTACACGCTGAGAGCGGCTTACCATTTTGCAATACAATGGGCCTCATCAACTGCTACTGCCACAATACGTTGAGTAAATGAAGAGCACTGCAAAAGATAATTCCATGTGGTATCTCAGCAAACCCTCTGGACTTGTGTATATATGAGTGGCCTGTTCTTCCACTTTTCTCTTACAGCCTTCAGAAGACAAGTCCACAGCTTGAATGTTTTTAGATTTCAACTTAGAAACTTGATCAGTTATCAATGAAATGAGTGGTGAAATAACTAACACAGCTGGATTCAGTGTCATATCTCGCTTCCTTGCTCCCTCTACTCGTTCCAGCAGGATCTTTGCACAGATGGGCAATAATTGGAATATCAATGACTTGCCAAAGCCAGTAGAGACGCTAACAAAAACATCACTACCAGACAGTAAGTACACTGCTGCTTCTTTCTGCTCTGGTTTACACTCTGAAAACCCTAACACAGTGAGCGAACTGTCGACTGCAACCGCCAAGTCCTCCTTTGTCAGAACGTTCCACTTCTTGACTAGCGCCATGCTTCGTTAACGATATTCATAAAGGCACTTATCGTACAAACCGCACGACGTGTAGCGTCCTACGTTATAATTGCTTTTCTGATTTTGAAAGCTCACGCTCATTGGTCAAAAACGGCCGTGATGTAGGCAATTAAAAATGACCTGTGCTAGACCCTCTTTCTCTCCCTGGCGTTAGGCAGCAGTGAGAAGAGGGTCTAGCTCGATAGACTATCATGCCAGTAACAAACACAATAATAATATAGTAACCTGTGTACATATAATACCTGTATCTGTTGCTTTTGCAAAGGTTTAACTAAAGACACTGGAATGTAGCCTTTTTGACTGCCATCTCTGTTCATTCCGTAGTACCAGTTCTGAGGGTCAGTAGTGGCCTTGTCACTGATTAGTAAGGTGTCTTCCTTATTGAAACTCAACTCGTGGTATTCACTACGCCCTTTGTAGGACCAGTGGCGTAGCCAGGATTTCAGAATAGGGGGGGCAAAAATAGAACGGCGCGCGAAGCGCGCCGGAAAATTTTACTATACCGGAAACCACACCCCCTTTAATTGGGTCACGTGTGTATGTTTATTAAAATTATTAACAAATCACCTGACAAATATGCACGCACGAGTCGCAAGCGCTGTGGACAAAGAATTAATTCATATGTGACAGCAGCTTGAAGTGAGTGTTTGTAAACAAATGAAGAGTAGTTCAATCACAATTGAAGACGCCTAGGATGACGTCTTGCAAATTCATCAATGATTTGTTCAATGCTAACAGGTATGTCTTGATGAAAATGAAGCAATGTCAAGTTAGAGAGACGTTCATTACCCATTGTAGACCTAGTAGGCGTTTTGATTCGCTTTAGTGCACTAAATGATCTCTCTGCACTACAGGAAGTTACAGGCAGAGTACAAAGAACCGTTAAAAGAGCTCTGATGTTGAGAAAAATTGGTGAAACTCGGGGAAGTGTGAAGTAAAGGGAAGAAGGAAGTGCAGATGAACCATACTTCATCTCTTCAGTTTTCCACTTCGTGTACCAGTTGTGGATCTCACTCGGAAGTGATGACACATTAGGTAGATCTACAGCATAGAACTCTGCCACTTCCATAACCAACTTTGAGACAGTTTCAAGATCTTTTGTAACTATCACTGATGGAACCAAGTAAAGGCCTTGAAGAGCTGTTGTTTGATGTGAGCTGAACCTACTATCAAGCTCAGACAGCAAGTGGTCAAGGATTGGGACAGTGATGGTTCTCCTGAAATATTCCAGAGGAGAAGAAGCTGGTGTGTTTGTTCTGTGTCGCTGGCGACCACAGATCCTCGGAATTGATGGTGTTGTTCCTACCTTCCTACACATTTCAGAGATAGCGTCAAACCACTTTTTATGATAGGTGTCAACATCCTCTCTCACTTGCTTAAGTGAGGATTTGAGTGTGTCTATCTCAGAAACAGCCTGGACTATGTCCTTAGCCTCCTGTTGAAGACTGTGAGTGAGGCCCAAAAAGTAGTTGAGACACTCATTGGTGATTACAAGAGCGCTTATGAATTCAGTGGTGGTGATGGCCAACAACAGAGTGCTAGCATCTGTCAACGAGTCTGGACTCCACTTGTGAAGACCTTCAGCAGAAATGCTCTCAAAGCAAGCTACTATAGAGGAATGTAGGTGTCTCACTCTATCCAGAGCATCAATACGCTCTACCCACCTTGTGCGACAGAGATCCTTCAGCTTCACTACTTTGGATTCTGGTTGTGTATTGTGTATCGCTTCCTCCAGTTTCTTCTGTCGTTTAGGGTGGGCAAAGAAAAAAGCTGAAAGACGATTGACAATGCCTATCATATTGCGTACACTAACTTCCTCAAATGAAGCTACAACTGCTAGGTTCAAGCAGTGTGAAGCACAATGTGTGTACAGAGCAAGAGGATACTCAGATCTTATCCTAGCAGCTGTTCCACTTACCTTTCCGCTCATGTTGCTAGCTCCATCGTATGCCTGGCCTCGCATCTTTGCTGGATCCAAGTGTTTTGTCACAAAACTGAGAATCTTGGTGGCTAGAGCCTCACCTGTCACACCACTGTCACATTCCAGGAATGTAACAAGATCTTCTCTGATGAAGGATGTTTCAGGTTCAACATACCTCAAGACTATACTTAACTGTTCCTTGTTCGAACAGTCAGTAACTTCATCAGCAATCACAGTATAGCACGGACTGCTACGAACTTTGGTCAAGATTTTTTGTTGAATATGGTCTCCAAGTATGCTGATCAACTGATTCTGGATGTCGGAAGATGTGTAGGTGGCGTTTCTAGCAGCACACTGAAGATGATCTTCCAAGTTGGTATCTCCTGCTGAGACTCTGAATTGCAGCAATGCCCAGAAGTTACCATGGTTACAATGCTCTCCAGTAGCTTCCCGATCTGTTCCACTGTCACGGTGACCACGGAGAGCAATATTCTGGCGAGCACACAGGACAATGGTCTCAACAATGGAGGAGAGCATGCGTCTATTCTTCTTGATAGTATCTCTCAATCCTTGTCTCAGCTGAACATCAACACCTTCACATTTACCACTCATCCTCTCCAGAAAAGCATCATACTGAGCTACGGCATCCTTGTGGTATTCTCTCTCGGCATGATATTTGCATAACTCACTGACCTTCCTAAATTTAGTAAATGCAACCTCAACAAAGATTCCCTTACCTTTCCGAACATCAGCACTTCTGGCAAAGAGTACACATGGAAGGCAATAGCCACCTTTCTCCTTCCTACTGTATACCATCCAGCTGTAATGTCTCAGGTACGAATGTTGAAAGCGACGATCATCTACAGACGGGAACTTGAAACCAACATCAGGAGTGAAGCGGTTGCAACAGAAATTGTACTTGTCACTTTCTGTCAATGCATTTCGTTTCTGGGCTAAGTCAGCAACATCAATACTAACAGATACCTCGGGCTCAACATGAGACCGCTTAGGAGATGGTGGGCCATCAGAGCCACTATCAGTTGGAGGATCAATATCAGTGTGAGCAGAATCGGACAAATCTTGTGATGTGGAAGATAAAACTGTTGCATCTAACTCTATTCCAGAAGTTGAGTCGTTGGATTGTGGAGAGATTTCATTCCTAAGAATTATTTATGGTTAATTTACATGTACTTAATTTTAAGAAATGAATGTATTAATATTATTATTTCTACTGTGTAATTTTATTTTACCTTGAGTGTGTCACATTAGAGCCAGATCTTGATGGCTTGGCTGGAGCCTTCTTGAAAAATTTATCCAGTGTGTGAGACATCTTGCTAAACTATAGCATACCAGCTAGCTGTACAGCTGTACAGTTGAGTATAGTACACGTGGTCGCATAGTTGTGGTCGGTTAGAACTCGGCCACACACATATTCTGCGCATGACCTTTGATCTCTGTAGAGCACGCGCTCGCTAGATCGACGGAGTTTCAGTTTGAGTGCTTCGTTCGATAAAAAAAAGCTTTATTACTGCTTTTTTCTTACTTGTCAGACAGCAAACTAGGCGCTATTACTAAGGTAAGTTATACAAATTTAGTAATGGCATAGTTACAATCAGCAATTCAAGTGAATCATCATTTACTGATTGATATTCAGTCTGCCGACTCCGCCTATTGAAATGGCGAAAAAAAGGGGGTGCAAGTGCACCTTTAGCACCCCCCTGGCTACGCCACTGNGGGATGAATCCTTTTATACTCAGCACAACGGAAGTGCTCAGAAAAGAACGCGATTACGCACGTACGCGCGTGCGCACCATATAATCAACATTCTCGTTTAATTGCATAAGCATAGCCATGGCAGTTTAATAACTGATACTTGTAGCCCACTGATGATGTAGATCAAAGCGCTGACAGTGTGTATATCTGTGATTTGTGGTTTGAACCTAGTGTACCTATGAAAACTGAACTACCACATGTACATTGGTCTACAAAACAGTTATTACAGCCTTCACTGGGCTGTATGGAGTAGAATGCACAAGTGTGGTTACACAAGGGTGAATAACATGTGTAATAATGATGGTGCATAAAGGTATACTTTTATTGCTTGCTTTCCCATGAAGTCAAAAGTTATACTGAGTGGCTCCCCACAGTGGATGGTATGATGAATGTGCCATCTGCCCTATCATAAGAATCAGATACAGTTGTTTTTCTCTCCTTTGCTCTTCAGCTAGCTCTTCTCCTTCCATCATCGCTGTTCCTCTTGCTTGTGAGTATTTCTGCCTGGAACTTCATAAATGGTTCAAGAGTGTCTTTTCTCAGTTTCAGTCTTTTTTTTTCTTCCTTGTTTTCTTTGTAAAGGGGGGGGGGGGGGAGCTGTGTGTGTGTGAAATGTTTTAACGTAAGATGATCATATACCTGTATCATCCTTAGGAACCTCTGCATCTTCCAAGTCTGCTTCAATTTCATCATCTTCAATAGCGGTACTATCTGTTGGGGATTTAGCCAGAAAGTATATAAATTCAAGGGAAGCTTGTGTAATGTGTAATATAAATAATATGTGTAATATCATCTTCATCCTAGGGGAGCACAGGAAGAATCACTCATATCTGTGCCTCATTGTTGAAGTTGAATATCTTTCTGTCATGTCCTGTTTCATTATTGTGTTTCATACCGTATAGCAGGAAATTTTCATGAGTTCAAACTTTCTTATAAATTCGTAAAATTCATATACGCGGCGCACACTCGTATTGCCCATATAATGTGAAAGTTAAATTTTCAGTTTTAATATTCAAATGACATATGAAAATTTGCCCTGCTATAAGGTATTTGTAATCTTTTCCATTTTTGTATTACATCTTTTTAACTTTGCTTCCAATCTCGTAGATATCCTTGTTGTTTTGATTTTTTTGACACTTTTTGGTATAATTATATGCTTTTGTTACAAACAGAACCATCTAACTCCTCTTGAATGTTAAATGGACAAAAGCCTAAATTGTGGAGCAATATATTCTTTGATAGAACACAATACCTGTTCTAATTTAAGAATTATTCTTTTTGGTGTCTGAAACTCACTCTCGTCTGCAGGATTGAATTCTGCTCACATCACAAGAGTTTGCAGCTCGTAAAGCTGCAACAGTTGTCTGCAATGCTTTCAGTCACATGATCATTTGTCATGATGTGCATACATCCTATGGGTCTCTCTTTGAGTGGATACAGATACAGTTGTTGGCAAAGTAGCCATATGTTTTGTTAGATAATCATCTTTTCTTATCCTGTGACCATGAGAATTCTTGAAATATCTACTACATACTCTATGGTTAGTTATGGGCATCCAATTTTGTGAATCCATTTCTTTGAAAGAGGTTCATTTTGGAGCAGTAACTTGTGAAGTGAGTGCTTTTCCCTATTAGAACAGCCAGGAACCACACAAGCATTGCACTCTCAACTTAACAACTGCTAACTGTTTTCACTCACTACAAGCATACTATCAATATTCTTATCAATGCACTTGCAGTATATCTAATCTAACGACGTACAATAAATTAATGTCTCCCATTAGAAAGACAGCCCCCAGACACAATTTCCTGAAAATTCACGATGTTTACAAAAGTATCCTATTTTCTTTATACTTTTTCTTCAGGATCTTCTGTAGAGCTAATTGCTTTTCACATATAGCTCATAAAGAACTTTGAACTATGGTCCAATTTTGTGGGCATTGGCAAACAAATTCTCTATCAATTTGATTTACGAGCAATCTTTTGTTGTGTGAAGTATTAGGAATTGGGGAATTTTGCTTTATTAACTGATTGNCTCTGGCTCCCATTATCCAAAATGATCTCTACTCCTTGCATCCAGATGGGGTTGATTGGATTACAGATCTGGGCAAAGGCTGTCTGTAGCAGGATCGATTGGCAATTGGCCACGTGGAGCGTTGAGCTTGAGGGGATGACATTGAATTCGGGAGCACTGGGATTAAGGCTGCTGGTCGTCTCAATGGTGTTGACAGCAGCCAACCTTGACTATGCAGTCAAAGGGTCTTCATGTGGTTTGGAATTGCAGATACTTGTGTGGTGTCAGCCCCCACAGGTACAACAACGATTGGTGGTGCGACACTTGCGGCTTAGGTGGCCCTTAACGCAGACAGGAAAAGCATCTGCCACTCTTACGGAGAATTATCTTACGGGCTTCGACATCAGTGACANTCAATACCGCCTGTATGGCTTTTGCGATGCATCGACTATAGCGTATGCAGCTGTTGTGTACCTCGCAGAGGAGACCTCAGATGGCAGCCATTCTGAGTTTGTGGTTTCAAAGACTAGAGTAGCCCCCCTCAAGACGCAGACTATCCCGAGACTTGAGTTGTTGTCAGCTCTGCTGCTTGCTAGACTTATCGCTAGCGTGTCAGACAGTCTGAAGCTCCGGTTAAACTTGCTACAATCACGATGTTATACTGATTCGAAGGTGGCTCTCTATTGGATAACTGGTGTGGATAGAGATTGGAAAATTTTTGTCGAAAATAGAGTGAACGAGATTCGAGCATTAGTTCCTGCACCTTGCTGGAATCATTGCTCCGGTAAGGACAACCCTGCTGATATCCCCTCCCGTGGTCTTGCAGGACTAGAAGTCTCTATCGGAAAGAGCTGGAGGAATGGACCTGACTGGATAGGTGCCCCTTTACACTTGCCACCTACTTTGCAACAGGAAGATGTTCCTGAACAGTGCGTCACTGAGATGAAGTCATCTGACTGTAAGATAACACACAATTTGTTAAATTCTAGTCAAGGAATGAGTGTTAGCAATGTGATTGATGGTGGGCGTTACAGCAGCCTTCACAAAGTATATCGAATCACAGCATATGTCTTGAAATTTATTGACCTTCTCAGAAAGAGGGTTAGTTCACCTGATCTCACGACCAAAGACTTGCATCATTCAGAGATACTATGGGTGCAAGATTGTCAGAAAAAATTGGAAGCTGACGAGCACTTCCCCGAGTGGCGGGTCCAGTTTGGTCTTTTCAAGGATGAGAATGGATTGTGGAGATGTGGAGGTAGGCTTCACAATGCTAACCCACCAAGCATCCCCTGTTGCTAGATCGACATCACTTCCTTACACTTCTTGTTGTGAGGGGTGCACACCTACGTGTCCAACACAACGGTGTTAAGGAGACACTTGCAGAAGTACGCAGGAAGTTCTGGATCATTGGGGGGAGAAGCTTGGTCAAGGGATCGATACACAAGTGTGTTGTGTGTAGACGCTATGAAGGACTACCTTATAGTGCACCTCCTCCTCCTCCACTACCGAATTACAGAGTTTGTGAGGCACCTGCCTTTACTTATACAGTAGTGGATTATGCTGGACCGATGTATTTGAAGGGCTCCAAGGGAGCCGAAGGAAACAAGATCTGGATATGTCTTTTCACTTGTTGTGTCACTAGATCCATTCATCTAGAATTGGTCCCTGACCTATCTGCTAGTACGTTTATACGGTGCTTGAAGAGATTTTCAGCCTCCCAAGGAAGATCATTTCAGATAATGCCAAGACCTTCAAGGCAGCAGCTAAGGGTATTCAGACTATGCTGAGCCAGAAAGACTTGAAGGATTATTTGAGAGATTTAAGAGTTGATTGGAGCTTTAATCTCGAAAGGGCTCCTTGGTGGGGGGGACTGTTTGAAAGGTTGATTCGATCGACCAAGCGTTGCCTTTGAAAGATGATAGGGCAAGCCAGACTCACCTACGAGGAGATGCACACGGCCCTTCTTGAGGTCGAAGCAATCTTGAATTCCTGTCCTTTGTCATACACTACGAGCGAGGACACAGAAGAACCCTTAACCCCCTCTCACCTGATACTTGGCAGACGACTGTTGAGCCTGACCTGAGCTACTATGAAGATGGGGATGAGGATTTTGAGCTGACATCAGAGTCTCTACAAAGAAGAGTCAAGTATCTCAACCATGTGGTAAATCACTTTTGGCAGCGATGGAGTAAGGAGTACCTACTTGAACTGAGGGACTCTCATAGGCGTCAAGTCACGGCCAAGGATGCTTCTCCTATCAATGTTGGTGACGTTGTCATCATCCACGATCAAGACAAACGTCGAGGCTTCTGGAGATTGGCTCGGGGCGAGAAATTGCTGACTGGTAAAGATGGCAAGGTGCGAGGAGCAGCCTTGCGTGTGTCTAATGAGAAGGGGCAAGTTTCAGAGCTCCGCCGGCCAGTTCAACGTCTGTATCCTCTTGAGATCAATGACAAGCCTGGAGATGAAGGTCGAGAGACACTCACCGATAAAGTCGCACAATTATCACCTGAAAAGATTCCCCCTACCTCTGATAGTGAGAGGCCCCAACGAACAGCAGCCCTGAGAGCCAGAGATAGAGTTAAGCAGTGGTCTACTCAACTCCTTGAAGATGGTACGGAACTTGTCGTTGACTGTTAACAGTCAACTGGGGGGAGTGTGTGCAGAACTTGTGTGTACTGAACTTGAACCTTGAACTCGTGAATAATTATTGTATAATATTATTGTCTCGTGATTCTGTCAGACTTGTGTGCGTGTAACCATGTGAAGATAAAAAATCTCATTTCATCTGAATTGCGCGCAAGTAAGAGTGTGAATTTAAATAGCAGACAGCTAGAGTTAGACTATATTGAACTTGTTAAATAGTAAGAAAGAAACACACCAACATTTTCAAAAAATGAATGCAGTGTACATGTCCTCATTCACAGAAAGTTGCCCCAGTATTTCACCTGGAATGCAGATCAGCTTATGTAAGCGAAAAACTAAGTTCCTTTGTAGCGAAGGGAGGAGTGACTAAGGAGTAATTACAGGAACTACAAGATAGTGTAAATTGTACTCATCACTCATACATTAGACATCAATCTAAGTGAATAATCCATGCATTACACTGTTCTTTGGTTATGCTTTGAATTTGTGTAATTGGACCAACAATGATTTAAATATCATCTTCTCTAAGTTGATATATCTATTCTGCAGTTTGTACGAGGACAACTGATTCCACGTCTCTCACTTTTAGATGGTGTGAACAATGGATTTATTGTGGTCATGGATAATTGCACTGTGCATTATGATATGACCAGTGCCAAGAGACATGTCACAGCAGCAGCCCAAATTAATTTTGCATCATAAATATTCTCTCCCGCATAAATGTGACTGAAAATCTTCCTCAATATTTCATGCTTACTAAAGTGCTTGGATTGATACTAGAAGGTTGTGGTCCTGGGATTTTATTAGGAGGTTTAGTTGTCTATTGGTTGGAACATATCATACTTTCTTAAATGAAGCATATGACCCCACGCATGATACTGCTCCGATGTGAAACTCATTCCATGTTGTTTCTCCAAATCATTTTCAATTTCATCAACTTCAGAAAGCTTCCTACAGTTATTATCATAAGTAGTACATGAAACTTTGGGTTTTGGTTGACTTGAATATTCACTGCGAGTTTGTGTTTATCCCAATGCTGCTTGTCCTTAGCTCTGTGACCTGGTTCCACATTTGATATCATTTTGGCTCCATATCTTGGAACACATCACTGCGAGAGTTCTTTCACGTCCTTAAAGTATTGACAATTCACCACTTCCACACATGATAGTCAAAATTAATGGTCTGTGTAACCATTCATAGTGCTATAGCCAGTAGCAGCATCATCCAAGTTACATGTATCTTAGAGTTGAAGCCATGAATAATCAAAGCACATGTTTATAATAATACGGTTAATGGACATAATTAATAGCTGTCTGTCGAGCTATTTAGGCATTCATAGCTTAGCTAGATGTTTCTCACTTATGTTGTCAGCTCAAAATGGATCTGAACGTGTCATTGAGGTCAAAGAACAGACTAGAAGTGGCATGCATGCAGCACTCCGGTAACCAGTCTACATGCATCATACCTATATCAATCGTTTCCAGTTTCATACTTCAGCAGAAGTTAATTCAAGTACAAGCAACCTCCTTGGTGTAGGGTACCTGCTACTATTATGAGACAGGAAGTTACAAAACCTAATAACTCCACCAAAACGTTACAAATTCACTTCATATTTTGTCACACAATACGTACAACCCTAATGTATCATTGCCAATAAAAACTATGGATTATTTGAGAAACAAAAAGTTAGCCTTGTACCCAGGCTCTCTCGTTTGACCTTATACAAACAGTAAGGAAAGAGAGAACTACTGACTCGCATGTATCATCTAAACCACATGCATATTATGTTTCAACTACATGAAGTAAACCATATTTTAAAAGAAGTAAAATAACAAACATTACAAATGTAACAAGAGACAAAGTGAGCAAATACTATAGAATGGCTGTTTGAGTGTGTGCAGAATTCTTCCTGCATGTAGTAAGGTACGCATGGGTATTATGAGTCGGATGATATTATGAGCCACTTTCATAAAATTACAGCTGGAAACTTACGAATCACTGTAGATCACATCAAGTATTATCTGTGGCATCAATAGCATAGCTGTGGTATGTGGCATTCCTTGCATCATGCAAAGTTGACTTTGACCTTTTTGTGCATGCGGCGAGTGCGTGTTACTCTAATTGTTCCATGTGACTATGATTCAGCTAAAACTCTGGATTTGAACAGCCTTCCTACGGCATAGTTATAAGCTTGACCTCCGTTTCCTCCCTCATTTTTGTCAGGTGCCTCATTTTGTCAAGTGACTTCATTTTTGAAGGAGTAGAGGTAAGACATACTGAGTAGGGAAGGGTGGAGTGCTACATTAGAAATGATCTCCCTCTAAATTATATCCAGATCAAAATGGCAGAGTCTATGCCCCAGAAAAGACGTCAGTGGTCAAGAGAAAGCATGATGGCAGCAACAAAAAGTGTTGCAGGTGGGATGGGCATTAGAGAGGCATCCCAAGTTTACAATATACCATATGAAACCATGAGAAGAAGGGTGAACAATGATGTCCCGGTTGATGCTAGACCAGGCCCTCCAACAGTGTTGACACCTGAAGAAGGTAAGTTTATGTATCAGCAGGGCTGACGTTGGTTTTGGTCTCTCTTGTGATGACGTGATGAGAACTGCTTTTAAAATAGCTGAGAGCTCAGGACGAAAACATCCATTTGCAATAGGTACAGCTGGTCGTGCATGGTTTGAGGGTTTTCAAGCAAGACACCCTAGATTAACTATTCGGTCAGCAGAGTCTCTCACTCTCATGATGCTTGCAAGAGATTATTAGTGATTACTTTGCAAAGCTTGCTTCAGTTTGTGCAAAACTGAATATGCTTACAAAGCCTATGAACATCTACAATATGGATGAAACTGGCCTTCCACAAGCCAGGTAGAGTAGTGACTGAACTCGGTCATCGAAACCTGTAGGCCATTACCTCAGCTGAAAAGGGAAAGACACATGCGTTCCTAATATATAACCTGTGTTTCTGCTGCCGGATCATTTCTCCCTCCATTCATGGTGTATCCTAGGAAATGCACTTCAGACAACCTCAAGGTAGGAGCAATACCTGGCACTTCGTTTAACTGTAGCAATAGTGGTTGAGTTAATGCAGATTTGTTGTAGAGTAGACCCTCAGTATCCGGACACCATCATACGGACAACGCTGATACTCCTACAAAAGACAACGACAACCATTCCTTGCACGACATGTATGACCTGTACTCTAGTTCCATTCACACCAGCGCCGATTGGTATCTAGTTGTCACTGGGTTTATAAGAATTATGCTTTATTTCCTGGTGCTTCCGTACCATCTGTTATCGTACAACTACATAAAATATCGGAAAAGCTAAATATGTGGAGTCTACCAGCACGCAGTCATGCGTCTAGTTCTATAAACTTTGCTCAGCCTAACTTGGCTACCTAGCAGCCTAGTATAGTGTACTAGAATTGACTATATAACTTTGCAAAGTTTCGCATAATTAAGCCTCGGCACGTGCGTAGCACGTGCAGAGGATTACGGTAGTCGTTTTGTGTGTCTGTTTGTTCCATCGAAATCTCAAGAAAGGCAGCTCTAGCAACAAAACTGATGGTACTTACGTTCATAAATCTGAATGATCTTGTAGAAATATATTTTTTGCTGTCAAAAACACCGTGGTTGCTGAGATTTGAGGCTTTTGTGCTTCTTTTAGCGCTTAGCTTCGAGACCACGCCTATTAATTTGGTGTGCGTTATCTAGAATTCGTGTTGAATGGAAGCAGCTCCAAGAGTGCAGCTTAGATGCATGGCTGCTGATGCTGTTGGTCAGTGGTGCTTGGTGCTAGCAAGCACTGATACACAATATCTAGCTCTGATGAACACTGGGTTACTGTTTAGGCATAGAATATGGTTGAGGTAGCCCAGCTTGACTTTGCATCAATTGCTATCTAACAGCTGAGCATTCCATGGCCAGTGTATGTCAGCCACTTTAGTTGTCATAGTAACTAGCTAGCTAGCTATAGTTCAGTAGCCTATCAGTATGTCCTGTGCTGCTCAGTTCATCACAGAGTTATTCAGCTAACCAGTGGGCTTAGCGGCTTGCCGGGGAGTAGGGTATAACTTGGGCCTATATCAAAATATAGGCCGCTGGCGCATTAGTTTTCTTGATCATATACACATACCATACATGTAGATATGACTTGTGATAATTTAACTCTCTTACAAATGCACTAGCTAGTTGAGTGTGCCGAGGCTTGTGCACCAGCGGTGCTTTCATTAGAATTAGAGAATAATTTCAGTAACACTATTACAAGCCCTGAAATATTGCACTTGCATGGTGCACACGTACAAAAAGAACAATGTAATCATTACAAATAAATAACTTGATCAGCATTTGTCAGCACATTTATAAATGAAATGTTTATCTTCAGCTTTCCTTTTGGGTACTTTCACACAGAGACAATGAAACCACTGAAGGCAACTGGAACATTGCACCCAGTTGATGGCATTAAAGTGGACACAAATGCCTAATTCACAGTTAGAGCCTGAAAGAAATAAGCATGCCAAAATAATTACTACATGCTTGAACCACAGAATACTAAGCAACTACAAAAGTAACAAGCAGCTAGTATGAATTCTCACCTCTCTTCACTCCCTTGTCACGAGTACTGCGAGTTGATCTACCGCTAGCACCTCCCTTCTTTACTAAGTCTCCCTTGTCATCAGTGACAGAGTGGGTGGCTCGACTAGTAGCACCTCTCTTCTTCTTCAGTCTCTCATCAGCTGAATCAAATGGGTCATCAGGAACAGAGTGGGTTGCTAAACTAGTAGCACCTCTCCTCTTCTTCACTCCTTCGTCACTTGAATCAAATGACCCTTCAGGGATAGTGTGGGTTGCTCGACTAGTAGCACCTCTCCTCTTCTTCGCTCCTTCATCATCAGTGACAGTGTGGGTTGCTCGACTAGTAGCACCTCTCCTCTTTTTCACTCCCTCGTCACCTGAATCAAACAACGCTTCAGGGATAGTGTGGGTTGCTCGACTAGTAGCACCTCTCCTCTTCTTCACTCCCTCGTCACCTGAATCAAATGGGTCATCAGGGACAGTGTGGGTTGCTCGACTAGTAGCACCTCCCTTCTTCATTTCCTGATATTGCTTGCCTGCAAAAGTATTTATTAATTTAAAATGCATGCTGCACAAACGTACGTATTCTTATGTGTTTTGTTCGGGGTTAGGGAGCTGGTGTATACGTGCAAGAACAATATACAAATATGCAGTGCATGACAAACATACCTGGTCGAGTTTTAGAATAGAACTTTTCTACGAGATTTTCTTTGTCAACATCACTGTCACTCAAAGTAACCAAAGAATTAGCAATGTTTTCTCCATCAAAGCACTGAAGGTCATAAGCTGAAAAAAGAAGGTGGGCACAATCAAAGAGATACATCATTATGTGTCTATGCACGCATGTAAAAGGCGATTTTTTATGTCTTTTTGCCAATAAAATTATTATAAACATCTGAGCAGGTGATCAATGACAACAAGCAATTTCTACACTGCATTATACTAATTCCCAATTTTTACAGATCAGGATCGTATTTGGTAACTTAATGCATATTGAAATTAGTACATAAAGACAAAAAAATTGATGAGGGCCATCTGCAAGTTTTACTCTTTGACACCTTCTCTTATTCAACAAATATTATTAAGTGGGCTCTACTCTGATCATAGCAATAAATTTCACTGGGAAACTGTATACAACTTACAAGAGTACTCATTATCCAAATATGTGGGCTTGTTAGTGACTTCCAGCCAGAGTTCATATCGGCTATCAGGAATATCATATCCCTCTTCCCACCGTCTTTCGAACTTCTTAATCTCATCTTGAGAAAACACAGGTTGTTTCTTTGTTGGGGCAGATTTTTTCTTTAACTTTTTCCTTTCCATCTTCTTTTTCTTTTAGTGCTTTCTTTGCTTCTCTCTCTTTTTTTTACGCTCTTTCTCTTGTGCTACTTCTATTTTTTTCTTCTCCTTCTCAGCAAGCATCTTCAAAAAATCATTACTAGTGAGGACAGTAGGATGGCCAGGAGCTGACTTCTTTACTTTATATGCAGGTTGTGGAACTGTTAAAAATTCTTTCCACAAAGGCTCAGACATAGAATCAGAGTCTGGAGTGAAAGTGTGGGTTGCTTAACTAGTAGCATCTCTCTTCTTCTTCACTCTCTCATCATCAGTGACAGAGTGGGTTGCTCGACTAGTAGCACCTCTCTTCTTCTTCAGTCTCTCATCACCTGAATGAAATGGGTCATCAGTGACAAAGTGAGTTGCTCGACTAGTAGCACCTCTCTGCTTCTTCACTCCCTCATCACCTGAATCTAACGAGTCATCAGTGATAGTGTGGGCTGCTTTTACAGTGGCATCTCCCCTCACTTTGAATGGAGTAGCAGCTTGTGAATAGTTTGAATACTCACTCTCAGAGAAAAAAGTATGATCTGATGGCTGTAGAGGAGAAGTCATGTAAAAAACGGTCACAATTCTTTGACTCAGGAGTACTTGAATGAAAAGGCATGAACTTGATTTCTTGTTTCTGAGCTGGCTTGGCTGTTGGTGTTGAGAACTCTTCTTTCAGCAAATGGATTTATGTGACGATTGAACGGATAGACTCCAGTTATTCTGAACCCCGACATTATCGTTGATGGTGTCATAGCTTGGTGCCATGATTCACTAAAAAGGCGACTCCAAACAGACATAGTGACAACTTTTCCAGGGTTGTTAGCCATATACTTGTCACAAGCATGATTCCAATGTGACTTAAGAGCATGGAATGGAGTGACATCTAAGGGTTGTGCCAGGTGAGTAACATTAGGTGGTAAACAAAACATGATAATTCCTGAGGCAGCTGCCTCTCGAATGCACTCAGGGTTATAATGGGATGCATGACCATCTATCAGTAAAAGAACAGGCCTCTTACGAGGGATTTTCTTCAAGAAATGCATTCGAAACCAAAGTGAAAACAAGTCACCATCCATCCAACCACTTTTAGACAGTCCATAAAAAGTACCAGGTACTTCTCCTTGAATTAAATCTTCTGTTAGACCCTGATAACCATCGGCGGAATGTATTGCCCATTGGCAGAAACACATGCAAGGATAGTAACTTGTTGTTTGTTACCAGAAGTATTTACAGTCACATGCTTTTGTCCTCGTATAGCAATTCTATGGCCTGGATGATGCTGCAAGGGTATACCACTTTCATCAGCATTGTAGATCCGTGAAGGCTCATTAAGAAGGTCATTTGATGACAANCATTGTTTGTGCACACCATGTGTAACGACAGAATCTCGATCTCCAAGTTTCCTTGTGGGAGGTGCAGCTGCTAATGCTTGGAATAAGCCCAAGCGATACCCGCTGTATAGAAAGTTTTGGAAGCTCTTCAATGAGATAGGCATGTGGAGACATGAATCTGGCAAGGAAGGTGCTCAGGACATCAGTCAGCGATCCCCGAGACATCTTGCCTAAATGTGTAATAGAGGTAAGTATGCACTACAAGAATTATTAGTAAATGTTGTACACATCCATTTATCTGTACATTACACATGTAGGATGTCCGACGTAGATACCCCAACCAGGATGGAATCCCATACAAAGACTATGATGAATCTACTTTTGATGCTAGCTACTAATTACTCTTACATTCTTATGATCCAAGTACTGTCCATCATCATTCATATTATCTGCTATCGCTGTCATTCTCATATTTGAACTAATGGGTTGTCATCATCTGCTGAGCTGTATGTGCATGTGTGTGTGCGTGTGCGTATGTGTGTGTGTGTGTGTGTGAGAGAGAGTGAGAGAGAGAGAGAGAGAGAGAGAGAGAGAGAGAGAGAGAGAGAGGTGAAATCTTTTGTAAAGGTGGTGGCTATTAAAATAGCCTCGGAAATAATGTGGGATTGCTGTTGAGAGTTGGACATCTGCAGTTACACCTATGTGTTGAATGTAAAAAAAATAAGGTATCTGAACTCTGCAAAAAAATGTAAACATCTATCTTATGAGTCGTACTTCGTCATCGTCATGATCCTCATAGTCTGAGCCATCATCATCCAGATGCACGCCATCAAACCCAAGATCACTGCCATCCTCCTCATCATCCTGATCATCATCGCCACGGGTTTCCTCCTCATCATCCAGTGGCCTGTGTGTGTGTGTGTGTGTGTGTGTGTGTGGGTGTGTGTGTGTGTGTGTGTGTGTGTGTGTGTGTGTGTGTGTGCACAAGTGATTGTACATGCATGTCTATAAACTCCAAAGTATAACTTACATAAAGCCTTCCACATTCTTGCTGACATATGCTCTCCATATGTCACTGGCAAACTGGTAGGTCTTCTTCACCCTCACTTTCATCGGTGTTCTACGGTCAGGTCGCTTCATTGGCAGACTCAAGCTTCCAATGACCAGAGCAAGCACAGGGCTGAGACAGACCAACACAGAGGTCTTCGAACGTCTTAGCCTCCATCACAAAGAGTCTCTGGTCTCCCTCACACGCTTCAGCCTCGGTGGGAAATCCTTTTAAAAATTATCTCTAATTTATAGTGTTTCACAAAATAATATACATCCAAGCAGACCAATACTGACCTGAGTTTCTCAAAAATGAGACATTAGAGGGGCGCTGGACACTTCATTCACTAATGATGCTTTGTTTGTCAGCAAGGTCAAACAAAGCCATCATAAGCTCGTAATTATTGAGTGTCTGCGAGCCAGTTGGAGTCAGCAGGTCTCTAGCAGCACTCAGCCTTCCACAAAAAGCATTCTTCTCAGCTTCACTCGAGAAATTTACGTCAATATGGAAGCGAACTCGTTTCTTTCTAGAAGTCGCCATTTTGATCGTTCAAAACCGACAAAAAAATACGCGCAGAAGGGGTACTCGCGATGTTTGTGCAAGGTTCTGCATATCTGAAACTCAGAGCGCTAACTACTATGAATAACAGTGCGCAAAAGAGACTACTGTTTGAATTTGAAATGGCGCAGAGGCGCCATTTTGTTGAATGTCGCGAAAAATCGTGCCCGGCCACGCCCTTTTATACTCCGCCTCCTCGTTTAAGCAGTGGTCTACTCAACTCCTTGAAGATGGTACGGAACTTGTCATTGACTGTTAACAGTCAACTGGGGGGAGTGTGTGCAGAACTTGTGTGTACTGAACTTGAACCTTGAATCGTGAATAATTATTGTATAATATTCTTGTCTCGTGATTCTGTCAGACTTGTGTGCGTGTACGTATCGTAACCATGTGAAGATAAAAATCTCATTTCATCCGAATTGCGCGCAAGTAAGAGTGTGAATTTTAATAGCAGACAGCTAGAGTTAGACTATATTGAACTTGTTAAATTTTGTGAGACAAAAAAGAGGGTGCAAATGTACCCCCCTGGGCTATGCCAGGGGGGACCATTGGCCAAGAAACACAAGCCAATACATGTGTATTTGGCTTAGGAGTAGAAATAGTGTGTTCTAGGAAATAATAAATTTCTGGTCAAATAAACCAAATACTNACAGCAATGACAAGAGAAGTCTCAGAATGCCAGCCCATCTCTGTGTGAGTACATGCGCAGTATAAGTGCTTGAAGTTCAAGCTCAGATTATCATATATATATAATAACCATGTGCTTGTGAGCCATACTTGAAACAGTACACTTTATTTGCAATTACTTATATAATAACCATGTGCTTGTGAGCCATACTTGAAACAGTACACTTTATTTGCAATTACTTGGCAGTTATAAGGATGCTCTAAATGCTGCTCATGTTACATCTTTTGTCATAATTAAGCTTCTACTTCCTATATGTGTTACATATCCATTGGTACCATAGTTAGTGCTCACTTCAAAGGCACCACCTAGGCCATGTACACGGTCAATGACCAGGTAGTTTATGAACTTATACGCTTCACTATGGCACAAGCCATTTGTACTATAGGTTTTTAGTGTGTATGTGTTGTAACTTTCGTGCAGCTGTATGCCTTCCCTCGGAAACCTCAGGTTACAATAACCATACACGCTAAAAACCAATAGTAGAACTAGTACCTATCCGACTTAAAATATATTGTATGAGACAAAACATGATTCCCTCTAATACTTATACTACTATAATCGATCAACTCCAACTAGTATAGCATTCAAAATCATGTTTTGGCCTGGCATGTTTGTGCCTTGTCTATTTTCAAGAATATCAGCTGCAGAAGGCTTTACAAAACATCTCCGTTAAAATAATAAGACTAATTTTAGTCAACTTCCTCTACCATGGTATCCATCTCTGAATGATAAATATTCTGATTCAACACAAAAAAGGTATCACATCAACTCAGCTATTGTGTATTTAGACTCACAGCCAAAATTGTTACTCCATGTAAAATAAAACATTCAACATATCAGAATTGTAATAGACTCAACTTTTGACAATGATAATAATTATGTATTACGGAACAGAGAGGAGTTTAACTTAGTTCTTCGAGCTGTAATCTCAAATCTAGTAACTGTTGTTAACCACCCAATCAGGGTTTAACAAGTTCAATATAGTCTAACTCTAGCTGTCTGCTATTAAAATTCACACTCTTACTTGCACGCAATTCAGATGAAATGAGATTTTTATCTTCACATGGTTACGATACGTACACGCACACAAGTCTGACAGAATCACGAGACAATAATATTATACAATAATTATTCACGAGTTCAAGGTTCAAGTTCAGTACACACAAGTTCTGCACACACTCCCCCCAGTTGACTGTTAACAGTCAACGACAAGTTCCATACCATCTTCAAGGAGTTGAGTAGACCACTGCTTAACTCTATCTCTGGCTTTCAGGGCTGCTGTTCGTTGGGGCCTCTCACTATCAAAGGTAGGGGGAATCTTCTCAGGTGATAATTGTGCGACTTTATCGGTGAGTGTCTCTCGACCTTCATCTCCAGGCTTGTCATTGATTTCAAGAGGATACAGACGTTGAACTGGCTGGCGGAGCTCTGAAACTTGCCTCTTCTCATTAGACACACGCAAGGCTGCTGCTCGCACCTTGCCATCTTTATTTCTTGACCCGAGCCAATCTCCAGAAGCCTCGACGTTTGTCTTGATCGTGGATGATGACAACGTCACCAACATTGATAGGAGAAGCATCCTTGGCCGTGACTTGACGCCTATGAGAGTCCCTCAGTTCAAGTAGGTACTCCTTACTCCATCGCTGCCAAAAGTGATTTACCACATGGTTGAGATACTTGACTCTTCTTTGTAGAGACTCTGATGTCAGCTCAAAATCCTCATCCCCATCTTCATAGTAGCTCAGGTCAGGCTCAACAGTCGTCTGCCAAGTATCAGGTGAGAGGGGGTTAAGGGTTCTTCTGTGTCCTCGCTCGTAGTGTATGACAAAGGACAGGAATTCAAGATTGCTTCGACCTCAAGAAGGGCCGTGTGCATCTCCTCGTAGGTGAGTCTGGCTTGCCCTATCATCTTTCAAAGGCAACGCTTGGTCGATCGAATCAACCTTTCAAACAGTCCCCCCCACCAAGGAGCCCTTTCGAGATTAAAGCTCCAATCAACTCTTAAATCTCTCAAATAATCCTTCAAGTCTTTCTGGCTCAGCATAGTCTGAATACCCTTAGCTGCTGCCTTGAAGGTCTTGGCATTATCTGAAATGATCTTCCTTGGGAGGCTGAAAATCTCTTCAAGCACCGTATAAACGTACTAGCAGATAGGTCAGGGACCAATTCTAGATGAATGGATCTAGTGACACAACAAGTGAAAAGACATATCCAGATCTTGTTTCCTTCGGCTCCCTTGGAGCCCTTCAAATACATCGGTCCAGCATAATCCACTACTGTATAAGTAAAGGCAGGTGCCTCACAAACTCTGTAATTCGGTAGTGGAGGAGGAGGAGGTGCACTATAAGGTAGTCCTTCATAGCGTCTACACACAACACACTTGTGTATCGATCCCTTGACCAAGCTTCTCCCCCCAATGATCCAGAACTTCCTGCGTACTTCTGCAAGTGTCTCCTTAACACCGTTGTGTTGGACACGTAGGTGTGCACCCCTCACAACAAGAAGTGTAAGGAAGTGATGTCGATCTAGCAACAGGGGATGCTTGGTGGGTTAGCATTGTGAAGCCTACCTCCACATCTCCACAATCCATTCTCATCCTTGAAAAGACCAAACTGGACCCGCCACTCGGGGAAGTGCTCGTCAGCTTCCAATTTTTTCTGACAATCTTGCACCCATAGTATCTCTGAATGATGCAAGTCTTTGGTCGTGAGATCAGGTGAACTAACCCTCTTTCTGAGAAGGTCAATAAATTTCAAGACATATGCTGTGATTCGATATACTTTGTGAAGGCTGCTGTAACGCCCACCATCAATCACATTGCTAACACTCATTCCTTGACTAGAATTTAACAAATTGTGTGTTATCTTACAGTCAGATGACTTCATCTCAGTGACGCACTGTTCAGGAACATCTTCCTGTTGCAAAGTAGGTGGCAAGTGTAAAGGGGCACCTATCCAGTCAGGTCCATTCCTCCAGCTCTTTCCGATAGAGACTTCTAGTCCTGCAAGACCACGGGAGGGGATATCAGCAGGGTTGTCCTTACCGGAGCAATGATTCCAGCAAGGTGCAGGAACTAATGCTCGAATCTCGTTCACTCTATTTTCGACAAAAATTTTCCAATCTCTATCCACACCAGTTATCCAATAGAGAGCCACCTTCGAATCAGTATAACATCGTGATTGTAGCAAGTTTAACCGGAGCTTCAGACTGTCTGACACGCTAGCGATAAGTCTAGCAAGCAGCAGAGCTGACAACAACTCAAGTCTCGGGATAGTCTGCGTCTTGAGGGGGGCTACTCTAGTCTTTGAAACCACAAACTCAGAATGGCTGCCATCTGAGGTCTCCTCTGCGAGGTACACAACAGCTGCATACGCTATAGTCGATGCATCGCAAAAGCCATACAGGCGGTATTGAATCTCTCCATTTACGGGACTCTTGAAATAGAATCTAGGCAAGGACATCGGCTCTCGCATACTCAACTGCTCCACTAAATCTCTCCATCGCTTCAGTGGATCCCCATCGAGGCACTCGTCCCAGCTCAGCTTCAGCTTACATAGATCCTGCATGAATACTTTGAATGAGATTGTAATGGGGGCGAGAAATCCTAGAACCTCCCTATGATACTGATGATGCTCCTCTTGGTTGGCACTACATTTCGTGCAGCTACAGCAACTTCCTTGAAATTGAACTTCAAGCTGTCGGTCATAACATCCCAGCGGACACCCAGTACGCGGTGCTCTCCAGGAACGGCGACCTTTACAATCGGCATAGTTGTTTCAGCATAAGTTTCGTCGAATGGCTCCACAGTTACAGGGCGTTGATCAGTTGCAGGCTTTGTCTCAGACTCTTTCTCATCAATCCTTGCTTGAAGTCGCAGAGAACTCGTCACGAATTTCCTCAGATTGAATGAACCCTCCGAGAGCAACTGTTTGGCCCCACTATAAAACTGGTATGCTCCTTCCTCGTCATCGGCTCCAGCCAGAATATCATCAACATAAATTGACTGCATCAACCTTTCAACTAGGTTCGGCTGGTCTTCTTGATATTGCATCATGTGGTGATGAATGGTGGCATTGAGTAAAAAGGGGCTTGCCGAGACCCCAAACACAACTCTTGTAAACCTCAGAGTGATAATCTCCGGTTTGTCAGCCTTGATGTCCTTTACCCACAAGAAGCGTAGAACGTCCCGATCATTAGGATTAACAGAAACCATGAGAAAGGCTTTCTCAATATCAGCCACCAAGGCAACTGCATATGACCTGAAGCGCAGAAGTATCTCCATGATTTTCTGATCGTACTTGGGTCCGGTAAAAAGGCAGTCATTCAGTGAAGGCCCTCTGGATTTTGAGGAAGCATCATAGACTATTCGTATCTTAGTCGTGTCCTTGTCTCTTCGGATGACAGCGTGATGAGGCAAATGTCGGGTGGCTTCTCATCAGGTGGGACTTCTTCAACGATTCCCTTGTCCAACTGGTCATGGATGATGGCGTCATACTCAAACAACACCTTTGGATCGTGCTTAAGGCGACGTAGAATGCCATGCAGTCGATGGTAGCTAAGCTCAAAATTTGACGGAAGTGGGTCATGATGTTCCCGCCAGGGCAACGATACTTGGTACCTTCCCTCCTTCATCTGAACATTCTTGGAAAACTGGTCTTGGACTGGATCAATATCATTTGTGACTCCGAGGGACTCCAATTCCCAGAATGCTTTCAAGGTGGCATCAATCCCTCCGTCAACTCTTAAGCTGTGGGTAGAGATGAGGTTAATAGCGGTGATATTATTGTATCCTGCCGGACCAGAGAGTACCCATCCGAGCCTTGTATTGACAGCCACAGGGCCTTCAGCCCCCCTCACAACCTCTCCAGATACTAGACTCCAATATGCATCTGAGCCAATGAGCATGTCAATCTCTAAGGGTTTCTTCTCATCACCTTGGTCCGCAAACTCGAGTCCAGAGAGGTGCTTGTACTGTTGGAAGGCGACAGCGGCAGGCTGGGCTGTCAAGGCATCACATATGTGGGGTACTACAAATAACTCTAACTCCAACTCAGGTCCTGACTTGGTCGCAATCCTAGTCATCACGACATCACATGGCTTTGCTTGCGCCCTCTTGGATCCGAATGCAGCTATTGCCAGATTTTCAGTCCGCACAGTGCTTAGGCCCAGCTCTTCTCTCACTCTTTGTGTTAAATAAGACCTCTGGCTCCCATTATCCAAAATGATTTGTACTCCTTGCATCCGGATGGGGTTGATTGGATTGCAGATCTGGGCAAAGGCTGTCTGTAGCAGGATCGATTGGCAATTGGCCATGTGGAGTGTTGAGCTTGAAGGGATGACATTGAATTCAGGAGCACTGGGATTAAGGCTGCTGGTCGTCTCAATGGTGTTGACCTCGGCTGTGCAGTCGAAGGGTCTTCATGTGGTTTGGGATTGCAGATACTTGTGTGGTGTCGGCCCCCACAGGTATGACAACGATTGGTGGTGCGACACTTGCGGCTTAGGTGGCCCTTACGCAGACAGGAAAAGCATCTGCCACTCTTACGTAAAATCATCTTACGGGCTTCGACATCAGTGACAGCATCGCAATTCGTAGAGAAGTGAGGTTTGTCGCAATAGCAGCATGTCACGTTCGTTCCTCCTACGTCCGATACGAGAGCGGCCGCAGTCTGTGGTTGTTTGTCATCCCTACGTCGTGCTGGCCGTGCAAGGCTGCACGTAACTCTCTCACGCGCCACTATCTCCTCTTCTACGACTTTCAAGAGTTGCCAGTCTTCTTCAGAAACTGTTTGGCTAACGGTGAGCTGTAGCTCAGCGGGCAATCGGCTCAGCAATACTGGACACAACAAGGTCCCATAACTCTCAGAATTAACGCCAAGGGACTTCAAACTGCGAATGTGCGAGCTAACAACATCATACAAATGTCTTAGGGCTCTCACATCATTACAATCAGTGACACTCCCAACCTTCAACAAGGCATCCATGTGTTTATCATTTATTTTCTGCTTACCTCCGAATCTCGCTTTAAGCGTGGAGATGGCCTCCTCATAATTGGCAGCAGTCAAGGATAAACCAGAAATTGCCTCACGAGCAGATCGTTCCAGAACTGACAACAGATAGTTGAATTTTTCCACTGATTTTAGGTCAGGATTGTTGTGCACTGCAGCTTCAAAAGATTCCCAAAAGCTGGTCCATTGGGTCAGTTCTCCACTGAATGGTCTCAGTTTCAGCTTAGGGAGCTTCATCCTAGAAGACACCGAAGTAGGTGTGGTCGCCCCACTAGTGGGTGTACCGGGTGTGGGAGGAGTCTCGCGTGTTGGATTCAGTACCTTGTCTATCTTCAACAGTGAAGAGTGCAGGGTCTCCCTGTATCCATCGGCCTGTTTTATCTCAGTAGCGACAGCTCCTTCTTCCTCAATGAGGTCAATGACTTCAGCGTCCAACCCCCTTAGAGTCTCTAACTTCTCCTGTAGGGTTGGCTTCAGGAGTGCCAGGGCGGCCAAGTCGGGTGATTCTGCAGTCAGTGCGGCGTCCACCTTTCCCATTGTTTTCGTGGCTGAAGCCTTGTGTCCCGCTCTGATCCGTTTCTTCTTGGCCAACTGTTCCGCCATTTCGGTCAGTTCAAAGGTCGGTGAACCTGTAGAAATTCAGCTAGTCTCAAATATTGCCAGGAACGATAAATCCGGCTCGAAGGACCATTTAACAAGTTCAATATAGTCTAACTCTAGCTGTCTGCTATTTAAATTCACACTCTTACTTGCGCGCAATTCAGATAAATGAGATTTTTTATCTTCACATGGTTACACGCACACAAGTCTGACAGAATCACAAGACAATAATATTATACAATAATTATTCACGAGTTCAAGGTTCAAGTTCAGTACACACAAGTTCTGCACATACTATAACCCATTTCCTGTTTCAAAAAAATATTCTTTTATGTTTCTCAAAGAGTTGTCTGGCTGGTGTTAGACATGTAAGTCCTATTAGGCTTACCTGAGCTTATCTCGAACTGGCCAGGATACAGTGCATTCATTCACAGACAGCGCCTAGTCTAGTGTTACCGATTACTCCAGTCAAATTTCTGCAGAAGAGATTAATCATGATGCAAATTAATCTGGGGTGCTGCTGTGGCATGTTCCTTTGTGCTGGTGAGATAACACTACCTAGCCTATCATCTTTCAATCCTGGGTAGCATCTTGCATGGGGAGATAGGGCCGTTTCTAACCCACAGGTGGTCGAGTTTGGCATATCGTTTTCCATAAGGTTTTCGGGACCAAACGACAAATCGGAATTCACACCCACAATTTTTGTTGACCGCATGCTAAACACACCCACGCAAATAAAATTTACCACTACGTAGCAAATTGCAAGCGCATAGACCCCTCCAATGCTAAAACAGCTTTATAAGCAACCATGAACAGTTTGTACCTTGTACAAGTCAAAGGTAGCTGTTTTTGTGGTACAATTGATCAATTTTTGTCAGTTTTTACTGTTGCATGGCCACATCCGGGATATATTGGAGTGTTTTCCGGGACCCGGGACAAAGTTCACAAATCCCGGACTGTCCCGGAGATTCTGGGACAGTTGGATCCTATGAGAGTATTGACGTGTTTATTGGTAGGACAGGTTGCAGCCATCTTAGTGTTCATGACAGTGAGGGGTAGCCCTTCTACTTCCTTGCCAACCATGCACCAAAAGCAAAGTTTAATTGAAGATTCACATAGTGGTTTCATTTACCTCCAAGTCATGATCATTTTGTGGGACATAACTTCCAGACAGGGGCTGCCATATGAGTGCATGGTCAACTATCTGAGTAATGGCACAGACAGTGTGCATTATTAAGCTTCAGCACATGCGGTATCCCATTAAAATCTTAGTAAAATTATACTCTGTCTGAGTTGAGAAGTCCATCCGGTTGACGGTCCATGCATAGCGTGCTTAACAAAGTTTAAATGAGCTCTATGAATGCTCTATGTAAAGGTGAGGGTGAATGTTAATTAGAAAGAATGCTATGTTATTCGGGTTGTAGAGCTGAGCAGTTCGTCCAAGTCCTGTCAAGTTTGCATTTTCTGTTTGTGAGTTATTCACGCTAAAGTGAGTACCACTCAGTTCAGAAAGAGCATGATGGTTATATTATTTATAAGTCTGATTCGTTGCTGTGGTTGCTGAGATTTGCTGCTTTGTGCTTCGTTGAGCACTTGGCTTCGAGGCCATGCCTACTGTTCATGGTGAATTATCTAAAAGATAATCACTGGATGATGCTTTCTATGTAAAGCATATTGGCAAATCTATACATTCTTCTGCAACAGACTCCTCAGCAGACTCAGTAGTTCTGGCAACATTAGTAGTCTCCTTAGCTGCTGTCGTCCTTAGTAGAAGACTCTGAACCACTTGCCATGGTGCCATCAACTGGGGGTGGTATGGCAGGTGTTGCTGCCTTGTCAGTGGTGGATTTTCCTTCCTTTGATTCTTACGTTTTATGACATAATTTGCAAGTCTTGTAGCCAATTGTGGCTAGATGACAGGTTGTGGTAATTGACATGTAACAGAAGAGATTTTTAATGAAGCTTCTTCATGGATTTTGGTAAAGGTAGAATCAGTAGTGGTACTCTGCCTGTAGTACTCTAATCTGTTTTGGCTTTCCCAGTAGGCATGGTTTGATTAATTGTGGTTTTGCTGGGTTAGCTGATTAGGTGGCAGTAATAGACCCTACCCCCATAGCTGCACGCACCTCCACTTGGCAACAAAATTTGAGCCATGTCGAGATGGCTTAAGTTTTGAGCATTTTTTTTCATACCATAATGCATGACAGTTGCCAATAATTATACAAATGAAACTTGTTTCTACGGAAACAAAATTGTGCTGTGAAAGAATACGTGAAAGAACCTGAGATTGTCCTGAGCCCCACCCAGTCACTGGCAGGCAGGCAGGCATTTGGAGACCCTTACCATCAATCTTGAGAACCCAGCACATTGCTTCAGCGCTATTGCATAATAATAATAGTCAATGTATGTATGGTCTGTGGTCTACGCCAAAGCAGAGAAACCACAAAGCAGGGGATCGTTTTCCATCGTATTCCATCTAAAAGAGCTATTGAGGGGTCAATGGTTAAAAATTTAAAACTAAAAAATGATGTCAACAAAAACACTAGAGTCTGCAACAACCATTTCAGAGATGGTTGCCCACACATTTCCATTGGAACAAAATTTGACCCGATCACATTGATCCCACAAAACGCCGAGCGCTTGTGAAACACACAGCCTCGGTTTTGCCAGCTACAGAATCAACTCAGGCCACAGCAGCAGACTCTGCGGAAGTATCAGAAGAACCATCTACATCAACGTCTAGTTGCAGAGAATTACAGGAAGAAGTTAGAAAACTCCAACTACAAATTAAACCTACGGTTTGGAATCCATCAGGTGAGAGAAAATAATTCACTCATTAGATTTTTCACTAGATTTCCATCATATAAAGTATTCAAGCATTCCTTGAATATCTCGGTCCAAGTGTTCATAAGCTGGTGTACTGGGGGACAGATAGTTACACTCAAAAAGCGGAATGTTCTGATGTTGGTCCATCTCAATGTAAGCTATCTCCTCAGGATCAACTCCTTCTGACTCTGATACAACTGAGATTGAATGCAGAAGAAACAGACCTTGCTGTACGATTTTGTATCTCTCAGCAAACTGTGTCGAGATACTTCATAACCTGGGTATCACTATTATACCAACATTATTTTGAAATCATTTGGTGGCCTTCAGGTACATTGGATGGTTCCAGCTGCATTTAAATCAAAATATCCAGCATCATTGATGCAACTGAGATATTTATCGAGACATCAAATGAGTTATTTCTCCAATCATTGACTTGGTCCAACTACAAGTCACAGAACACCTGCAAGGTTCTAGTTGGTTGCACTCCCAATAGATGCATTTGTTTTCTATCTCAGGCTTATTGTTGGCTCAATTTCTGATGTTGAACTCACAAAAGTTTCCGAGAAGATAGGCCAATATCTTCTGGTTCTGCAGTGATGGCTGATCTAGGCTTTACTATCCGAGATTTACTGAAAGACTTGAATGTAGGTCTGAGCATCCCACCCTTTATGGACGAGCATTCAACTCAAATGGATCCTTCCAAGGTGGCTATTGCTTCTCTCAGAATACATGCTGAGCATGCAATAAATAGAATAAAATCATTCAGATTTTGAGTGGTGTGTTTCGTCTGTCTCATGTACACCTACTTAACCAGATTATATCTGTTTGTGCCTATTTAACTAACTTTCAACCAGCTCTGATTGCACCTTGCATCTCAGAGTCTGTATTTAGCAACTCCGCTGCTGCATCAAATCATGTGGAAGACTTGACTGTGTTTGGTACTTTAGTGACTAGCTAGATCTTACTGAGTGAGTTGTAGCTACTTAATAGTGATTCATTATTATAAATCATGAACTCAGTTATAGAATTTATGATCAACATAATAATTATCAGTATTAACTACTTGTGTGAATGTGTGCGCAAATTTCTGACTGGTTTTCCATTAGGTATCTGGGGACAAATGATCTCAGGACCAATACAGCAGCGATAAAAATGATGGAGTTTAATAAGTCATCCTTCGTACAAGAGTAAGCCGGTTCTGTATCCCTGTACTTGAATGGACATTTTATTTCAATGAATCCTAAAGGGTCTTCTATACATGTTGGTTCATGTACACATTGATCAGGAGATGCACCAAGAAATGGATATCTTTCATTGATAAGGAAACCACATTGTGTAATGTACATAATTTCCCCAATTTGTGCTGATGCTCCACGTACTCTCTAACAGCAATCTGTTCCTTATCAATCCCCCACCGAACAGCAGGTATGTGGTCCAAACTTTTTGGGTGCGATATCTGGCTTACTAATGAGTTGGGTTTCGTATTATGTAGAACTTTTCCAAAGTTTGACGATGTGAGTCGCAATCTTCTTGCTTTGTGCCATTACTCTGAAGCTCGTTGGGATCGTGTTGTGCTCGCAATATCATTATGGGAAATTTCAAGGGTGGAAATCCAAATGTCCACATGAAACTGAAGCTGTCTGGGATCAAACTCGATCATGGAATCACGCTTCCGTTTCCTTCCACAAAACTTGTTCTTCATAAAGTCGACTTCAGCAATTTGGAGAGTTGATTCCTTCTGCTTTTTGCGTTGCTTCCACTGGCAAGGTAGTGATGTAACTGGAATTATTTGCATCACCATCAAAGTCTTGAGTTCTGTCCCATAATTTGATGTCCATTCAAACCCACCAAACAATGAAGGAGCACTGAGACATGGACACAGCTGGACGAGAGGCTATAATGTGAGGAATTTTCATTACCGAACTTTCAAAAAGAAATTATAATTACTTACCCTGCTACACATTTGCATCTTGCTAGCTCCACCCTTCCTTTTGTTGTGTCAAAGACAATGCTAACTTCATACATTCCTTGTTTCATAGATGGAAATATTTTCGCCTTGTCAAAAGAGAAATGAGGATTGCAAGTGTTTAGCTGTAATTCTTGGATTCGTCCAGACGCCCTAAATTTATACCCTCTTATGAGTGATTGAAACATACCAGTACTATTCACTTCATGTTGACTACCTGATGATAGGTGTTGGTAGAGCTCACCAGAAGTGACTGTTGGAAAAGTGGTAGCATACTCCTTGAAAATCATTCCCGTTACAACAACCATTCTCTTGGAGGCAGTGTGGTAGGCACAGCTGGTTTACCAGGAACCTGAATTCCAGCTTCAACTAGTTTGTGCCTTTTCGTCTCTAGGTAGCTTCCATCCACATCTATCACGCTTGCTCCATTCTGCTTAGCCTCACAAACTCTGCATGTACTGCATCATGATAAGTCACTTGATATAGGAACTGGTATATGTTTCTATTCTAGCTACCTGTGAATGAGTGTTGCTTTTGTCGCTTTTGTTGGTGGTTCTGGTTGACCATGAAATACTAACCACCATCGTAGAGCATGGTTGTGATGCTGTTCTAGAGGCTCTACAAGTACAGCACCATCTATATCCAGAATGGCAGTGAGTCTTACATCAGCTGGTAGTTCATAAAGTGATAAGTTTATAATAAGTGCGTTCATAGTGGAAACTTTTAGCTATAATAATTTTCACTGTGCTCACAGTCAATATCAGTGGGAGTTTGTTCACTTAGTTGGTGGTAAGGGTCATCAAAAGGGTGGGGCTGGTCGGGATCCGATGCCATCAAACGTGTTGCAACTAATGCACAAGGAAATACAAACTACTGAAGACTACGTGAGACCAGTTAGAGATAGAATCTAAACACACAAGTGGGAAAAACTGTACTCAAGTGCTATGGCTCACGAATACAAACAATTAAGCTCCTGGGCATATTCTTTCACGGCACAATTTTGTAGAAACAATAAACTTCCGTAGAAACAAGTTTCATTTGTACACTGGCAACTGTCATGAATTATGTTATGATAAAAACTGCTCAAAAGTTATGTGAAAGCAGCCAACTCTGATTTGAGCCACCTCCACATTGGCTCAAATTTTGCCAAGTGGAGGCACGCGCGGCTATGGATAAGGTCTATTAGCTACCGTGCTGACATGTGCATCTTGATGCTCCAAGCTGGAAAGTTTCTGCTGGCCTCAGTTTGACAATCGCCATGTGAGGATCAAATGAGACAAGGACTAGGACTGGAGTGAGCACTGTGAGCTGTCACAACACTAGCGTGAGTCAGGTGGAAGGTTGCTTCCACTTGTGTTTGAGTCTTTTGTTAAGAACATAGAGGAGCTACCCCAGCTGGCTACAGCTGGTTGTGGCAATTTGTTCTTGAGAGAGCTGTCTCAACAAACACTACGGGCATTTGTACTGCTTGTAACTGCTGGGGTTAGTCTGTAAGCACTTCACTTGTAACGCAAGAGCTAGGCTGCTGAGCTGTATGTGCTGGCTACGAGTTGACTGAACTGATTTGCACATGCACCTATTTCCATTAACACTATAAATGCTGTTTACATGACACAACAGTATACACTAAACCTTGTAATTAACCTGGGCTTCATTACGCAGCACCGGTTATAGCCTCATAACTCAGTGTTCAAGTATTAAGATAAACTTTGTGATGACTAGTCTGATACATGCATAACATTATGCTGGACCTCAGACACCAATAGCTCATAGCTGACTACCGCCCCACTACGCAAGAGGAAACCCTCACAGCCGGTTCACCTTGTCATCCAGTGAAGATTCCTTAAGCTCCTCATGATCCTCTTTGTCCTGCTCATCCTCCAGCTCATTTGACATTAGTAGAGAGCATTGTCACTCCTCTCGCAGAAAACACAAGCACAACAGGAATTCCCACATATGAGGAGTCACCGGCTAAAGAGATACCATTGGTATGATGATGTCCCACTGTAATCTTTAGTGGCATGTGCACCACTACCACTGCCAAGGCATACACAGTAATGTTGTTTTAGTATTAGAAAAATTGAACTATATGGTTGTTTTTTTTCACATTCAGCACCTGACCATAGTTTAGTTTTTAATTACTTCACAATATCGAAAATTAAGTTTGATATAGTTTTAATTATGTGACAAGGTTTTAACTGTTATGTTTTAGTTTAGTATAATAATTATTAGAATTATTAGAATTTAACACAAGAGAAGTTGGTTGTTCAAATAAAATCACTATACTAAAAGAGTACATTCAGTGCTTGTTCTTTTTAATCATAATTTCTCTTTCCAAATTTTTATCAGTTAGACGATTTCTTCTACCAATAGTACTATAACCAGCTGTTGAAAATAATCTTTCAACAGCAGCAGATGATGCTGGAACAACAAGCACATCAACAGCTAATTGAGAAAGAAGAGGATATTGGCCTTGTTTGTCAACCCAATATTTAAGAACATCTGCAGCATCTGGTATCGGATCTACATCAATTGAGTAATTTTCAATTTCTCGTTTGCCTACTGGTTTGTGTGACTGGCTTTTCTGTAGTTCTTTAAACCTTGTCTCGATGACTGCTTCAAGGTGTCGAAACCTCTTTTTTGGAGGAGGATTAGATTCCAAACATACATACTGAGAATCAGTTTCACTTCCAGAGGAGCTGTCATCAAAATACTCCTTAATCTCTTTAACAACTTGTGTTTCTGCTGCCTTGCGCTGAGTTTCGTTTAAAACAAGTTTATACCTTGGATCTAAGTACGTTGCCATCAGGGAAAAAGGTTGAAAGTCAATTGAACTAGGATCTGTAAATTTCTTAAATCTTTTTTTCAGGTCAGTCATCATTAAACTTGACACTTCAGCAAGCAAAGTCTCGGACTTCATTTCCTCAAGATGTATGTTAAGTTCTATAATGGTAGGTATAACAGAGGATATGGTAGTGAAATCTTCACCACTAACCAGTGTGGCGAAGTCAGCAAAAGGCTGCAGCAAAGACAGGATCAATGTAAGAATCCGCCACTCACTGGATGCAAGGTCATCCCAATCCAGCTCACGAAGAACGACAGAGAGTGGGTCACGAAGGTCGATGAGACGCTGTAGTAATAGATACGTAGAATTCCACATTGTGCGACAATCTTTAAGCAGCTTCTTCCCACACAATTGAATCAGTTTTTCAGTCGCTTTTGTCGATGAGTTTACCATCGAGTTCAGCTTACGTGCACGCTTAATAGCCATTTCAAATCCACTGTAACGGTCAAATTTTTGAGCAACCAGCTGAAACGTATGGGCAATACAACCGATTCTTCTCATCAACACAAACTCTGCCTCATTTTCTGATTCTCTTTGGTCAAAATCATCTATTATTGCACGCTCCTTCTCCGCTTCTTCATGTTCCTCCTCATCACTTGTTTCTGAGTCACTTTCACACTGCCTAACTGTTCTCTGTTGCTTAAAGGCAGCAGTCATATTGCTGCCATTATCTGTAACAATAACAGATACTTTAGTGAGTGGGATACTCCATTCATCCAATACTTCCTCCACAAGAGATCTAACATGTGTAGCAGTGTGAGGAGATGGCATTCTTCTTACAGCTAAGATAAGAGTATGCCTTTTGTGGTCTCGTTTTGAAAAAAAATGAGCCAATATTCCAAGAAATGAAGCAGTAAGACCTTTTTTGGACCATATGTCTGCACAAATTGATACTTTGGTAGCATCTTGCAAAAAGGTTGTTGCTCTAGCTTTAATCTGAATGTCAATCTTTTCAATTTCAAGACTCATCGCACTTCGTCCTGGTATTTTGTATTTGGAATGTAGTGTTTGAATAAGGTCTTTGAATTCAGCATTTTCAGTAACACTATTAGCTACATTGTTAGTACTCAAGAAGATTGCTAATTTTCTTGTAATAAGCTGGTATCTGTTACTTTCTGTGGAGTACTGCTTGCTTCGAGACACAGCCTGAGAGAGTGTAAGTTGCCGGTGTTGTGAAAGAGCAGCTGCCTTATGGGAAACAGCTACTGTCTTCAAATGAGCATCTTTTTTTGCTTTCTTCAATGACTCTTCAAGTTCAAGTAAACTGGAATACTCGCTAGGATACTTACTACGTAGGTGATGCTTCAAGTTAGTAGGAAATTTCCCTTTAATGCTTTGAGAGCACGTCTTTCCCTCTACATTCACTTGGCACACGCTTGATCCACTAGCCTCAACAAAATTAAAGAAATTCCAGACTGGACTTCTCAGCAGAGATCTTTGGCCCCCTTCAGATTGGTGTTGAGAGACAAACTTCGGTCATCGTTTGACATATCTATGGCCTAGCAACAAACTGGGACTCGAATATAAAAATTGCTGCCACGAGGTTGTCAGTACGATCCTACAGCATGGAGTTTCTCACCTGTCCTATTCCAAATTTCAAGACTGTGCACGTGTCTGGCAGGCATGTTTGAGCGGGCGCTCGCTACGAGACTTAGACCGCCTATTAGGAGGCGGCGAAAATCCATTCAGTGTATATAGTTATTTTGCTGCTAATAGTGATGTTTTAGTATAGTGAACTAATTATACCGAAATAAATGAAAAGATTTAGTAATTAAAAACTAAGATAAATAATGAGCCAAAGTTAGTGATTTAGTAAAGTTTTAGTGTACTAAAACAACACTAATACACAGAGCCACATACGCCAAAGGGAGTATGTATGTTTTGACAAATTACTGTTCCCCAAAGGCACCATACCAAGAAACCATGCCACATGTGACACTTGTGTATGGAGCAAGCACTAACACAAGTAGTGAAGCAGACGATCTACCCACATGCCTGGAGGCACTACCTCTGTCTGGCATCCTCAGCAATGATTATTGCCAACTACCAGACCCTCACATCAGGCAGCTGTTCAAGATCATAACCTACACTGAATCACCATCAATGACAAAGTCTATATTTGGGCATTTGCCAAACAACACAAAACAGCAAACTCCTTACCAAGCCATCTTGGCCCACCAACCATCACTCAGAAGCACCAGTTACCAGTGGACAGAGCTAACCACACAGCCAGTGGCTGCAAACAATTTAATTCTGGGAAAGGTACGTACTGCATCTTCACCCATGTATGCTGGCACCAGCATTGCCAGGGTCCACACCCTGGCCAGGGGTGTACCAACAAATTCTGAGCTCACCTTAAGGACAAGCTCTACTTGAGATAGTTACAACCCTCTATAACTTTCTCAATTTTTGAAAGAACCAGAGTATAACAGAGTTGGGCTAATTCACAACATCCAGAGTGGATTTGCTCTAGGTTACGAAAGCCACAAAGGGCCGATGAATGCACAAAACTTCCCATCAGTACACATACACACCACGGTAATTATTGACAAGCTGCAAAAGAATGTAGACCACAACCTAACTTGAAATGCTCGGGAGTGGAATGGCAAGTGGTACACGATTCACTACCTGTCTGCACTGCAGGGCTTGAGTGTAAATGACCACATTCACAGTAATACACGTCAGTAGACCATGCAGTCCGCCTACTATCTTCACTTGGACCTGGAGCCCTAATGTCTAAAGTGGACTTGAAATCGGCCTTCTGTATTATCCAAGTTTGGAAACTAGCAAGATCGACTAGGAGTTGCTTGGCATCCAATGGCATAAACAGTACTCTGTGGACACATACTTGCCTTTTGGACTCAATATTTGTCCAACTTGATAACAGACGCCTTCCAATGAATTCTAACCACAAACTAAATAGGTTCTCCATTACCTGGATGACTGCTTAATTCTAGGAACACCAAACATGGATCTGTGCCATACATATCTCAGCACCCTCCTCTGAGTCTGCATAGTTATGCAGTATGTAGGGCACACTCACAGTTCTTCAACTACTAGAGAGAGACGGTGTCATACTGCAGATTTGCTTACCAAAGAGAGGCTCACAGATATCCTAGGAAAATGGCAAAGGCCACAAAACAAGAATTACTTTCCTTGATTGGGAAATTAGTGTTTGCTGCACGTGCAGTACCAGCCGGCCAACTGTTCTTGCGACGACTCATTGAACTTAGCACAAAGGTTTACTCTCTACACTATCACATTTGGCTGAACAAGAGTGTCAAACTGGACACTGCATGGTGGCAAACATTCCTTCCCTCCTGGAACGGCAAGGCCGCCTTCAGCATGTCACAGATGCCCCAGACCTCTCACACTACACTGACACATCTGCTATCCTGCATGGGATATGGAGCATACTTTCAAAGTGCTTGATTCCCTGAATATCGTGAGCCATCAGAGGATGTTCAATGGAATAGGATCAATACAGATGGATGTCAGACTGAATTCACCAGTGAATATCAACACAAGTTATGTTTAAAATGATGCCGTATAATTCACGAAAAGTCATTACTCAAAGCACCAAAAATGAAGTGATCACCACAAAATCAAGTTCTTTTTGACTACAGTTAGCAGCCACATAAACAGCTGTCTAGTACTACCTCCATCCAATGGCAGAAACTCTCGCAGCAGCTCTGACATGGGGACATCAGTGGTCAATGGAAACATATTCGCTTCTACTCTGACAACCAAGCCACTGGGAGGACAATCTTCTAAGCATCCAAATTAACACTGATGGAACTCATGCGTCAGCCTTTTCTCTTTGTCGCACATAATGAAAAGGCACCAATTAAGGTGTTTAACCCTTGGTGCCTTAGCAATACAATACATTGTCACAAATGACAATCTAGCTACCAGTACGATGAACAGTGGGTCAAGCCTAGGGCTGTGGATGCCCAGACAGGCAGCCTTCTGAGGCTACATAGAATATGAACTTAGTTGTACCAGTATACCGGTAATGCACTGCAAACTGAGTCCATCAGATCAGCTCTATCATGTATGCAGAGCATAGTGTTATTGCTCGCTATATTCACCTACAAAGTAAGTTGGTCGCCCTAGTCAATTCTAAATAACACACACTAAAGGTGATCAGGGGTTCTGTCACCCATATTGGACCCCCAAAAAATTAGTTCCCTCTGGAACTTTGGTTGTGACTTGCCATGTCTGCTATTAGTGTGCATAGTGCATAGGCTTAGTGTGGCTGACTGAAGGCCTCATAGCAATGCTAGCATCTTGGGTTTGCATAATTATTATTACCGTATAGCGGGAAATTTTCGTGCGGTTAAAATTTCGTTTCAGGCCTTGAAAACAAGTTTTTGTGGTCTTATTTTTGTTCTGGACCCATGACCCCGCGGCCACGTTTCAGATTTTCGTGGGCAAAATTTTCGTTTTCATGCTGTCTGGAACGAAAAGAACGAAATTTTTCCCTCACGAAAATTTCCCGCTATACGGTACACAAAGCATCTTTTGTCTAATCTTGTGTCAATCTTTTTCATTAAACTGTTATGACAAATTTGCCCCCCTTTGTTCTCCCCTTTAAAAACATTTGGACTCCCAGTAACTAATTTTACTAAGAAAATATTTGGGCCCCTTTGTGAAATATGGACCCCCCTAACATGCAAAACATGGGTGTTTCAAGTTGTGCAAATCATGATCAGTAATAAGATACAACTTTGTAGTTGCATGGCATAAAATTTCTGTAGCTATCACTAGCTGTATCTGCAGTTGAATGTCAGTCTACTTGTATCACACGTCACACAGCATTCCTATTCCTCCACCTTAATTTCACTCTTGCTCATAAGTAAATTATCTCACAAACTAACTGCTCTTAGCATGTAAATACATGTGTGTTATGTACAGTTGATGCACTTTGCTACAGCTGAATTTGGTCCTTGCACAACGTACTTACAAATCTAGCTTTCAATTCAAAATTTCATATAGCATTGACAGCCTCTTGGTAGCTAGAGGAAGAGTTTTATCCACTGAAGCATAGCTAAAGTGGAAGAATCATTCTATTCTGTATTCATATCTATATGCTGTTGTAATTAGTCATGGTCACACGAGCCACTACTTAGCTGTGATGCATCTGGCCATCAGGACACATTATGCAGTAGTAGGGCGTTAGTTATGTATCGTTGAATGATAACAACCCATAGCATGCAGCTGTATGAGAGGGGTCCAAATTTATGAGTGGGTCTATATACGTTTTACTGAAATATATAGGCAATCTCTGTCTTGCTAATGTTCACCAATGAAAAGATGGAATCTGAGTGACATTTCATGCATATATGCATTAATCAAATTCACCACAAACTGACCTGTTCACTCTCGGAGGATGTGACTAATGCATTAATAATATCACACTCACTGGCAAGGCATTCAGATACATGCTGAAGAATTAAAAAGACTCTGGGCTGTACTCACATCTTTACTGCTTTCAGAAAAGAATTGCACAGGAAAAGGGTATAGTTCTGAGACTGAACCGCCACCCAACTGGCCAAGTCTTTCTGAGGGCCTTTTTTGTCCTCACTGAGAACTGAGAATTTCCAGCCAGAAAAGTGTTTTTGAACAACTGCATATGCAAACCTATTAGCTGAGTGTGGTTTTGTTAGGCTGGCCTACAGGAAGCTGACAATAGGGAGGAGTTGATATTGCTAGTTTCTCTGTCAGTTTGAACTCAATAAATTCTAAGCTAAGCCTAAAATTATGCATATTTCACAGATACAATTTGATAGGAGCCGAAATGATCCGTTTCCACATGTGCTCTATATGGTTGCTTTGAAACTTCGAAAAGACTTAACGTATAATTAACTATTAATTTATAGTAAGAACGGGCTGACTGTCCTATAGACACAAAACAAAACAGCATCAAAATATAGCAAAACAAAATTAAACCTTTAAACTTGCTCAGAAGCTCTCTTGGACAGCTTACCAACAGCATGCAAGGCCTAAAGCTCACAGAAACCTTCTTATACAGTACTGGTAGATTGTATTTTTCTTCGTTTTGACTTGAATCCCTCGAATTTTGGCTGACACGTGCAAGTGTCAAGCTTGAAAAGTGGGTAGTCTATAAAATTTTGTTCTAATTTACTGAATTTGCCCTTCCAGCTCGATTCAAATAATCTGGGTGGGAGCAGTTTTCCTGTTTACCTGTTAGACATTTTGTGAGAGAATGTGTTTGTCAAAAGTGTCTACATAGTACAAAAAGTCTTCTACAGACTTGATTAGCAGTTTTTTGCTTTTTTCAACAAACGTTTTTTGTTCATCTGTTGTCTTTCAAGCCGCCTGGTAGTTGTTCCCTGTGAGTGGCAAAATTCGTTTTAGAGAGCTACTTGACCTTGACGCAATAATGAGCCATTTTGAGACCAAATCCTCTCAGCTTTGAGATAGTATCAAGAGTTTCTATGAGCCTATGAATATCATTACTGTTTTATTTTGATTCCTGCCCACTCAAAAACCTCTAACCTTAATGTTGTAGGTTGGATGTGATTGGCTGAGGACCTCCTCAGTAATGTTGCAGAAAGAGTGTAGTTTCTCTTGAAAGAACTTACACTGCTTGACTATGCTCAGAGTGGAGTTATCTGAAGCAGCGATTGAGTTGAACACTTTCGTTCTTAGGGGGAGATTGTTGCTTACATTTTCCTGGCTGATTTTGTGCTAGTAAGATAATTTACTGCGCAAAGTTCTGCAGCACATTGTGGGCCAGTTCAGAGCAAGTAATGGGACGGTATTTGAGGTGAATTTGGGCAGTTTAGAACACATTTACCCAATTCAGACTAAAAAGATTCAAGCTTCTGCAAGAGCGTGGAATTCAGAGTCCACACTTCAGATCCATACATCAGGACTGGAATGACACAGCACTCAATGAGACTGCGAGAAGACAAAAGATTGAGCAGGCCATGGAAAGCTCCCAAATGAGAAGAAAGAGGCACGAGCCTTGTTGATCCTTTCAATAATTGAGAGCTTGCTGGAAGTGGAGTAGTCCCACCAGACGCCCAGGCACTTCACTGAGATAAACAGGTATCACCAATTGTGAAATTTGCAGTGGCACTAGTCAGGGAGCCGTTACCAGACACCAGAACAACACACTTCTCTGGACAAAGCTGAAAGCTTTTAGATCTTGTAAAGTTGTCAATCAAGGCCACTTGTTCCCTGGCATCTTCATAGTTAGCGGCACTGGTGCGGATGTCGTCAGCATGGGCAAAGGCTCCCAGATAAAGGCCATTGATGCTCAACCCTAGATTTCTTTGCTTACAAGGAGTGGGTCAAGAACGAGGTTAAACAAGGACGGTGATAAAACTGATCCTTGTCGAATACCTATTGAGACACTGAAAGGCTTGGATAGCTGGTTTCCTAGCCTCACTTGACTCATTAGATTTGAATACCACTGGCGGGCGATCCTCCAGCACTTTCCCTTGATGCCGGCATGATAGAGTTCTTCTAACAGAACACAGAACTCCACTGTATCAAAAGCACTTGTAAGGTCATAGAAATAAGAATACTCTTTCATTTCCTTTCATACATGTTGAGGCAGATTCTTGACCAGCAGAAATAGAATCTTGACATGAGACGCCTGTCCTGTAAGCGGTCTGGGTTGACTTGGGATACTAGCCTCATCAAGAAAGGGGGATAACCTTTGTACAATAGCAATCATCAAGAACCTTGGAAAGAACAGAGGTCAATGTAATTCCTCTGTAACTCTTTTTGAGGAGTGGGTCTCTCCCCTTGCCTTTGTAAGCTGGAATGATCACACCATGCTTAAAACATGCCCGGATTTGCTCCAAATGACAGATGTGGTTGAGAATTTGACAGAGCCAGTTACGAAAGATTGGACCATTGTATTTGAGGTGCTCAGGAGAGACTCCATCAGAGCCTTTAGCATGTCCTTACTTGAGGCAGTGGATGGCAAACTCAATCTCCTCCACAGTAATATCAGGGTCCAAGATGTCATCATCATTTTCGTATGAGGCAAGGAGGTAGTCATATATCCTCGTTTCAGATTGCTGTATAGCCTTATTTGCATTTGACTGAGATTGGCCCAAGAGCTGAAAGTGATCAGCCCAGCACTCAAGGAGCTCTCTGGTGTCGCTGATGACATTTCCATCTGAATGTAACTAGATTAAATACGCATGCGCATTAGCAAACTCTGACTTTACTGCTAGTCAAGTTTTTTGTATCAACTAATCAGTCCCTGATAGCCTCCAGACTTTACTGTTGAAAAAAGTGAATGAATTAGTATAGAAAAATTGTAGGTAGGGAAGTGCTGTAAAAAGTAAGGAAACAAGGCATGCATGTTGCAATTTCAGCACATAACTACTCCATTTTAAAGCCCAAGTCTTGCAATCTAAACTAAGGGTTTTGAGAGTTGATTTACAAAAACAACATTGCCTAGGTTGCCTGCTTATAGCCAATGTACTGATTGGCGTGCATGATCTATGACTTCAAACCATTATCATAATTATATCAACCATATACAGCATTGTTTGAATTATATCAAATATATCAATTTAAAATGAAAATGAAGTAGTCGTGTACCAAAATTGTGACATGTATGCCTTGTTTCCTTACTTTTATAAAATTTTACTATACTTCTTAAATCAATAGAATTGTCCAAGGCCCAGGACTGACAGTAAAGGAGATAGATGATTGATTTTGTCCCTCGAGCTGCATGCCATATGTGCTACTTTGGACTTGTTGTCGAGCACTAGAATGTGTTCCTTTCCCTGGCCTGAATAAATATTCTCATGGAATGGCAAACCCAGTGAATTGCATATGCTAATTGAGTGGTCTCCTTGTCCCCTGATCACTGTTTACGTCCCTATTTGTATACTTCACACAATGTTTTCTATTTACAATTTATGGCAAAATCAAGGTGTTCTATACTGGTTAGTAACAATAGTAGTTTGTTAGGCTTGAGGTGGAATAGATAAGACCAATGTTTCAAGTTTGCACTTTTCAGTCCATGGCATTTAAACTGAGTATATTCTGGCCGTGGAACTAGTACCTTCAAAGAACTGCTTTCTGATGCTGTTTGTGAAATTACACATGTTCTGAAGCATTGTTGATGAGCTGGTAGGTAGGGCAAGAATTTGACTGTGAAATCCTTTATGTACCTATATATATATATTGTAGACATAAGGTAGTCATTAGGGTATGAGATTTCGATTACTTGAAACTCATTGAAACAAACTGATGTCAACACTTTGATATGATATTTCACAATGACTAACAAAACTACATGATTAGGTTGTTGTTCCTGAATGAGTGACGATAGTGCCTGTTATAGTTGCTCTGTGGCTTAATGGTTGGTGTTTAATATCTTTCACCATGTATATATTTATCTTGAGTATTTAGTATTCTGCAAGATAAATGTTCTTCCAATGAACTGGAAATGCATGAACCATAGAGCAGAGGAGGTATGCCATCTAATCAATATAAGGAGATCCATAATCTGAAAGAGGTTTCCAGGCAAACAGGCTTCCACAAGCAAGACTACTAGCTGAAGAGAAAGTGCCATGATCTGACTTTGAATAAGCTTGTACTATTAATAGGTGAGACGATACATGCAGATAGCAAACAACTGTACATGGTGAAACAGCTAGGAAGAAAGAAGACAAGCTAATTAGCACTGAACAGCAGTGAAAAATTGTATACATCACTAGAGAGTGCTAGAGAGTGTATGCCTACAGATCAACAGCTTTGTTACATGATCAAGTAACTGACATTTCTTCACATTATGTCACTATCGTCATTCATTCACCGTTATTGTATAATTCTCATCTTGTTGTGAGTGTGGTTATCAACAGTCAGTCTACCAAGAAAGATTCACAGATCAAAACAATGTTTCAGTAAAAACTAATAATAATAATAAAATTAATTATACGGTCACTAGATAAAGGCTGTAATAAAAGTCTTACCGTAAGTAGTTTCTGTACCCATTTGTGTGACTCATGAGCTCTTCCATTTCCTTGAATTTCTTGCAATCACTCATTCTGATATCCTGGACATAATCATGCCAAATACAGTAATTGCATGGTTTCATCACATACATTTACCTTCCACGTTAGATTTGATAGGTGTGATTGGCCCACTATAGCCCGGACAAGTGATAAAAGTGATTTTGCACAATGGAAGTTTCTCAGTTGAAATAGATGGTAACATACATCAATGAGATTATGAACCAATCTAGCCTGTAAATTGACAATACATAAATACATAATGGTTTGACACTCTTCTTGTACAATTATATACTCTTGATAAAAAACAGTTTACTATTACTACTCTGTGTACCTTCTTTTTCTTAGAGTTTGCAGACTTGCAAAATGCAATAGCAGCTTTGGAAATCTGATCACAGCATGAATTCTGCAGCCAGATCTTTACACTATGTGGAATGCTTTCTTGTGAAAGCAATATATATCGTAACAAATCTGCTGCTGGTATTTCTGCAAACTGTTTGTAGGTCACTGCTGTCATCCTATACCATAAATTAAAATATAAATGTTACTACTCTAAATCTAATTGTATGCATATACTTTGTAGCAACTTCTTTTGCTGGTACGTTCTTTTCCGTTAACCAAGTAGTGTCATTTTGAGGGTGATTTGTATAAAAACAATCTGGCTGTATGTAGTAAATTAAGGTGCTTAATGCAAATCACACGAACTATATAGCTTCATTATTATAGCTCATACTTTTTGCTTTCTTAAAATCTTTTCAATTGCTTCATGCATTGGTTGCATAGATACTATCCAGAATTTTTCATTTGAGAGTTGGTTGAGCCACTCTGGTAGAGTTTGACCATTTATCAGTACTCTCAGCTCACTTTCTCCACATATATTTTCTGCCCAGTATTCTATAACCTATATAATACAAGTTATCACTTGGGTACAAACGCTAATACATTACAGCTACCTTTAATACCACCTTTTGTACTGGTAGAACAAAATTATCCTTCCATTCTTCCATTGTTAATGAATCATGTATGCCATGTGCAGCATCATATGTCTCCTCACTGCAACTGTTCGTACAGCCAGAGAAAATGTGCAAAAGCATCAGGGTTGATATACAAGATTGGTCCAATTTAAAACAATGACAAGAAGGCATATCAGCAATTTCTTTCAATTTTTTGAGGAAACTTCCTATATTAAAATCAATGGAAAGATATTTTATACAAACTTATCATCATGTACATCTCAATGGAAAACATGAATGGATTGGATTACTTTGATTAGTATATATGTAATGCTGTCAATAATAGGTAATATGTGTAAATCCCTCTCTCCCTGCGAACATAATAACCATACAAATACTGTCCCTCTACAGGCTCTCTTTCCTTATTCTTATATATCAGTGACATAATTTGACACTGGCCTCATTCCCTGGACCCAAGTTCTTACCAATAATACTACCCAAGGGCACGTGTGCAAAAAGAATAACTCATTGCTCTTGATCTTCATTAAAATACACACAAACTTACTTGCTCCAACGCTTTGATTGAGAACCAACATGCATTTATTCATGTACTTCAAACTTTCATGAGTCAACCTAGCTTCAGTCAATGGAGAACTGATACTCCTTTTACCAAGATTTAGTTGTAGCATCGTCCAAAAGGTTATATTACCAGAGAAAAAGTAATGCTGGTGCTTGAACTGTGTATGACAGGTACTTTAATTGCAATACTACTACTCTGAGTACCTTAAGGACAGTTTAAACTGTGCGTTATTAAACCTGTCCCTAAGGTGATGTTAACCATTACCTTTGAAATGTGTTGAAAAAGATTGTAATCATTCCAAAATGGTGGTTGATTCTAAAATCAATAACAAAAGATATTATGTAAATGGAAAGAGCCATAACTCCAAGCAAACTCAACTTACTTTGGTTTTAATTGAATGATAGCACATGAAAGCAACTCTCTTAGATGGTATCATGGTTAATCTTGAGTACATTTCTTCATCACTATAATTAAAATGGTATAAATGGTATAAATTCAGTTGAGAAATTTAAGTCACCATTGTTTATCTGACTTACATGTTCTTGGAAGTCAATGCTTCACTTAGCCACTGGGTCCATTGTGGAGCAAAATTACTAATCAGGTTCTTCCATCTCTGACATACTTGAGAACAGCTATTTAGATCTGTCAATTTATTGATACAATATTTTATGTTCTGTCAGAGAGGAGTAGTTAGATCTGATTATAACCAGCTTACGATGCAAGTTTAGCCCATAGGAGAATACCATCACAACAATTTCATTTGGAAGGATATTCATGTTCGCCATATTGAGTAGGAGGACCATGGCAACGTGATTTCCCGCCAGCAATGATTTTGAGTTTTGTGCTCATGCTCATGCTCAATAAACATTCGGTAACGCCCCTTTTTGCAAATGGAGCTCCAAGGTTGGAGTTGGAGACAGACTCTCTCAAGGCTGTTGGTACTTGGAACTCTTGTATATGGTGTTCATGGACAAGCTTTGAGTAAGTTTTCAATCAGCTAGCATTCTGCTTTGAAGGGTAAATCTACTTTTCATGAGAATTACCACCTTGTTTATCTATGAAGGCTGTACAGGTATTACAGAGTGTGGAAGTAATTCTTTGTGTTCAAACTCGACATGTGTATGCAATGAAGGATATTTAAGCATATCAGGAATGAATAATGACTGCATTTCAGAAGAGGGTATGTCAGATTCTGCATTCTCTGTATATATGTTCAGTGTGTTGACTGATTTGCTCAATATGTTACTTCTTACAGATCCTAATCCAGATTGCTCTCCATATGATTCTAACTGCTTCTATTGTGGTAGGGACTCCACTGGTCCGTGTTCAATGTACGTGAGTACCAAACTTAGTGATAATTTCTGTTGCATGCATAGCATTGAACCCTACTAGATAGTCAAGTGATAGTCTAGTGATTGACTCTCCTAGAATAATCTTAACTAGTCATTTTGCAGTAAGGAATGTGATGTATCACAATATTTATTCTTGACAATGTTTTGTATAATGTTATTTGCAGATGTACAAGTTCATATAATTTGGTGGAATCAAGTCAGTCCTGTGTTTTAGATTGTCCAGCAGGGGTCTCACTGCTACTAGCAGTAGTGGGCAATGGCAACATGGTTGTGAGAAGGGTGTGTGAAGGTATGTTGGTTATCAATATATATATAGTATAAAGTATGTATGGTATATTTTATTGTTCTGTTTGTAGACGTACCTGGTGGTTCAAGCTCCCTACCACAGTGGGCAGTCATTGTGATTGGAGTAGTGGCAGGAGTGATAGTTTTGACAGTGTTTGGAGTATTATTAGGAATTTCAATTTACATACTCACAAAGTCAAGGTACAAAGGGAATATTGCAGTGAACTTTCCCCTTCAGTACTACAGTTTCACACTAATGCACCTCTGCAGCACAACTGGCCAGTTTGACGTGGAGGACTCTCAAAGAGGACTCACTGATTCTAGAGCAGCTACTTTACGGACAAGGCGTTCAAATTCATTTTCATACCACAAACAGGTATGTATAGATGGCTTTTACAGTGTCAATAATTCTACAGTACTGATTTTACACATAATTACTGTCTTATAGGAAAATGAAAAAAGTGTAGAAGGACACAAAAACCAAGCATATGGTGAGTGATAACATTGTCTAGCATAATATGACTGTGTTATTAAAATTGTTTATGAATACATGTGTGCAGAGGAGATTGACGGTGATGATGAAACAGTCTTTAAACACAAGTTAGACTACCTACGTAGTCAGGCAGAGATATTTCTGAAGATGTTGAATGACATGAGAAGGAGGTTGAAAGAGTTACCACCAGATGCCCCAGCAGCAACACAGTATCGGTTAGTGCAACGAAACTAATAATCAGCTGACAATATAATTTAATAGCTGTTTTCCTTCTGTGTATTAACTTTTCACGTACACAAATTACAGGAATGTCATGAAAGATGTCACACGACTTCTCTTTCTCTTGAATAAGAAGCCGTCAACAGTTGAAATGCCACCAGATGGCTTACAGCTACTGAAGTGGTCACAACAAATACTTGAGCGCTATCTAGCATCTCAGGTATTACATGAATTGCATGTCTATGAAGTGGCATGTTGATGTATGAGGGGGTAAACCTATTATCGCTGATTTCCTTTTCATAGGGTATGGCACCCAAACCGTGGCAAACCAACAGACTGAGTGTATTAGGACCACAAGAGGAGACACAGTTTTAGATAAAGATATAATTATACATGCATGTCACTTTTTTATATCCAGTGGCACAGATTTTATTTTCAAGTGTTTTAATTAACTTGTTTTCAAACTGCATTTTAACACTACCTGTTCATAACAGTTTGTATTATTTTAAGTGCTGTTCAAAGATCTTATTATGAAATAATTATAGAAGATACAAAGTGTGCTGCAAGATAGGTATGCCTTACTGTTACAGCAACGTAAGGTAAATTGCAACGAGGATTAACGTAAAAGCACATTATTTTCTCAAGCTATAAGATTAAAAATGAACTGTCCATTGTCCACTGACTACTATAGGAGTTAAAACACCTGCAATACACTGCTGCTATGAAACCAAGATTGAATTACTCCTGATAATTTCTGAACTTGTTGACCTTCGTACTTCCTTCCGATCCTACAGAAATGCATTATCATTACTATATATACAACAATCAACACATAACTTAATAAGAAAGAAATCTTTGTGCATCTTGGATAGACCCAGGATTACTAATGAACTCTTCTGGATGGATCTTAGGCAAATTATGCAAGCACTAAGAAAGATTACACTAAATTTTAGAATTTCACTGAAATGACATCAATACAATAGTTATACCTCTTCTAAATTCCAAGAGTGTAGTTGGCATCTGTTCAGTCCGTGGTCTTTTTGTGGGCGGTAATTCATCGTTGTCCTCTGTTGAATCTCTTTTGGTGGAGTGTGAACCACATTCACTCTGAGGTGGTTCAGGGAGAGATGGAGTACTCTTCTGGGTTGTTATCCAGTGTATAGACTGGATATGAAATACAAGAAAGTAGCAGCAAGTGAACAACACTATCATAAATCTGGCTGAAAATTACTGTTATATCGGCACCCGATTGGTGATTTAATCATTGGTTATATCTGACACTCTGACAATGACTTACTGTATGTACTCTAGGTTGTATTGTCAGCCATTCTTTGAAACTAACAACCAATCTAAAGCCTCCATTTCTCCACTGATCATACTTCTCTCTCATTTCTTTGTCAAGTAATACCTTCCTTGCTCGATCTATCTGGATGAATTTCTTCTCAGCTAAGAAGCAAGAAGGGCATAATATTGAGAGCATTATTTCAGTCTGAATGAAGTAACAAATGAACAAATTCAGACGCTACAGATATAAGAATGCACACAGTCTGATACTACTAAGAACAACAACTAGCCTCTTCAGCCAGGTTCCCTAAGTACTAAGATGTGCAATGATAACTCAAAGTCTCAATAGCAAGCCACACCTCCTTTAGTTTAGTGATTGAAGAAGTCTTGGAACAAAAGAGCTTGACAATATTAATTTACTTGTGACTACACTATGTTCAACTCAATGGAAAGTCGATTCAAGATGCTGGTCAAGGTATAAAAAGAGTCAATATTTGTAACATAAACAGACTTATTTTTGGCTTTGAAGATTTTGATGCATGAGAGCAATTAGTCTGCCTCCTTTAGCAGTAAGGTGGATGCCTTGTAATTGGGCAACTCAAGATTCTCTATTCACAAGTCAAAATAAGACTAGCAGATAGTAAAGCAATAGGCAACAGTAACTGCCAAGCTACAAAAGTGCATTTTTGGTGCAGATACAACACTCTTGTAATCATCTAATTATAGTTTGAGGTTAGCACACTGGCAGTTACAAACTTTTGAAGCAAGCTGATTCTGACAGTCTGAAAGATAATACCAAAAATTGTATATAATATCTATACAGTCATATAGTTGTGACAAATACTGTAATCTGATTGGTCAATTACAGGTCTCTATTGAGCTTAGGGACCTAGGAAAGCCCAATAGTTTCAAACAACTAATACTACCAGTGTCTTCTCTTGTTTTCTTGAAAAACCGTCCAGCTTGTTCAAGTAGCTATGCTGTGGTTCTGAAGTTTGACCTCTGAACTCATTTCAAAACCACTCCCATCTGGGTCAGCTTGAAAAGAAGACTTGAAGACTCGTCGTAAGTAGCTTGAGTATGATACTATCTATGGAGGACAGTCCATAGCTGGACAAACTTGAGAGCAAGCCAAAATGAATCTTTCAAGTCTTTCAATTCTAGCTATATAGCTGGACAAAGACTGAATTTGACCAAGATGAATAATCTTGATCTTGAATATAATAATAATAATAAGTAACAGTCGCTCAGATTTTCGTGGCTATCCAATAGAATTTCTTGCTCTGTTTTGTTGCTAGGGCCATTAGGCCTATATTCAGAGGCCTCGTCCAATGGTCTCTACGCTATTTAGAGGCCCTCAAGCCCTTAGTAGCATCCTCGCTATGCTTGGGACACTACAGCCTCGGGCCTTCGGTCCTCTAAATAGTGTAGAGACCTTGGACTCGTTCTCCATTATTTTAGTCTTGTAAACCAGGTGAGGCAAAAATTAAAATGCTGTGTCTAGAGAGCCGGCCAGCAGACTGTATACTTTCCTATTGCTTTTGTATTGCAGAGTTATATATAGTCTCGCGTAGCCAGACCCCTTTCGCTCCGCCTATATGGCTCCGCGGGAAAGGGGTCTGGTGTATCTCGCATCAAAAAGTTGTGCAGAGGCCAGGAATTTCGGCCTGACCAATGAAATCACAGAACACGTAATTATCGCTCTGGGATTGATCAATAGCTTCCGTGCGCATTAAATAGAAACAACGCACAACGGAGTTTTCAAGTAAAATTGCTAAAAGAACAGAGAACCATCCACAAAATTCAGAAGCAACAGCTAAGCTAGGGTGCCAGGCCTTGACACAGGTACGAATGAAAGCTGTAGTGTGGTTTTTGAACGTGAGAGAAGCGTATATGTCTTTTAGAAAAATCCGTCAGCTCTTAGATAAAAAATACTTACTTTAGCGATGGCAGATCTTTTCAACAGCTTATAGCAACCAAGAGCAGCTAACGCTGCCATGGTCTACTCTGTCAAGAGTGAGAAATAGGCTCGAGAAAACTATATTTTACTTACCCCGCCCAAAAAATTGAAAATTTTTTCATCCTGTTATGCAATAATTGCATTCCATTTGCACAACTTTTTGATGCGAGATACACCAGACCCCTTTCCCGCAGAGCCATATAGGCGGAGCGAAAGGGGTCTGGCTACGCGAGACTAAGTTATATAATACATATTATCCGGATTTTGCCGGCACCATTGACTACAATAATTATATTCAGCTTTAGTTTACGGTTACTTTACCTGCAGACTGCTCAGATGATTCAGAAACTTTATCTGGATGATACCTCTTTGCTAGTACTTTAAATTCAACTTCAATCTGTTCTGCCTGTGTACAAGTTCATAATTGGGTAAGGTGATCACTATTTTTCTATGTAAAATTTTTTCAAACCGTCTGTTATAAGCTATAAGCTTTACAATCATCTATCATGTATAATTACTATAGATCTACAGCTCACAGTGGATTTTTCGTCGCAGTTTAGTAGCTTATAATAGTCCTCGGCTGGATCTATGGTCTCTTTCAGCAAGCTATCCATGCTAAACGGCACAGCTCTTGATGACCAGGGGAATCCCCAAGCTAAGGCCCGAACTCCATTCCACCCCTTGAGATCCCATTCCCAAGTTTTGTTTTCCTGACCTTTGTGCTTTGTGATCATGCGAGTGATCATGCTCTGCTCCATCACCAGGTTTACCATTTTTAAACACCTCCAAGCAAACAGAGCAATGTCAACAGTTAGAAGGTTGGAAGGGAGAGTAGCTGTTGTCACTGCATCTACTGATGGGTTAGTAATGCTATAATAAAATGACTTTATATTAAATACTCCAGATCTATCCAATTTGTGGTCGATGTGTGTTCTCTAAATTTAGAATTGGATACAGCATTGCAAAGAAACTAGCTAATGATGGTGCCAAAGTGATGGTGAGCAGCCGCAAAGCAAAGAATGTAGAGAGTGCAGTAGAATCGTTGAGGCAGGAGGAGAACGTTACTGTTATGGGAATGGTGTGTCATGTGGGTAAGGAAGAAGACAGGAAAAACCTCATCAAAGAAGTAAGTTTTTAGAACCGAGTATTATTTGCTTTTTATACATGTCATTGCAAGAACATATCAAGATCCAAGTTATTTTCTTTCACAGACGGTAGCAAAGTTTGGCAAACTTGATATTTTGGTGTCCAATGCTGCTGTTAATCCAACCTTTGGACCTACATTAGAGGTATAAACATGATTTGATATTACAATCTTGATTACATTGTAATACTGCTTTCCCTCCAATAAACCTTAAGACTCCTGCGTCAGCTTGGGACAAGGTAGGGTGACCATTGGCAATTAAAATTGGGAGGAATCACATAGAACGTTGTACTTATCTCTTATCAGATATTGGACGTGAATGTCAAGGCGGCTGCTATGCTTGTTAAAGAGGCACATCCTCACCTTAAATCAAGTGGGTATGTTCTCGTTATGTTGTACTATATTGGTACCCTAATTTTTCTCTGATTTGTTTAATTAGACATGGTTCAGTTATTTTTGTATCATCCATTGGAGGTTACGTACCATTTTCAGNCTGTTAAGCTCTTATGCTGAGATTAAGGATGGTTCTGTTATATTTTTGGTTCGACTGATTCCCTTTCAAGTGTTTGTCAAAGGAATGGATGGTACAAGTCATACCATTCGAATCCCCTCCAAATCACCACAGGTTCGACCTTGATTTTGTTATTAACAGAAGCATAGCTTGTGTTCAAAACAGTATAATTATTGATAGTGAAAATGTAAATACTTTTACCGTATAGTGGGTAAATTTGGCGAGAATTAAATTTGGCGAATTGGCAAATTATTTTGCAAATCGCCAAATTATAAATCACCAGACAGTTTCATATGCACGCACGCGCATATAAACAATGCAGTGTGCAGAATTAAATCACTAAATTTAAAATCACCAATCATGCTAAAAAGTGAATTCACCAAATTTTAAGCCCACCAAATTTACCCGCCATACACTATTATGTGATTAATGTAATCTGATCGGTCAGTAGCAGGGCAATATATCCTCCTGTATTGCACAGATGATTATTGCACACTTTTTTGTGCCATTCTCAGCCAACTCCGTCATAATTATTGTACCATATAGCGGGTTTTAACTTTCCTGGTTTTCACAGATCACAGTAAGTTTTTATCTCATCTGCAAAAGTTAAGTGAAAAAAAATGTTTGATGAGAGACATCTGCTAAAGTTAGACACTTCAAACTTTCCGGCTATTTGATTCAGCATTCCTGAAAATGGGCAAGCCACTCAGGCAGCAGAATTCAAGGTGTCACATACGCGTGATTGTCATACAGGGCTTAGTAAGACTTGTCCAGTTTTATTCAAAGAGTTTTGCTTACTAGCTTTACGTTTGTGATGAATCTCCAACTGTATCTTAGTGCCCTCTGTGCTATGAGTGTGTAGCTGAAACATACAAGTGGCATTTGTCACGAACAGAAAGACTATGCGTTAGCAACTATAAGTATGCAAATCTGCTAACATGTCATGTCAGATACTGAAAATACACTCATGCAGAGACTACCACGCGCTACAAAGCCTTGCACAGTCACATAATGACATTTTAGTCTGATGCTGACTCAGCAGAGCCAAGAATTTGGACATAATGTACCAGATTCTCTTGCTCCTTAGTGAGGGGTGGAGTCTGGAGACAATACTACTAGCAAAACTTACCCTCGAAACTCCACTATCTAAGTGAAGCATAGTCTCACGTAGCCAGACCCCTTTCGTTCCACCTATATGGCTCTGTGGAGAAGGGGTCTGGTCTATATCACACATGTTAAACTTGTGCAGATCAATGGAATACAATTGCATAATATTAATTTTAACAAGATGGAAATTTTAAATTTTTTATGGGTGGAGTAAGTAATATAATTATAGTCTTCTCGAGCCTATTCTTACAGAGCAGGGCAGGGCAGCGTTAGCTGCTTTTGGTTGCCATAAACTGTTGAAAAGATTTGTCATCGCTAAAGATACTTAAATGTGATCTAGATCTATGAGCTGATGTGTATTTTGCTAGCTAGAGTGCCAAGCCTTGATACTAAAATGAATGAAAGCCATGGTGTTGTTCTTGAAAATGAGAGATGCGTATGTGTCTTTAGCTGTTGCTTCTGAATTTTATGGATGGTTCTCGATTCTTCTACAACACCTCTTGTAAACTCCATTCTGCATTATTTCCATTTATCATGCACCAAAACAATTACAGAGCAATAATTAGTTTTCTGTGATTTTATTAGCCAGGCCAAAGTTCCTGGCCTCTGCACAAGTTCAGACCCCTTTTACCGTACAGAGCCATACAGGCAGAGTGAAAGGGGTCTGGCTATGCAAGACTAAGTGAAGCACTGCCCATGCAGTATTATTGAATACTTAGAGAATGACTGCTAGTTATGAATTTCACGGCTTTAAAGTTTTGAAATAGCCAAAAGTTGCTTCTTATTTGCTGTATTAAGTTATATTATAGCTATATTTTGAGCTTCTAACTATTTGATTATAAAATGCAGTTCATGCTGTAAGTGTTACTAGCTGTGAAGGTGGTTGGAATCTATTTTTCTTTGGCTCCAACTTAAGTGCCAAAAAATCATGTAAAAAATCTATGATTAAACTTCAAGATCAGGCAATATTGTGGCAGTATATACACTGCCACCCTCGAGCTAAGTATTTTACCACATTGCCTTAATTCTCAATCATGCAATGTATTACTAGACAGATGTAAGGCATCAATGGGGCGAGCCTGAGCGCATAGAGCTTGCATGTAGAAGTAGGTGTGTAATTTTCTGGGTGAAACCTAGAAGTAGTTTTCTAATTTGACGATCGGATTATTTTGATTTTGACATCAGTATCAGTCTTTGCTTTCTTTCGTGACGATCCAGTCCTATGGCTACATCATGCATGCAAGCTCGTCTGGCTGGTGAGACTACATGCAAGCAGAGTGCGTAAGCATGCAGTGCGCTAGCTGGATCGTCGAGCGCTAATGAGGTTTATGCATTGACTCTGACTCTTTCTTGGGCAAGACAACTCTGTGCATCTCTCTCAGAAGTTGTTTCCCTCAGGCATCGCTGTTGTCGACGAGCTGAATATCTTTGTCTATACCTTGAAAGTCTCCTTTGTCATCAGGCATTTCTCTAGCTATGGTCTCTGTACAGTTCTCTTTGCCGTGCAAGGCATTTTAGTCGTGCATTCTTTCTCTGAAAAGCTTAAACCACTGTTACCACGTGATATTGCGCAATTGATTTCAATATTGCAACACCACGTTTGAATAATTTGAATGTACAGAAAGTGTCCACCATGTACAAACCAACAAGCAGAAATTTTATCGTTTACAAGACTATGTGGGGCTCGCTCAGGCTCGCCCCAATAAAAATTATTGTTATACTGACTGTATGAAAGGCCTACTATTGATACTCTTCAAATTAGTAATTCCCTGTGTTATTTTAGTCAGTCATTGATTAGTTTTGTTTGGAAAACTCTATTTACTAAATTGTTTACTTTTGAGAGACTATAATTATATAAGATGTCTATTTCTTATTTCAGACCTACTCTGTTGCTCATTTCAAGAAGCTTTTGCAAGAAAAGTGTGGTGTTCGGCCAGAAGAGCAGCGACTACAATTTGGTGGAAAGCAGCTTGTGGATCAAATGACTCTGGGCGATTATAATATTATTAATGGCTCAACACTTCATCTTGTGGCAAGGCTGAGAGGTGGTCTAGCATTTGTGTCTAGCTCCAGTTATCACACTGGAAGTACATTGAAGATGCCGTGTGGTCATGCTATGGGTACAGCTGCTCTGTACAGCCACTGTACTGTGGAGATACAGAAAAACAAAACTAACATCTGCTGCCCTAGCTGTTCTAGTCAATGGTCGATACAGACTTTACGTCAGTGTACAAATCTCTCCACTGGCCAATTGAGTAAGATTGAAGAAGGTTTAGCAAGAAATTTCTGTCTTCAAAGTTTACCTGGGGTGTTGCAGTGTGATAGCTGTGGTGGTGTTTGGAGTAGCACTGCAGGCTCTTGTGGTTCCACTTGCCCATCATGCATCCTGAAACAAGGATCCAGTGACACAGAAACTGTCAAACTTCTTGCTGAGTGTGAGGTGAAAACTATTGGTCACGCTTCATGTCCTCGCATCAGAGCCTGCCCCTGTTGTGGAAAGCTTATTGAGCATATTGAAGCTTGTAAGAGGGTGGACTGCAACGGGTGCAGCACGACTTTTTGCTTCAATTGCTTGACAATTCGTGTTCCGAGTTATCGTGACTACTATCCTTGTCCTGATAAGTGCCTCACTGCTCCTAGGCAAACTACTATCCCACAGCGCAAGTGAACTTGCTTTACATCATGCTATATGTATTGGTGACAATCACTCTGACATGACATGCTTTAATTACTAATTTTGCTGTTGTCATTAATTTTACATGAACAAAATGTATTGTTCCATAGACAATGATACATAATATAAACTCTTGCTGTGATCGTTTACCTATACACTGTTATACGTACCATTTATTGATCACTCTGACATGACAAGTATTGCTTCAATAATAGTTTTGCTGTTGTCATAATTATACTGAAACAAAAATGTTATTGTTGGACAATGTTACATAAACTTTTGCCGTGACCCTATCTATGGTTATAGATCATTTATTGCATAATAATAACTTTAATTCTGGTATACTATTATAGTGTATAGCTCTCATTATTCCAGATGTTGTCTATGATATTGAGCTGATTGAATTGTTTGTGTCAACTCTTTGCAAAATATTCAGGTAAACAAAACTCAAGTTTTATTTTGCAGTGGATCATGACATAATGATTACTATTCTCATTAGGAAAAATGAACACTCTTCAGCTTATGTTGCATCAACTGTCCGTAATTCAACTACCTACCAGCATTTCCTTTCTCACTTAAGTAAGATGCATAATTATTGCACCGTCATGACATTGTATACATGTTGACAAGCAGTATGTGAATTTTCTTTAGGTTCAGTCAATTTAAAATGTGAGGTGATGGATAAAGTATCAAAATTCAATGTATTTTATTATCATGACATTAACCAGTATGAAACTGTAGAAATATTAAAAATTGAGCGTTTTGAATTGTTAAATGAAAATTAAACTCAGTGATCATGATCCATGATTAATTTTTGATTGTGGGACAATAATTAATACAGTTACCTAACACAGTAATGATACACTATACACCTAAGTGTACCTGCATGATAAATCACAGCTGGCAGCTACATGAGATTGTACATGTGCTAATTACCATTGTTCTTCCGTTCGATCAGTCGATCTGCAACTTGTGCTGTTTGTCTGAGAGTGTGAAAGACCTCATCGAACAGGTCCTTCAGAGGTTTATTGAGGTCTGACAGTGAGTGCTTCATGGGTGCTCTGCTTGCATCAATGCTCTCATCACCATGACACTGTACTGCTGCATACCTGTTCTTATGTACCAAACTGGCAGAGCATGTACACTCCTGAACGAGCTGATCATATCTCTGACGCAGTGTGCTGTACTCCTCATCCAGTTCACTGAACAATGACATTCCTGACTGAGCTGAACTGTTGTTTGACTTGTTACTCCTATTTACTGGACTCTGAACAGCTCTGTGGCTTGGGGTGGAGGCTGTTTGGGGTGGTGCTTGAAGTTTGGGAGATGATATCATACTTTCTGTGGTCTCAGATATCTCCTCATGTAACTTTAACCTTGTTTGTAATTCAGCTATCTCCAATTCTGCTCTTTCTACATTCTTAGACAGCTCCTCATTTTCAGCCAGTACACCCTCCAGGTCACGGTCGACCTTTTGCTTTTGATAACTCAACTTCTGAACTCTTTGAGTTAGTTCGACTACAAGTTTTTGAAGCTCCTGTACCTCCGCTGATCTATCAGCTTCACCATTAATGACATCTGTATCATCCTGACTTGTTCTCTCAGGACCTGCGCACAAAGTCTTATCTTCTTGGTGCTTTAGTTTCTCCTCTAGCTGATCATACTGCACTTTTAGATGAATGTAGTCTTGCTCTAAATCCCCCAGAGCAACACTCTTCTGATGGATAAGACTCTGTTTGCTTTCACAGGCTTTTTCCAGTCTATGGTTGGACTTTTCTAGCTCATCATTCTTGAGCTCAAGTTGTTCACAGGACTTGATTGAAAACTGAAGAGAGTCTCTTGATTCACTGAGTTGCCGATAGGCAGCCTACATTATTAACAATATTATGATTACAAACTATAATCTGAAATGTTGTGTATTCTTAGTATGTAACTAGGACAAAATCACATGTGGGCTGGTGTACAAAATCACATACAACGATGTGCAAAAATCTTGTGAAATATAGTGCAAGAAAGTCATGAGTGATTGCTGATAAGATTGTCAGAGCAAATGTGGATACTTAATTGCTAATCTTACATGACGGATTGTCAATCATATAGCACTGTAACTACATGTATGCATGCCTAGCCTGAGGAAGGGTTATAATTCTAGCTGCCAACCCTTCCCACCTTGTTTTAGAAAGTCTATCTCAAGTGTTCCTATTTATAATCCCCTTTTGAGTACAGATTAACTACTTGAACTCAGAAATAATATTCAAGCAACAATCAACCTTATACAATGATTAATTCATTGCTTACTTTGAAAAAGGTTTGCCAGGTTAACAGCACCAAATATCATACATAATACAGTCTATACACTTGAAGTCTAGTACAAGGTCATCAGGGTCAAATAGCCTTCAGGGATCTGCATTGGCTTAGCAGGTTCAAAGGTCAATCTAATGGAGAGCACACCCTTGGGCCTCATAAGTTTCTTACAGACCCTGATCATAACAGTCTTGCACATAAGATTTTTGAACACCCTCATAATATTATGATTCTTTTATACCCTCATTGACTAGTATCATAGTCAACCTAATTTTGACACTGATAATAATTATTATTATATTTACCGCTGTTTCTGAGAAATTAATGAACGTACATTTTTGTCTGCTAGTGTTTCTTCAGCAAATTCCTGCAGTCGCCTGAGCTTCTTCTCTAACTCTGTGTTCTTCTCTAAGAGAGTTTTTCCTAATAGAGCTGCCAATTTGAGCTCTAATGTGTGTACATATGTGTCAGATTGCAATAGTAGTCTGTTACCGATAATGTTCTCAAATGGCACAGTGTTTCATCTTAAATTCCACACAGCATCAACAATGGACTTTGCACACACATAGTTGGCAAGTCTCAGACAAAACAATATTATTTACAGCTACACACATCCTATCCAAGTTCAATGTGACCGTACAGATAGTCTACAAAGCAGCAGTATATATGTAGTCTCGTAATGCACTTAGCAATAAGCAAAGTGGGGAAGGCCTGGTTTACGAGGCTAGGGTAGCAGGGAGGCTACATACACAGGCAAGCAACTTGGTGTACAAACTGGACTCAAGGTATTAAAAGACAGTAAACAATTGTTAATGAGTACCAGGTTGTGGTAGGCAACAATGTCCTGTATGTGAATGTCAACAAAAGCCCTTCAACAGAATAGCAATAGAAAGGATATTGCTCAACTGCTACAAACATACACATACAGTAAGGCAAGAGACATCTCTCTTTATTAAACTTTCACTGTCAATTTAGATTAGGTTAAATAGGTGTAATTGTACACTAGAATACATGATACACAGGATGTGAATTGCCTCGATGCCTTTCTACCATAATCCTTCAACAATGGATGACCAACCACATTCAAGCACCTATCATATATATATATATATATATATAAATAGCCGGTTTATATTTTTCATTTATATCAGATTCTGTATCTCCTTCACAGTTTCAGACATTGACTCTTGATGAGATAGAACCAGAGAACCATACCATAGGTACTCACCTTCTACGGAATCCGTATCTTTGCCGGTTAGATTCAGTTCTTTTCTACTAGAATGAAGCAGCTCAAACATATCTAGCTCAGCCATCTTTCAGAGCTGCCGTACACACACGACATAGAATATCCAGAACTTTTGAAACGTAAAACTACGAACGTGGACGGCCTTATATAGCCGCCGCTGGCTGGCTAGGCCGGCCTTATTATGTTGTTCGATGTTGGCTAGCGCATGCGCACAATGAAAGCACATAATTATACAATCGTGGCTATATGATGCAATTCAGTACGCAAAAGCGGTAAGGATCGATCTACACATCAGCACGGTCACACGCAGTGCATCCCTCAAATTCACTTTTGTTACTGGCATTAGTTTTTTTTGTAAAAAAAAAAAAAAAAGGAAGGGTGATCTTTTAGCAGTATTATGTCATTGAACAGTTTAACAAGAAACAACATGAACAAAAATTATTAACAATAACAGTTTTGTGTGAGTTGATATAATATTTACATAGCAATGGTGATATACAACTATAGAACTATAGGATAAATAATATTGTTTGCAATGATGATGGAAATGATTATTACGATTGTCGCAAAACAAGTTCTTTTGCTGTCTGGCGGACGTCCACAATACTTAAATGACAATGTTCTAGATTTTGCTCCAACCACACTCTACCTTTAAAAGCTACAAGTTCCCACTCACAACGAAGATGAGCAAAATACTCTTCGAAACAAGAAAGGGCAAGTGCAGTACACCAAAAGTGAGCTTTGGAGTTATCTTCAGTTTGAGCAACACAAGGAGCACTCCGGTGCAGAAGTTTCCTAATTTCATCCAAGGGAATGCCAATAGCATACGAAAATGCTCGATTCATTGGCCAAGTTCCTTCAAATAGTTGCATGTGAACAAGGGGAAGAAGTTCGTTAGGTCTTCCAAGATCCCCCCAATCAGGTTCAACGCTTGAGTCACTCTCAGTGTCAGAGATGGTGAAATCGTCGTCATCACCAGCAGACGTAGCATCCTGAGAAGCCGTATGAGCAGAGTATTGGTGATTGTGTGGGCTGGCAGTAGCAGTTATTCCATTGAGGGGTACAGCAGAAGAAACCACTGGTCCATGGCTGTCAGGTGAAAGTGGGGCAGGGGTTCCATTTTGAGTTCGCTTTTCTACCATTGATCCATTTTGATTACAGGATTGGTAGTACATCGGTGGATACACTAACTGACCTCCTTCTGTGTCATCCCAGTGGAGCCTGGAGTCTTTCATGGTTTGATACTCCAGCTGATCCTCAATCGTCTGGCCAATCTCCATGCTCTGATCACCCTCAGCACTCGCCATACCAAACGTAATGCCTACCATTGACTTCAGAGTGCTTCCTACGGCTGAGATTGTACTCTTGGCTAATGAAGATACTGACAGTTGAGATGGAGTCTGACCTTTAAAAAGTTTCTGTTGTCTTCCTCTTCGATCATGTCTCCTTCCTCCTTGTTGTCGAGATCGTGGCAGCTTTACTGCTCCAACTGATGTACTTGAGTGTAGCAACAATGCATTAGGCTTGTATGGCAAGATCTGCACCATAGTTTGGTCTTCACAGCTGCTCTGAAAGTGAGTTAGTCTACACGGGATGTGGCTTTGGAGGCTGACATCCACCAGCTCTTCTTGAGTAGAAGTATCACAGCATCTCATTTTGCTGTTGTCATGAGACATGCCATTCAATCTTGGTCTCTTTGGTGCTGGCTCTTGTAGCTTATCATCGTTTTGACTATTCTTGCGTGAACTTGAATATGCGAGCATTTCAAGATCATTCAATTTGGACCATAGAGCACCTTGAGCAAGCATTGATGTAAACTTTGCACTTTGACTTGCTGTTAATGCAGGAAGGCCAGCATGGTGAATGGGTACTTCCACTTGTTGACCGCACACTTTCCCAGTAACGATTGCTGCAACATGATTCGCTGATTTCGGGGATGTTCCACTATCATGAGATGTAGTTTTTCTGAGGAGAGCATAGGCTGTAGACGTGCTACCGGTGTAGAGCGAGTTGAGATTCTTGGGTAAGCTATCTACGACAGAGTATCCATCGGGTGGATTCCATCTCAGCATGGTGTCAGTCAGAGTAGGCTCCAAGCTTTGGGAAAGTACTTCCATCACCTACAAAATGAATGTAGCTTATATAATCTACAGGTAAATGCAGAACAAATATGGTACACTATCAATGAAAGACATGCTGTTGAAATGGATTAATGTCACAACCGCAACAAAATATGGCTAAAGGCACTGCAGTGGTGCACGTCTCTACCAGCATCATACAACATACTCCTCCTATAGCTAGGAAAATACAGTAAAATCTCTGAAGCACTACAGTAGCCAATGGAGTACAGAGAGTGGGAGTTATGGCCATAATTTATGCTCTAAGAGAGAGGTCTAGCAAAGGTGAAGTTCAATTATCCAGGCTCTAGATAGTAATTAACTTATATGTACTTCTATACTTTACAAATACATTTAAGAAACTCTTAGCTAAAGCAACTATTTGCCTCGCAGCTCCATTGAGTGGGGGAGGTGCAGTCTAGCTTCCAACTTGGCACACACTCATGTACTTTAATAGCAAAAGGAATCTTTGGAAACTTGGGAAAGTCATCCTACTTTCAGCAATATTAAATTCTATTTACATGTACCCTTGACCAATCTGCATGCATATAGCAGGGTTACTGTTGTAAGTTAGTGTGTATCTTATTCCATCCATGCATATCTGAACATTGCAACCACTAAACATCAACATTATTATAGTGGTTGGAGTGTAACTACTACTTCATGTGAATATTTCTAGCAGAGATCAATGGTGTTACTTGAATCTTGAGTGCTCTATACTACAGGTGTGCATTATCTGGAACATTATAGAGACTCGGCCACACATGTACTAATTTAATGTTGTCCTCAACATCAGGGAATGATCAATAGATTGGCCTCAGAACTAAAACACTCCCTATAGACACCTGTAGATGACAAAAAAAGCCTTGAAGCTCCTAGCTGCAGTGGCACAACTCAAAATGGCTACCATATAGCTAGAAATTTTCGAGGAATAAAATTTTCGCAGAAAGGCAATCGTCAAACTTTTCGCGATTTAATTTTCAAGGATAGATCAGCCCCACCCATATATTGCAATACTATCCAGAAATTTTGACGGATCGTCGATGATCCGCGAAAACAGCGAAATTAATACTCCTTGAAAATTCCTAGCTATACGGTACACAGTTGTGGCCATTGGTTAGTAAGCCCGCATGGAGTCTGCTTTAAAGTATGATCAACCGGACTTAGGCATCAAAAAACAGCTAAAGAAAAGCCACACATCTTGAGGTAAGTTACAGTTTGGACAAAAATGCGTTACAATCTTGAGACAAATAACTTGAACATAAACCTATGTATGTAAACTACATAACCCAATCACTGAAGGTTAGTGCTCTCACTTACTTTGGTTTGCAATCTTTCTCCCTCTCTGAGTACAACACAAGCTCCACCTGAGACTGAAGCAATTCCTGTCACTAGCTCAAGACAGACATCTGACCCAATCCCAAAAGTGTGACACCTGTAGTTATATCATATTGAACAAACATAGGAATACAATATCAACATGTCAAGACAGTGTATCTGAATTACATTGTGACATACATAGATACATACATAAATACATGCATAATCTGTGCAGGTATCAACCCCATGGACACAGGTGTTAGCATACAGAGGAATAATGCTAAATCACTGAAAGTGAAGTTGGTGTACTATGATAATTTGAACTGGAAAAAAGTGATAAACTTTTTAAAATTACATGGATTTGAGTCTTTTCTCATTCAGTGATAATCCTGAAACCAGACTGTCCATGCTGTGACACTAAGCCAAGCAGGGAGGGTCTAAGCCCCCATCTGACCATAGTCTGTGCTTTACTAGTCTCAACAAACAAGAAGACTGAGTCTCTACTGTATTTCATTGAGAATAAATTTATTGCATTGTTCACAAATCACCGACAATTAATCTACCAAAGTTTTACTCAAGAAAAAAATTATATATTAAATTAGCACATGGTTTGACTCTAGAGCTACCGTTCTTTAACAGACACACACACAAAACAACTAGTGCAATCCTCTGGCATTGAGATATGGTTTGGAAGTCGACTAGTGCTTTACATAATATGACAACTTTCAACAATAATCATATAAATGGGTACCATTGTGGAACTAGTAGATTGCAAAGAAAAATAGCTTCTAGGCAAAACAAGGATGTCAAGCGCGGGTAACAAATCACTGATCTACACCTCCAAAATTTCCTTAATGGGAGTCTAAACTTTCTAATTGGTAACTTGATTACCTAAAGTTTAAGCACATCTCACCTACTCTGCTAATTATGATCAGGTTGACATGTCTGAAATATGACTGGAAATATGTAAATTCCACACCAAAATTAGTTTATCCAATTAACAGTAGGTGTTCCACTGAGAGACACCCACAAGTGTCCTAACAGCAGCTCTGTAGACTAGACTTGTCAATTCTGGTCTTCAAAGGACAAAAACACTACCAATTTCTAAGGATTATGTGAAGTGCTTATCAAAACCAATACTAACTGTCACAGGGTGAGGTTTTGCAGCATGGTGTACATAAGGCAATTTGAACCTCCATTTTTCAGTTACATATACACAAAACATACCAACATAAACAAAGTGACAACAATAACCCCCACTGTGCACATGCAGTCACAAGGTTGGAAAGGAATCAAGATAAAAGCTATTAATAGTGTAGTGTTCCATAAATCGAATTCATAACTGGACTCAAAAGTGTCTGAAGGGTGCAGTGGGAGCCTCTGTCCAGTAATGAATAGAATCAATTATCACCAGGGAAGAATGCCACAAAAGGATCTCCCAGGCAGCCCAGTAGACCATAATAATCATAGATGTCTAGAGATGATTTCATGATAGACTATCAAAGTGGCAAGCAGACAGGGTGGAACACTGAGGATTCTAGCCAGACTAGCTTGTGTATACACTGTAGTAGGATGGTGAGCATACAGCTAATAGTGAGAGTAGGACAATTGATAGAACTTCACTAGTCTTGGGTCGGTTCTTATGAAAGAATATGTTACTGATAATAAATGCACACACTAGCACATCTGGACAAGCATCATAGGAATGAACTTAATATCAAATCATTGTGCAGTGCAAGCCTAGATGTTCTAAACAGAAAGATATGTTAATTTTAGGTGGTAACGATTTACCATTATCGGCAATGTCAAATACCTGTCTGGTCAGACTGTTTGACAACAATCTCCTTGGTAACCCTAGGTCAATGTGATCACATACTGAGACTCCAGTCTAGGAATACTGCAAGTGTCACTATCACTTGCAAGCACTCTACATCATCACTAGCTATGATTAGGTTAATCAGAGCCAGGAATTTGATCACTGTATCAATAGGGAAACCTCATCTGGCATTAAGTACATATTGACTAAACAGAGAAGACTTGCAGCTGCAACAGTAGTGTCTAGACTAATAAGCTATCACTGAACTAGGTAATAGTATTAGAGTCCCAATACACATTCCTAGACTTGTCCAAGGCAGCTTTCACTGAAAGTCATGGGTGAAAACACCCAAGGTGATGTAACACTGATGTGTCTAAGGAATCTTTGCTGTGTCTATGTTACATTCCAATGCTGGGGTCTACAAGAATGACAAAGAGAGCTAGAGGCACCCAGAACAAGACAGGCCTAACCTGAGTGAAACACCTGCTACAACCATCAACTGGTACAACTGAATTTGTGGGTCTATAATTTCAACCACTAATCAAGTAGGAAACCCAGCCAGTCAGAATCTAAAACAATTCTGAGTCCACAGATGTAAGGTAGCATGTGCTTCACCAAATCTTGCTTAGAACAGGAAGTGGGCTGGAGAGCAAACCAAGCAAGAGACTGTCTATAAATGTTTTCTCCTAGAGAATGCTAACTACATCAAGGTAACTCTTCAATAATAACATAGAAGTTGCAGTTGTAGACAAAAGACCAAACACTAGATCTAAAAACAGTTTCATTTAATGAGAAAACAACAGACACACTGTAATTTATTGCCTAGTTTCCCCAAACCAGATAAAAGAAGTCTGGGAAGTCTAGGAATACACCAGCTAACCAGTATTGCCTTACAAAGGAGGTTGTTTTTACCACAACAAGAAGTGAGGCTTCAGGCCCAACCTGGGATATGACTAGAGGCAATCACACTACAACTATATGAAGTGAATGCCACAAACAATTTTAACAACACAGTTTCCATCCCATATAAGACTGACCAGTTGCCAGAGAGATTGGCTGACTAAAGACACAATAATAGTGTAGCAGTGTTTTCTATAGTCAGCTATAATACATAGCACACCAAAACAATCATGCAATCCAATCTTACTAGTCAAATGTAAACAACGTTGCATTAAAAATCTCATCAAGCTTGTCTGAAAAGATTGTACAGCACTACAAAGAAAACTAGCAGCCAGTAACACTAACAGGAGCAGTATAAAGTGAAACATGCAAATGGACAAAGGTCAATGTCATAATGAGAGAACCTCAAAATGATACCACATGCTGCCAATTCACTTATCAAGTGAAATGTACACTACATCCATACAAGCAGCATGTATCAATGCTATGTTAAGCATGGGACAATTGTCTGTGGAAGAACCTGAACCACACACCACATTGCAATTAATGTAGAAACAAGGTGTTTAATGCTAGGGTAGCCTACAGGCATAACATGTAGTCTAGACAAAACTCCACAATACATTCTATATCCCCCTTACTTCAAAGGTAGTTAGGGTAGTTGTCAGACCAGCATCACAGTACAGAGGAGCAGTGAGAATGGTGTTTACAATTACAGCACACTTTGGTGATTAATAGCAAAGAGTGTTATCATTATCTACCCCATGCAAAGACTTTACCATTTCAAAACAAAATCAAGCTCAAAGCACAAACCCAACCACAGCAGCCACAGTGAAACTGGGCAATCACATCTCACTTCATCATAAATTACATCTCAAAAATGTGAATCTACAATGACGACACATTAGAGTAAACCAAGACTGCTAAAGTGGGAGAGGGACTGTAACATGTACATCCGCAACAAATACAGTATTCAGATAAGCAGTGATAGGGACACATTCATGTACATTACAGAAGTGTCTTAAACATGGCATTTGCTACATGCATGGACCACCACTATAGTAAAGAATATCTAGTAGTAGGGCAGATATAATCCAAATAACATCAATTTTATTTTAGAACTAAATTATACCAGACTAGTGCTACTACACTAATCTAGGACACTTTCCTTAGTTTGCAGCAACATCCCAACATACACGATCATCTTTGTCACTTTTAATTTATTGGCCTATTCATTACTTCACCAAACTAGACGCAACAAATGTCCGTTTTAGTAGCTCTAATTACTACTTCAGATGAAATACTGTAGCGTGCTGATATCGACAACATCAGCCAGATATGCAGGGCCACCCAGAGAGAGGCATTACAATCAATACACAACCTATCTCCTATGGAGGCAAACAGGCCTTACTATCACCTAATCATTAGACACACAATAAAAGAGGCAAACTCAAACTGACCTAGCTCAACTCACTAAAATAGTAGCATGTGACAAACACCTGTTTACATGGAAAAATGAAACATTGAAACCAGGTGTGCCATGAACTCTCCGAGGATGACAATACACGTACATGTACCAATGTAAGCCACTAGAGGAGCAAGCACAACTTGGCAACAACTTTCCTCCTGCACACACCACATTGGTTGCCACACGTTCATACACTACATTCAAGTACAGTACACAGGCTGATAAATTTACAGGCATAAGAGGCCATTACTACATCTGTGAACTTCCAACAAGCTATTGGAAGAAGGGAAGGCAGGCTACAGGAGGCAGGTTACAGGAAAGTAGGATGTCTGACTCTGTGGACAACTCAGGCTATAAATGGAGTGGTGGCCAGTAGAGTTGCAGTCAACACACACACACACACACACACACACACACACACACACACACACACACACACACACACACACACACACACACACACACACACACACACACNACACACACAATTTTGAGCTAACCTGGCTTGGTGTCTGTTTTTGCGAACTGTGTGTAGTACGGACTGTGTGTTAGGCACTCCACCATCAGTGATGATGAACACTTGACGAGGAAGATCCCCACAACGTGGTTTCTTGAAAATCCATCTCAGCGGCTCTAAAAGCTCTGTGCCCCCCAGACTCGGCTGTAGCTGATTAGCAAACTGTAGTGCTCGATCAACGGAATTTTTCGAATATTTGGTACTTGTGTGAAAGAGGTGACGAAACTTGGACCCAAAAGCAACTACATTGAAGTAGCTGTCTTGAGGTAGACTTTTGACACACGTGATTAGTGTATTAGCCTCCATTAGAATATTGCTACCAATCATACTTCCACTGCAATCTACGATGAATATGAATTCTGATGGGAAGAGAGGTTTCTGCTGTAGTCCTGTGGGTAACAGTTCTCTAGTCAGCATTACATCAAGCATCATCACGGCATCACACCCCAAAATTTTAGAGGCATGCCGAGAGAAAGATAAAGATTTTTGCAAGTCGGACATACAGCACAGAGCTGGCATACCACTTGAAAAGCAAATCGTAAATCCTGACAAAACTGGTTGCTTGGCGAATTCACTATCATCAGTAGATATAGAGGAAGTGGCATTATACGATATGTGAATGACATTCGGAGTGGTAGGTGAACTGAGTTGCCACTTCAACTGTGTGGTATTGGAATCAACAGGGATTACACTTTCAACTGGTAGAGGAGATGCAAAGTTTAAGGAATAGTTTAGGTGTCTACATGGTATTCTGTTTAATACAACGTACTGAAACTTGGTGGTTCCATTACAAGTGGGTGGTAGAGCTGCTTCTGAAAACGAAACACTTGATGGTGTGACAAATCTCACAACCAAATCGAGTTCGATTCTCAGTTCTGTGTGAGCGCTAACGTTTCCCACATAAAGCAGGAGGTCCTCACTTGAGTGTGCGCCATTGAACAATGAAACTGTGCCTGTGAACTGCTTCTTAAATGCATCATAACTGGGCAAGTTTTTCATCATGGTAGCGTATTGGGTAGCATCGAACTTCTTCAGTCCAAATGAATGTCTCATAGACTCGCCAGAAAGTCTGCGTGTTTTTTGGATTTGACATTGAGTCACCTTTACTTCTTGTCTTCTAGCATCTCGATGTGCTATCAGTTTGGGAACGTATAGTATGAGATCTCTGTAGTCTTTCTCCAACAAGTAGCACAAATCTGCTTGCCCAGAGCCCACTTGAGATATCACTTGGAGCTTGACGTCTACTCTTTGAGCTAGTAAAGGTTTGGTTTCACTGTTAGGTGAACCTGAAGCAGAAGGCAGTAGCAAGCATGAGAACATCGTCACTTCACTAACATAAGATTACTGAAAATTGCGAGTACTGCTTCGTTTATATGCATATTCCCTCGACAAGACATAACTGTTGTCGAGTGGTGGAGACAGCCTAGACATACCTGGCATTCATAGTGCCCACTACGCTGATTGCCAGACGCTACAATCACAAGTAATGAATATCGTAATTATTACATGTTGTCTGCGGTTAGATCTAGGAAGTGAAGCTCTGATCTGATGCGATATGCCCTCTGGCACATAAATTTCCCCGAGGGGGTGACTGCGCTGCATATGGGCGGCACCAAGCTGCATGCAAGGTAACGGGTAACCCTTCTCTAGCTCTTTTGGTGACTATGGGCTCTAACAATCTATGATCAAACAACTTTCAAAGTGAAGGGTCTGGCCTGCTTAGTTTATAATGATGCTAAGTTAGAAAGGGGGCATGGTTGTGCTTGCAGAGCCAATCTATTATCACACAGCAAAGCAAAAGTGGTCGCTGCATGCCGGCATGCCACAACAGAGGCCAAAGCCGAGGCAGCTGGAGTTCTCGGCGGCGCCCGCCCTCGCATGTACGTCGACGTGCGCGTGATCGTGGCCGGCTGCATGTGACTAATACCAAAAGTCACATGCTCGAAATTTCCGGCAGACACGTGGCTCTTGCGCATGCTCAGTCTATCATTTGTATGAAAACCGCCTATTGAACGTTCAATCGAGAAATCGAAAGGCAACGTGTGAAGAAGAAGCTAAAACCAGCGATTTGAATTTTTCTCTCGTCTCGCTATACTGTAAGAAAAATGGATACTTTCGACAAGTCTTTGGAAGAAATCATTCAAGCCAAAAAAAGTGCTCGTGGCAGAGGTGGTCGTGGACGATTTGGCCGAGGAAGGGGTGGCAGAGGTGGTCGTGGAGCTGGCGGTGGAAGGGGAAGATTTGGTGGTCAGAGAAGAAGAGGCGGTGCCCGAGCTACCCCATTCTCCAGAGTACGCCATTTTGCACACACATCCGTTTTATAAGAGAGTATTGTGGTGGTATTTTTAGATCAAGTTTTCTGATCTAAGGCAGTTCTTTTGTGTTCTGCCAAATCATGCCTATTCACATTTTGAAAATGGTGGCTGTCACAATATGTGCAGTCAGCTCTTTCAACTGTCTCACCTAAATGTGTGGGATGCCCTGTGCTCTCCTCTGCCAGGCTGGGTTTATAATCCATCCCCAATTTGCCATCTCTAACGGATATCATTCGTTCGGCACCTTCCAGTCTTGAATCTCTCTTGAAGCTAGTACTAATGCATGTGAGATAGTTTTCACACTACAGAAGTGGACCAGTGATTGTGTACGGCCTGCTAATTAGTGTCCTGCTGAATAGTGTGTGATCCATGCACCTCATGTCTCCTTGTTGCTCTCATTGCCCACCATACTCCATCCATTCTGTGAACTGTTTCCTCTCTTCTTATGAGACGCATGTGTGATCGATATTGCTGCCTACTTTCTGTTCCTGTTAGCCTTCAAATCAAGCTTCCGACACTTGGAAGCATGATAAGTTCCAAGGGGGTGCACTGACTCCTAAACGTGGTGCTGGAGCTGGAGGTAGAGGAGCCAAACTGATGATATCAAACCTGGACTATGGAGTTTCAGATGCTGATGTGAAGGTATGTTGGGCAACATTTATATTCTAATTAAAGCCCACCAAAACAGTAACTACTCTTTGTGTTTTTTTCTTTCTCTAGGAACTATTTGCTGAGTTTGGGTTGCTAGTTAGAGCTGAGGTTCATTATGACAAGAGTGGACGCTCTCTAGGAACAGCTCAAGTTATCTATTCTAGAAGTATGGATGCCCAAAAAGCATATAAGCAGTACAATGGAGTTCCTCTTGATGGTAAGAAGATATACATCCTCGTTACTTGTTACATGAATGGTTGCTACCATCATTCTAAGTACCCAGTTATTTCATGCTTACAATACCTTGTTTACACATACTTTAATCGATATCAACCCAGATTAGTTGATCTAAATTACAATCCACTTTGAAGTGTTTGCACGAATCAAGTTCAAGAGCTGAACTGTAAATACAAACCTGGGTTAGTGACATTGTTGGTGTGCATTAATTAGAGTGCTTTAGTTTGGCTTTTTAGCTAAGCAGGCTCATATTGCAAAAGGTAAAAGCTTATAACACCCCTGGTGCGCATGCACACCAGAGGTTAGGGTAGTTGTTTTGTCTGTGTGTGTGTGTGTGTGTGTGTGTGTGTGTGTTCCAACTATGTCTCAAGAACCGCAGCTCCAGTCTTTAAAAGCGGCATACCAAGGTAAATTAATCAAGATTATTTATAAAAAATTTCACAAAGAATTTAACAAAAGCCTGTAGTTCCTGAGTTCTAAGCCTTTTAGCACTAAGCTTCGAGACCACACCCATAATTTTGGGGGACGAGCCTGAGCAAGCCTCAGAACATAGATAGTAGAAGCTTAGATACTAATATAAAATGGCCTGAGGTCCTTGTACAAAGCAACAAAAGCCTGCAGTTCCTAAGATCTGAGCCTATCTGAGCGGCTGCGCTAAGCTTGGAGGCCAAACCCATGCTTACTGTTAAAATTTTGGCCAGCCCAAGCGATTCCTAGTCTGGGCACCAGACCCTTCCTTTCTTGCTATTCCCCACCCCCCTAAAACCTAGCAAGAAAGGGTCTGGTGTCCAGACTAAGCGAGTCCCATAGCATAGCTGCAGACCTGCTGGTCCTGTACCAAGGGTTATGTACCTTGGTGCCTTCATTTTGTGTAGAACTACCTTTCCAATGCTTCCTTGAGTGTTTTTGTAGCTAAACTGCTCTTTTTTTGCTGTTCTTGAATTGCAGCCTCTCCTCATGTTAAATAATACTGTGCTACAGTTAAGTACTTAGGAACATTACTATTTATGTGTCGCTAGCTTCCTCTAACCCACTTTTCAAACCGGTTTAAGTGTTTTACATGTGAACTGGTTAACTTTAATCCGGATTCAATTCGCCTGTGTGAGGTCGGTTGGCTAACATAATTTCTGATCTGTATTAGAGCATTTACATGTAATCTGGATTAGTTTTGTTTGGTTAGAGCTGGGGTTGAGTGCCTAGAGTAAACAGTGCTTATGATTTTTGCTGGATTCTGTCTCTACATATACCAAAGAGTTGACTATTGTCATGTCATACAATCACTCCATCTACTTGTATCAGATTGAAGGCTTTTCTAACATCCAGTTTGCAAAGCACAATCTTTCCTGTGTTTCCAACTTGTGTTCTCACGAAAACACCAAAACTACAAACCAGAAACGCATTTTAAATACTTTTACAGTAGAGAGTTGGAAACCTGTTTTACATATCATGTAAGCAGCAAAAGTGCAACAGGGAATCGTCTGAAAAGTATATTTCATTGTGTTAGTTTAGTCTTTTTGAGATTGTATTTATTCAAAGGTTGTCACATACACAATGTAATGCAACAAAAATATGGTCAAAAGCCTATTGGGTGTTTGGTTTTAATTCTAAATAATGCACACCATCATGTCAGATCTACATATGCTACAATGTATGGACTCCTACTACTCCACTACTGCTTGATCTTCAAAATATATTGTTCTGCAAGGTTTCATTTTGTTAATGTATGCACCCAAGGTTTTAAAGCTAGAGCTACTATTCCGGTTGAACACCAGGATAAGCACTACTGCCCAAACCATGCCCTTTTGTACAGCATTTGGTTACAAAATACTGTGGTGTGTTTTCTTGTGTGGAACAAGATGCTTTCAAACTTAGAGACAAAGTAGCTGATAAAGTGGGGAGTTATCATCTGAAGAAGAACAGATACTTGATGTTGACATAGAAGATGTTAGCACATCAATGATTTGTGGTCTCATTTTTTTTTTTTTCTAAACATGCCTGAAGCAAGTCCAAAGTTGGAAAATCACTTATTGGTGCTAGCACATGCGTGAATATTGTGCTAAAGCGTTGAGAAGATGTTGATGTATGAGGTATATGTCTATACTGGATGTAGCCAGCACATTATAACATTCTTGACTCGTTTGGAGACCGTGATTCACGAAAATTAGTTAATAGTATAAGCAGACTTTCACAAACTTTTTGTGCCATAAAAATTTGGAGCTGTACTGTGAGTCTTAGCATAAATTTCCATTGCACTCGGAGTCTCCTATGGTGAAAAGTATGGTGATCAATACCAAATTATCTGAATACTATGGACCGTATGGAAACAAGCCTTGTACGCATTTTATAGCACCGAACTAACTTTCATGGATCGTGAATCATGATATCACAGAGTAGTACACATGTGCAGCTTTGTAAATTTCATTTAGAAATATTTTGTGATGTGTAAAGAAATAATAATGCCACAAAAGTTTAGAGCTGCATATTATAGTAACATTGACTGATTTTGATGTATCAAGTTGCCTGTAGACACCACACCCTGTGGTAGGTGTAATGTTAAAGTGATGATATGGTTGTTAAGTGCTATGTGTTTAGTGATGCAATCTTGCTAACCAAGTAACACTACACAACAGACTGCAAGAATTTCAAGAAGTTATCTTTTCTAGCCTTGTTCCCAGGCTTTCCCTTAATTTATTCATTTTGGTTAGGCCTGGGAATGACGCTATATCTTTTCTACATTCACTGTTCAAATTTGTCCTAGAATAGCTGATTTTTATAAGTAATAATGGCCAGCTTTTGTACCATTTTGTGACTTTTGACGTCATATGCGACAAACAGTTGGAAAACTGGCACTAGTTGTTCTGTTCTAACTTTATAGTGTTTGATTTTTCTATAGGCCGCCCAATGCAGATACAACTTGTTGGTGCTGGCAGTGGTACCCCCCAAGGAGGAGGTCAGGGAGGTCAGAGACAGCAGGGAGGTGGCAACAGGCAGCAACAACAGCAGTCATCAGGGTAAGAGCTGAGTTGGTTCACAACTCTACTACATATTTTAAAGTTTTATGTTCTATTTTCCATGGCACTCAGGTTTGGTCGTAGAGGTGGTGGAAGCAGGTTCCAAGGCAGAAGGGGTCGTCGTGGCAGGGGACGAGGCAGAGGAGCATCTACTAAGACTCCAGTTCCAACTGCCGAGGAACTAGATGCCGAGCTTGATGCTTATAAAGAGGTATGTGCTTTATGTCATTGTTGAGAACTGTGCTTCACAATTATTATTTTGTTTTGTAGTCGGAGGAAATGGAATCGTGATTTACTTGTGCTTGACAGATTGAGAATGGACTTAGAATGCTGTTTCTTATTTTACCTCTTTTATGTTAACACTCTTGTAGAACTATACATGTACACGATTACTTTGTTTTACTTATTGTTACTAAAATTAATTTGATCCGCATCTTTAGCATTACTGATGACCATTCATGTTGCATGACGTGACGTTGTAGCAATCTTATTCTTAGCCACGTGGTGTGTGGTGAGCGTTTAATAGAGAGTGTGTCATGATGCAGAGACTATGTCAATCTTGTAGCAGATATGCTGGTCTGGCGCTAAACCAGAAAATGTGAGCTCTATAGTATGCTTGTTTATCTCTAGTATTTATTATTAGACCTATTTTGACCTGCATAATAAGTATGAAGATGTTGATCATCTGGCCTGGTGCATTTGAAATCAGGCAGTATAAAATCATGGATATATTCCATGATAAAACTTATAAATGGAAGTATACTGATTAGTGTGTATTACACTTTGATGCTACTTAGTCTGTTAGTGTGCTATTCATAGTACTGATGCAAGCTTCAAGTGGCTATACATATATGTCTTACATTTCCTGCCACTTAACATGGGAAAGTGATCATAGTCTGGCTTGCCAGACTCTTCACAAGGAAAAGAAGAGTCTACCAGCCAGACTATGAAAGTGACCTGTTTCTCTGGTATTAATATGATTTCAACATTTTCTAGTTTCAAGGCAGCACATGTGTTGAGGCCTCTGTCAGTTTGTCATCTCTCAACTGAGCCGTTGCCTCCTCCAGTGGCAGAGAATGGAACAAAGAGTTATCCTGAGAAACTTCAAAGGATTGTGAATGAAATATCACAGTTAACATTATTGGAAACATCTCAGCTCACTGAGTTGCTGAAGGTTGTCTTTTGCTCAATTTTTAGCATTGCTCACATACTTTGTATGATTGTTTGCAGGCTACTTTAAATATCCCAGATGCCCCAATGATGGCTGTAGGATCAATGCCAGTCCAAGCCACTACCCAAGCTGAGGTATTATTGCCTTTGTGTTTTTCAATAATTATCATGAACTGAATTGTCAAAGCATAATAATTTCACCATTTCATGGATCATGAGCTTTCTTATGCATGCCAGAAGACATGTATTGCCTTTCTGCAAAATTGAACAATCATTAATGTGGTGTCAGGGTCCATGAACCACATGTGCCTCTGCAAGCTCAGTAGTAAAGGCCATATGCAAGATTAACTTAATCTTGCCACATGTGACTTTATGTCTGGGGGGATCAGATTTTTGAGCCTATGACAATGGAATGACTTTGTTGTATAGGCCACATCAGAAGACAAGAAAGAGGATGAACCAACCACTGTGACAGTAAAACTGGTGAAGTATGCAGATGATTCTAAAATCAAGCTAATTAAAGAGATAAAAGCAATCACTGAAGGAATGAACTTGGTGCAGGTGAGTGGTTATAGCTGCAGCATTATAACAGCAATAGCATCGTGCACGCCTTATGTTAAAGCTGCCCTAGAGCTATTATGATGATGTTATTATGTAGGTAGAGTACTGGAGATAGCTTTTGATGTTTCATTCCTAGAAGGGAAGGGGAGAGCCTACAGCCAGAATGTCATCTGAGTGATGTAGGGGTAGACACGAAGGAAGATAGTGTTGTTTTTAAACAAGGCGCTATAGTTATTTCAATCTTGCCATCATTGTGTGATGAATTCCCTATAATAATTATGTATGGAGGCATGAGTATATTAATGGTACCATATACTTGATGGAGGCTATAGTAAAATAGTTACCACAGGTCCACCTATTATGGCTGTCATTGGATGGTATTTGTCCAACTAGGTTTTTGCAAGAGAACTATAATATTAATATTTGTTTCTAGCCTTGTAATCAATGTTGTTGTCATTGAAGCATTTTCAGAGTAGGTGTAGCATAAACTGTTTTGAAAAGGTCAAGTCTATCCGAACTCTTCTGAGCCAGTTTCATCCTGGAATGTGTAGTAATATCATTGTTACAGTATGCTTTTGTTTCTTTTTTTACAGGCAAAGAAATTTGTTGAAAGTGTACCTCAGGTTGTTAAAGAGGATATAAGCAAAGAAGATGCCGAGAAACTGAAAACTTCTTTAGAAGCAGCAGGTGGTGTTGTAGAGTTTGAGTAAGGACAGAATTCACACATAGTACAGTGTACATCAAGCATTGTGACATTTGTATTATAATATGAGCAAATCATTGGCAATTGATTCCACATGGATGCCATCACTGTACATCTTTCTATTTGTAGCTATGTCCTGTCATATCCCACCTAGCATGTACACGTCACTGTGACAGTTCACAATTAAGTTTATGGCAATTGCATAATTTTTACCATAACAAACATATTTTGTGGCCTGCATGAAACCATCTTGTGCATGCATGATCACAAGGTACCAAGATTTTTGTGGACCAATTATCTGATTGATGAGATTATCGAGTCTTTGCATAGCTTTCCTCTTCATGGTCCATTTACTTAATTTGATTAGAAGATCTACGTAGCCAACTTGCTATAATATCACAGCAGACCTTGGTGTATGCTACTTGAACTAACACTCAAAAATGGCTTGAAAGGACCTATTTTGTACAATGATGTTTGGCCTATCATGTACAGTTTTGAGTGCATAATATCACCTATCCGCTCATATACGAATACAAGTGTTAGTTTCCTTGCACCTGTGTGTACTTATATTGTGGTGTATCAGTGACCTGAGCTGTTAGAATTGGACACGTACTATACATTTTAACAGTGGTACGTAAGGTTCAATATCATTTCTTCTCGTTTCTAACCAAGGCATTTTTCATTAGACAGCTACATGCATATTACCGTATAGCGGGAAAGTTTTGCAGTGTCTAACTTTTGGGATTAATGTCTCTTGTCAAACACTTTTGTATTTTTAAGTTTTGGGGATGAGTTGTGCATGCAATGCCCATACAGTATGTATGTTACGGAGAATTTTGCAGATACAACAAATACAAATTTGAGTGCTTAAGTCCACCTGGTTTGAGAATGCTGGTAAAAAAAAAAGTGAATAACTTTCTTCAACCAATTTCGAAATTTCAAGCATTCTGCCTGTTCTTTGATTGTTTTTCCAGCTTTCTATTTACACCTTACCAGTCAAAGTTACCTATTTTGTCCCATATGAAAAGTATCGCATGAATCTCATTATTTTATTTCCAGCAGGATTCTCAAACATGATGGATTTTAGTTATTTTGCAGGACATACAGATTTACATGTGATAGTTGTAGTCATTAATTTCGATCTGGCTAACTTGTCTATAGATTTAACTGATAGATCATCCAAGCCCCGATTAACTTGTGTACCAATTTGTGTGATATAGTTGATATAATTATTCAGAGGTCTACCACAACATGCATGATATGAGCTACAGCTAGGTTGATCACCTATACAAGCAATGGCCTTATAGACCATAGCACACGTATATATTCTTTTGACAACACTTACAGTTGATATTATACGTCGTAAAGATGGTTATAATCAACAAACTACATTTACTGCACACAATCACAGTTATATGGTATACCTGCTACAACGACGTTGACATAATATAATAATCTTATGATTGTGCTAGTGATACATAATAATAATGGTGATACAGCGTATATAAACTGAAATGAGAGCTGAGTCCTGTGAGGTCAACTAAAAATAGCCATGTGTCTTGCATACAGGTCTGACTTGATGACATCATATTCAGCAAACATACACACAACAGAGAAATTTGCATGGCCAAGTCATTTCTTAAGTACAAAGATTATTAAACATACAAATGCAACCATAATGAGTGATTATAATGTCTGCCTGAGTTCAGCAACTAGAACAACTTTGCCATTAGATAACACAATCATACAAAAAAAAAAGTTAACATTGTTTATCAGATCAGTGAAAATGGGCAAAATTCAAAGTAATGTCACCTGAAATTTTTACCATAATTAGAGTGTCGGTAACATACATGTAGTACTATGTTGTGAATGTAGTTAGGAGAGGTTATAACAGTTAACAGCTACAATAATAATACCTTTAGCGGTTAATTTGGACAGGTTGGAAACTTGGTGTTGAAATTAAATTGCATTAAAACAAGGAAGGCTATAGCCACTGGGTTGTATAAAAGTGAATGATTAGACCCACTGCATAGAAACCGCTGAAATGAATACAATACTCTTACTGCTATGACACTGCTTAGATTTATGTAGGATGAGGTAAAATAAGGCTCACTAGGAAGCCATACTACAAACAAAGTCCAAAATTAATATTTGAATGATAAAATAAAATAATAATTGGGTGGTATAAGAATCACAGTAGTCCATTGGGTAGAAGTGTTGACATTGTAGCTGAACTACCACTCACAGAAGGGATGCTACTAGCACCAGGCACCATTCTCTCAGCATTGCTTGAAGGATTTGGAGCACTAAAGTCACCATGCCAGGGTGATGACAGCCCAGACAAAAATCCACCATCATTCCACAGAGATGAGTTTCCTTGAGTGGTTGTTAGACTCGACTGTCGTGGCAAAGACGGATTGGAATGGGCGGATGCATTACCCCACTTCAAAAACCTATCCTGATCATTCTCTCTGGATGGCTGTTCCTCATCTCTCAATGATTGGTCAATCGTAGTTTGGGCATACGAACGATCAGAAGAAAACCAAGATGGGCCAGATAAACCTGGCTGTTGATTGTCAGTGAGACTTTCACATAATGCTTCAGCATCAGCTTCAGACAAAAAATGCACAGTTATACTGACCCGGCAAATGTTGGGGACTTTGTCAAAAGCTGTCTTGGCCATGATTGCTTCATCCATTGTACGGTAGCGAACAACAGCACACTCCAGTGGATAGCTCACAACAAACGTCAAAATTTCTCCATACTGAGCACACGTATCTCTTAAAACTGCCTCTGTAATCTACAAGAATGAACATGAGCATAAAACTTGTAAACATGTATAGGTACTGAATTACTGCACATGACTGACTGTGTTCAATCTACAGTGAATGTACATGCTACTCTATTTCATACCTGTGGGGAAACACTCTTTATGATAAGCCACGAAGATGAAGGAGGACTTGAAGGAAGCTTGAAAACGGAGAGCCGAGCCTTCTTTCCAGCCTGCCATTCAGCAAAAGTTGGCTCTGGGCTGAGCATTCTTCCTGACGGAGCTGAATCAAAGCTATCCCGTCCCCAAGGTCCCGTACCTGGAGTGAGAGATTCAACAGAGTTGGGTGTCATCTGTTGCTCCACTTGAGATGCCATAGGTTTAGATGGAGAAGGAGTGTACGCCAATGAGGATGGTGTTGCACCAGCAAATGATGAAAAGCCAAGTGGTTCCACATGAGACTTCTTACTCCAGACCTGGTTGGATCCATTATCCCAATGGTGGTCCTTGGAGCTCTCTTGAGATTTAGAAGTGGAGCTCGGTCCCCACACCGTGTTTGAAATCATGGGAGAGGTGGCGACAGATGTGTATGCTGCCCAGCTCTGGGTACCATGCTCAGCCTGACCACCAGGAGTGGAGGGAGTCAGGTGAGTGGATTGTGGAGTGCCTGCATTTCGATTGAAATTTGACCTATACTGGTAATCAACAGAGGGCGGCAGATTTGAGGGAGAAACATTCCTTCGGTTTTGTTTTGGCTGCTTCCAACCACTTTGGCTGGCTTTCATGGGGTAGGGCTGATTGAAGGATGAAGTCGGAGTGGGGGGACCACCATACGACACAGTCCTTTGCCCACTCTTTGCAAAATACCTTTGCTCCTGGGAACTTCCATACCCAGGTCTAGCATTCCAGGACTGATGGGAAGAACCACCATACTTGTAGTTGCTGCGTCCAGAGCTCCGAGACATTCCGCTCCCTCCACTGTAATACATGCCCCCACCCACACTCTGGGATCGTGTAATCTGATGGTGGCGAGAACTGCTCTGCATCGTAGTCGGTGGAACCATGGGTGAATCGTAGCCTCCACTTGAAGACGGAACAGAGTTTTGTTTGAAGTACAACTGAGGAAGATCATTGGGCTGAGCCTTGGGCTGCCAGGGAACACCTGGGGTGAACTCTTGAATGTCATCGAATGATTTGGGGGTTGGGATCGTGGAAGGTGAGAAATTTGTACCACTATTTGATGAAAATTTCTCATTTGCTTCACTATGACTGAAGACACTGCCACTGTGAGGCGGGGAAAAGGGTGACACCAGAGGGTGACTTTGCTGTCCAGGAAACACACCAGAAGGAGTGCCTGGAGTAAACACTGAGGCACTAAGAATGTCTTCATTGGCGGTGAGAGTATCAAGGTCTTCACTACTAGATGAGCCCGAGATGATCTGCTGGAGGCGAGATATGCTGCGAGCTGATGTCTGGCTCACACTAGATGGTGGCATTCCTCCCAGAGAGAGATTTTGAACACCAGAAGTGACAGTCTTCTCAAGCCCTCCCAGACTCATGCTACTAGATGGCAACGATCGCTCAATATTTCCGTTGGGCTTGAGGTCCATTCTTCTATGAACAGGCTGAGTGCTCCTCGTAGACTTGAGAGAGCCACCAGCTGATGGTTTGGAGAGGGAGTCTTGATTCTTGAACGTGTCCTTCTGTTCCCCGGACACTCGTGACAGCATGAGTTGTTGATTGAAGTAGGAGATTGCTTGTTCGATTTGAACAAGTTTTTCAGACAGGGGCTGTGCATTGGAAGCTGAGGCTTTTGCCATCTGTTGTTTGATCATTTCCTTGTTCATCTGCAGCTGACCAAGTTGGTGTAATAACTGCTGTTGATAGGTGTGCGAGCTAGAGGGTGTCATGGCCATTGCACCACTGCTACCACCGTGCTGATTGCTGGGGAGACGCTGCTGTTGCATCTTGACGTGTGCTTGAGACGGTCCTGGCAAAGATCCACCGAATGGAGTGTTACTGGCACCACCACCAACAGAGCCAGCTTGACCAGAGTGCTTGGTCTTGCCACCACTCAGGAGAGTGAAGCTAGTACTACTGGACATTTCTTCACTGTCTTCAGTAGTAGAGTACGAAATCAGGTCAGATGTGCTCGAATCACTTGTTTTATCAGCTATTTGCTGCTAGAGATAGTGTGTGACAGAATAATGAGAGACCAGAACAGAATAAATCGAGTTGTTCTAAATACTTGTCACTAAACTAACATGGAACAGTACAAATATGTACTTATAGCACTCTATCTACCCACTGACTTACCATGGGGGTGCCAATCTGCACTGGCTTGGTAGTTTCTTTGGGTCCCCATCCAGCAGTACGGGTGCCAGAAGGATCTTCTCCCCATCCAATGTTATCAGCATTGGGGTTGCTCTTCCATACTAAAGTGGTAAAAAATACATATTTTTTAACTGCAGAGGTTTAGTACTGTTTTATGTAATGACTATCAAAAGTCAGACAATCAAAATGCCTATGGTTTTCAAATGAAAATGACTTCCATTGTTATTTCTATATAGTAGTGAAATATTTTCTCAACAACCAGGCAGGATATATGTAAGCTTAAAACATGCCACGAGTACGTGAGACTAGGGTAGTTTAGGTATGACTATTAGAAGCCTTGTTGCCTAGATAAATTACAGCATAGCTAATACTAGTTGTTGGGGTTCCTAAAACCTCCACTTAAGCTCAGTTGTACGTGTTGTATAATTATATATTTTTTTAACTATATCTCTGTCTGTTGAATAACTTATGAACAGAATATAATATGCGAACTGAATAGAACTTGAATGAATCTCCTGTGTATTATGAGTTATTAGCCAAGTTTAATAAGAGTCGCAAGACACTACATGATTAAGTTAGAGAGCCGAACAATCTTTCTAATTAATGCCCACTCGCCAGTATAACAGAATCTACTGTAGGTAAAATGCTACTATTTACTATGTACATGCAGCGTAGATGTACAAAACCACTCTTTTAAAATTAATTGTGCCGTGGGAATTGAATCGTAGAGACATATTCTGCTCTTACATCTGTTCTTCCTAGCCTCCTCAGTGTCCCCCAGGGACCGGGTCCTGTCATCAGGTGGCACACCCCACAACTCCGTTCCGTTGTCAATCTCAGTGGATGGTTTAGGACTAGGGAGATCTCCCCACCCACTTGGTTCTTGCTGCAGGGACTCCAGTCCATCTTCTAATTCTGCGATTGAAGTCTTAGGCTTTCGATTTTTGTACGTTGCTACGGCAGGGTTTCCGATCCCACCACCATTACCACTACCTGAATAGTCTGACTGAGAACCACAACGCTCGTACCTACATCAAGGAAACAACAGCCAAAACAGTGTGTGTAAGTCTAGTAGCAACACTGTACAGAGAGTCCATACACAATATACAGTGTATTTTACACTCAATACATCACTAGACACATATGTAACGCTATACCTGGAAATCTTTCGAGGGCTATTGGACCTGTTAGCATTGCTCTTGTTGCCTCCCTTCCCGTCGCTGTTCCAGCTGGAGTTACTGCTGACACTGTTGGCCGATGAGGTGCTGCCCACACTAGCCCTGCCACCTCCACTCTCCTGCTTCCCTGTGGGAGTAATGCCACCACCACTAGACCTGCTGCTGCATCTATTGGGAGTTTCATTGCCACTTCGTGTTTCCAAAGAGTACATGTCCACACTCTTGTTTCTGAGTTCATCCTTGGAGTCAGTGGCTTCGTGGTGGCCATTACAGGCATCTGACGAGATGGTCGAAGAACAAGGTTCGTGTTCAGACCTGTTAAGAGAATTGGGGTTGCTCTTTTTGCTGGACTTGTCCACGTCAGTGAATCCTTCAGAGTTGATACTCCAATCACACAATCTGTTGTGGGCAGAGTTTTTCCTTCCTCCCGAGAAATGAGTATTTGAGAAAGCACCTGTCATAATCTTGGCTACTTCTTCCTCTGATTCATCAACAGCAGAATCACCTTTCCAAATAGAGCCCAACTCATTTGATGGAAGGTTTGTACCCCAGTGACTAACACCAGTAGTATTATCATCATTCACTGGCAAGTAGAGCTTCTCTTTCCCCTCTCTCTCTCCTCCAAGCATGACCAAGCCACCCGGACTTTGACTACGGCTCTCCTCATCGTTGTCACTGGGTGATGTGGCAGACAGTGCCCAAGTGTCTGAGTCCATTGAACTGACTTTGGTATCAGCCGACAGCCAATTTGATCTCGATACACTATCCTTGACTTCATCCCCTGAGGCAGTGTCCCAGCCGTGAGATGAAAACCTGTCCATTGAGTCTGGTGTCGAGGCGCTGTACTGAATGTTCTTCTTGTTCCAGCCACTTCCTTTCTCGGGCTTTCCTTTGGACCATCCACCATCGTCTGATCGTTTGGAGCCATGGTTGGAGTGATGATGTTGATGGGAGGAGGTTGACTGCTGTTGCAACCGGCTGGTCTCTTTCATTGGCTTCTTGTTTACAGCTATACACAGAAGATACACATGTACATAACTAGATGATTCAATGAACAGCATGTCAACATTTACTGCAACAAAACACAGAACGACTACATCAATAACAGTATATGTAAAGACATTGTAACAACAGCCAGTACAAAGACCACACAAATCTTCACTGATGACACCAAACTAGACTACTGTATATCTAACTAGTTTCAATGATAAAATGGAAATTCCTTGTACGGCATACGTAGTGTTACTTTCAAACAGAAGGAATGCACAGTCACTTCAATGGTAACTGTAACACTACCTCAACACCACCCTTTTCAAGAGTAAAACTACCATCAACGAGTGCATCACTAATAGGTCCACATACCATACATCAGCATTTTTACATTTAGACTAAAACAACAAGGTTGATAGGTAAACACACAGAGTAAATACAAGCCATTAACTCGAGGCTAACTTAAGCAGACTTCAACTCCTACAATACGAGTAAGCAACAAGAATACATGCGTACGTAAACATGGGGCACCGTGTAACACAGCACTCTAGTACATGACAAAAACATCAACTTGTATTCACAACAACACAGTATCTGTGTGTGTAATCAAAGACAGTCATCAACTGATACAGCAAGTTAATAGAACGTCAACATCAACAGATAAATTGAGGCACAACAGTATACTTTACTGTCTGGGCAATCACCAAGAAAGAGAAGAGTTTTGCAATCAATAGCGTTGTAAGATGTAAAGCTTTCAATTCAGACAGTGATTAACATCATATTGACTGCAAGAGAACAATGTGCTGCATTGAGAAGTACATGAGAACCCCACTACACAGTCACAATGGTATACAGCACTTGATGTAGAACACAATGCAAATAGCCATACAGTAGCTAGAGTTCTTGACAGAATACACTGGGGATCGATGTACAATGTAAGATTACAAGCAGTTAAGTGAAAAGTTCTTTCAAGACAGTAATGCATGTTGTACTCAGTTCTAGACGCTATCCTGGTACAATGGCTCACCTACATCTTGACAACAGCCTCAGTTGGTCCATTGCTAACATGGCCATTCCTGAACTATCAACATGTGAGCAAAGACAATGAATGCAAGTTATGTGTGCGCTAATTAGGGTAAATACCCACATGAAAACACAAGGTGAAGCACTCCCTTCACGCCCATGTGGACTATTCCCCTATTTGGTTACTTCTCCTACAATTATCTGCATGATTAAAGTGCTCTTAGTGGACAATGGAAGGGACCCTCTAAGAGGTGATCTCATCAGGGCAACATTGGTTCATATTGCCACACAACACCTTACCACTACTGCAAACAAAAGTCAACACAAGAGTAGTTGGACATTACTGGTTGGAGGCTTTTAGCTACACTGCACTATAGGTGAGGTGGGTCAGGCAGGCACCAACAGTAGTATGGAGACAATTTAGATAGAGAACAAGGACTTTTCTAAACTGTGTCTGCCTGTACATTATCTCTGAGCCCACACAAATCTACATTACCTACCTACACTACTAGTATGTCCATTATGAACTAAAACACTTTCAGTGTACAGGACAAAAAGCACACACATGTGGTGGAATCATGAAAGAAAACTTTTCATAACAGCAGGGATAAATGAAACAAATTACAGCAGTGGTGTAGTTATATACAACATCAACAACACTGAATTTGTCCACTATAATTATTTACTGCAAGCACTCTTGGACACATGAACACTTAACCACACAGGCAGCCCAGACCATGACCCACGGTTGGTACACCGACAGTATACACTCAAACATGACAGTAACTGTACTCACACTTAAAGCACCGTGGTAACTACAAGACATGACGGTGTCTGTGCTGTAACTTCCTACTACAATCATCAGGATCAATAGACTACACACAACATACTTAAAATTATTGCTCTTCCATTCAAAACCTCCCACAATTATGATGATTGATTCAGTTACTCATTTTTGAGAAAATACGGAAGAACAGATCAAGGACACACAGATGACAAATGGTTCAGATATGAATAGCCGATTGACCTCTACGAAGGGCAAGATCTACACAATCACAAATAATTCTCCAACAGAAAGCTATTTAAGCTTATTACTTGTAAGTCTCAAACTATGGAGCACCTAGACTACAGCTGATGTAGTGGAGAATCTATTACAATGGGTGTGTCACATCAAAACATGCACTAATATGCAACAATATAAATTCCTTACAAGTAACAAACAAGAAAGAAGATCATTATAATGAGAGATGACTATCAGATTTATGACAAAAGGAAAGAATCGCAAGTTATGTTACACATGTAACCTACCCAGAATGGCAACAAGAGAGAACACTATAATATACACTGTATCCTACTATGGTATTACCCTTAGGCAGCAAGTAATGGTGTACTTTCTCAGCAATCTGAGTATAGGATTACAACACTTGCTTTGTCATCGTCATTGTTGACCAGGTGTATTTCTTGTGCTTTATTGTTTGATGCATTGGCAGGGTTGGCCTTGGAGCAGGCCAGCTTTGAATAGACAACAGTGCAAACCAATATATAGGGTACACCACAATACACAACTAGAATTACATCACATCTGTTGAAGGGTTTCAGAAAAGACTATTGCACATGTTAACCCCATAAATCAAGTTCTAATTGAAAAGCACCTACAGTACAAATACTTTATGTAATTACATTGTGACAAATGTTATACACATACTCAAACACTCAAAGGATGATTACAATAGTGAAATTTACAACACTCTATACAAAAACAGTCCCAAATCCAATAAGATATCAACAAAATTACTATACTGAAAGTTGTCTCTACTGCACTAAACTCTCATCAACAGCTGGTGGGTCTTTCACTAATGCACAACATAGCAACACATCTCAATTCCAATATCTTGCGCAACAGTTGAGAATCACACAAGGAAAGCAACATATAGTATTTGTTCAACATACACCTCTTCAACTGAGTTCACATTGCTTACATACCGTTAACGCATTTGCGATCCCAGGTAACCATGGTATGCTGATATGCATTGCAATTTTATCAGAAATATCAACAGTGATTGAAAGTTATCGTGCCAACACAAGCAAAGGACAAGCAGATGTCACAGGTTGACTAGAAAAAACATACACACTCAACACATAGTGAAAGACAAACAAATCTACCGAACTTTAACTGAAATGTCACATAATGAGCCAGCTGTCATTGGGGCAAACATTGGTTCTACACACTACATGAAAACCAACACCACGCGTAACACTGACACTGGAGTAGAGGCAACTTACCACACACACACACACACACACACACTCACACGAGCCATACTACATTAGCTTGGAAGCCAATGATGTTGGGATAAGGGTTATATGGCTACAAATGATCACACTACTGCTCTGAGCTAGTGGCTTTCATAGGCTATGACCATGCACTACACAGTTGTGCCAACCCTGCACATGAGGCAGCCAAGTGGTACACGTAAACAGCAAGTACACATGAAACTACAAGTACGCATGCTGGAATGAAACGTCACATGGAACAGAGATAGAAAAGGCTCTTACTACACTAGGTATGACATGCCACGAGAATGTGTGTACATGTAGCTATTCTGGGTATACATGTATGTAGGTGTATGCCTACTGATAATGCCCAGGATAAGACAACCAAGTTTAACCACAAGAGAAGGGATTCTCCTACTACCCATAACTTAGCTGCACAGTTGAAGGCTTAGACTAAACTGACAGGGCACACCAAAACCACATGGAGTTGCTTAACTCATACAGTATAGTGTTGCAATAGTACCTGACACATAGGAACCATAGGAGGGAACTGTGTGAGCTGATCTCCTTTCCACTGATGAAGAAAACATATCCAGATGTCTTGGGAGATTCTCATGTCACATGTGCACAAAGTGAAAATAACTTGATGTATGGAAGGAACCAGTGGTCAAGAGCTAAAATTGTTCAGACTTGATTAGAATGTTCACTCAACTGCTTGGCTGCTTTCAGAATAGAGCAACTAATACTGTCATTGGACTAAGTGATTGTTCACGAGAATTGATCGCATCAGCACTGGACTAGTAACAGAGAACAGGATGACTAGCTATGATAAACAATGTATTAAAAAAGGATGTCATGTATAAAACGCAATAACAATAGATATGATGAATGTCGGTTTGCTTGGTAAAGATGATTTAGTTTCAAAAGATTTCTGGAAAGCTTCACATAACACAAATTACACGTGGAATGTAGAATAATGATATACCTGAAACAATTATAAGAGAACTGAATATGTAGCTCACTACATACGGGAAGTGAATATGGTTGGACAATGTTACATTGAATCAGATGTGCTAGTTGCCAGTTGAGTATGTCAATATCATGGAGAGCCTTCCAAGTTCAGTGTGAGAGACTCAAGATATAACCAGAAAGTGTCACAACAATCAATCCAGCAAATAGTTCCAGGCAGTGGTCAGAGAAGTTACTTAGTAGTTCAATGTTGCTAGCAGTAGGAGAACTAGCTTGGACACTAGCTCTATTGCTAGCTAGTTGGTAGTGATTCTTATAACCAACTCTTTTAAACTGAGAGCTGTAGATAAGATAACCTGTAGTCCACTAGGACTAGTCAATCTTCAAACTGCACACCAGAATCACAAACTCAGGTTCAGACTGAAGTAGCCCTAGCTAGAACTGACTCAACCTAGCCTGTGGTTTAACTTCTGGCTATTTGAACGACACAAATGAGGCCAAAAAATGGCTCTTTATAGAGTGTTTTGCTAGCCAACCACAAAGGAATGTGAGTGATGTAATGGGCTATCATATACCTGTATTATTATAGTAAGGAAACACTCAGACATTGTAGTGAGTACAATCAGTCACCAGGAAGCGGAACAATGTACAAATACTGTATGAAGCAGCAACATACTTTGCAGTTTTCAACACAGAAACACATTCACCATAATATTATAGTGAGTTAGACTACTGATATACCATTGATAGCCTAAACATGAGAAACACTGCCAATCATGGTCTAAGCATATTTACATATTGCTTCTTAGTGAATAAAATACTAGAAGAAAACGAACATGTAAGAGACTATCCACCCTAATGGAATTCACATTGAGATAGCTATGTTTGTCATAATTGGATGTGCACCAGCGAGTCTTATGAGTACAAGTAGATTCCAACTCCTGAGATCAAGCAAAACACAACCTCAGAAAACACACCAAGAGATCCCTTGGGAGATTGCAATCAATATACTGGGAAAGTCAATTTAGGAACAACAAGATCTATGGCCAGAGTATGTTTGTTTCTGTGCAACAAAGTATTATTTTTTGTTACTTGTCAACTTTGTGTTGATGATAACTGAATGTCCAACGAAAGCTTCACAAACACACTTATACACCACATAAGACACTACAGTAGGTAGATCAACTGTTACAAAGATAAGTTATGGAAGGCATTCACACATATGAACACAAATGCATACACAGCTAGCTAAAAGAAGAATCAAAACACATGCACAAATGATACATACATGTATAGTCAACAAACGAACATGGATCACATGATGATGGTCTGTAAATAGTGCGTCATTGTGTGGAAACAATAACATGACTACCATTACATGACTGTGCACTTTGAATACACACAGAGAAATAGACGCATCCAAGGTGAATAAAATAGACATGACTGCATTTCAAACAGGTGTCTATGGTATAATGAACCAGTATTTAATGTACGTATGTAGATTATAATCATGGTATGATAATTTTTGATGGGGTATGCAATCTCGACATTCCACTCAAGTTCAGCTGTAGGTAACACGACTACTAAGATATGGTACAGGGACAAGTTAGCAAATCAATTGCATTGCTTTGCAAATGCTTCAAATAGTGTAGTAACACCATAAGAATGGCATTGTGACACACATCCTACAGTACAACATAAATTATGACACAAACACAGATTCATGGAGACAACACACAAGATATACCTACACACACACGATGGGTTGTATACCATTCTCAGGGAGTAAACAACCCAAAATAACATTGGAAAAAGGCATTTCACACTTGTCCATTTGTTAATGGACACATTCAAAATGTATACAATAATTATCACATCACAATTAATGTATTTAAGTGAATAGACAATTCACACAAGCATTGTTTGGATACTGATGTTCAGGTAGACTGGCCTGCGGTGTCATTCCATTCAACAACTAATGTTCACAATCTAGACACACATACACACTTACATGGTTTGGCGGTATTCTTTTGTCCTTTCGTCTGTTTGTTCTGTTGGAACCTGGGTGGTACTTCTCTGTGGTGATGATAGCGACTGCCAGCCGAGAGGGAGTTAGCCCCGGTCGAAGAATTGGAGGCGGAGGAAGTAGTCTGCTGTGTTTGTGCATACGTATATAACAATAATAAATCATCAAAACACAAGTGTAAGGAAATGGCCTGGAAACGAGGCTAACACATGTTATTCTAGAAGACTCTTTCACCTATGTGTATTTGTTAGTAAAGGTCAAAAAACATTCTCATAAGGTTATAACTACAAACACAATCAAAACAGTTTTCGTTACAACATACAGTAATCCATGATATAATTACTGTATGTCGCTAGATGCACACTCCTACATTTTACATTCTTTGGTTAAAATGGCTTTACAACTCTGTGGGCAGGGCAGTAGGGAGTTGTATTACACACGCAGACAGATGTTGAGTGCCCTTTAAAGTCTATGCACTAACAAAGCCAAATACATAGCAGGTAATTTTCATTAGCGAAATCTTCATTTAGCGAAACTAGATTGGTTAGAAAGCTTTTGGTAGATGTTTTAGTACAGCATGTGCTCTGCTACTAGGAGTACACATGGACATGGTAAAAGGAGCTGCTGATGCAAGCACTGATGCGGTGACCTTTTGGTGACTGTCTTTCTCATGAACCATAAAATAGTGGTAATTAAACAAAAGAACTCCAATTAAGACAATTATAGACTAATGTGCACTTGAACTTTGAACTTGTAAGGGAATTTTTGAACAGAGAACTAAATCAAAAGGCCTTAAACTAGATGGAGGGAAAGACTCCCCAAGCAAACGCTGGAGAAAACACTAAACAGCATAATTACTGTCCAAACCCAGAGAAAGATGCACAACTTGCAAAGAGCACACAGCAATGGCTGACACACAGGCTATAATCCTTAGGTAGGAAACAGTACCATACTGGAGAGGTGTCTGTCTCTCCACTAATGTGGAGTCTCTTAGCTGAGTGGTATCAATGTGAGCACCAAAGCACCACTTCACTATACATACAGCACAAGTCATGTCCATGGTATATGCAAGGTGTACTAGAGTAGAGCACACAGAGGTTATAACCTTAAACAACCTCTGCTTTAACAAGCCACTACATTCATTCCAAGATACTAAATCACCATTCCACTACTTCTATATTGACTGCAAAACAACACTCACCCATACTCTCCCAACAATGTTATACCTCCCCCTGTACTTTACGAACTATATCTTGGCATTTTGAAATTTCTATAGACATTGCCAAATTAAAAACCTATTCTTGCACTATTAGCTAAATATCAGCAAATTAATAACTGCCAACAGGTGAGCTGGGATTCAACAACTACGGTTGCCATCAATTCTGTGGTTACAATAATATAAGTTCAATGTGAATATACACATTAGCACCAAAACAAACGTGTGTTTTGGGTAGCTATACACACAAGCAAGCTGCTCTCTCCCAATGATGTATGCTTGTCAATATGGGCTGGTTACAAAAAGGACACATTTTAAGTGTTTGTTCAGTGTTTCAGCATTTCATACCAACTTTAAGGACTGTCACTAAAGCTTAAACTTATATCAATGAAAAATGGATGAATGGTAAAGACAAAGGAAATAACAGGGAAGTTTGCATGTTGAGATTAAGTCATCCAAAATGCCCTGGCATCAGCTGACTATGTACTCCATACTCACAGCATAACACGTACATGTGCAGTGGTTCCTGAGGTGTATACTGTACATGCATGGTGCTCTCCCTTTGGCCCTTGAAAATGTAATTATTTAACATGACTTCATATCTGTGCTGTTGGTGAGGATGAGACCCTCACCTAGACTTAGACTCTTCCTCACTATCATAAAGTGAATATACTGGGTTGTCATTGTGTTTAACTGTTTGGACTAGTTATTATAAGCTAAAAATATATTCAATGTCCTTTTTATTAATCAGGAGTACAGACAACAAAAGAGTGATAAATTTAAAATATAACTTCCAATTGCAATATTCAACATTCTTTGAAATTTTCTAATATTTGGATCAGGAAAATTTCCCCACTATACTGCACCACACACACAAGTGCTTGCTTTTATAGATTATGATTAATTTGCATATGGATGCTCCATTTTCCAATATCACTAGAGTGCCACAGAGACAGACTTTGACTGGTAAAGGGTCACCAGCCAGAGACAGAATGTGAAGTTGCTACTTACATCTTGCCTGAAATTGGTTGATACAGAAAGAAAACCAAAGCTTTACTCAGTCTATTATACCTACTAGTCATGTCAGTCCAGGCCCAGCTACAGCATCACAGCATCAATGTAAGGTGGGCTCACAGTCAGCAGCTGGGACACCTGGTTCTGGGCTGATACAACTAGGGTTGGGACTACACTAGAACTGCCATAACATGCCTAGTCAAGCAGAGGCTAATTGACATGCATGGACATGCATGAGTGAGTAGGAGCTATGTTTCATGCTGTGTTCAGTGGAGTCCAATGAGTGGACATGGGCTCTAAGCTACATGCACTCAAAGAAGCACAAAAGTAGCATTTTGCAAGATTCCACACAACTTGCCAAGTATCATTTATTCTTCGGTGTAACAGATCAATGGAGACAAAAAACAACTACTATAACTCTGTACATACTGAGGGTTTGTTCTACCTTATACTTTGATGAGTTACTGGATTTTTCCTTATGTTTCTTTCTGTCGTCTTTGCGCCTAAAACCAGAGTCATCGCTTGCTTCATCAAAAGAGTTCCTATTGTGCATGTAGTTGTGAACCAGTGATCATTGGTAAAGGTCACCACAAGTATCCATATACTGTTGTCTTACATTGCTTTGCTGGATCTAGTGTGTTTCTCTTGTGACTCCATCACCACTATCTACTAGGGAAATAAGATCAACTAATGAAGAACATTTCAAATTACACAAATTTGTTACAATAATTTTAAATATCAATTAAGCGGTATGTCATCACAATGTTCTTTACTCCACAAGTGAACTCAATCAAAATCATTGACGTACATTCATTTTATTGTAGGTTAGTGCCTCTATTGTTTGATAGGGCACATACTATCATTGGGGGAATTAGTAAAGAAAAACTTTTGTGGGCTAACGATCATCTGAGTATTGAGGTCACCACTCTATTCCAGCAAACACTAAAAAGAGGGAGTGGCCTGGGTACGAGGCTAATTCCAGCCATTTGGCTGTAGCAGAGAGGCTGCTTATAGAGTGCATGTATATTTGAGCTACCTGACCAATTAGCTTGGCCCAAGGGTGACCGGACTAGACACATTTCACTGTACCAAGCTTTTGAGACTATCACCTCCTGTGGCCTTCAATTTGAAGTGGCAATTCAAATTGCAATGAAAATTACAATCAGGCTGATACAGCCTTGTTGAAGGTATGAAATTCCAAGCAACTTTTACACGACATAATTGCATACATTGAGCACATATGTTAATAGTAACTAAACATCATCTTAGCATTCTCTATACTGTTGCTCTGTCATCATATGGTAAAACAATGGCTTAACAGCCTACAACAACAAATACAAGAAAGCTTTAGATGCTTGGTGAGTATATTGTTGCACTTAAATAAATGTATGACGTCAAAAATAAAACTCTGACAAGAAAGCAAACTTGGCATCTTAAGATTAGTCCCAATGGGGGCAGACTCTCTAATTTTCTCCTTGAGTTGCTTCATGATTCTTCGTGTGATCTCGCGAACGTCGCCATTTCTCATCAGAATAATAGGATCAATGATTCTTTATAACGGATGATGCCACGCGATGCAAAATAATGATGAGACTTTTAAATTATAAGTATGCATGCATTGGATCATGTGCAACTACATGATTTTTCACAAGATACATAGAAAACAACAAATTAAAATAATATATACACTCACCTATAATATTGACAGCTAGACATGGCATAAAGAGCTCAAGTGGTTGGTTTAACTGTAGTGAAGTATAAAACAAGACAAACACATTTAATTCATGAACAAGACAAGCCGAAACTCCAGCAAACAGTATTTGGAAAACTTAAGTGGTAGGTGACATTTATTTTCTACAGCTACATCATATGCTACAGCTAAAAATGAATCACAAAGGGATATGCTACATGGACACACATTAACAAATTTATGCAATCAACACAAATAAGCAAAAACTGCAAGCAGAAAACAGAGGAACATGTCTGTTCCAAACTTGTTCCACAAGAAATGACATTGATTTTATGTACAGTCATGCGTGTACAAGTGAAAAGATTGACAATTATCTAACCAGGAAGTAGTAAACATAAATTTACAGGTAAGTCTAGGTCTTCAGAGAAAAACAAGATCAAATTACATACCACAAAACTACCTTCAAACACTGCCTTTGCTGTTACTGAGAAAGCAATTTCATGTAAGGGGCTTTGCTACTGCATGGTAAACACTCACTAAAGACCAGGGTTTGGAACAAATCATCAATTCTAAAACTACTCACGCAGACTCACTTTGGGTACTGTTAACAACGTACTCTTGTCTATGTAGGCATCTGTATCTCCACTAGGCAGCTAGAAAGAATGTGAACACTCTTGGATGCATGGTCTACTAGAAATGGAGGCCATGCAACAACTTTTCTTCTTGATGATATCCTCCTAGGACACAATCTTTTGAGTTCCCTTCTACATCTAATACTAGTCTCAACAGGGAGTTAAGTTATGTATGTACAGACTACCATAGAGTTGGGTAATAGTGTCAAGGAAAGCGTATTTCATGACTGTCATGCTTAGCAAAGTACAGTAGTACCTCATTATCCGGACCTCGTTTATCTGGAGCCTCAATCATCCAGATCAAGCTGGAACATCAAATTTCGATTAATCAGAGCAAATTTGTACAGACTCCACACTCTTTTTTGAGCTTTACGTTTGCACGTGGTTGTCAACATTTGAATGATTCAAGATTAAATAAAGAAATATAATCTACCATTGCTGTGACATGCGAAATAGTCAGAAAAATGATCGGGGCTACTACTAGTCTAGTAGTGCTGCTAAAACAAGTATACATAAAAGTGAACTATTTCAATTATCTGGCAGGCTTTCGGTTCAAAGGTGCCTGGATAACTGAGGTTCTACTGTATGTGGACATCAAGAATTTCTAGCTTTACAACAATGCCTCTTTTATAAAAGTTGTGTGACTGTAGACTTGGGTTAATAGGTGCACTTTGCTGTATAGTACCCATTCGTTATTAGGTACGGGTATAATCTTCTTTCTTCAGTTTGTACAACTGTATACTTAATTCACTATTCTATTTGTGGTCAGGACTAAGGCCAGAACAAGGGTCTATGCTAGTAGAGATAACAAACCTACTGTACAACTGTGTATACAGCATCACAAGTGTACATATTTAGTGGTTGAGGTGGTATTTACCACTTGGGTCACTTCGAATAATCAAGGGATTGTCTGTGAATCTTTATTACCATAATTTGTTCACTCTTTAGACCCACATTGAAACACATTTTGAAAAAAATAAGTTCGAAATCTCTTTTCAAAGATATGAGGCTGCATACCTGCCATATATAGTTTATAAACCAATGAGAGTATTACTGAGACTGACACATAATATACTTAAATACAGTCTATGTAGAACTATACATATATAACAGTATTACCTGGGTAAACCTTATCTAGACTGGTAGCCAAATATTAAATTGTACCACAGACTGGTTCAACAATCTGTCATGTCAACCCCCAAAAACAAACAAAGCTGTTTATCAACAAAACTAGAGGCAGGGGAAATCCAAACTTTGCAAGTTGATATTAACACAGAAAATTCAACACTTGAGAACTAACCTCGAATAAGATAATCTTCAAACCTTGTCGTCAAGAGAAAAACGCTTTCTCCACTGTTCAGTGAAAACTTTAGCAGGCTCTTTAGCTTGGCTTTGGGAGACTAGGCGGGATCGATCCTGGGAGGGGACTTTTACCAAACGTATGATGTCATCATGAATTACGTCATCAATTGGACTTTGGCCACTGAACTGAGCTGACTGAACAGAAGCTTACTCACTAACTACAGTACTGACAGTCCTGGAGAGGAGTTAAGTTATCGTACAGTTCGATGAAGGTTCAAAGGTAAAAAAAAAATTACCAGTGCGAGTTATCCTGAGACTGTGGTGTAGATATTTCACTGCAGACTTGGTTTTATAAATTATGTACACTCTTGGACCCTTTACTCTTGGGCAGACCCTGTTCTGTACAGTGCAAAATTTCAAATGGCAATTACCGAATTCAAGAGTTCGTCTGAGCAATTATGCTAATCCTAACTCTAAAACAACTATTGCTTCAGTCCTTCAGCAAGGGTGCTGTGTGTACATGCTCAAGTTTAATTCTGCACTTCAGTTGTTGATATCAATATCCTGTACCCTGTTGAACACCGATCACCAGGTAGTTGTATCTGGTAAAGTTAAAGCCACTTTCAGCAGTACCACATCTACCGAGGAAGTCAAAGCTTTGTTTGGAAAGCCATGTGCCGAAAATGAATTCAACCAGAGAACACTTGTTGCCTATGAATGGGTTTCATTTTTGTTTTCTCGACCACAGAGATCTTCCAAAGTACAACTTACTGAAATCCGACTAGCTGCTCCAGAGTTTTCCAACCTTTGGTACCCTACGTCAGTAGCAAAAGAAATTGCGCAGGATTTTGGTTTTCCTTGGTTACAACTTACTGTAGATGTTGATTCTAATGTAATTACTGGGGTCCAGCTAACGAATTTTCAAACAAACCAGGAGCAAACTCAGTCAGAAGCAACATTGTCATTTGGTGATCACTTTCAAGATGTTATAACTTATCTAGGTCGTGAGGATAATGTTTACTACAAAGACAGTGAGCATTTCTCTCATGTGGATTCACTTGGAAGATTTCAACAGTCCAGTACAGGCGCCCCTAACACTAGCATTGTACTCAATTACTTCCATCTGGGATTGGATGTAATTCTTGATTCTCAAGAGAACACTGTCACTAAAATTGTCATGCATACAAATGTTCATGACCAGTCAAATTATTGCTCCTATTCGAGATGTTTCTTCATGTTTTCTCTAAGCAAGACTGGCATAGCTGTTGACAGAACATCACAGCAAACTTTGCTTGTGTGCCCAGACACAAACTGGAGTATCATTCAATCTTTTGTAGATGAAGAATATTGTCAGAAACTGACAAAGTGTCATTATTCTCCTTCTACCAATTCCGTTTACCCCTTTCGGGAAACGACAATCCACACATTGTTCCAGCAAATGCTTGTTGAAACCACCTGGTCTAATGATATAGCTACAGTGACTTTGCTTGCTCCTTCAACATCGTATGCTAGTCATTCCCACCAACATACCGTGTTTAAGCCAGACTCTTTCTCACCAACACATGAAGATGAGTTGCAGATATCACTCTCTTTTCCTTATGAAAAATTTGTTTCAGATCAGGATAATTCAAAGGTCACGTTGGATGACGATGATTTTCACAGTGCTGAGAGTAGCCTGACCAGTTTGCCTGATGTAGGTACAGAATCACAATCTGCGACAGTTCGATCAAGCCTTCACAGTACATCCTCAATTGTCTTGAAGGCTTTCTATGGTCCAAATGTTAATGTGATTAGATGTACAGCAACAGATTCGAGTGATGCTTCCCATCCTTCAAGGTTGGTGTATCATTTTCACAGTGATGATGATGAAGATGGTGAGGTGGAGTCAGTTGATGACACCAACGATGACTCCATGCTGGTGTATAGATCCAAGAGTTTGTCAATCACAAGCAAGGTTGATGATGAGCTCTCTTCTACTGATACATCTGATGATGATGACCACAACTCATTTGAAATTCTATCTCATGCTGAAATAATTGAGAGTCAAAGAGCTACAGAACAAGACATCATCAGGACGACCGAAGAAACTAAGTTCTTCAGTGAAGGTAGTGGATCTACGACCGAAATGTCTCACACCGTTCAAGAAAATCTACCACTGCTGCCTGAACCTGAATTTCACTACAAGCCCAAAACAATGAGTACTAGTATGTTCTCAGCTCGAACAGTAGTGCTTAGTGAAGACACGGGCCTACTTACCAAATCTACGATTGACACAGTCAGTGGAGATCCTTCATCTGTATTAAAGGGGTCTTCATCTTCACCTACCATTGTACACAAGAGAGCTGGAACTACTATGTCTTCTAAAGAAGAAAGTATGAAAAGGTTGCTACGTCATACTCAGAGTAGTCAGCAGAGAATAAAACAGAAGTACACACCCATACCAAAGAATATACCTGAACAGCCGTCTGAAGACTACAATGTAGAAAATAGTGCTGGAGATGTTACGGAGGGCAATCAAATGGATAGTGAGTCAACAGTTGCATGTGCTGTTATACCAGCCTCGTCTGATACTGATGCATCAATTCAATGTGTTCAACCAACTGAAGAAACCCCATTACTCTCACCCCCATCTACTGATGCTGGGGAACACTCTAGTACACTACCCTCAAACTTCAACCAAACTATGTCATCATCAGTCCCTGATAATGACGTAAACATTGTGGAAAATTGTGAAGACTGGCAGAGTCATTCACCACATTCTGCTGATGGCCATTCACCTTCATTCAAACTTGTACAGTCGCCATGTGAGCCCTTCCCCTCAGAGTCTGGTCCATCTCATCAGGACAAGAGTGACGCTATCAGCACAGAGTTGCAGGACACCAATTTAAGTAAGTACATTACATCGTTGATTTTCTCCCACTAAGACCATTTTATTGCATGTACATACCACACGTATAGCAGGTGAATTCTCATTTTAGCATGATTGGTGATTTTAAATTTGGCAATTAAATTTGCACGCTGCATTGTTTATATGCACATGTGTGTGTATAAAACTGTTTGGCGATTTTAATTTAGTAATGTGCAGAATAATTCGCTAATTTGCCAAATTTAATTCTCACCGAATTTACCCACTATACAGTATAACATAATCTAAATTGCTTTGCATACAAGGAATGAGCCTGATTTATAAGTCAATGTGTACATGAATTAATGCTACCCTATAGCTATTATAAGCTCTTCTTCATGATTATATAATAGGATCTGATGTGCCAGTCCTTGATGTCATTGTCGGTGATGGTACACCCTCACCTCCTGTCAGCCCTCGCAAATGCTGGGAAGATGATGAGAATACTGGGTCTTCTCCAGAGTATGGACCTCCGAGCATGACACAGGTCAGATTGTTCATCACATACTGATGGTTGACACAGTACTACAAAACATAATGTAGCAGATATTACTCACTCCAGATGTTATATATTGGGTGTGTATCTGTTTGTATAGGATAGAGTACTGTTTGAACTTATTGCCAGTGAACATGCTGAAGTGTGCACAACACTTAAGGAAAGAATAGAGGTTAGCTAATAATATTCTGTACTATGATGGACACTGACATACAATACAATGTGCTTGTACCTGTAGGTTCTTACACAGGTACAGCAGATGATAGCTGATCCAGATGCTACTGTTAGCTTTGGTGAGCTGCAAACTGTTCTACTACAAAACGATGTACTTCTTTATGATTTGCTCTCTGTGCTCAATGCAAGGTATGGATTTGTTGTGTATGCCCTTGTAAAATTTTTGCTGTGTTGTAACAATTATTAATTAACAACTTTAAAAATCTATTTTAGAAATGAGTGGAGACTTCAACTATGTGTTGAAATAATTGGTTTCCTCAGGAGCTGGTTTAAATCTGATGAGCGAAAGTATACAATAAATATTTTACATTCTGATAAATTCTGTATATTATACTCAGTCCATTATAATTGTAGCTGCTTCCTAACACAACCCTAGAATCATATAATGTATGTTTTGATGGCATTATCAGGTATATACTGCTAGGATGTCAGATCGTTACCAACATCTGTGAGGTACACACTGCTCTTCTGACAAGTTATATGTCAGGTAACCACATTACAACATTACTCAACTGCTTGTATATTATCATTACTTTGTTCATGACGCAGGTCAAGTCACTATGTTCACCCCTATTGAGTTATTGCAGTGTCGTAAGTTGTGTGCTGCATTGTCTGAATTGGCAGTCAGTGTTGGTGAGAGCAATGCCTTTGAGCAACAGCACTTGAATGAAGACCCTCAAGTTATAGAACACTTGAGCATGGTCAAAACTGCTTTAGCAAAGATACTAACTACACCTTGAATACATGACTGCATGTATGCTCGGGTGGATTGAGGACTGGGTGCATATGTAGTTTACCTTCAGTTCATGTACATAATTTTTTTTTGAAGTTTTATAACTTGGATCACAACAGAATATTATCCCGATAAGTATGTAGGTTGAATCAATTTTGTCACATGTTCTAATGGAGTTCTCATGAATGTTTATTATATAATTAGATGGGCAGTTTTTTGTTGCTATGGCAACCAAACTTTGATTGAAATTGTGTCATGATAGGCTATATAGCTGATGAATGTGCTTTATTTAGAAACTTTATTGTATGTACTGTCGCATGCATTGCATGCTTGTACAAATCTGGCAATATTGAGTATCGTCCCAAATACTATCAGCTATAGCTTCACCGTAATGAAGGACACTATTGATCAACATATCTGTAGGCACAACCTACAAATTTTATGAGCAGGTTTATTATGGACCTTAGTTAGTTTCAAAAAGCAATATTACTGCCATAATTAGGAAGATATAACTACAACTATCTTGCACATATAGCTTTACTACGCAATAGCCTTATAACTATCCTGAGTAACATTGTACCACAATATCATGCATGCTTTGTTGAACTGGAAATTAAACAATTATACATAGTATTATAATTATTTTGGCATTACAGTTTATCACAACCAAATTATTGATCAACAATTACTATGAAACTTTGCATTGATCTTTCAATAAATTTATACAAACCTGATCATTTTTATAGTCCTATATCGATGGAGGTTCATCTACATCCACATATCACAACAAGTCTTGAATGCAAACTGGTTTCCTCACAGCATTTGAGTAACCTTCATTGAACTTGAACCATAACGGGTGAGTTGTAGAGGCTGAGCTTGAGAGACTGTGTTTCTTCATCAGTGAATTTCCTATTAATCACGATTGTACATAAAAATAATAATGATAGCTATGTACACACCTCAGTAACCATGCATCATAGTTGGGGTACTGTAATTAGTGTACCTCCAGCTGAGAAATTATAAATTATTATGTCTTAAGCTAACCTTCAATTACACGCCCAAAGAAGTCAGTTGGTGGCTGCAAAAAAATTAATACTTTTAACAATTACTATACATTCAAGCTAGAATTACTAATTACTCATGCACCTTTATGGTGGTACTAGGTGTCTTACGAACAGAGCCTGTGACTTTGCCCTTCCTTTCCTTCACAGTTGTCACAGTAGCAGTAGACATACTTGACTCACTAAACCAAAGAAACCATGCAATTTAGTTCACCAGCTAAGGACAATACTAATGGTTATCAGGTTTACCTTTCTGGTCCAGAAAAGACTCTCTCAGTTCTACGCATCTTCTCCACTTCAACCTACAACACAATATACTTACATAAATTACTACTGTTGCACTGTACACTAATAGTTGCACACGATACCTCTCTTGCTATTAGCTGCTTTGCACTGTAGCTCAGCTGTTTCTTTTGAGGTAATCCAGGAAAGTGAGTTACTTCCTCTAGGTTACTGGTTAACAAAGTAGAGTATTTTAAAATTGTTCAGTACTGACAACCCAAACTACTCACGGATCAAGCACATAGGTATATTGACCATCTTGCCCTCTCTCCTGGCGATAAGTTAGACTGTAGGAAATCAGTGTGCCAGTGAGGTCAGTTAGCTGCTGTCTCTCCCGGGAAGAGTATAGCTGAAGACTCACCTACATGTGAGACAAAACAATGCATACTATCACGAGGAAACTACACATCTTCCAACAATGCCAGATATTAACAAACATCCAGTGAGAGACTGTAGGCTCACACTTTGATGTGGCTTACAGGACGAAAAGATGGTGTGATAATCTCACAGAGTGGTGGCAGCACTTCTGTTGCTAACAACGTTGAGGTAACTGTCCGCCTGATAGCTGCAGGCATATCCAACAGTAGAGATGAAAGTAGATGTAGACTGTACTGATGACGTTGAAACATCTGTATGGAATACAAGGTCTATATATGCCATGCTTGCACAGTGGTGTCACTCTAGTCACCTCATAGTTGGTATTGGGATAGACTATCTGTGGTCGAGAGGGAGCAGCAAACAGGAAGTGAAATGCCACTGAGAGGTAGGGCATGTAAGGCATGAAGGTGTAATCCTGGTTGTGTGCAATGTGCTGCTGAATGAGGTCGTGAAACACCATCCAGTCTTGTCCGACTGATATCTGTGATCATAATAAATCTCAGTACAAGTACATCATTATACACATATTACAGTATACTACAGAAAGAGTAAACATACAGCCTCCATATTAGGGTCTTTGAATCGAATGTGCAAGTAATTTTCAAACAGACCTGAGTATAATAGAGAAACAAAGATAGTACGCACACACGACTTCTACTAAGTGACTTGTCAACAATTCCAGCATACCGTTTGCAACTTTTTCAAACTCTCCAGAAGCTGCTGCTGCTGAATGAATGTTATAGAACCGTACAGAGTTGGATCCAACATTTCCTGAAACACAATTGAAACAATACAATGCTTGAGCTATAGCTAATAATCTTATAAGCAATAGTATTATATACCTCCACTTCCACTGGACGAGACTTTGCCTTTCATTTTCAGAGGTCCTTGGTTTAATGTGTGTCTACATGGGAAAAGTAAACAGTACAAGGAGGGAAAAAAATGAATTACCTACTTTTTTACTACAGGAAGCTGAAAGATTTCCTTCCACAATGAAAATAGACTGCGCTGAGCATCTTTCTGGCCTATGCTAGTATTCTGAACCACAGACAAAGTCAGGTCTTTTCTTTGACGGCCAATGAACTGAAATATAGATTGGTGTCATAATATCTGTGTGCTGTTAACACAAAACATACATCACATCATACTATTACCTGTAAGGTATTAAGGCATGATCTGATGTCATTTTCCGTCTTTTCACAAAGAGCAATAAGTGTTGACATGGCTGCCGACATTTTCTCTTTCTTAACAACCTACATAGAAACACAGAGAAAGACTTATAAAAATTACTAACAAATTCAAGGCAATGCTCAACAACCTGGTGCAGTCGAGTAGCTAGCCTTGAAGTAATGGTAGGAGGGAAGTAGAGGACAAGAGCATGCTGCCTCAACTGGCGAAGAGATGGAGCATACCTTACATACAGCACAGGGCATTGTAAACACCTACATCCAACAACATGCTAAAATGCCACATACTGGTCATTACAAATACAAATGATCGGCCTTGACAAGAGAGTGGTTCCCCTTTTCTTCTTGGCTACAGAACACACAGAAGTACATTTTAATAAAATTTATAAGCAATCAAACAATTACAATGTCATACAAATCATTACCACCATACAAGATAATAAGACATTACCCCAATACCACTATTGGGCATTTAGAACAAAATGCTCATAGGTTCTCTACATACCATGGCCTGGGACATCTCTTTTCTTGGCAAAGTTGATCAGCACATTTATGGAGGCCTGTATTAGTTACGAGCCAATACATAACAATAAAATAATGCCAAAGCAATGGCATACCGCAGGGGCTCCATCTATCTCATCAATGATGAGACAATTGGGCTTTGTATCCAGAGTTAGGACGGCCTGCATTTGAGTGGACGACTCTATCTTTTTCTGAAACACCTCAGGGCTCCTGTCATCACTGAAGATTGTCACAACAGCCAGTCAGACAATCCTCAATGTACAATACTTTAGTTAAACTGACCTGGCATTCATCTCAATGACATTATAGCCAGCATGTTGAGCAATGACATGAGCCAAAGTAGTCTTTCCAAGACCAGGGGCTCCACAAAGAAGGGCAAGCTATTGGGCAATACAATGCCATAATACAATGTTACCAGAGATACATACAACCACATGATGTAGTACCTTGATCTTTGGTCTTTGTGTTTCATCCAGAGCCTGTACATTAAAATATGTACACAAGCATTATACTATGGACCAGTGTTACTAGGGCCAAGGGAATCTGCTTACATCGGGTCCTGCAAATGTGGCTGGATCTTGATATTCAAGCTTCTTTTCAAACTTCTTCCCCTTGACTGGTTGGGAAAACCGTTTATCATCAGTCTTTCTAGTTCCCTTGCTTCCTGCTCCAGAAACAGAAGACATGTTTAGTGGAATAGGCCGTCCGTGGACAACTCCATCCCAAAGCTTTAGCCACGACAATAGAGTACGGTTGATACCCTACACATAGCCAATATTAATATTAGATTCCTGCTATTAATTCTCTTGTGTGCACGAATATTCACAACCAACATGAATCATTGTAGAGCTTACATCATCACTAAGTAATTCTGTGAAGAGTCTTGGAGAATATTTATCTACCCACAGATAGTCTTCATTTGAGAGGGTGCCAACTTGAGTATCACCAGAGCCATCAAACAAAGCCTGTGTACCGGTGTCATCCTGACCACTATACACACAGAGACATTTACAATCAAGCATAATGATTTATACACAGAAAAAATACCTTGTGAGTGAACGAAGAAGTTCATCAGACTGCTCAATAAGCTTTCTTCGCCGCTAAATAAAATGTGTACATATATACGTACATCAACACAAGGAAACATGTGATGCCTACCTCCTCCTCAACTGTGGCTTTGAGTTCAGCAAATGAAACAGAGAGAAGCTGAAATCTTGAATAAGAATGAGCCTCTCTACTCTGTCCAACAGCCTTGCACCTCAAGTAGACACGTTTTCCATTGCTACCTGTGACAGTGATGGAAGGACCTGGAGGAGCTCGTGAGAGTACATGATGGGAAGATGGCTGACTCGTGGATGGAGGAATACTTGAGGTGAACTCTGGTTCACAACCATCAAGTGAATCATCACTTGAGTAGCCAAGCTCAGGTGGTTTGGTTTTGAGTGCATGAATAGTGTCTTCATATCTCTCAAGAAGGCTCTTTCTCACTGAGTCATGAATGCTAGGATCACCATCATCATCATCAGCGTCCACATCCAGGAGCCTCTGGTGCTTTCCAGTTGAAGAGGGGGTGTGTTTGTAACTTCCAGGTCTTGAAGGTGTTCTCTTTGTTGGAGTTTTTGATGACAAACTTCCCTTGGGGGTGTGTTTATTTTGATGAGTACTACTACTTCTTTCCTGTGCCCAGTGACCATTAGGGGAGAGAGTAGGTGACTGTGGAGGTGATGGGGACACAGGAGGAGAGTACGAGGAATGGGAATGAGAAGTTCCCTCATGTCTAACTGGTGACACATCATTGTAGGGTGAGGTTATAATATGATTTGTAAATGACTGACTATTGGCCACTGCATCTGTGCACATGTACAAAAACAAACATTAGCTGTACCGGTATGCGAGACATCACAGTATACATGAAAACACTAACACATTTTGAGACTTACTGGATGCATTGTCTTTTAAACGTTTTCTTGGTTGTTCTGTGTACATAATTTTTGTACATATATATAGTTCTGCTTTATACTTATTACTAATTGTGAAATTTAACCCTCACCTGGTGTATCAGTTTGGGCAGAAGAAAACAGGCTGTCTTCCAGGGAACGTTTTCGTGAATTTTCCAGAAAGTTCTTTGACCGCAATCCTTGATGAGATGGAGAACCTGAATTATATTGCAATAACAGACAGTGCGAAATCATAGATAAAGGAGTATATTATCTATGGCTAAAGCATTGATAAATAAAATATTTAAGGCTAAAGTGTATAGTACCAATGGATGTGGCTATACCATGAAAATGCTCTTCTTCAAGTGCTAATTCTTCTGAAAACTGCATTTCAAATTCATCAAGAAAATCATTCTGATCAAACTCGTCCATAACGAACAGCAGATGTAGCCTGATCCTGAACTTTTAGCTTTAGTACTGTACCAACTTGTACTATAAAACTGGCCAACGCGCCAATTATTTCGAGGTTGTGGCGACCTTTACCATGCATGCGTAAAAGCTGTTCAATGGCGACCTTTACCATACGTATATGAACTGCATGCAAACTTTTTTACCAATAATTATTTTTCTATTTAACGCACACCCACCCAGGGGTACTGCTGCAAATGTAGCTGTTGTCTGTTTTTTTTTATCTGATACGTTTTTTGATATGCAAATTTTCCGCTAAGAAAATCAGCAATAAAATTATTTAAATTTAAATCGCTAACAGAAGCACTGCCAAGGCTTGTCCACCATTGGTGCCTTCATTGTATATAATAGACCTGCGTAATTCATACTTAAGCGCTAAAACATCCTATGAGAATCAACTTATCCACTCTTTTGCTGGCAAGTCCAACAACAAAATCTACGACTACAGCTCTACTATTCCTCCATTGGTATACCTTAACTCCACCCAAGCATCTTTCGACCAACATTATTCAACAGGTTTTTTCATTCTGTATCAGCTACTTCTCTCTTCCCTCTCATTTCTTGATTTGAACACACCGGAAACTGTAATTGGTGACCTTCACATCGATGAACTTCAAGTACTTGAAGCTCTGTAATCTCTTGATGCAACTAAATCTTCTGGCATTGATGGACCCTATCCATCATCTCTTTCATACGAACCTAAATAGACAAGCAATCCCAATGGACTGGAAACTTCACTGCATCACTCCACTTCACAAATTAGGGGACAAAGCTTCAGTCAAAAATTACAGGCCGATTTCCCTCCTCAGCATTCTGTCTAAAGTCTTAGAACGCTTTGTCTTCGACCATCTAAACAAATTCTTATTGTCCAACAAGATCATTACTGTCAGCTTTAGGAAACACCACTCTGCTGTACAACAGCTTCTACTCGGATCTTTCTAAGTAAATTTCATGACACACTCAGTGAAAATGCTCAATTGCAATGCGATATCATCTATCTTGACTTTAGAAAGGCATTCGATAGTATTCCTCACAATGAGCTTCTCATGAAGCTCTGGAACTTAGGGATCACTGGTTGTACATGGAGCTGGATAAGAGAATATCTTCTTACTCGCCAACAACAAGTCTCTATCAATGGAACTCTATCCCCACCCTCCCTGTCATCTCAGATGTGCCTCAGGGGAGCATCCTTGGCCCCCTCCTTATTCTCATTTACATAAATGATCTTCCTACTGTCACTTCTTCCTCCAACACATATCTTTTCGCAGATGACACAAATAAATCTTCAATACTTCCGATTCCTTACTTCTCCAACAAGATCTGAATCAGCTTGCTGATTGGAGCTGTGAATGGAAACTACTTTTCAACCTAGCAAAGTGTCTACTGTTGACATTCGCAGTCAAAGGGTATTCTACCTCATCATCAAGGAGTTCTGGCTACTCAATTGCCCCCTGTAGTTAGCACACTGATCTTGGTGTGATCATCTCTCCAAACCTGAGTTGCTCTACCCACATTACCTCACTAGCATCCAAAGCCTACAAGAAACTTGGTCTGCTCAGGCGTACCTTCAAACAGTATTTAGGCCAAGAAAAAGCTATACATTTCACATTAGATCACAACTGATCTACTGCTGCCAAATCTGGAGACCCTCTTCAATTAATGATATCTCCACCCTTGAAAACATCCAACGTCGTGCCACCAAATTTATTCTGGGTGACTTCAATCTTGACTACAAGTCTCGGCTACTTAAATTACATATGCTTCCACTGATAATGTCACTTGAACTGTACATCTCATTTTTTATCAAGAGTTTTCAATCACCAAACAGACTCTTTCAACATCATGAATTTCTTTAGATTCAGTACCAACAGAACTAGATCAGGTTCTTATTCCAAGCTCACCCAACCACCTGTGAAGACCAACAGAGCCAAGCAACATTATTTCAACAGGCTCCCTCGTCTGTGGAATGCCTTGCCACCCATAAACCCATCCTCTAGTCTTGTTTCCACTCTATCCACCGTCAACAAAGTCTTCTTGGACCAGTTCAAACTGCATTTGACCAACAACAATCCATGCACCTTTTATGCCATGTGTCCATGTTCCAAATGTACACTGGTATCAGCAGTAACGTTTACTCAATGATTGATTTTTTTTTTGTGTTCCACGCAATGTCATTTTGTTCCTGTAGTGTATAACTATAGCTATAATAGTATAGTAACTTAAAACAGGCTTCTAGTGCCATCTACGTAGATGTCCTTCAGTTTAATATTACTGTAACCAAAAAGTCACTTCTAATTTCATCATTCATCACTTGTCTCACAAATATACTGTAAAGCAATAATAATAATAATAATAATATTTAGTCATTTATAGTTATTTCATACTTGTACGATTACATGTAGCTGAATTTGTAATAGAGTAATATTACATAATAGACTGTGTAACCTTTACCACTAGTTAAGCATTCTCTGTACTGTTGTTCAAGCTACCTCAACAACATAATAGCACATGGTGGCAGTATAGTGCCAAAATGGGATCTCAAACCTCCAGAGCCCTTCAACTTTCAAAAGCCGTCAATTTGAACAGTTTTGCATTGCATCAGGTCTCACCGAGGAGTACGACAACAAGCAAGTTAATTAGAACCCTTCTATACTAGAAGAGGAGTCTGACTCAGTGCTTAAATCCACTAGTGCCTCTGAAGATGACAGGAAAAAGTATAACACTGTCCTATGGAAATTCAACAGATACATCAATGTTTGCAAAAATGTGATCTTCGAACAGGCAAGATTCAATTGCAGGAGCCAGCTTGACCTAGCGGAGAACTGTGACTATCAAGGCTTGAAAGATGAAATGATTCGAGACTGACTAGTAGTTGGAATTCAAGACAGCTCACTATCCGAGCTCCTCCAAATGGACGCCGAACTGACACTAGAAAAGCAAAGAAAGTAATCTGTCAACATGAGGCTGTCCACGAGGAGTTAATGGCTCTCAAAGGTGCTGAGACAAACAATGCTACAATATGGCTTATATCCAAAGACACATGGCAGCAGCCATTCCAAACAGTGGGGGACACAGGGGGCATTGCAAGGGAACAAAGGCACATGCACACAATATGGAAGAGAAGCACATTCTTGAGGCAAATGCACATGCCCTGCAAGAGATGCAGAATGCAACAAAATAAGGACATTTTGGAGCATATTGTCACACAAAAATCATTGCAGAAACCACCATGCACAGATTCTATAACCACGAAAGAGACAGCCTTCCTAGATAGCGTGGAGCATCAACAACAGGAAACAGTGTGGGTGACAAATGTACTGCTCAATGGTAAACAGATCGACCTCTTTCAAGCTAGACACAGGTGCTCAGGTCACAGCAATCAATGCCATCACTCACCAACCCCTCACCTTGACACCCCAGATACCTCTCCAGGGTGGCTGGCAAGTTCAAAGCACTGCTTAACCACAAGGACCAACAGGTACAGCAACAGGTGTATGTAGTGGAAACCAATGTTGTTTAAATTAACTAAAACTAAAACTTAAAGTAATATTAGTTACATATTGAATAGTTTTAGTTATTTACTAAAACTAAAACTATAATTGGAATCATAATTCAATTTTGAAATCAAAACTAAATCCTTATACCATAGATATTAGAGACTAGGTACTTAAAATAGCACATGCGCATGCGCACTAGTTGTGTTATCATCTGACACACCTCGTGCAGCTCAGTTAGTCAATTTTATTTTAAGTCAACTCCTGTCAAGTTGAGTCCTATCATTCTAGTCATACTCATGGAAAGTACAACTTGTTCCAGTTTGGTAAATTGCGAAGAATCCCATGAACCTTTTTCACCGAGGTCTACATCAGGAGGGCGACGCCATTGATAAGGCATCCTAAGACGAGCCCAGGTATGGAAATACTTTATGCATGATATTTCTAATAAAAGTACATGCCAGGTAAGCAGTGGTAATGGTAAGGCCATTGTCGTTTGTGAGCCCACAATGCATGGAAAGTACACTACACATCTAAAGAAATCATTTAAAGAGAAGTCACCCTACTGTGTACAAGAAGTATTAGTAACCAAAACAAATAAATCTTCTAAAGCTACAGAAGCATTGATAAAACTTTGCAATAAGAAACTAGTTTCTGATGTATCCACAAGGTGGAGCTCTACATTTCTTCTCATCGATCGTCTACTTGAAGTAAAATCACCACTTGGATCTGTGCTTGAATCCCAAGGCTTGGATAACCTTGCTCTAAGTTAATAGAGAACTCTTACTTGTATGCTGCAACCCTTTGCTCAATATACATCATTAGTACAAGGAGAAGAGTTTACTACATTACCTTGTGTATGTCTGATGTTAATAGAATTCCATCTTCACTTGATAGAGTGTGCCTCACATAAGAACCATGACATTGCTGAAATTGCATCAACAAGCGATTCTTAAGACCCGAAATTTAACCCAATTGTGGTCGTAGCGACCATGTTAGATCCAAGGTATAAAGAAGTACTTTCTTTAGCACAGCATGCTGCTGCTAAAACAGAACTTTTACGACTACTGAAGAATGGTTCTGAGACTGAAGAGAACACACCGTCTGAGACAGCCTCATATGACTCCCAAGAAGAGGAATCTAATGCCCCAGCAAAACGTCGTTGCTTCAGTCGAATATCCAAAATTTTAGAGGTAGCATAAAACAAACTGGAAAAAGGAGCTACAAAGCATCCTCCAGGTGAACTAGAACTTTTGAGGTATGCAAAGAATGTCCATAGTTGAAGATAATTGTGACCCATTGCTAGACAATACTAATTACCTACTTCTTTTGAGTGTTGCTCTAGATATTTTAAGTACACCTGCATCTTCTGCTGCTGTAGAAAGGATTTTTCTACAGCAGGTGATGCCACGAGAGGAAAAAGGAACCACTTAAGTAACAAAAACTTTGAAAGCAGGTGTTTGTGAGGGAAAATAAAAAATAATTGAATATTAATGATAGATGACATTTTGCATAAATTACATTGTATGAAACTCATTTTTGTGTTCAACAACTGAAACTAAAAGTCAGAGAATAACACCTTATATACTATAAAATTAACTAGAACTAAAAAATGTAACTTTTCTTAACTTAACTAAATTGAATTGGCTTACTCATTGGTGGAAACCTCAGAACAAACCTACTAGGACTACCTTCTATCACCTCTTTACAACTCGCTGCTTGGATCGATATCACAACACATGTTACACCAGAACACACCATATACAAGCAATTTCTCAAGGTCTTCAATGGACTGAGCAACTATCTAGCTCATACCATTACCCATCCCTCATGCACTGTTTACGTCTTGTCATGTTCCTATGGCACTCTGACCTTAAGTTGAGGAGGAACTTAAACCAATGGAGACAATGGGAGTAATTTCAAAAGTTGATGAACCTACTCTATGGTGTGCCGGGATGGTAGTGGTACCTAAACATAATGGATAAGTTCGTATCTGTGTAGACCTCAAGTGCCAAAATGAAAGTGTACTCAGGGAATTCCACCCCCTACCCAAAGTAGAAGAAATACTTGCTCAGTTGAGAAAGTCTTCTCTAAACTGGATGTCAACAGCAAGTTCTGGCAGATGCCTGGACAAGTAATCTTGTTTACTCACAACCTTCATCACATCAGTGGGAACATACTACTTCAACAAGTTGCCATATGGGATCTCCAGTGCACCGGAGCACTTCCAGACGAGAATATCCCAAATTTTGGATGGTCTACCAGGAGTCGTGTGCCAGATGGATGATGTGCTAATCTTTGGCAAGGACCAAGCTGAAGACGATAAACGACCCACAGCTGCACTTAAACAAATTGAGAAGGCAGGGAGAACACCGAGCCACGAGAAATGCCAGTTCTGTTCCACAGAAGTCAAATTCTTGGGGCACATCATCAACGAGGAGTTCATGCAGACTATTCCTGAAATGCAGCCTCCTCAGAGGTAAGGTGATTCATTAGCATGGAAAACAAACTTAAGTTTTCCTAAAATTTTGCTTCATTCACACAGCCGTTACCCAAGCTATTGTCAAAGAACAGACAATGGACATGGGGTCCAAGCCAAGAGCAAGCCTTCATACAAGTCAAGGAGGAACTCTCCAAGCCTAATGCAACCGGGTTTGCAAGTCAGGTGAAGAGTTCAGTCTACACGAATGCATCGTAATTGTGGGTGTGTCAATTTTGCTGCCCTTCACATCACGTAAAATTTTGCACCGAGCTTATTACGTCACGTAGTACTAGCATGCTAAATTAATCATAATTACATCATTGAAAACTACATTCACTGATGACATCAAAAGGAAAGCACATGGAAGACCTCTTTAGGATTTTGCAATGGTATATCTCCTCCATAGTTTTACCTGCATGCTTCTCACTTGGAATACTTGTAGTTCAGGATGAAATGTGCATGCACAGCAAGTCTTGTGAGCTAGAAAGACTTGCACATGGTTGCCCAAACTCTAAATTACGCCATCAAAAAAGTTCACTGAGCATCACTCAGATAAAATTTGTGTATCTCTAGATAAACTAGAGTATGGGCACAGAATAAGTTCTGCTAAAGTACAGTGTTTTACAAGCAGCGTAATGCTTGTTTGATGTCAATAGATCGAGGTAAGTGTGTTCAGTAGATCAGCATTTCTTAACTAGAAATTTAGTTATAGTTACTGGAATACTACTACAGTATGTTATGATATGGTAGAGTATGGATGCTCTCAGTAGTTTTGCATCATGCTGCCCAAAAAATCAAAGTTGTCTTGTCCATTTTATCACTACACGGTAAAAAATTCAACTTGAAGACAATTTAGACACAGTATTCCTGTTAAAAATTACAAATATGGCTCTAAGATTTTTAGCTACTTCCTTTCTGGCTGTTTCTTCTGTGTTGGCATTACTTCCATGTACTTGGCCACCATTTTGTTTAACTTCCGGGTGGAAATTAATTAAAAATGCATTGGTGAAGACAGGTTCTCAGAATCAGAAGAGAATGTTCTGCCACCAGGAGTGGCATACAATCTCAATTCGAGACGTTTGACAACTGCCCATATTCAGAAGATTGCCACGATGCTTGGATTGCTACCAAAGCTTCACAGGACGAGTACATCAACTCATTGAGAGAAAGCTCAAAGACATGGAGCGAGACCCATCTAACATACAGGTTGTCGTGCAAGAGCTTGACTGGGACAAAAGCACTCATTTCACGGGTGGATAAAACTGGAACATTTCAGACCAAAGATTCATGGAAGAAGCCAGTCTCGAGACCTTCTTCAAGAGAGCCAACGTGAGAATTTCGCACTTCAACAGCAGTTGGAGGTCACAGAACAGTGATTAATACAACTAGGTGAGGAATTTAACTTGTCATTTCAACAGAAGGACAAAGTAATAGAGGCACTTGCCACTGATCGAGTTGAGCGAATTACGTTATCAAACTTCCAATGGCTCATGATCACTTGGTGGAACAGGAAGGGAGGAGCTCAATAGACGACCTGAAGAAAGAACAAAAGAAGTATAAATAGTACTGGACCCTTGCTATCAGAGACAATGAGAGAATAAAAATCTTATGCTTTAGAAGGAGCAGGAAGTGGCAGAGCTAAGATGGGAAGTCAAGAAATCAATGAAGGACCCTCCACTGGAACTCTCTAGACCTATCTCAGTTGCCAGTAGATCTACTCATTGTGGATCTGAGTCTCCTGCTCACTCCATTCTATCACTGCGCCAAAGGACCTTCGACAAAAGCCTGAGAGAAGGCGAACCACCCTTCAGCGGGGAGAACCCAGAGATTAGCTTCGAGGATTAGTTGCCAGCCCTAGAGAGAGCTGCCACATGGAACTCTTGAAGAGAAAACCATGATAAGAAGAAAGTTTCGACAACCAAAGTTGTGAAACCTGAGGTCAAAGGAAGTGGGAGTGGAGAACTCTGAGAAGATCCACTATCTAGTCGTCCACGTTGTCTGAGTCTGAAGATGAAGGAGCTGTGTGGACCATACGAGTTGATGATAAAGGGAGTTGACCAAGATGTGTAAAGGTCAAAGTACACGGTGTACCAATGTATAGTATCATTGACACTGGAACAGACATTACAATCATCGGTCTGGAGATGTTCAAGAAGGTAACCACTGTCCCCAAATTGAGATTTCAAGAAGCCGGATCGTATCCTCTACACGTATGATGGAAGACCTGATGGATGAATGGATCTGGACATTACTTATGATGGAAAGACCATGTCTATCCCTATGTACATCAACATGGTTACTAAAAATCAGCTGCTACTCTCTGAAGGAGTGCGTCATCAGCTTGGTATCATCTCTTACCACTCAAAAGTGGAAGTATGCAGAGGAGGGAGGAAGAAGAAACCTACCCCCATTGCTTTTGAGGAAGGATCTGCAGCACAAGTACCCACAGTTCATGTGAAGTTGGTTCAGTCTGTGTGTCTCCTGCCCTACCAGACTTCACTAGTAGAAGTTAGTGAGAAGCTACTCTCAAGCAACCAACCAATTCTCTTGGAGTCAGAGGAAAGTAACTTCAGTGAGGTTTGTCTTGACGAAGCACTAGTAGTACCATCTCTAGATGGCATCCTTCAAGTGCCTACCTGATGACCCCAAGCAGGCCAAGAAGATTGCAGCATTTGCAGTGTTCTCGATGGAATAAACATGAGGATGTTACGAGAGCGATAGTGCCAGAGCAGTTAAAGGAGCAGATCATGCAAGAGAACCACAGTGGCCCCATGTCTGGTCACTTCTCAGGAAACAGACTCTACCGAACACTTCTCAAGCACTGGTGGTGGAAAGGAATGTATGGAGATACACTGAACCACACTAAGAATTACGCAATTGTTGCAGGAATGGGAAGGAAAGCAATACCCCCAGCAACAGCTCAGAAATCCTTTTTGTAGAGAATGATATTACAGCAGAGTTACAATTTGAGTGTATTATTGATAGTTTTGTATCTATGGCACCTCACCAAATGTATGTTCTATATGGTTGTTATTATTGTGCCCTGTATATTTTGTGTAAGCTATATTATATCAGCAGATATACAAAATATGTACAGTAATAGTATTGTGTAACTGGAGTTGTAATTCTCTTGAAAAGTGTTTCAGAACAGATCTGAGATATTCATTTTTTGAAAATTTTCCTGGATGCCCCCAGACACCTACAATGGGTGGGACTTGGGGGATGGGGTTGCTAGCCCTCCATGGTTTGATGGATTTAAATCGCGTCATCCCAAACTCACTCTGAGTTACCCAATCCCTAGCTTTCCTAGCTTTCCCACGCGCAAGGTTCGAGTGCCAACTATTTCGGTAAACTAGCAGCAAGCTACATTAGCTAACAAAGTCAATGCAGATCTTAATTAACATGGATGAGACAGGGGTAACAGTAGTGCATAAGCCTGGAAAAGTAGTAAACAAAGTTAGACAGAGGAATGTATGCAGACCTCTCATGCCTTAGACACGATTTAGCAACCAATCTCACACTCAGTAGTCTTCAATCTCATGCTTCAGAGTGAGCCATACCTAGTAGAACTAATACTTTAGCATAATCTAATTGTATAAGCTAACACAAAAGTGTGCCGAGTTTCTTGTCAACCTTTGGTATCAAAGTGAAAACTAGGAGGCATAACATATGGTAATGCACAGATAATTTCTCAAAATCAAAATCAGGTTTATGTGGCACACCAGAGTTAGGCATTTAATTTTTGCCAATCTCACTCCCAAAAAAGAAGAGTCTCACACCAGCTGGAGAGATTTGTGTATGGGATATCACATTGGGTAAGAAAGGCAAAACACGTACCATTAATTTTTGTCTTTTGTGTCAGCTGTCAGTTCTGCTCTACCCCTATTTATGATATAACCTCGAAAGAGGATAACAGCAAACCACTTGAAAGTTGGAGCTGTTCCTGGAACAATGTTTTACTGTAGTGATAAGTTGTTGGCTGCAATTCTTCATGAAATCGATCCCTCCAGCCAGGACTGTCCTCCTTATACTTGATAGACACTCATTGCATATTTTGATCGAAGCAGTGGAATTTCACAAGGAATAATGAAGTACATATGCTATGCATAACTGCCCTTGTAGCCCACTGATGACGTAGATCAAAGCACCAACAGTGTGTATACAGTCCAAAAAACATAAGAAATATAAATCAAACATAGGAATGGCCAAATCGTAAAAAAAGCAAGAAAACAAGATAGGAATGGTTGTCAGATTGAGCGAAGAGTTCATTAACCCATGTTCATATCCCTACTGAGCTCAATGACATTGTAGACACAGGAATGAACTCACTCAATACAAACATTCCTATCTTGTTTGCTCGTTTTTATGATTTGGCCATTCCTATGTTTGATTTACATTTCTAATGTTTTTTGTACTTGCTTGTTCTATTTTTTTCGAATAATTGTTCATAATATCAGCTGAGCAGAGAACTTGCCCGGCAACTTGTGATAGCCTGCCGCCCTGAGTCATGCCTTTCAGACAGCTGAAAATCTAAACCTCCAAGCAGGCAACGTGATTTGTGCTAATTACATGTGTGTCTTTCTAGCTATTGACTTCCCTACTGAAGAACTGAACACAGAGATAGGATGTAGGACAGAACTTGGGGCACTGCACTGCATGATTGCAATGGATTCCAAACAACGTGCACTTGAATGTGGAAAGGGTCGTTAGGCTAGCTAGCTAAATGCATGAGTTTAGAAATTAATGGCAGCGCCATGTAGAGAAGGCACTTTTCGCCTTGTATCTAGCGACTCAAAGAGAAGCAATTAGCAGGATTTACTGTCTTTTGTGTTAGTGGTGATACTTTGCCTGCTACAAAGCCTAGTATTTAATGTAGTCCTCCAGTGAATTGGTTGACACCAGCAGTAGAGATCGATTCCTTGTACTGGAAGAAATATGAAGAAGGATATATTTTTAATGACTACTTGAAGTGGATTCATTATAATAATCTAGAATTCCCTTCCATACCTTATGCATCAAGTTAGTGTATCTTCAATGCACCATGGTGGGAGCAGACACACTGCAAATTCGTTAAGTGAGATTCTGGTTATACCTAAACCTACTGTAAATGAAACAACAGGTAGAAAACTCCAAAGCCTCTCACATGACTAAATCACCAGTGTTACAAAAGTTAAAACATGAAAAAAGCCAGAGAAGAAGAGAAAAGAGCCAGGTAAATAAAAAAAGAAAGTAGAGAAAGAAAGAAGAAAGAGCAAGAAGAGAAAAAGAAAGAACATGAGAAGAAGAGGAAAGAACGAGAGAAGAAGGTGCAAGAGAAAAGAAAGAAGGAGCGGGAGAAAAAAAAAAGACAGGCTGATTCCTATTGCATTTTTGTTTATCTTTTTTGAAAGTATAGTCTGCTTGTTCTGTGATTTTTTTTGAGGTTTGTAGAAATCTGCAAATTGGCCAAGTAGAAACCCTTTCGATTCACAGGAATCAATTGTTTTCATGATTTTGGTTTTCCTCTCTTCTGTCTCATTGCAGCCTAAGGGTTCATATGTGAGAGGGTCATTAAAATCTGCTTTGCCTTCTGCTATATATTGTGTTTTGTCCTACTGGGGTCGAGCCTTTATCTGTCACGATATTTGTGTTTTCTTCAGGTGTTTGAGAGCCAGGCACTCTCCCCTTGAAAGATTATATCTATCGTTTTGTTTTAGCTCAACTTTTAGCTTAGTTATAACCAGAGGCTGTGATGAGGGTAAGGGTTGATGACAGATTTGGAGATTGGTTTTCTAACTTTCTTGGCAGATTGTGAGGTGTCTCTCACTTCTGCAATTGGATCCCTGGCACCACTAGATGTGTGCCTTTTAGGTTTTCTTCCATTCTTGTTGGATTTTCGTGCAGTGTGCTTGTACTTGTGTGGTACGTGTGACGTCTAGGTTTAATTAAGTCTTTTCAAATTTTGTGAACAGAAATCTTTTCAAATAGTTAATTACTTTGTGTACTGTTTACCTTTATTTTTCAGGCATGGGGATAAAAGACAGCCCTTTTGCGAGAACATGTGGCTCATTTGCAGTGAGTTTATGGTTTGATAGGTTAATAATTTCATCTCTATTTCTCAACATATTTTGTTTGTATGTATGTAGTTTCTTCCTGTTCTCTTTGTGTAGTCTTGTTCTTTCTTTCTTATTAGGTCTGTGCCCTTGCTTCTTCCATAGCCTCCTTGTCCTATCTGTGATGGGGGCAGAAGACCTCTTCATTCTCTCTGGTGGTCTTGGTGTTAGGTTTTGCCAGTGTTTTAGTTGTAGACCTTGCTGGTGTTTTGGCTGTGGTATTTGCTAAAGCCGTACGATCCTGACAGCTTGCTCGTGTTTGTGTCCCTTTGTTCTGAGCTCCTGGTATCTCAATGTCCTCGGGTCTGTTCCTTTTTTTGCTTGGAGTCCATAAATTCGTTTTAAGAACTCATAGCAGTCTTGACAAATCACAATAGCTGGACCTGGTACTGAGACCACACAACTTTGTATTGCCAAAAGAGGCTTCGTGCATATCTGATTAGCATCAACAATGGTACAATGATATAAGAAGTATGGTCACTGACAGGATCACAAGTGAAGATGATTGCATGCCATCCTGGAGCGTCATTGGAAACGTTGCTCTTGGGTTGCACAAATGTCTCAGAACTCACCAGAAGAAGTTCCCTTTTCCTTCACTTCCACCACCACCACCACAGAGTAGTGGTTAGATGTATGATGCCAATGTTCCACATATAGCTATGATAAGGAATGCCCTAAAATACAGAGAAAATTAAAGGGACGATCAATTTCCTTACCAAAGGGTGCTCATGTGAGAGTGCATCACAAAGATATGGATGCAGAAAGACAGAAAACGTGTGTGAGCCAGGATGTCACTGCCTACTAATGTAACATATCTTTTGACTCAGATCCGGACTTTCGTTTTGATCAGGAGTTAAGAGAGTGAAACAGAATCTGAAAATGTAACAACATAGATAGTTACATCTGATATCAGTGAAGATGTCATCTATTATGTTGACATCTGCTTACCATGAACAAGTAAAACAGTTCAAATCTACTCAATTTCAGAGGTATATTGTATTTTTTTCTTACCACCTCCCTGTATTGTTTTGCTTTTTCCCTTATTTTTGAACTTACAAGTGCGGTTTAGTTTCTCTCTGTCTGAGCGTGTTCCTGATCTGCCTACACCTATGCCCAACCCACTACAATGATCATGCCATGACAACAAGATCTGGGGAAGCCAGCCCCTGACACTGTCAGATTTGTTCCCACGAAGCTACAACTCGACTCGTTGAGTGTTACAGCTATCTCCAAGAGAACCTCACACCACTCGCTGGTGTTTTCTGGAGAGCCACCTGGCAGGACATTGACCTCCTGGCTCCTTCTGACCTCAGGAGATGTTGAAACCAACCCTGGCCCCACCGACTATCCCTGCACCCGATGCTCACAAGCTGTTGAAGATTGGGACCATGGTATTTACTGCGACAAGGGTGGAAATTGGACACATGCGGACTGCTGTGGCATCTCACACTCAGAATACCTACAGTTGGGGGAACAAGATGATTCTCATAAATGGTTTTGCCCCCATTGCTACCAATGTGATCTGCCCTTTGCTATATCAGTCTGGGCTCCTCGTTCAAATCGTCAAACATATCTCTCAATACCTCTATCAACACTTCCATCTTGCCCAACAACCATCTGACTTGTCACCTGTACAATGCTAGAAGTGTCATGAACAAACGTGAGGATTTGGGTGCAATACTAGAGGCAGACAAACCAGACATAGTTGCCATCACTGAAACATTCCTGAATGACAACATCAATGACTCGGAGATAGTTAACAGTTCCTACTATGTGTTTCATCGAGATCACAACAGGCAAGGGGGCGGTGTAATGATTCTTGTAAGAAACTCTATCCCTGCTACCAGAAGACTGGACCTTGAGAATGAATGTGAACTTCTGTGGATCGAGATGTCAATCAGTAAGGTTAGGTCTCTACTAGGCATCTTCTACCAACCACCTGCCTCCAGCTTAGATTACCTGAGCAATCTCCGAAACTCCCTGTGCAAAATCCCCTATTTCCATCACATTGTACTATGCGGTGACTTTAACTCCCTGAATGTGAACCAAAATCTAAACACCCCTTCGTCAGCCTCATGCATTGCTACCTCACTCCGTGACATCGTACTTGACTCCTCCCTGCAACAGCTAGTTCCAGAGGCCACCAGGAACACCAATACACTCGATCTGGTACTTACCAACAACGCAGAGAAAGTGCACAATGTAACAGTCATGGATGGTATCCCAGGAAGCGACCATGATGGTGTCTGCTTTCACATCCAACTGGACTAGGGTATAGATCACCGGAAGCCTCGTTGACGCCTATTTAACATCAAGAAAGCTGATTTTAATCACTTTCGTGACGTACTGAGCTCAATACCACGGGACTGCTGCTTCCTTGAGGGTGGGATTGAGAATGCATGGAACAAATTCAAAGATCTCTTCTTTGTTGCGGCTGAAGAAAGCATACCCTCATTCACCCTAAAACACAAGAGGTCGAAGAGCTGGCTATCTGACGAGGTCCTATCACTCACTGATCAGGAAAAAGAAGAGAGCCTACCGTATGGCAAGACATTCTACAAACCCTAAATATTAACAAAAGTACAAGTCCCTGTGTAACACTGTAAGGAAGCTTACCCGTAGGGACCAAAATATCCACAATGAGGACATTACAAAAAAACCTTCATGGTGATCAGAAACTGTTTTGGCGGTGGCTCAAAAACACCAAAGGAAGCCAGCATACCATTCCCACCATACACCATCAAGGAGACACCCTTACATCTGCAACTGATAAAGCCAAGGCCCTCTACAACTTTTTCTCATCAGTCTTCACAAAAGCAACATCATTTAACATCTTCTATCTCCGCCAAAAGCTTCCATCCAGAAGTACTGTCGAGATCAAGAGCATCCAGTTTGACCATGACAATGTTTGTGTAGAGTGGATCCATCCAAATCTTCTGGTCCGGACAACATCTCAGGACAGCTTCTCAAAGAGGGAGCACATTGGATTGCAGATCCACTCGCTAAACTCTTCAACATGTCAATGACATCAGGACAGCTCCCCAGGGATTGAACTCGAGCCAATGTCACCCCTGTGTTCAAGAAGGGATCCAAACATCTACCAGGCCAATTAGCCTAACAAGTATCATCGTTAAGACTATGGAACGTGTTGTGTATCACGAAATATCAAAGTTCCTCCAAGATCACCACAAGCTCTCTTCTTCCCAACATGGCTTCAGTAGTAGCCATCATTTCTGCCAGACTCAGCTACTCGAAACTATACACCAATGGGCTAACACCCTAGACCACTGTTCATCAGTTCATGTCATATTTCTTGACTTCTCAAAAGCCTTTGACACTGTTGCACACAACAAGCTCAGCCTGAAAATCGATAACATTGGAATTCGTGGAGATGTACTGAGGTGGATTGAGGCCTTTCTATCAAATAGACAGCAAAGAGTTTGAGTTCTTATTGATGGTCACTCCTCTCACTGGTCACCTGTCTCCTCAGGAGTGCCACAAGGTTCTATCTTGGGACCTTTGTTGTTTCTTATATACGTCAACGACATAGGTGTCAACCTGAGCTCTCAAACCAGAATGTTCGCTGATGATTGCACACTCTACAGGGAAGTCAAATTCAAGATTGACTGCACCAATCTTCAGGAAGACCTCACCAAGATTTACAACTGGTCTCAAACATGGCAACTCAACCTCAATATATTCAAATGCAAGTCACTCTGCATATTCAACAAAAAAGTTCCTCCAATCCAAATCTACAGAATAAATAACACGTCTCTGGAATGGGTTGACCACTTTAAATACCTTGGAGTGTGCATCAACAGTCATCTCACCTGGGGTGACCAAGTCAATTATGCCGCCCATAAAGCCTCACGCATACTGAACCTTCTTCATCGAACCATGTATGGTTGCAGTAAAACTGCCAAGAAAATGGCTACTATCGCCCTTGTACGACCCCATTTCGAATACTGTGCCCCTGTGTGGAGCCCACACCTATCCAAGGAAGAAGAAACTCTTGAGAGGGTCCAAAAGTGGGCAGCACGCTGGATTTGTTCCAAATGGGACAAGTCCAAACACAGATAGAGCAAATCATATGACCAAGCTCTATCCGAACTTCAGTGGTCTACTATACTCCAATGTCATACCATACTTGGATGCTCTCAAACATACAAGATAATCAATTCACTGGACTGTATTGAATTTCGCAATTACTTCAAATTCTCCTCCCGTGTCAGCAGAGGTCATTCCCTAATTTTGTTTTGTGCCCACTCCAGAGTAAATGCTTTTAGATATTCATATTTTGTCAATGCATGGAACTGTCTCCCAAACAACATTGTAAACTCGCCATCTGTTTCCTCGTTCACCTATAATCTGTCAAAACATTTAATGTCAGTAACTCTTCTTTTTTTTTTTTTTTTTTGTTACCCATATAGCTAGCTATATGTTTATTTGTTCTGCCTGATTTGTTTATAGGGGAGTTCTTTACATAGGTACATGTTACCTTCTGTTCAACCCTTTTCTTACGAATAAAATCAGTTCAATTCAAAACCCCCTAATTGTATTGTATGAGTCATAAACAAGCTTTGGACATTGCCGTTTAAAAGTATATATGAGCATGAAACTTCATTAAATGATGAATGCTCAAGTGAATATAGAGCACCAAAACATGTCATAATGTCATGTTCCTTGCTTACCATTAAAGAAGAATTGTGGTAGAAAGCACTTTTAAATCGACCCTTACAAACATTCCCAGTCTATAGGCAAGACAACTCACATACTCAAAATAACTTAGTACTTTCTTTAGTTTTTTTACATAAATAATGTAGAACAATGAACTGGACTCAGGTCGCTTTGTACCTTTCAGTACTAGTGCATGATTCTTTCAACAGGTACATTAACATCAAAATGACACCATTTTCTACTGACACGCCCACCTCCATTGCAAATAAAATCAGCACAAATTAGGTCGACTGTGTGACTTCATCTTCAAAAACACTCCTTGATTATTTTTTTTATGTTTCTTTTGTGCAGTCATGTACAACTGTTCCCCCTCTAGCCAATTCAGATTGTAAATGAGACTTTTACTGGGAGTTAAGAAGATGTCTGTTGTAATTTGAAGGTGAGTATGGAAATATACATTTGCTGATTGTGAGCTTTTGAATTGTTGAATTACATTGAATGCAAGTCCTTATTAGGAGATGAATACTGGAGCTCTTGGAAAAACTACTTGCTGTAACTAATGGAAACGTGTATTCCACATGCCTATCCAAGATACAGGACCACTCCATCCTGGATCACCAAACAAATCCTCAATGCCATATCTACTGGTTATTCAAACCAAATGCAAGAAAAAGGAAATTAGGATATCCAAATGCTCAAGGAAAAAGGAAAAAGTTCATTAATGAGAACCTCAACAATGCTGATAATGACTTTCTAGAAGACAATTTGTACTCTAAGTAGAGATCACTCTCCACTCAGCGTAGTTAAGGATGCCTTAACTTTTATAATGGCCAAAAATATAGATCTTATGGAATGTACTCTGATTAAAATATTACCCCCCAAAAACACAATGGGTAATAATTTAATAGGTGTTGATGCACTGCACTTTAAAGTTTTGTTGTCATGTGACCATTGGCGGTGGGACAGGAGCATGGTCGCTTTGTAATACCTTTAAGCCAAAATGATGATCACAAGGACTATTTTCATATTTTGTAAGAATATTGTTTTTATTATTAAGATATTGAATCTGCCTGGAAATTTGGTCCCTGAAATATTTTGTAGATACGGAGCAAACTATGGCCATTTCTAAATATTGCACACCTAATTATATGTGTATTGCTTATATCTTACGAACAAACAGTAGGTACCCAAATTTCCAGGCAGATCTGATATCTTACAGTTAAGATGGATGTGTAAGCAAAAAAATTAGTGTTCTGCAATGAGTGATAGTGATCCTCATTTTCAAAAGTATGTATTTGGTGCTGTTGCCCTGCCCACAAACATTATTTGACTTTCATTTTCATAATATCTGTCAAATACAGTAATAATAATATGATCACCAAGTTTGGTCTACTAATTCAAGAGTATAGTTAAAACACGAAAGGGTTTAGGTCCTTAACTTTCCTAATTAACTTTTGAGGCATCCTTACACTGAGCAGCCATCCCAACAATTTTTTCTACTTATGCTGTAATCACAAACAGCACCAACTGAGCAATTCTTTGAGTATGCTTTGAATGCTGATTTTGCTTTAAACTGTCCAGATAGACTGCTCAGTTCAGAGAACAGCTAGCTTGATGTATCAATATCAACTGGAAGTAATGGTATTGCAGCTTGGGTGCCCAATCCTTGCTTCAACATCTCCACCCAGGCATACCAGCAAGAATCACAAAAGGTAAAGAGGTCCGTTCTTCATGTTCGATTGGCGTAGCAAGGAAAGAATCTAACACCGAACTCTCCAATTTCTAGCCGAAAATGGGGTTTCATGAGTCTCTAGTTCAGCTTTAAACAAAGTAATTGATAACTAGCTGGCAGAAAGAAAGCAATAAAGTATGTATGGTCTTTTTTGATGTCATTGATACTCTTCCTCTCTTGCACACGCCGGTGACATCACTAGATTAGAGTTTGCATTACATGTCTGTTTCAGAGCCCGGGAATCTCCCTACTCATTGCAAACAAACCTCCCTACGGTGCGACAGAGAAGATCTGCTGCTACTCTCTGTCAAGTCGTGAGTGTGTGTACAACACCTGTTCTCTCCAATCATCAAGCTTAATTGTACGATTCTCAAGGTCAAGATCTTATCAAGGTATGTTTTTTTTCCAAATATCAAGTTGTGGAACACTCTTCCAGAAGACATTACAAACTGTGACTGGTTATTTTGTAGCCAGTAAAATTTGTGTATAACTTAAGTTAGTACAATTAATGCTAATTTGTACATTCTCATAACCCCCCCCCCCCCCCCCCCCCCCCCNTTTATGATTTGGCCATCCTGTTACATTTTTAATGTTTTTTTTTCTTGTTTGCTCTCAATTCTATCAATGAGTTTGTGCGGTGTGTATCAGTGTGTGTGTCCGACTGAATGTGCATGCATGTGTGGCTACATGTCCTGCTAGCTTACTGAATTTGCAGGACCTGGCATCACAAAACGTTGTAGCGTTGCCTTCATTGCTAAGTTGCTTATTCAATAGTAGCAAGATAAGAAAGGTAGAGTTCAGCATTGGTCAGGTAAGGTATGGATTCCAAATAATGCACACTCGCCTATGTGGAAAGGGTCACCAACTTGAATTCCGAACTATTCATGAATAATGCATGAGTTTAGAAATTAATGGCAGCCATACAGAGAAGGCGTTTTCTGTCTTGTATCTAGCGACTGGACAACAGTAGTGTTGGGCGATGTTAATTATTTACTATACGATTATTGTCAGTCAAAAGTATTCCGATTATGACAATTATTGCCATGAGTACAAAGAAAAATGATTAAAAAATACACATGTTGCTGTAGTAACAGTTAACAAATTAAACCTACATAATAATTATGCCACAAAAGCAAAAATGCACAGAATTACTTCATGTTCTTTGCCAAAAAAGTAACTTATTTACATTGTCAGGTAAAAGTCTACTTCTACTACTACTAGCTATGTGTCCAGCTGTACTAAAAACCCTTTCAGAGGGTACACTAGTGCCACAAATACAAAGGTACCTCATTGCCACAGGAGCAAGGTAAGGGAAGCGAATTTCTTCTGTTTTCCACCACACAAGAGGCTCTGTGTCTGAAGGAGCGACAGGTATGTCTAGATAGGCTGCTAACTCTTCGTCAATTTTTTCACTAGGAGTAAGAGTTGAAGAAGTGGTGGATATTCCTTCCTCATCACTGATGTGCTTCAAGACAGCTGCCAGACCTTTCATACGCTTTACAGGAGGCTCCTCTTCTGTGTCTTTCTCGCTTGTAGCAGATTCTTTGTTAGCCTCAGAACTTTCAGGAATGACTACAAAACATTTGTCTTTGATCAAACGCTGTATGCATCTCTTAGCAATATCACCCATCAATTTGTGCTGGTGAAGATCCAGTAATGTTTGTTACTCTCGAAGATCACGGTTATTTTCCAGCTACGATTAAATAGCTCAACTAATGAGTGACATCTTGCCAAAGCTTACTGAATTTGAGTAATATTGAGACTCCTCTTGATAGCCAAATTGAGGTTATGACCGAAGCAACTAATTCGTGGTAAGTCAAGAATGTTAAAAGCCGAGACAACATTCGAACCACTATCAGTAGTGAATACCACTAGTTTGCTTACCTGAAGCTGCCAGTTATCAAAATTATCAATAATGCCATCAGCTATGTTCTGGCCAGTGTGATCTGCAAACATGGGTGATGTTTCGAGACAAAATGCCTGGAGTTGCCACATTTTGTCAACAAAATGGACAGTCAGTGTCATGTAAGGCTCTTTAGCAGCACTTGTCCATAGATCTGTTGTGGCAGAAAAACACTCAATCTCTCTCAAAGCAGGCATTACAACAGTATCCCTAACATGTACATACAGCCGAGGAATCTCTATGTCGGTAAAATGCTTACGTGATGGAAGCTGATAATGCGGATTCAGCTTCTCAACCATGTGTCTAAATCCAGGTTTGTCAACTGTAGATAGTGGCACTGCATCTTTGGCCATATAATAGGTTATAGCTTTGCTTAGTTCTTTAGCCTAAGTACTGGTCGATGAGTACTTACATGATCTTTCCATTATTTCATTCAGAGAAGTCTGAGCACTTCTAGTTGGCCTTGGTGTTTTGGGATAAATTTCAGCAAAAAGAGAGGGATGATGTTCTTGCAAGTGTTGAAACAAATTAGTAGTGTTGCTTCCCTTCGCCTCCCGCATGTTGTACATACAGGCTTGTCTTGTTCTTTATCAACAACAACACCATCTTGACTTGATCTGAGTCCAAAAAACTGCCATACAGGGCTCTCTGTGTTCTTCTTTTTCACAAGATAAGCACCGCTTACAAGCTCAGCCATAATCCACAAGTGGTAGATATAACCATAGATAAAACTGCTAGTGGTCTAGCTACACGTGGGCTTGTGGTTTTGGTCACAACTTTAGCAAGTGAAGTACAACCACGCGCGGTTAAATCGCTAAGTGTGATAATCGAACGATGCAAAAACTTCACAATTAAATAAATGTGACTATAAAATATTACGATATAATCGCAACACCGGTTAATCACCCAACACTAGACGACAGACATAAAAAACCAATGCTAAAAGCGACTGCATGTGTGTTTATTCGTTCAAGAATCAGCTTCTTAAAGTAAGTGGTCTCTGAGAAAAGCCTTGCCAACATAGAAGAATAATAATAAGAAGATGATGGAGAAAATTGGAGGTTTGGCATAGTTTAGTTTGGTACTTTAGCAATGGTTTTAGGCCATGTTTTAGGGCTCATCAGAAAGACAAAGAGCTAAATAGTAGCTTAAGAAGCCTTTTAGTGCCAAGCGCTCAGTTTTTGCAGAGTTATTCGCGTGAATATTTGTATTGCGCTAATGGGGCATCCGTGCAATTCCTGTGTACCCAGTACTACTGTACTGGGAATTAAGCACTTTAGTGCCTTCATTATAACTGAATCCAAAATCTCTTAGGGTAACTAGCTCTAAAGATCAACCTCTTTTTGTTAATTGTAGGGGGAGTGTTCCACTTGATTCAGACTGTGGCAAACCACTTAATTACTCCATCAGAACTTATTGAGCAAAGACATTTGGGCTGGTCGTATAGGCAAATGGGTCACAAACTGGGAATCGACTGAAGATGTTCAAGTATATCATGCATTAGGCATCAACCCGGAAGGAGCCACTAAAACCTCCATCTCCATTTTGGTACTTGTTCAAATCTGAAAAGGAATTGGAGATCACATACTTACTAACCTTTCTGATTTTTTACAACTTCATTCTCAAGAAAAAATAGACTGCCTAGGAGATAATGCTGGTTTCATGTTAAGTGTTTATCTTGAAGTGTATTCAATTATTCATGGAGAACTTGCACAGGCTGCAGCTGAAGCTTCAAATAATTCCCAACTAGTGGAACGGACCATTTTTTAGTGTTGTTATGCAGAAACTGCAGAAATTGCTTGAATTGAAGCAGAAGTTGCATCTGCAGCATATCAACTCACCAGTGGATTTACTACTAAACTGATTGGAAACTGTACATGTTCTATTCCTTTACAAGTGGTTGTCCTCTTTCTCCTTGGCAGAAGACTGCTTGATTTTGTGACTCTACACCATAACATTTTCTAATTGTAAGAGAACTAGAACTGATTTTGCACTGAATAATACACAGTAATAATGGGGTCAGTCCAAATTTTTGAGATAAAGCATGTAGGAACGCTAGTTCATTTTTTCGCGGATTCTACATCAAGTGCAGCAATGACGTACGCTACGTGTTCAAATTTTCGCGGTTTCTTTTTTTCACAGTCAGATCGCCACCGCGAAAATCGCAAAAATTTGAATCCTGAGAAAATTTCCCGCTATACAGTACAACAAACTTCAAACCTTGCCCATCTTAATAAGTTTTTGACTGACTGGATATGAATGTATAGGTACTTTAGCAAGCCATTGATCGCAATTGGTTCACCCATTCTCTGTCAGATGTCACCATTACTAGAGCAGCAGCCTCAGCTACAGTGCACAGAATAAGAAAATATATCTTCATGCTCTAAGCCAAGGACCATTACTATGCATTCTTGTGGCTTGATACAAGCCAAAAAAAATGTGATATCTTGGCTCTGTCAGAACTTTCCAATTTCAACCATACTTTTGACATTCTTCACAATTATGAAGGTACCCTCAGAAAGTCCTCTGGAATATAAAATATAAGTAAGATTTCAGCACAATGATACATAGAACTATTTGAACATTAAACGAATTTCCTTGAAGTTTTTCCAGTCTAACATCAAACTACAATTAAAATAGTAATGGATATACAATGTCATGTATAAGTGGACTTCAATAGACTGAGTATTTATTATCTTGTTGGAAATGCACATGATACAGCTCCTGCCTCCAAATGACTGAGGTGTGACCAGACTACTAGCTCAGTAGCTAGCTACAAACACCAACTCAAATGTGATTTTTAGAATTATGGAAAAATGAGAACAAACAAGTAAAAAAATAAACATTGGAAATGTAATGAGACAGGAATGGCTACTGAAATCGTAAAAGAATGCAAACAAGATGGAATGCCTGTTAGAGTGTGTAATTTTCCTGTGGGCAAAATGAGAGACTCAATAAGGAGATTGTTAAGTGCAGCCCATACAGGAAGAAGTATGCACACACTCTAACAGCCATTCTATCTTGTTTGCATTCTTTTTACGATTTCAGTAGCCATTCCTGTTACATTTCCAATATGTTTTTTTTTACTTGTCATACGTACGGTAGTACGTATAGTAGGAATGGGCCACATGTCTCATAGACCCAAAACAACATGTTTATCACCATTAAAATCTAACAAAACAAAGTTAAGCCCTCAAACTTGCTCAAAGGCTCTCCCCAACAGATTACCAACTGCATGCAAGGCCTGAAGCTCACAGAAACTTCCCTGGGAACTCATAGAGAGCACTAGTGGGAAGCCACAACAGTGCCATTTTTGTTCTCCTAACGTACTTACTTACGTACTAACTGACTTACTTGAACACGGTTTCCAGAGAACCAGAAAGTGTGGAGCCAACTTTGACAGCACTAAGTACGTCCTTTTCAAGGGAACTGCGTTCCTTGATACTCATTTTCATCACAAATAAGCCTAAACAAAAACTAGAAAGCTTTGAAACTTAGCATATAAATTCATGTACTTCAACGTAGCAATCTTCCTGTAGGTAGAGTTCAAAGGTCATTCGTTATCTATCCATGTGGCACATGCGCATTAGTTGCTCTAGCATTACAATGCATGTAGCTGCTACTCAAGCTTTTTGTAGGGACTAACAAGTCTCTATCAGTCTTCACACTGTAGTGTTGAAAAAAGTGAATGAACAAGTAGCAAAAATTTTTAAAAAATAAGCAGTGTAGGAATGGGCAGTGCTGTAAAAAGTCTCAATTTCGGGCACATGACTACTTCATTTTTTGTGTGTTCAAGTCTTGGCCAATATAATCTAATCCTGCCTGCTATACTTCATTCCACTATTTAGCCAATGCAAGTGATAAGATTTGCACAAATTTGAACCATTAGTAAGTGATACTGTTGCTCAGCTGATAAACTTCATCTACTGTAGATAATTCTGGAACCATTTACGACAATAATTGAGGGATCAAAAATGAAAATGAAGTAGTCGTGTGCCCGAAATTGAGACATGCCTTGTTCCAATACTTTTACAGCACTGCCCATTCCTACACTGCTTATTTTTTAAAAATTTTTGCTACTTGTAAGAACTAGTATTATCACAAGGTTCTCAGACTCCCCAGGCATTACCTTGGTGTATGATCTTCTTGTTGATTGGAAGATACACCAGATATTGCTGCTGCAATCTGTCAAACAGAAAAGAGTATTTTACACTACTATAATTATCAAAATACCTCAAAACTACAACCTGGATTAGGAATTTCTCTCCAATTGTTTTGTTTTGTTTTGTTTTGAAAATGTCTTGGTGTTTAGGTTTGGGTTGGTTTGTCCAAAGTGTGTCAAGTTTTCACTTACAATTACTCATAGTGGACAGTTAATTGTATGTAGCCCAGCTGAGGTACTGCAGTGGCGGATTTAGGGGGGTATCCAATGTATCCATGGATACATAAGGCTAAAATTTATTTCAGTCTCAAAAATCAAGAGAAAACCAACTACTGGCCTCTCACAAGTATAATACTTACTTGAAAAGCATTGGCTGCCAGCAAATAAGCCCAGAAAGTGTAGATACTTCCCAAAATAGCTACGCATGACCTAGAAACACCGCTTGCAGAGTAAAGTACAAAGTTCATACAATTAGAAATGGGTGGAGCTATACGTAAAATAGGCGTGTTTTACCAGAAGTGGGCATGGCTAGTGCATAATTTTTCGAGCGCATTCTAATAAGATAACCCCTTTCTACAATCCTGGATCCACCACTGTACTATACATAGTGGGGCACCATTAGAGTGCCATGGGGTGTATAAAGTCTGATTGTTGAACTCACACAGCTTGGACTAGGTTGGAGTCTGATCCCTCTTTGCTTCTAGATCCTCACAATGCTCTGAACAAGGATTACAATTTAACATTTAATAACAGCTTGAGTAGGGGTTCACCAATCACCACTCACTGTCACTCTGTAGTCAGAGTCTCTTAAAAAATATCAAAATGCCTGCAAGAATTCTTGTCTGTCTTACAGCAGCCCTTTACTTCTCTAAGTGAAGTTGCCATTCCTTTGCCAGTGTGTATCAATTGCAACATGCAAAGTGAAGGTCTACATTTTGACAAAGCTCTGAGGACAGCTAGACAGTCAAATGGAGGTTATTCAGTTACCTTCTTTTGGCCAAACTTTGGATCCAACTCTACTCAGGACTTGAAAGCAGTTGTAAAGAAGAAAAGGAGAAGACACAAGAAGAGAAAAGTTAGAAAGCAGCAAAAGGCTCAACATATAAAAGACTCTCAAATCAGCTAGAATACAAGAGATCCTGCCTTGCATGCCGACTCCAATTGTTAGACACCAATAGGCTCGTTCCCAGGCCTTCCTTGGCCCATATTTTATATTTCGTGAGTTGCAAAGTTAAGCCACGGAAGGCCTAGTAAAACTTCTCATATGATGCTTTCGAGAGAGGTAGACGAGTGGTAGACAGGTAATTTGTGAGCGTGGGTGGAAGGCATAAATCAACGTGCAGCACGTGTGTGTGATCAGTCTGTTAGAGTATGAGTTAATTTTTTTTCTTGTGTTAGAGCAATGGAGTGAATTCTGAAGGTACAGCCGATATATAAAAGGCTAAGCGCTTGACTATACTTACCAAAGAGCAGTTATTGTGTCATTCCAAAAGCTCAAAAGGTGAGTATGAGTTAGCAAACCTACCAGTCTAAGATTTCTTGCTTGCGTGCTAATGGCCCTTATTTGTCAAAGTAACTTTTGTTAGCAGATATTTGCCTATATAGTAGCACTGTTAGAGACTCAGAAATGTCAAAAAGTTAGTTGTTGATGCGTGTTAGCGTCACCCACGCATTTCGTGAACAAGAATATTGACGTAAGGCACATGAGAAGTTTTACCAGGTCTTCCCCTCCTTTTTCCTCAGGAATTTTTTTTGGGGGGGGGGGGGGGGGGGGGGGGG